>CM062804.1:518193616-518822492 GCA_031772625.1 Pinus tabuliformis | reverse complement strand
TGTTGGGGCACTCATCATATTTTAGCTTGAATTACAGGGCATTGGGGCATCCTTCTGGTTGTAACAGGTTATTAGGGTTTAATAGCGTCCTACATGTTTCCTAGTGAATTAGGGGGTTGGAGCATCCTTTAGTTGTGGTTAAAAATTTGATGTAATTACTTTTCTTTTAAAGAGAGCAGAAGACAATTATTTAGTAGTGTTTGGTGGTTTTTGACCGGGAGGGGATTTTCGACCTAAAAATATCATGTCTATTGTCTTTATCTTTCTGCATTGTTATAGTTATTTAATGTTGATTAATGTTTATGATTATTTGAAGAAGAACAATAATAATAACTAAAATTAACTGACGATCTAAAAAAGATTGATAAAGTGTTAATTGCTAAGAAATACTGATTCACCCCCCTCCTGGTATTTCCAACATCTACATACTTATAGATATACATTTTTATAGATAGTTATTCATAGTGTAATCATTACTCGGAACATGTGGTGAAGATATACATTAGAGGAAATTTCAGCCCAAAAGTGACCTCCTAAAGAAAAATAATAAAATAATAGTTAAAATAATAAAATAAGAGTCGTGAATTTTGGAGGGAAAAGAAGAAAACTATTTTTTTTAATTGTATTTTTGGCTTTTGTCCTTATAGGTTTATTCAAATTTCAAGTGTAGACAATTTTTGAAGGCAAAATTAAATTCCACATCCAACGAATACCCATTATGTATACCTTTGAAAAGACCCACATTGATAAAAATTGAAGATACATTGAAAAAGCGTGCTCAACACTTTTTTTTAATGTATCTTCAATTTTTATCAATGTGGTTCTTCTCAAAAGTATGCATAATGGATACTTGTTAGATGCAAAATTTAATTTTGCATCCAACGAGTGTCTACACTTGAAATTTTTCTTCTTTTCCCTCAAAAATATTTACATGTACCTCTTTTTAAATTTAAAGGATTTTGATTAGTTTACATATTATGACATGAAAATTGCATTGGTACTTTTAGGCTAAAATTTCTTCTAATGGATATAAATGTATTAATCTTATAGAAATAGGCATTCATCATCATAAGTTGAAAGTTATAATTTTTAATTTTGAAAAATAAATATTTATTTTTTAAAATTATTAATTTTTTTTCGTAAATTTGATTAAATCATAACTAAAGATCTTATTGCAGCCTTCATAAAATATAATGTCATGTGGATAACTCTATTATATTTTCTATCATAATTTTTTGATACATTTGTAATATTCAAGACAACTTAGAGACACATGCGATGTCCTCAACCTCAACTACGACATTTTTTCAAGACAGTTTCAGAATTGCTGTACAAAAGGATTATTTCGTTGAATCTAGAGGTTTAAATCGACAGAGGTAGTATATATATATACATCCACCCTAATATTGGTAAATTTTAGTGTTTTTTTTAAGGTGGTAAAACTTATCATAATTTGATTGTCAAATCAGGAGCGAGGACAACCATAACTCAATTGTCATCACCTTTATTCAAGGAAAAATCACCCCACCTATAATAACTTGCTAATGATTCTTAAGAAACAAGGTTTTAGATTTCCACTTGTACTTATGTCCTAAAAAACTCTAATTAAACAAAAACAATTTTAAAACATACTCCAACCCTTATTAAACTTTAATGTTATATATCAATCTAACATTTTTATTTTGTAAAACCTATAATTAAACTTTACATAAACCAATATTCATATTAAATAACCTAAACGTTACACTCATAAATTTTCAAGATTTTTAAGCGGGAAGAAATATATTGAACACATTAAATATTACATTACAATTTTTTATATGACCCATTCATTACATTACAATTTTTTATATGACCCATTCAATGTACAATATGTTTTTACTAGTCCTGGTCAAAGTAGTACAGTAGAAATCAATTTTTTTTAAAGATAATGTTTAATATTTATTTTTAAAATATTTTCTAAAGATTTGCACAATAAATTTTCAAGATTTTTAAGCTGGAAGAAATATATTGAACACATTAAATATTACATTACGTTTTTTTATGACCCATTCAATGTACAATATGTTTTTACTAGTCCTTGTCAAAGTAGTACAGTGGCAATCCATTTTTTTAAAGATAATGTTTAATATTTATTTTAAAAATATTTTTTAAAGATGTGCACAATAAAAAGTAATTTTCAAAGATTTAATTGGACAATAATTTGAAAGACTATGGAAAGACTTAAAACACTTAAAGAGGTGGGGCGGTGAATGTATTCAAGGGTTTCAGGTGACTAAAAAGTCAATCAGAATGAGGAGTTTAGTCATTGTACTGACGGCTCGAATGACACAACTGATAACGACGGCTTTAGAATATTGACGGCTCGAATGACACAACTGATAACGATTTTGCAAATTGTGATTCCTTTTCCGGAACGTTTCTTTTTAAGGAACGCTGAAGACAACTTCCTTTAAGGAACGTTCATAACAGCTTAGAGACACATGCGATGTCCTCAACCTCAAGGCCTGGACGAGTTTAAGACTTGCTCGATTATCTCAATGGTAAATTTTAAGTCTTATATATTATTTTGACATTTTTATTAACCATAATGTTTAATTTTGAAAATTAAATATTTAATTTTTAATAGTATTAGAAAAATTAGTACACAATATATATCTAGATTAGATTAACATAAAATCTAAAAGCAAACATTAATATAAAATTTGTTTTATATATTTTATGTTAACATATTTATTATGAGTTATTTCCCACCATAATTTAATGAATTATTTGGATAAAAAATGAGTAGAATAAGGTGTAAATAATATATTTACCAAGAGTTACTTCTTACTATCATTTACATTTTTGTCACAATTAGGTAGGTGTAAAATTGTAAATATGTAAACTTACTAGTGGTTACTACCCACTAAGTCCATGTGCCTGAACAAGCAATTAATTGCACCAAGAGGCCCTCTCCTCCCAGTATGATAGAGATGTTGTAATGTTTAGCATCCTCACTTGGTCAAATTACTCAGAACTAAAACTAAAATAAAATAAAATAGAAAATATGAAATTAATAATTATAATTATAATTAAACTATCCTAGATCCATCTTAACTTCTGATCCACCAAGCTCACTTATCAAGAGGCATGCTCATTTATGTTTTATCCACTTCGAATCTCAATTTATTAGTTCCTCCTATGACAAAACTACACGATTTCATTTTCCTATTAACCATTATTAATTTAGTTGATATTGACCAATGTAGTTTGTAACTTTTATACAAAATTTCCCATAACATAATTTTTAGCTTGAGTAGTAGGGGACTACAAGATTTCATTTTCCTATTAAGCATTATTAATTTAGCGAATGTAAGTTGTAACTTTTTATACAATCTTCCCCATAACATAATTTTTAGGTTGAGTAGTAGGGACTAAGCTGCCCACAACAAGTTCATGACTATAAGATTTCATTTTCCTATTAACCATTATTAATTTAGCTGACATTGATGAATGTAAGTTATAACTTTTTATACAAATTTCTCATAACATAATTTTTAGCTTGACTTGTAGAGACTAAACTGCCCACAACACTTGTTTAAATATTGTCTATAAAAATAATGTTGATAGTTAAGATTTATTATATTTGAACTTGGTTTATAAAACTTTAAGATAAGTAGGGAAAGAATTACTTAATGGACTTTAAAATTTTATTTTTACATCTAAAAGTTTTAAAAGATTTTCTTTTAAATTAACATAATTTTGATAAATTAAAAAGTCATAAAATTTGATATTTTGAGACACATTTTTAAATTTGAAAGTTATAAAATTTGATATTTTAACAAACATTTTCAAATTGTAAAATAATGTGATTGTTGAGATTATGATGATTATTAACATTAAGAAATGGAAACATTAATATTATTGATAAATACTTAAAGCATCGACAACTATTAAATGATAGATATAGAATTAGTCCTAAATGCTATTCTTAAAATTACATATATACCTAGTGTCCAACATCGTTTTTGATGTTTTAATGCTATGAATATCCATAATAATATTGTCTATTCTTAATAATGGTCTCTTGATGACTAGTAATATTATATGTGATATTATGATGTGATTCACACTCATATATTACCTGCATATGTGGATGACTTATTGGATAGATATTCCAATGTGATCATATTTATATGCCTTACTAATATATGGCTTATGTGGATCCCATGCTAGAAAGGTATTTCATGATGTGTACATGCGTTAAATACCTTTCCGTTAGAGTGATTTCATATTATTATTGGTTATTTAGATATGTTACCAAGAAGTGGTTTAATTTTATGATTCATGATGTGTAATATATGATTAGATACCTTGTTACGAGCAGTTTTATGATGGTATACATGGTTGTTATTAGTGCTATAAATGGATAACTTTTAATGGTCAATCACATACACGGAATGATTAATTTAATACATTTCCTTGATATGATTTAAAACATATGTACATATATTTGGTACTTTTTCCATTTAGTGTGGTTTATTATATGATTTATGGTTTGTGTTTTGTTATGTAATAATTTATTTTCAAAATTACAATAATGATATTGTGTATACATTGATAATTTTTTTATGGATTTAAGTGATATAGGTTGAGATATGGGTGAGAATATGCACTCTTTATGAATTATGATAATGATATTGTGTATACATTGATATTTCTGATGGATTTAAGTAATACACGTTGAGATATTGGTGAGAATATTAAATCGAGTGAAGGATTCTTGTTTTAATGAGGATGTCTATATCTTTTTAGTGCTTAGGAAGTTTGGTAAATGAGAAATGATTAGAGAGAATGAACTACAATTTGTTACATTGAGATAAATTATAAAATAAGCGTCTTATGCAATGTTAGGCTGCAATGGTTGATATGGAATGAGTTTTAGCAATTTTGTATTCTAAATGAAATTTATGTCATGTTATTGGTTTAGTTGGTGAAAAAAATATCTATACCCATTTCGTCTCTATGGATTAATATTTTAAGAGTGTGCTTGTATGTTAAGGGGATGTTAAAGCTCATTATTCTTACTACCCTGTAATAATTCTGGGTCTAAATTCCAAAGGCACCTTTCTAGTTATGATTGTGATCACTAGTTGAAGGTGGTGGTATGGTCTTTAATTAAGTGGGATGTTAATATTATTGTGGTTGTAATCACTATTTGTAGGTGGTAATAAGACCTTTGGGTGTTATAGTCCCATATGATATGGAGGTTTCGTAAGTCTAGGAGCCTCTCCACTAGACCTAGGTTGAATTAATTCAAATATTTTTAATGTAGTCCTAAGTATTTAGGTGAAATTCTTTATAGAAATAAGATTTTCTTGCTCTTATCCTCATTTATATTGAGCCCTTCTCAAGGGGAAACACTTGTGTATGTGGTTGCTTGGTTAAGTGGAAAATTTACCCTTCATGTGTTTTACCTTATTAAATATTTAAGACTGGTTTATTACATTATGTTGGAGATTTCTAGTGAGAGATGTGAGAGATATAGCATATTTGGATTTGTTTTGGACATTTGCAAGGAACACATTATCTGTATTTTTATGTTTAAGTGTTTAATTTATGAACTATTGATTTATTGGATGCATTATTTGATTTCATGTTCCTTTTTAGCCTTTAGTAGACTCTAATATAGTGTAATTTCATGTTTATATGCATTGGAATTACTATTATTACTATTGTCCTCTATGATATGTATGATATTAAAGAAAAAAAAATATTATTTTGTAATTGTAGCATCCTTCCTAGGTTATTAAAACATGGTATTAGAACCTAAGTTTTTTTTTTCTAAGTGCTTGTAGGGAGACTAATGGATCCTTATAACCCAATGATAAATTTTTTGGGCACGAAAATTAGTACGATTGAGACAATAGGATGTCTAAGACATAGGCTTAAGGTCTCAAGTTAGGAAAAAAAGAAGTATGAAACCATTGATTTATGTAACATATAACTGAACATTATTATGATTAATTATTTAAGTCCAATTAGTAAGCTAATTTGATGTTCTTAGTATATAATGAAATAAGCAAAGAAAGAAGAAGAGGAGGAAGAAGTATAAAACCATTGATTTATCTAACATTACATATTATGAATATTTATTTTAATTGTAGCAAATAATTTAACATTGTAGAGTAAGAGTAAATGATTGGTTCACTTTGTCTCATAATTTTCACATAGTTTTTCTTTCTATATTTTTTCATATCATTTTCCTTTATGATAAAATTATTCATTTGATTTTTAATTTTTTAAGGTATGATATTGTTAACCCAATGATCATTTTTTTGGGGCTTGAATCCCATTAGTAAGCTAGAGATACTAGTAGTCCTAAGGCATAAGCTTAAGGTAACAAGTTATAAGGAAATGAAACAAAGGAAAAAAAGAAGAATGAAACTATTAAGTTATGTAATATCTAATCTGACATTGCATATTATTAGTTATTATTTTAGTCTAATTATTAAGCTTGAGACACTGATGTGACATGCTTAGGATACAATGATAGTAAACAAAGAAAGAAGAAGTATGAAACTATTCATTTATCTAACATCTAATCTAATATTATATGTTATGATTAATTATTTTAATTTTAGGAAGAAATTTAACATTATAGAGTAGGAGTAAATGATTGGTTCCCTTTGTCTCATACTTTTCACATAACTTTTTCTTCCTGTATCTTTTACAAATGGTTTTCTCTTATGATAGGATTGCTCCTTTGATTTTAAACTTTTTAGGGTAAGATAATTTTCACAACTATATAACAACAAGACTCAAAGCCTTTACAACAAATACTCTATATGAATTCAACATGTCACTTACCCAAATTAAACCTAGATAAGGAGGATAACAATCATTTCTTCTAACTATCTTGACAAATTCATTCCAATATTGTAATAAATATTGTTTCTTTTCTTTTATAATAAATATTATAACACATTACTTTAATATTACATTGTAATATTATATTATTATATTATATTCTAAAATTACTATAACACCTATATGATAAGAAATTACATTTTGAAGAATGTTATAAAACACAAACATATATATATATATATATCAAGGGTTTACGTAATTAGAATTTTTGTCCTATAAAATTTTAATTTTTGTTTTTCAAAAATATTTATATATTTAAAAAAAAGCACTGACATATTTATATAACCAAATAAAGCAAAAAAAAATATCAAATTTTGTTTACCATTTTCTAAACACATAATTTAAATCAGTTCATTTAAAAAATGAATTAATTCATTTAAACAAACAAATAAATAAATGATTTTTATCTTTCTTTTTCTTGAAACGGAGTTGTCTATGGAGGTGGAAGAATTCTCGAATGACTAAAAGTGGTCAGCATTCTCGCAACAAATTAAAAAAAATAAAAATTGTAAAGGCGTTGTTTGAATCATGTTTTTGATGGTGGAAATGGATTCAACATCATCAAAAACTTCTAGGGCACCTAAAATTATGAATTTTGACAACTTTTACTTGGGTTTACAAAAATCCCTACAAGTTTTTTTCAAAATATGGTTAGAATTACCATAACTTTCAGCGAGGAAAAACATAATCGTTAGACTATGGCTTACATTTCTACCACGCTCACGTATTAAAAAAGTTAATAGAGAACTAAGCCGACATTTCTAGCAAGCTCACGTATTAAAAAAGTTAATAGAGAACTAAGCCGGTAGACAACTCGTACCTATTAAATAATTTAATAGAGAACTAAGCCTGTATACAACTCCTAGTCGCCATAGTCTAACAACTATGCTTTTTTTGCCCTGAAAATTATGGAAATTCTAGTCATATTTTGAAAAAATCTGGTAGGGATTTTTGTAAATCCAAATAAAAGCTATCAAAAATCATAATTTTAGGTGCCTAGAAGTTTTTAATGGTGCTGAATCTATTTCCGCCATCAAAAACATGATTGAAACATGCTCTCTACAATTTTTTTTTTTCTATTTTTTTTGCGAATTCCGACCACTTTTAGTCGTCTGGGCAATTCCTCCGCCTCCACAAATGACTCTGAATGTAACGGTGTTCTTTCTTATTAGACAACATGAAACAATATTTTTTTAACTTTTGATATTCACGTATGTAGCATAGGAAGAAAAGGAAAACTATTGATGTATTTGATAGAGATGTTTCAAAGGTAGTAGCCTAACGATTATGCTTTTTGCCTTGAAAAAATATGGCAGAGATATTTGTAAATCCAATTAAAAACGGTCAAAATTCATAATTTGAGGTGCTCGTAGAATTTTTGATGGTACTGAATCTATTTCCACTGTCAAAAATTTGATTCAAAGAATGCCACTACAATTTTTTTTTCAATTTTTTTACCTAGATTCCGACCACTTTTAACCATCCACACAATTCCCAATCTTTAAATACAATTACTGAACCAAAAAAACAAAAACGTAACATCATCTAAAACAAACTCTCAATCACACCATCCTCAGCAGCAAATAGCCAATACTTGTAAACACACCATGGTGGACACTTAATGCGGCCTCGATAGTTAAAAAATAACCTAGATAACGGATTGGAACAGCACAGGAGATACCTCTCCGGTGATTGAACAGTTCTCCCTGCTAGTTGTGCAGATTTGGTAACGGCATTCCCTTGGCAACATTTAAAACCATTGAAATTCCTCGGCCACATAGTTCACCGGATGAAGCTTCATTTTGCTCGAGAGGTCCGCAATACATGCGGATACTACTGTAGTCGCCTTCTCCAAGATGAACATGCCGAACCAAACCCTCCCTTACGTGTTAGAAATCCTTGACAAATGGAGAAACGATTATTGTATCAAGTGAAATTTTTAGCATTAGTTATAACATGCGTTTGGTAGACTATCCCATTTCTTTGCGCCCAAATATATTAAGAAAACCTAGGATTTAATATTTCCAGATATTATTTCATATAAAAAATGATTATTTAAATTTATAGAGATATACACAGTTTTTTAGAATCTGAATTCGGATATTCTACATTTTTCATTTTTTCTTTGTCAAGTTTCGAGTCTAGACCAAGACTCATCATCAGGACTTGACTTGATTTGATTTACAAAAAAGAAAGAGAGTAGTGATAAATATAGTTATGGTTGTGTGAAATGTTAATTGTGTGAGCCAACTAACCTATGATTTGAATGAACTAGATTTTTACTATTTACTATGTTCTTATAATTTTTTTGATTTATTATAAAGTTCTTTTATAATTAATTTTAATTTATAATTCATTATTTTTAATTTTTAATTTATTGTAATTTATAATTAATTGTAATTTATAATTAATTGCAATTTTCCTGATATATTATAATGTTCTTTTATAATTAATATTTTTTTTGAATACATTGTTTATATTTGTTTTATGTTTTGTTTTTTATTTAATTGTAATTTATAGTAATTTTATAGTAATTTTATTTATTTATTTTATTTATTTTTTAATTCTTCCAAGTTTTTAGTTACTTAGGAGGTTAATGTATTATTAATGTTGAGTTTCTTAGGCTTATATGATTGTTAATGTCATAAAAGTTTTAAATGGTTAGGAGACGAGTCGATTAGATCTAAAGCAGAGAAGGTAAGACGAAAGGCAGGGTTATTTTAATCCATGGGGGTGAGGAGTGAGGTCCCTTTCTCCAACGGTAAGGTCCTCTCTATACACCGCAGTCTTTTATTCATTTCCGAAATATGAGATGAGTATGTTATCGGTAACTTGAATTCCTACTAATTTCCAGGCCTCCATTCCTGTTGAGATTGTGTGGGTGTTTTATGATCTCAAGAGCTTCTCGGACATTACGCTTGAAATGGTGTTTTTCATTTGCAATGACTTTTGTGTTTTCAAGGCATATATGGTGGTTTGTCTTACCTGCATGTTCCGTCAACGCTGAGGAATGGGTTCTTTCCCTTCGGATATTTGCACTATGTTCTTTAAGCCTGATACTCACTGACCTTCCTATTTCCCCGATATATTCTTTTCCACAGGAACAGTTAATGATATAAACACCTTTTTGCTGGAATTGTTCTGGGTTGTCTTTGACTGATTTCATTCTTTGTCTAATAGTTGTCAAGGGTTTGAATGAGGTTTTGATATTCTTTTTAAGAGAATTTTGGCTAGTTTTTCAGTTACACCATGAATATATGGAAGGTAGGTGTTAATGGCTGGGGAATTATTAGTTTTGTTTTCAAAAAAAAAAAATTTATAAAGGAACTTTATAATATATCAGAAAAATTGCAATTAATTATAGATTACAATTAATTATAAATTACAATAAATTTAAATTAAAAATAATGAATTATAAATCACAATTAATTATAAAAAAACTTTATAATAAATCAGAAAAATTGTAAGAACATAGTAAATAGTAAAAATCTAGTTCATTCAAAGCATAGGTTAGTAGGCTCACACAATTGACATCTCACACAACCATAACCATATTTATCACTACTATCTCTCTTCTTTGTAAATCAAATCAAGTCTTGATGATGAGTCTTGGTCTAGACTTGAAACGTCTACAAAGAAAAAATGAAAACTGTGGAATATCCGAATTCAGATTCTAAAAAACCACACCACAGAAATCTACAATCCATTATATATAGGGTTTATTTTATTTTTGATTTGAATTTGTAATTTATTAGGGAAACCTATATTTTAACATTTAGGTTTATATTTACTCAAAGTGTATTTATATTTTGTTAGGTAATTAGTGCACTCTATGTTAATGTGAGAATGAGTTAGAGGGAAAAATGAGATTAAGACATTGTAAGTAGATGACTAATCTAGATCCTTAAAATAATAAGTATATTTCTACCTGGTGTAAAGATAAAAATAAACATGACTAAAATGAGAACAAATTCTCATAAAATTCTACAATAAAATTAGAAATTGGTCAATTTTGTAAATAGCTTGAGATTAAAGAGTTTCTCACTATTATAACATTAAAAAAATTGAAGATGAAAAACACTTCTTAAATTATTCATTATATATTTAAATTAAAACTAAATTTCAAAATATTTCTTATATTTCTAAACTTAAAAATCTATGGTAATAGCTACTAATATTTCTCTGACCTAAAAATAAAATATTTTTAATTTAAAAAAAATCAAATAATGTCATATTTTTTAAAATTATATATATAATATATATATTCCATACTTTATATCTTAAAACACTATATCCGTTTTAACTGCTTTGTTTATAGTTACTTGTATTATTTTTATAAATTATATTTTTTTATATATACATATATACTCTCTTTGTTATTACTCTTCTTGTTATTGGAATCAATCGGGTCAATACATATCTTTATCTGAGAATGGACCATAACCTCAAAGTTTATATGGATTATATTGCTCTATATAAATTATGTTGTCTATTATAGGTTATGGTAGGTATACTTATATGTGATTTTTACGTTTTATTTTAATATTTGGAATGAGATTATATATATATAATTTTTGTTTTATAATAAGTAAAAATATTAATAATAAATATTGAATTTTTTAATTAATAATAGAATATTAAAGATAACCGAAAGTTTATTTAATGATTGTGTCAAGAGATGTTTTGCATGGGGAGATGTGTAAGTGTTAGATGTAATGTAAGAAAGATTGTATGTCAACATTTTTTAAATATCTTTTAAATATTTTATTTTCATTTAATTTTATGACTTTTTAAAAATTTAATCTAAAAGCAAAGAGGTATGGGGAGATGTATTGGTGTAAAATAATGATGTAACAATATTTAAATTTAATAAGCACATAAAAACTTAATAATCACAAGATCAAGATTCATAATCATCGATATTCATCCCATTTTACTGTAAATATTATTAGCTAATAAATACGCTTTGTTTCAATAACATGGCTCAATACCATGGATTATCATGAATACCAAATGCCCAAAATCTATAACTCATTTGAAAATTAAATAAATAAATAAATAAATAAATAAATATAAATATATATATATATATATATATATATATATATATATATATATATATATATATATATATATAATTTTAATAACATTTTAAAATTAAATCTAAAAGGAAAAATGTATGGATTTATTTAACAAGCCATAAAAACATAACACTTACCATAAGCTTACAATATAATAAGATTTATAACAATGGATATTCGACACATTTTAACATGGATATTATTAACTTGTAAATAGGAATTGTAAATAGGCTTTGTTACAACACAATGAGCCAATATCACAACTTATTCTCAATAACACATGCCAAAAAACCATAACTCATTTAAAAATAAAAATATTTTATAAATATTTTGGTTTAATTGCACCAAGAGGCACTCTCCATTCCAGATGCAAGAGATGTTGTAATGCCATGTCTTGTAAACATTTTGACTCGTCAATGTAACAACCCACAATTTAAATATACAATTAATTATATCAATTATACGGTTTATAATCAACACACAACTATTCAATTAATTAGCATAGGATTTCAAAAAACATGAGTAGAGATGACATACCTATATCGATGAAATTCCTTACATGTAATTTTAGAGTTGAATGCTATTTGTATCTCGTTAACTGCAACAAAGTTTTGGGAACCACTCTCCACTCAACCGTAGGCTCAACTACGTATAATCTTTCTACAACGAGCTACTCTCAAGCCCTCAATCAACATACTACTGCCAGGAAATCCTTTGTCTCACAACACTTTTCTCCCAAGAGAATGGATGAATCTCATCTCCTTATCGTCCATTTAATAGACCAAAAAATGGAAAGGGGTCCTCATGCACACATGCCATGTGTCAACATGCAACTTTTATTTTATTATTTGACGTTTTACTTAATTTAATATTTCTCTTAATTTAACTCTTTCTTATTTTATTCCTTTTTACTTTTTGTTAATTTTACTATTTTTATAGATTACTTTTATATATATTTATTTAGAATGCTTTATTATTTACTATTTTATGTATTTACTATTATTATATCCTCCTCGTTATTTATTATTTATTTACTATTATTATCTTTTCTTTATTTTTTTAAAAGTGGTTCACGGAAAATGAGTGGCTGCTACATCCACGGGAAAATCCAGGTAGATCAATCCAAAGGGATATACCCTTCGGCCATACTAGCAAGGCCTAACCCCAAGGGCATTGATGAGATTTGACCCAGTGACCTATTGATAAGTGAGGTACTTAGCAATAGGAACTCGACCAACTGAACTATCCCTTAGGGATTTTTATTTTTTATTATTTATTTACTATTATTATATTTTCTTTATTTATTTTTACTATTTACTTACCATTATTATCTTTCCCTTATTATTTTTTCTTTATTTACTTATTTTCTAATATTATTTTATTTATTTAATATTATTATTTTTATTATTATTAGGAAACATTACATATTCACCCTCTTTAAGGAACTTCGTCCCGAAGTTAATTTGAATCATTTAACATTTTATTTAGTTATTTATTACTTCACATTTTCCCAAAACCCTTTATTGAACTGCTATAATCAGCAGGCATCAAAAGTTTCCATAACACCCAGGAAATCTCAAGGAATGTCTATGCTTTTTCCCACTTTTAGAACCTGGCATAAGCCTCATCAGTCTATACCATAGCCCAAGGATGACCTCAAGACTTGTGCCTGGCTCAAGCCTCATCTGCCCCAAGGAAGCACTTGACTTAGTACTCCATGTAGTAGTACTCCAGACATCTCAAAAGGTTTACCCACTCCTCCACACTGACTAAGGTGCACAACCCCAAGCATCGAATTCCTTCCACCCCCACCAAACTTCGGCATCCCAATTCATTATCAGACACTTGACCTACAATATCAAGCACTTAGCCTACTCAAGATGGTCCCATGGCCCCTGAAGAGCTATCCATCAAGAGTATACAAGACGAAGGAACCACTGTCATATGTAGTGTACTTTGAGTATGTCCCTAGCCCATATGGTACTGCATATTCTCCCTCACAAGTATGGGCACCCATGATATCATCAAATAAGTCGACCCTCCTGGTCCATCTGTTGATTTCCTGCCAATCACCACATCTCAACATGCAACCAATGCATTAGTTATAACATCATAATATCATAGAAAATAATCTATATCCCAAGTCTTGCATATAATGATGCAAGTGCATTAGGTCAAGCACATAAAAATGAGAAGTTATTAGAGTCAGACCAAGAGCCTAGAAATGTGATGGATTGATCACATGTCAAGGCTAGAACATTTTAATGTTTATCTGTGAGTTTTTTTTTTATATCTAGTTAAGGTTAGTTAGGAATATCTAGTTAAAAGAAATGATTTTATAGTTAGTAGGTAGTTAGGGCTAAGGGAAATTGGTTCACATCCGTGAACTCATTTCTTGGACAGTTTCTTTTAGTTTTTAGAGAGAGGAGGAACATTTTTGGGTTGGAATTTTTGGTGTGGGAGAGAGGTACGCTGTTTTTTTTCTCTATGTGAGATTGAACTTAACTGAAAAGCATTTCTTAGACCAATGGCTTTTATCAACAAATCGAATTTGTAGGTGTGTGTGATACAATTATTTGCATATGCAATTGTAAAGTTTGGAACCATAATATTAATATGTCGAGATTGAAATTGATTTGGTTTTTAAATTTCTGTGTTGAATGAGAAATTCAGGCACTTTGTTTTTTATGTTATTTACATTTGTACGAGCACTCTGGTTTGCTAAGAAAGCAACGATTTTCTTTTTCCCCTGTACAACAATGTGGTTTATTGTAATAGCAATGATTTGTTGTTCCCCTTGTACGAGCACTATGGTTTTCTGAGATAACAACCATCAATTTGTGGTATTGGAGCCTTAACATTGTTGGTCTCTACAATATAGAGAGATGAATAGGCAAGAAGGAAGAACACAAGGTCATGGAGGCAGACCCGCGGGTAATGCAGAACTCTGGGAAGAGATAAGGAGACTCCAAGTTTGATTAGAAGCCATGGAAGTAGGGAGACAACGAGACCCTGAAGGTGGAGATGTTAGTGAGGCTGAAGAGGAACTTGAAGAAGAAGGTGTAGCACCTATTGAAGAAGTTGTAGAGATTAAGTTGTTGAGAGCAGTATTGGGCTCAAGTTCAAGGCCAAAGCCTAAAATCTCTATTTACAATGGCAGTTTGAAATATGAGAATCTACTAGATTGGATTAGTGAGATGGAAAAGTATTTTGAGTACAAGGAAATTGATGAGGATAAGAGAGTCAAGTTTGATGTGACAAGGTTGAAAGGCCATGCTGACTATGGTTGGACAATGTAGAGGCTGAATGAAGGAACAAGGACAAACCATTGATCAAGAGCTGGGATAGAATGGTGGCAAATATGAAGAGTAAGTTCTTGCCAAAGGATCACTAGCTAATGCTTTACAAAGAGATGCAAAATATTAAACAAAAGATAATGATATTAAGTGACTACACCGAAGAGTTTTACAAGGTGAATTTGAGAGAAGGCTATGTAGAAGATACCCCAGAGAAGACAACAAGGTTTATTAATGTTTTGAGGTTAGATATCCAAGATGAAATCAACATACTTTATCCAAGGACAATAGAGGAAGAATACCAGTGCACCTTAAAGGAAGAAGAAAAGATAGCTAGCAAGAACAGAGGACATGGTTTTTCCAAAGGGAAAGGATAGACAAATGGAAGAGGAAAGTTTCCTGCACAAAATAATGATGAAGGAAACTCAAATCAACAAGGGCAGTTAGAGAAATAAGGTAGCAGCAGAGGAGGAAGACCTTACCAGAGATGTAGAGGTAGAGGAAGAGGCAGAGAGACTGCCTACTGATGTTACAAATGTAACAAATTGGGTCACCGATCTTTTGAATGTGATGATAATGACAATATGGGACAACGAGGTGCATACATAGCTCAAATCGAGGCAATAGAGGTGCAAGTACCCGAGGTAGAGAATGTGCTAGAGACTAGAGAGGTGTTGATGATGCATAAAGTCCTGTTAAAACTAGTAAAGGAGATTATTGAACTATTCCAAAAGAAATCCTTATTCAAGAAAATGTGTAAGGGAAAAGGAAAATGCTGCAAATTGGTGATTGACAACACAATTACAAACAATCTAGTCTCCCAAGAAATGGTGGAAAAATTGGGATTGAAAAACATTAAGCACCCCAAACCTTATAAGGTATCATGGTTGTAAAAGGGACACCAATTTTTGGTGCATGAACAAAGTGAAGTTGAGTTTCAGATATACAGCTATAAAGACAAGGTTCTCTGTGACGTAATGCCAATGGATTCTTGTCACATTCTCTTGGGTCACCCATGGCAGTTTGATAGGAAGGTGACACATCATGGAGAGATAAATTGTTATAAGTTGAAAAGGATAGCATCAAGCACACTCTTGTACCATTGAAAGAGGAAGGTACAGGTGAAACAAGTAGCCCAAAAGCACCGCTACTTAGTGGAAAGGAATTTCTACAACAAATGGAAGAAGAAGAAGAGGTAAGATATGCACTGGTTTGCAAGACATAGGTAGTAATTCTGCACACTGAAATTGTACATTTACCTATTGAAGTTCAGGATTTGTTCCATGAGTTTCATGATATTATAGCTGATGAATTTCCAAGTGAATTGCCACCCAAAATAAGCATCAATCATCACATAAGCTTGATACCGGGAGCAAGTCTTCCGAACAAGGCTGCATATCAAATGACACCTAAAGGGAATGGGGAAGTGAGGAAGCAAGTACAAGAATTGTTGGACAAAGGACTACTAAGAGAAAGTTTGAGTCTGTGTATCATACCTAGAATACTAAGTGCAAAGAAGGGTGGAGAATGGAGAATGTGCATTGAATCTAGAGCAATCAACAATATGACCATTTTTGACAGGTTTCCATTGCCATAGATGGATGATATGATGGATTGATTGGGTGGAGAAACTTGCTTCTCAAAGATTGACTTGAAAAGTGGTTATCATCAAATTCGGATCAGAGAAGGAGATGAGTGGAAGACAACTTTCAAGACCAATGAAGGCTTGTACAAGTGGATGGTCATGCCATTCGTCTTATCAAATGCACCCAGTGCCTTTATGCAGATGATGAATGAAGTCTTGAAGGAGTTCATTAGTAAGTTTATCATTTTTTACTTGGATGACATTTTAATTTTCAGTCAAACTAAAGAATAGCACTAAAGACATTTGAAGTACATTTTAGAGTGATTGCAGTAAGAAAAGCTACTGATTAACAAGAATAAGTGTTCTTTTATGAAGAGTGAGCTTATATACTTGGGTTTTGTCATTTCTAAGGATGGCTTGAAAATGGATCCAAAGAAGATAGAGGCAATTGTAAATTGGCCCTCACTTAAGAACATTTTTGAGGTGAGAAGTTTTCATGGCTTAGCCAGCTTCTACAGAAAATTTATCAAGAATTTTAGTGGCATTTGTGCACCTATCATTGACACCATCAAGAAAAATAGGCAACCATTTTATTGGACAACAGCAACAGATAAAAAGAAAAAGAAAAAGAAAAAAAATGAACTATTGAAGAAGAAGATCAATGAGAAGTTGGTGTTGAAGTTCCAAAACTTCAATTAGTCCTCTCAATTGAGATGTGATGCTAGTGGGACAACCATTGGAGCTATACTGAGCCAAGAAGATAATCTCGTTGCATATTTCAGCGAGAATTTAAATGAGTCAAAACATAAATACTCTTCCTACGACAAAGAATTTTATGTGGTGGTTCAATCTTTGAACCATTTAAGGCATTACTTGATGCCTAACATGTTTGTTCTATACACGGATAATTCTGCCTTACAATACATTATGCAGCAACATAACTTAAATCATAAACATGCAAAGTGGTTGGAGTTCCTTCAAAATTTCACTTTTGTTTTGAAGCACATTAGTGCGAAGGAAAATAATGTTGTCGATGCCTTGAGTAGGTGATGCTTAATCATGTAGGAAAGTCAAATACAAATTTTAGGCTTTAAATTTTTGAAGGACTTGTATGACATTGATGCTGATTTTAAAGAAGCTTTTGCAGCATGTAAAAATCTAGTCAATAACGACATCGGTCCATAGAAAGATTTTATGTTGCAGGATGGGCTATTGTTCACGAGTAATCAACTGTGTATTCCCAATTACTCAATGAGGGAAAACTTGGTCCAAGAAAATCATAATGGCGGGTTCGCTGGACACTTTGTTGTTGAGAAAACACTTTGGCAGCTGAGTCACTTCTATTTTTGGCCTAAGATTAAGGCAGATGTACAAAGGTACATGAGTAAGTTCAGGGTACGTCAACATGTGAAAGGGAGAACTCAGAATGTTGGACTCTACATGCCATTACCCATTCCCAATAGACCTTGGGATTCAGTGAGTATGGACTTTGTTCTGGCTTTACCAAGAACTCAATGAGGTAATGATTCAATCCTTGTAGTTGTGTATAGATTTATTAAGATGACTCATTTCATTATGTGTTTCAAAACTAGTGATGCTACACATGTGGCTAATTTGTTTTTTGATGATATTGTTCGGTTGCATTGTTTCCCAAGAATTATAATCTTTGACAGGGACAAAAGATTCATCGGACATTTCTAGGGGACCTTGTGTAAGAAACTTGGAACTAAGTTAAATTTTAGCTGAGCCTATCATCCACAGTCTCATGGGTAAATAGAGGCTGTAAACAGGAGTTTGGGAAATTTGTTGAGGAGTTTAGTAGGTGACCAACCAAATAAATGGGATCATGTGCTAGCCCAGGCTGAGTTTTCCTATAATGACTCACCAAATAGGAGCACATGAAAGAGTCCATTTCAGATCTTGTACGACATGCATCTGAGGGGAATTTCTGAGCTAAGAGACTTGGGAAAGATTCATCATAGAAGTACTGATGGATAGGATTTTGCAACAGCCATGAGTGAGTTGGACGAGCAAGTAAAACAAATATTACAAGATACAAGCAACAACTACAAGCAATGAGAAAATGTACATAGGAAAGAGGTAAACTTTGAAGAGGGAGACTTGGTCCTAGCTCACCTAAGAAAAGAGAGGTTTCCAAGGGGAGAATATAACAAATTGAAAAGGAAGAAGATAAGACCTTGTAAGATCCTTCGCAAGCTTTCAGTGAATTCTTAAGAGCTAGAGTTACCTACGGGAATTGGCATTTCACCCATTTTTAATGTAGAAGATTTGTATCCCTACACAGTTGGTGATGCGGATCAACCTTCTAGGAATCTTGACCAGGATGAAGGAAAGGAACAATAGTGGCTAAAGCAAATTCATGTGGCAAAGAGTTTAGAGGCTGAATAGATTTTGGATACACGTGTTGCCAAGAATACAAAAGGAAAGAATACTTGGAATATCTTGTGAGGTGGAAAGACCGTCTGATTGAGGATTCTACTTGGATGGATGAAGCAACAATACAAAAAGCAGGGCATTCTATAGAAGATCTTATGAGAAGCAGCTAATAAAATTTTCTTTCTTGGGTTGTCTGATGCAGGCACATTAGGCCAAGCACATAAAAATGATAAGTTATTAAAGTCAGACCAAGAGCCTAGCAATGTGATGGATTAATCACATTTCAAGGCTGGAACATTTTAAAGTTTATTTGTGAAATATTTTTGATATTCAGTTAAGATTACTTGGGAATATCTAGTTAAAATAAATTATTTTATAGTTAGTAGGTTGTTAGGGCTAAGGGAAATTGGTTCACATCCATGAACTCATTTCTTGGATAGTCACTATTAGTTTTTAGAGAGAGGGGGGAACATTTTTGGGCTGGAAGTTTTGGTGTGGGAGAGAGGTACGCTTTTTTTTTCTCTGTGTAAGTTTGAAGTTAACTGAACAACATTTCTTAGACTAGTGGTTCTTATCAGCAAATAGAATTTGTAAGTGTGTGTGAGACAATTATTTGCATATGCACTTGTGAAGTTTGTGAACCATAATATTAATATATGGAGATTGAAATTCATTTGGTCTTTAAATTGTTGTGTTGAATGAGGAATTCAGACACTTTATTTTCTCTGTTATTTACATTTAAATGAGAACTTGGAGAACCACATTTCATTTAATCTTCTAATCCTGTGATTTTGCATCCAAGATTGTGTATTGGAAAGAGTCATTTACATTAAAGATTCGAGAATACAGAGCACTCTATATCAAGCCAATAGAAGAAAGAAATTCACAAGGGAAAATTGCCACCAAATTTGCGGGTCAATTTCTGATCAAAGGAAGACAAAATTAGAAATTCTGGCATCTGGGTTTTGTGTAGAGAACGGTCTATTTGGTAACACAAGATAAATTTTCCAAAAAAATCCTTGGTTGGGGAGTTACAAAGCGATCTTTATACTGTGTTTTTACAGACTATGTGGCTGTAAAAAATGATATGTTGTTTCCCTTGTACCAACACTGTGGTTTGCTGAGATAGTAATTATTTTCTATTCCCCCTATACTAACACTGTGGTTTGCTGAGACAACAACGATTTGTTGTTTCCCCTGTACCAACATTGTGGTTTGCTGAGATAGCAACAATTTGTTGTTCCCCCTGTACTAGCACTGTGGTTTGCTGAGATAACAATGATTTGTTGTTCCCCCTATACCAGCACTATGGTATGTTGAGATAGCAACGATTTGTTGTTCCCCCTATACCAGCACTGTGTTTTGTTGAGATAGCAACCATCATATAACATCATTTTTAATCACAAAATTCTGAATAATAACGAATTGCATGCTCATGCATGTCATAGAACATGCATGCAATTATGACAGGCTTCACATGATATTATCCTCATAAGTTATAACATCCACATCAAAGATATACCATCACATAATAAATGAACCACATGTCAATATACCTCATATCATAACATCATATTCTTTATGCATATCATATTCATTTTAAGCATACAACATCATTATCGTAACAACTAAATAAATAAGAACCACATGTGCATCATTATCCTCATACCATCATATCATGAAACCTCATCCCAAAATTATAGTCAAAAATCATATTTTGATATAACAGTTAACTAAAACAATAATTGAAATCATAGTACATCATTTAGATATATCAATACAATTTAAACAATACGACATGATTTAGAAACTTCATAAAAGTATCTGTCTAAGCTAAGTTATGCAATCCTCTCTAGTTCACCACACAATTTAGTCAAATTAATAAGGAAAGTCGTGAAAAATACATCTACATCCTTCCAATTAGTTGACTTAAGACTAGGTTGGTCTCACTTCAAGTGCATTTCATAAATTTGATATTATATAATTATGTATAGCGTTGTCCACTTTACAAGTATTTATACAATTACACAATATCGTTAATATTATATATCTATATACAATTATATAATATCATTTATATTAAGGATTATTAATATTTCCACATCACTTTGTATGAATTTAAACATTTCGAACCACATAAATTGCGAAATTCTAACTTGAGAATTTCTATATTCATATATCCTTCATTTATTTTTTCTTTCTTATTATATTTTTAAAATATTTACTTTACTTTTCTTTTTTTACATAACAATATTTTTTTTTTTTCACTTCATTTTTCTTAATTATTTTAAGGATAAAATTTTGAAACACATTTTTTCTAATAATTATTAATACCATGGCTAGTATTATACTAATCCTACTACAATGGATGCAAAGATTTAAATTTCATACATGTGGAATTTTATGATTTCTAAATTTAAAATGAGAATTAACAAACCACACATTTATTTCACATTTTCATTTGCTCACTAAAATATAAATTTAATTATTTAATCCGGAAAAAAAATTATAAATAAAATATCACGTTATTTCAATTTCAATTATGAAAATAAACTTAAAATAAAAAAGAACCGCCAATAAATGAATTACAATTAACCTGTATAAATATACATTCAAATTTATTATTAAAACATATATAAATATATATTCAAATTATCAAATTTAATATTAATTTAAGCACAAGAACAATATCATCGCTGACTTGAACTTGGGAGTTGAACTTGCACTTAAGATAGATTCTAAAGGCCATAAACATAAATACTATCATAAATTTATTCCATTGTTTCAAGTTATTGAAAAAATAGATTATTGGTAACAAAAGGAACAAAAGTATGTGATAAACATTTTTCTACTTTACCTGTGATAACTTAACGCTCTCTTTTTCACTTAATTTGACGTTTTATTTTTTTAACTGAACGTTTTTCCACTTTTATTTTTAACTTAACGTTTTCCCACTTGACTCCGTGTGTTGGAATTTCCACTAATTTTGTGGGCGCCGGTGGATTTCGATTTCAATGGAAGAACTCGTGTAGTTTTAATTGAATAACGATGGATTTATCTATATATTCCCGATTAAATAATAGATAAATACAACACTTAACTATTATGAAATCTAGTACTGAATTATAATTCAGATCTCACTTTAAAACATAACTATAAATTATTATAAATTTCAATTATATTTATGTCTACCCATTATAATATATATTAACCATAAAACATTTTACTTTATCCCACTTAAATTTAAGAACATTTGATATATGATACTCCAACAAACATGGTTTCAAACTCATTGGTTAATAAATCAATAATATAAAATATGAACATAATGATATATGATACCCAACAAACATGGTGTCAGACTCATTGGTTAATAAATCAATAATATAAAATAATCACAGGGAAACAACGAATTGAATTGATTTATAGCGTGATTTAATAGTTATATTATTTCCCATGAGTATTGTCTTTTCAAATATGGAAAGATAGGGGATAATGGAATGACCAAACAGTGTAGAGAATATGTGGAGCTTCCAATTGTGCATAAAAAAATCAATTTTACAAATTCCAATTTATCATGCTTTTTTTTCGAAAGAGGGTTAATACAAAAGACTCAATTTTAACCATAATACTATTTCCTAAATATTGCATACAATTAAAAAAACTATAAAACTATAATTCTTAATTGTTTATTCATAACATGCATCCATTTTTAAACCGTTAAAAAAAATACATATTCTTAAATAGTTTCTTTAAATAATAATTTATATTGATGTTGGATGATATCATAAAATTTATATGTGTTATTTATAAAATTTATACGTTAAGACTAATAATTTATGTATAGTTGTGCATGATATTATTGGTTGCAAATCATTGTATGATGGTTCATAAGTTTTAAGAGTTGTAATGAAGCATGGGAATTATAGGTCATAAGAGTTGCAAATTAGCTCTCATATCATATGTAACAATACACAATTTAAATATACAATTAATTAGGTAAATTATGCGGTTTATAATCAACACACAACTATTCAACAAATTAGTATAGAATTTCGAGAAACATGAGTATAGACGACTTACGAGTATCAATGATATTTTGTACTTGTGATTTTTGAGTTGAACAAATCTCGTTAACCGCAACAAATTTTTGGTGATGACTCTCCACTCAACGATAAGCTCAGCTGCACATAATCTTTCTACAGTTAGTGAACCCGAGCCCTCAATCAACATAATACTAACAAGTAATCCTTTGTCTCACAACACTTTTCATCCAAGAGAATGGATGAAAGATGGATGAATATCATCCTCCTTATCATCCATTCAATAGGCCAAAAAATGGAATGTCGTCTGCATACACACATTCAATGTGTGAACATGCAAATTTTATTTATCTATTTTAAGTTTTACTTAATTTAATATTTCATTTAATGTAACTCTTTCTTATTTTATTTTTTTTACTTTTTGTTAACTTTACTTATTTTTACTATTTTTATAGTTTACTTATATATATATATATATATATATATATATATATATATATATATATATATAGAACTCGAGTTTGTTATTTACTATTATTATATTCTCCTTATTATTTATTATTTATTTACTATTATTATCTTTTCTTTATTTATTTTACTATTTATTTACCATTATTATCTTTTCATTATTGTTATTAGTTATTTACTTATATTTTAATATTATTTTATTTATTTATTTATTATTATTAGGGGATATTACAATCAAAATAAAATAAAATAAAAATAGGCTTACGTTAAAATAAAAATTCTACATTATTGTTTTTTTCTATAAGTTTTGTTGGGGTGTAAATTTGAAAAGAAAAAAATAACCCTATATTTATTTATTTATTACATTATTATTTCTTTTATTAATTTTTCTTGGGTAGTTAAGGTAAACTTGACTAGGTCAAAGTTACTCATGGTTTTTGAGTTTTGGGTTTATAAAAACTCATGGTATTGCTCATGGTATTCATGTGGAATATAACCTATTTAAAGGGGGGAATTAAATAGTCTAGATCCACCTTAACTCCAGATCTATCCAACGTCTAGAGGGATCAAATCTCTTGAGATGAAAATATCTTAATACGCACAAATATTTGATCGCTCTCATCTCTTGGTAAATCCAGAGTTAAGATGGATCTAGGATGGTAATATATAATTGAATTAGAAGATATAGACGATGGTAATGACTTATGTATTATCATATAAATTAATAATAATAGTAGGAATTTCTATCATTTAACTTAAGTTAATAATAATATCTTGGTTGACAATGATCATATTGAGATTAAAATAGAAAATGCCTAAGTTGGAAATGTGAAAAAAAAACTGTTATTAACAATAATGTTGGGTTGATTTTGAGTTCAAAGCTTTTTTAAGGGAAGGAGAATTGTAACACCATGGGTGCTATGCAAGATTTTCAATTTGTTTATAATGGTAGAAATGTTCTAATGTATAGTTATTCATAAATTATACTTTGGTGGTAGATGTTTTTATTTCCTTTAGTAACTATTATCAAAGTAGTGGATACCTTCTAGAAAATCTTTGAGTGTCTATTATTGTTAGTTGGACTCCTTTTTCAATATGACTTGTTATAAGTTTACTTATCATAGGACCTGAAGAATGCATATATCATCGATGGCTAATGATACATAACCTTTATTTGATATGATGTTATATGATGGTGTGTTGATATTTTAATTTAATTGTTATAAGATGGTGTCCAAGAATAACCATTACCTTGAGCTTGCCTCGAGTAATGTTTGAGTATGATGAACCTAGACACTTATGTGATTAATATTATTGACGATGATGGTTGGTGGGATTAGTATGTCATGATATGGGTAAGAACTCATATATACTTAGTCTCTAACATACATATTGATTCTCTAATGCTACAAATGTTGATGAAAATATTACAAATTATTGATGATGGTTGGGTGGTTGTAATAACAGTTGATGATGATTTATAAGATGTGATTCTAATTCACATGTAGATGAACTATTAGGATGTGTATTATGTGGATGTGCTACTAGAAAGGTATTTAATGATAGGAACAAGTGTTATATACCTTTCCATTATAGTGATTTCATATTTACCAACCTTATCCTAGGGTGGTTTCTACTACAGTAAAAACTCATAACAACATTATAGTAGGAAGGAAAAAGAGAGGTATTGAATACACCAAAGAGACTTTTGGAGCTTGATTCAAGGAAATTAGTTGATATTGCCTATGGAAGCATTATGATAATAGAGGATATTGGATATGGTACAAATAAAGATTGGATGATGGTGGAAAAAAAGTTAACATTATGTAAGCTAAATAATAATAGACTCATGACCATATTGTTATGTGATCTACACATTTTATTTGCAGCAAATCTATATGTCATATTTTGATGTGATGTATTGGTCCTTGAGGAGTTTTGTACATGGTATTTCCATTAGTTGGTGTGGTTTGTACGTACCCTTAACTGTGTAATGTGAAAATGTAAGGCCTAGAGAGGCATGCATACCCATTTATCATGTGCCCTTGATGACATCTTAGTTCTAGTTTAGTTTGGTATCCTATGTTAGAGATTTCTTTACCACTTGGAGGAGTGGGCCATGTGTTAGTTGGATGCTCTATGAGTGGACCATATTATTGTTTGTAGACCCTCAAAGGTGAAGTTTTACATTCCAAAGGAGTTCATCAAGAATTTGAATGAAGCATGTATACAAAGGGACATCCTACTAGATTGGTAGTTGTAGCAATAAGTACACATGCATTATGGTGGATGGTTGTTCCTTTATATAAACATTGATAATTTAGTGAAATTTGAAGGATCAAGGTACCAAGTGAAATTTCTATTTTAGATAGAGATAGATTTTTCTATCGAGGAGGTTCCTCAAGTCATAATGAAGTGTTTTTTAGGAGAATAGGTTCTTTAAGCCACAACGAAATATTTGTTAGGCGAATACGTTGGAGATAAGAAAGATTGTTGGAGTAAATAACTCCTACTTATCTTATGTATGTGTTCATATTTGATTGAGAAGACTTATAAAAGAAGTGTCCTATGCAATGTTGGGGCACAACGGTACATGGGGGAATGTATTTTTGAGGAATTTTGTACTCTAAATGAAAGTTATGTCATGTTATTGGCCTAGTTGGCAAAAAAAATATATCTATACATGCCTCGTCTCTATGGATTAAGAGGTTAGGAGTGTGCTTGTATGTTAAGGCAGTGTTCACGGTGCTGGACCCACCAACATTCAGGGGATATCCTCGGTATGAAGTCCCAACTAGACCTCACACTCTTTAGTGTAGGAGTCCCATCTAGTATGATGGCTCGATTTCCATTATCTTAAATATTTTCCTTAGCTCTTGCTTGTTAGCATGTGAGGGTGGATTTATTTGTCTTCGAACAATGAGGTTCATGTTCCTGGTGAGTGCTTAGTGTTGTTTGTGTCAAATTTCTTTCACTGCAGAGGGAGAGGGTGGAAGTGGGTCTTATTTTGAAAGGGAATAGTTCCAACTCTACTAGAGATGCACAACACATAAGGACATGTGCAGCTTCCAACGAAGTATTCCACATGAATGTGGTAGTTAAAAACATAAGGTGAACAGATAACACGTAAAACACCCAGCAAAATAGTCCACACGAGTGTGACATGCATTATAACAAGTTTACAAGAATGAATCTGCCGAGTATCCAATGGGATAGCCCACATGGGCGAGACAACGTTAACAACTTATACAACACATTTCCAATATCATATGTACTAAAACAACCAAAATAGTTCAACTGTCTTAATATAGGTTAAAGAAACATGCATTACAAGTGTCCAAATAATAGACTTATAAATGAATACAATACATGTGTGAAAATGTGCTGCCCCGTTAACAGGCTTCAGAATTAAGTGAAAGTTCCAAGACACATCCATACACCATTACATCACTAACCCTGATAGCGAGGTATTGGAGCCATTTCTTGCTCCTCAAAGATAATATTATAGACTCTAAAGTCTATGTGGGAGGAGTCAAGATGAAAAGTATTTTGCATGTACAAATGAGGGGTATATCTAGCCAAGCGTGAAACTGACCCTTATGACTATTCGACTTCCCTCATGAATGTTTGACTTACATGACTCTTCAACTTTACATGTGGGTCTCTTGGAGTTCCACGTTACATTACATTGATTCCAACAGTATGGCCCACAATAGTGATGTTGGCAAGATGACTCATGTCATGACTCGACACAACAGTCATGGTATGTTCATGCTGATGGTGGTTTCCATGTTCAAGAAAACTAAACCAAGTAATAAAGGAAACAAACATGCAAACCAAGAAGCAAAGAAAAGAAATAAGAAAAGACCACTCCTACTCCTACGCTAAATAGTGCATGGGCCTACTTACGTGAAGTGATATTTCTAATGAAGCCACCACGCATTGGCTGCCCCATGCTAGTCAAGGCCTGGTTAACAAGAAATATATGCATGTAAACCAGTGAACAAGAAAGATAGATCAACGAAGACCAACACGCTCCGAGTTCTAAAACATCCACATAATAGAAAAGAGAGAATGAACAAAACAAACATTTTGTAGACATACCATCGCGTTGTGACACATTGCATGCAGGCAGTAAACATACACACTCTTTGGACTGTGAAATATGAGAGAACATGAGAAAGACCAACATATTATGCTTTGCAATCACACTCATTGTGTAATATTCCTCCAAATCTTGAGTGATGGGATCATGTGATTTGATTTGAGGAAGCGAAATCTGGGTGTTTGGATGATCTTCAATGCGAAGCAGAGAGTGATGAGGAGCCTTGGGTGTTTCAAAAATTTTCTAATCAGAAGTGGAACCATCAGCGCATGCTGAAGTGCCTCGACAACCTGTGGGGTTTCCACTTCGTCAATAGGTAGACCATTAGAGAGAAGTGGATTAGACAAATTAACAATGAATGAATCAACATCATGATCAAATGAAGAAGTACAAAGATCACGACAACCATGATTAGAAAATTCAGGATGTTCATCGCCATCCTCATGATTTGATGAATCGTGGACAGGGGTAGATGAGAAGCAAGGATGTTTACCCTCTGTGTTTTTAGAAATGATAGATGATAGATGAGACGAACTTTCAGAGGAAGATGTTCCTAATCCACAATGTGATGGCAAGCTAACATCTAGTTTCTCCTATGAATGATTGAAAGTAGAAACATCCGGAAATGAGATTTCATAAGGAGAATCAAAAGTGACAGAATCACAAGGGTTGTAGGGATAGAGTAGATGAGGCGCGTATGGAAGGGAGTCATCCTTCACCGCGGGTTCTTCTTTAGATTCCCGCACACACTAATCATGCATGATAGCATAGGTTGGTTGCGCAACACCAAATCCGTCAGCAACTTGATCCTCCTTGACAACAAGTGTAGAGTTTGGAAGAAAAGAGCATAAGACAGTACAATCCAGAGGATCAATAGAACACGGGGACAGATGTTGGGGTAACAAGCCCATATGACAACCAGCAAGCTTGCAAACCAAATATACACAGATATCAAGAGAAAGTGGGTTAGGAGGATGTGACAGTTCAACAAATTTGCGTGCATTTTCTCCCACATGACTCTGCGGGGGTGGAGTTGTTCGATGAAGGGAAGGCAACTAGTCACTTGTGAAAGAAATTGTGTCTGCTTGTGATTCTGCAACTCCATCACTGAAGTATGATGGGAGGGGTTCGAATGATTCTAAGAGTTGCAAAATTTTAGAGATGTAAAGAATATGGTTAAATCTTGCATTGAGGAATTGCCCATCAATTTCATTTTCAGGAAATCAATATGCAAGATTACGGAAGCGCATATAAAATTATTCAACGGATTCATTAGGTGCTTTCCATTATTTTAGAATTTATTTATTGAGTGCTTTACGGTCAAAATGTTTGAATGCACAGTCTATCTATGCGATCAGATGATGGAAAAAGTGAATGGATTTTTTGGGCAACGTGGCATACCAATGCAGTGGGTCCCCTCAGAGAGTGTATGTGAACAGAGCTCAGGTCATGTAATCTTCAAAAACTTCATGCATTTCATAGGATCCTACAACATAAATAGTGTGTCTAACCAAGTCTACTTGGCCTCCACCATCGTATGTTTTACATGACAGGTTATTCCAGAGCTCTTCCGAGATATCAAAGTCATTTCCATAAGACATACACTCCGGAAGAGAAATTCTGTGTTTAGTCATGATAAGTATGCAAAGATTCAATATAGATTGTGAGGACTCAACTTGTCATCTGGACCTCCTTCTAGCGCCATAAATGTTGATGGTGTTGGAACTGGTAACATTCATGGGATCTCACCAATATGAAGTCACAACTAGACCTCACACCGTTTGGTGTAGAAGTCCCATTCGATATGATGGCTCGGTTTCCATTATCTTAAATATTTTTGTTAGCTCTTGCTTGTCTTCGAACAATGAGGTTTGTGTGTCTCGTGAGTGCTTAGTGTCGCTTGTGTCAAAGTTCTTTCATTCCAGTGGGAGAGGGCCGAAGTGAGTCTCAGGTTGAAAGGGAATAGTCCTAAATCTGCTAGAGATCCTAAACACATGAGAATATGCACAACATTTTGTGGAGTAGTCCACATGGATGTGGTAATCACAAACAAAAGGTGAAAAGATAACATGTCAACACCCAATGGAATAGTCCACACAGGTGTGATAGGCATTATTACAAGTTTATAGGAATGAATCTGTTGAGTCTTCAGTGGTATATACCACACAGGAAAGACAATGTTAACACCTGATACAACACATTTCCAATAGAATATGTACTAAAACAACTAAAATAGTTCATATTTCTTAATAAAGGTTAAATAAACATGCATTACAAGCATCCAAGGAATATTCTTACAAATGAATAAAATACATTTGTGAAAACATGTTTCCATATTAATAGGCTTCCGAATTAAGTGCAAGTTATAAGACACATCCGTACACCATTACATCACTAACCCCGATAGCGGGGCGTTGGAGCCACTGCTCGCTCCTCAAGGAAAATATGACAAACTCTCAAGGCTATGTAGGAGGAGCCAAGGTGAAGAGTTTTTTCCATGTACAAATGAAGGGTATATATACCCAAGGGTGAAACTAACCTTGTGACTGTTCAACTTCCCTCATGAGTGTTTGACTTACAAGACTCTTCAAATTTACATGTGTGTCTCTTGGACTTCCACATTACATTAAATTGATTACAATAGTATGACCCACAGTAGTGATGTGGCCAAGATGACTCATGGCATGAATCGACACAAAAGTGCTGGTATGTTCATGTTGATGGTGGTGTCCATGCCGAGTTGTAGTGTTGTTGAGTGATGAGTGTGCTCTTGGTGTATCATAGCTTCACCTCCGCATGGAAGGTGCGCAGAGTCTTCAATGACCTTCGTGTTCACTTGATGTTGCATGTGCATGTATCTCGTTCGCTTGTTCTTATCATGCTCCATGTGTTTGTCTATTCGCGAACAAGTCTCCTAGCATGCTCTCCTTTTTGATCCCATTCGTTATGCCATGTCTCATTCGTGTACCTGTATATGGAATCACGCATGACGAGATATCATCAAATCCATAAATCTCCTAGTGTACCATGATTCATTATCTTTCGTTTTCGGATGCAGGTGACTGGGAGAGAGGACAAGGCTCTAAAACTTCACAAAGCACATTTCAGGTTGGGATGTAGACTCTAGTTACTGTCAATGAAAATTGCGTAGAGGTCACTCAGAGACTAAGATGGGCAGTCCTGATCAGCAGTGATTTTCTATGGGATCTGGCTCGACTGGAGGGCATATATTCACAATTTTTCTAGGGAGATAATGCAAGGAGTAGGGGGACACTGATAGTGAAAACTGCGTAGATTCTCCAAGGAGGCAGGCAGTGGGCTGCGGGAGACTACTAGCCAAAACTGCGTAGAGCTGGGAGGATGCTTGCCAAAACAACACAGAGCTGGGAGGCTGTCCTGCTGAACATCCTTATAGAGTTTCTAGGCTGAGTGGGATCTTAGGCAGCTGGGAGACTACCCATGAAAACTGCACAACATTGAAGAGGAGCAGTAGGCTGGCTGAAAAGGTGACTAGCTGAGAAAACTACGTAATTTTTTAGGGTAGTGCAGTGACATGCAATGGGTGTTTGTTTGGCATGTCTGTGCAGTTTCATTAGTATACAGAAGAGGGAATGCTCGGCAGATTTTATGCAATTTTTTGGAGGGGTGAGCCCTGGGGTCACTGCCTATTCAAACTCTCTAGTTGACTAGTTGGAGGCTTGATGGATCTGCTTGCAGGCAGCGCAGTCTGGGATGACTTCCAGAGAAAATTTTGCATTGTTCTGGGTGACAGTCAGTAGGGTCGATTCGAGGATTGAACAATGTAGACTTCCTAGGAGATAGCCTTAAACTCTATGCAATTTTGGGCAAGAGTACATGATCACTGAGGGCTGAGACTACATAGTGTAGCTTAGTGTGGGTCTGACTGTTGGAGGGTGGTTCAATTGAGAAGGTTTCGACAAAATGACTAATTATGTGAATGAGTGACTTCGTACATATATGATCTTGTGAACACACATTGAACATGACTTGATGACAAGACACCTCGAACCATCAAGACAAGATGCACTTAGTGTGACTAACTAATGGGTGTGGGTGGCAAGTGCGACACTTGTGATAAATGTTTTGACGACCGCAATGATGCTTGCATGACAGTACTTACAACATCATGTGTGAGTGTGATAGATGTTTACATAATGAAGACAACTCAAGCATAACCTTCAACATCACTAGAACGAGGTCGCAAGCATGACATAAGAATCAACATGTCGAAGATGACAGCTCATCGAACAAGTGAAAAGGAGGAAAGACATGTACAAGAAACACATAAAATAACTTTTCATGTTTGTGCACATGCATGTTACTAAGGATAGGATAATATGACAATGACAAGTAGTCCTGCAAACTCAACTAAGAAGTGTACTTCAAAAGGTGTTCTTTACTTACCATAGTTACCCTTAAGATGATCATGCATCTGATGAAGTTTGCATGCGGTGCTGATATTTTCCATTACTTGGTTCCTTGGTCCTTCTCCTCAACTCCTTAGAAAAAATTTCAGCATGTCATCATTTCCTGTAGTCACTGATAGGTAAATATGCACAATTTTAGTGAAAAGTGACTATTTCCAGGATGAGGCTCGTCTGTAGTTTCTACATGTAAGGCATACAAGGCAGCTTGGACAACATTGTGAATTTTTGAGGCACAAGACACTATTGCAGGATGGGGATCTTGGGAGGGCACCTCTACGCAATTTCTTAGTGTAGTGCTGTTGGACTGCTCTACATATTTCTCGAGAGCAGTGTTGGGTGGGGTCTCTGCGGGCTTCGGGGTTTGAGTAGGCAAGGGAGGTTGGTGTCTCTGTGGGCTACAGGGTTTCAACATGCAAGGGAGGTTGGTGTATCTATGCACTGTGGGGTTTTAGCAGGCAAGGGAGGAAGCTTGATGGTTGCAAAAGTGAAGCACATAGTTCGAGGAAGATGGATGAGGCTAGGTTGCTCGGGAAAATGGCTAAGTGTTAGATCAGTGAAACGTATGTAAACATTGATAGGACTTGATTTTGGTCGCACATGGGCACTTAGTGACACAACGTAGACCATCCAGAATGCATAAGACATACTTTTCTTGATGCAACGACCTTCATGAAAAGAGTGCATGAAGTGATTGTGAAACATGTCTATGTGATGACAACCACTCATGTGCACATTCTTTCCCTTGAAGAAAAATAACATTCCCTTTACATGACAAACAAAAACTCCTATGCCCAAAAATGACACATGCTACATAAATATGAGGATGTGGACAACTCTTAGGTTCAAGGAGTGGAGCTTGAAATCATCATCTCACCAATAAGTGACCAAGGATGATTAATCGCAAGATCGAAGGTAGGCTCCAAAATTTGCATGCAAGCCAAAATTTTGGAGGGTGGTTGTAGCTGCTACAACAAGGGGTGTTAAAGCTTAGTATGTGTGATACCTTGTAACAATTTTGGGTCTAAATTCCGATGAAGCCTTTCTAGTTATGATTCTAATGACTAGTTGAAGGTGCTTGCATGGTCTTTAATTAAGTGGTATGTCACTACTATTGTGCTTGTAATCACTAGCTATGGGTGCTAATAAGACCCTTGGGTGCTATAGTCCCATATGATATGGAGGTTTCACAAGTCTAGGAACCCCTCCACCAGACCAAGGCTGAATTGATTGAAATATTGTTAATTTAGTTCTAAGTATTTAGTTGAAATTCTTCATAACAGTAGGATTTTCTTGTTATCATCCTCATTTATGTTGAGCCCTTCTCAAGGGGCAATACTTGTGAAGGTTCTTGCTTGGTTTAATGGAAAATTTACCCTTCATGTGTTTTACCCTATTAAATATTGAAGACTAGTTTATTACATCCTCATGGAGATTTATAGTGAGAGATGTGAGAGATGGAGCATATTTGGCTTTGTTTTGGACATTTTCAAGGAACAAATTATCTCTATTTTTGCGTTTAAGTGTTTAATTTATCAACTATTGATTTATTGGATTCATTATTTGATTGCATGTTCCTTTTTAGCCTTTGGTAGAATCCAATTTAGTGTAGTTACACGTTTATATGCATTGAAATTACCATTATTATTTTTGTCTTGTATGATATTAAAGAAAACAAAATTATTTATTAATGGAAGCATCCTTAATAGGTTATTAAAACATGGTATTACAACCTAAGCTTTCTTTTTTTGCATGCTTGTAGGGAGAGTAATGGATCCTTATAACCTAATGATAATATTTTTGGGTGCGACAATTGGTACGATTGAGGCAATAGTATGTCTAAGATATATGCTTAAGGTCTCAAGTTAGGAAAAAAAGAAGTATGAAACCATTGATTTATGTAACATCTAACTTAACATTATATATTATGATTAATTATTTAAGTCCAATTAGTAAGCTAGTGTGACGTGTTTAGGATATAATGAAATAAAACAAAGAAAGAAGAAGAGGGGGGGAGTATGAAACCATTGATTTATCTAGCATTACATATTATGAATATTTATTGTAATTGTAGGAAAGAATTTAGCATTGTAGAGTAAGAGTAAATAATTTTTTCACTTTGTCTCATAATTTTCACGTAGTTTTTCTTTCCATATTTTTCCATATCATTTTCCCTTATGATAAAATTATTCCTTTGATTTTTAATTTTTTAAATTATGATATTGTTAATCCAATGATCATTTTTTGGGGGCTTGAGTTTGATTAGTAGGCTTGAAACACTAGTAATCCTAAGACATAAGCTTAAGGTATCAAGTTATAATGAAAGGAAAGAAAGGAAAAAAAAGAAGAATGAAACTATTGATTTATGTAATATCTAATTTGACATCACATATTTTTAGTTATTCTTTTAGTCTAATTACTAAACTTGAGACACTGATGGGACGTGCTTAGGATACAATGATAGTAAACAAAGAAAGAAGAAGTATGAAACTATTCATTTATCTAACATCTAATCTAATATTACATATTATGATTAATTATTTTAATTTTAGGAAGCAATTTAACATTATAGATTAGGAGTAAATGATTGGTTCCCTTTGTCTCATAATTTTCACATAGCGTTTTCTTGATGTATCTTTTACAAATGGATTTCTCTTATGATAGGATTGTTCCTTTGATTTTATGATTTTTAGGGTGAGATATTTTTCACAACTATATAACAACAAGGCTCAAATCCATTACAAAAAATACTCTATATGAATCCAACATGTCACTTACTAGAATTGTACCTAGATAGGGAAGATAACAATCATTCCTTCTAACTATCTTGACAAATTTATTTGAGTATTTTAATAAGTATTGCTCCTTTTCTTTTATAATTAATATTGTAGCACATTACTTTAATATTACATTGTAATATTGTATTATGTTCTAAAATTACTATAATACTTATATCATAGAAAAAAATACATTTTGAAGAATGTTATAAAACACACACAAAAAAATATAGATGTATTTTATATCATCACTAAAATCAAGAGTTTTTGTGATTAAATAAAAGAATAAAAATAAAATTTATTTGAAACCCTTTTATCCTATAAAACATTTTAAATTGTTTTTTAGTTTTAATTCAAAAATATTTATATATTTAAGGGAAAGAAAAAACTCACATATTTATATAACCAAATAAAACAAACAAAATACCAAATTGCCTTTACCATTTTCTAAACACAGAATTTAAATTAGTTCATTTAAATATGAATTAATTCATTTAAACAAACAAATGAATAAATGGCTTTCATTTATCCCCTCTTTGAAATGTCTCTATCAAATACATCACTAGTTTTCCTTTTCTTCCTATATTACATACGTGAATATTAAAAGTTAAAAATCTCGTTTCATCGTTGTCTAATAAGAAAGAACACAATTACATTTCTAGCAAGCTCACGTATTAAAAAATTTAATAGAGAACTAAGCCCTAACCTTCCCAACATTTTGGAAATAGATGGAAAATAAATATGGTTTTCTTATATGCGTACGGAGCCTAGGGCCTCATAGTGTACTTAAATACAATTAGTGAACGAAAGAACCCTAGACGTGACCCATCATCTCAAACAAACTTGTTCCAAACTCTCAATCCCACTATCCTCCTCCTCCACGTCTCTAGCAAATAGCTGATACTTGTAAACACACCATGGTGGACACCTAATGCGGCCTTGATAGTGAAAAAATAACCTAGATAATGGATTGGAATCTATTTCATTTTATATATGTTTTAATTATATAGAGGTGTGTTAATATGTCATAAATAAAAATAAAAATTTAATTTTAAGGTTATGATTAATTGAGATATTAAATTGGTTTATGAGATTTTTTTGACATGTAGAGATATTATTTCATATAAAAATTGATTATTAAAATTTATAGAAATATATATAGTTCATTTTATTCTGGATTTGAATTTGTAATATATTAGGAGGAAATTCATATTCTTAACATTTATGTCTATGTAGATGATCAATCTAGATCTTTAAAATCAAAAGTATATCTCTACTTGGTGTAAAGATGAAAATAAACATTGCTAAAATAGAAACAAATTCTCATAAAGTTCCACATTGAAATTAGGACTTGGTCAATTCTGTAAACAACTTGGGATTAAAGAGTCTCTCACTATTATAACATTAAGAGGATTGAAACTGAAAAACACTTCTTAAATTGTCTATTATGTATTTATATTGAAACTAAATTTCAAAATATTTATCTTACTATCAATGCTCTTAAACTTTTAACTCAAAAATTCTATGGTAATCTCCACTAATATTTCTCTAACACAAAAATAAATTTAAAAAACTCAAATTATATATATATATATATATATCCGACATTCCATACTTTACATCTTAAAATACTATTTCGGTTTAAACTATGTTTATCTGTTACTTGTATTATTTTTATGAATTGTATTTTTTATATACATATACATATACATATACATATACATATATACTCTTCTTGTTATTCGTAGGAATCAAGCAAGAGTCCATACATATCCTATGTTTATCTGTTACTTGTATTATTTTTATGAATTGTATTTTTATTTTTTTTATATACATATATATACTCTTCTTGTTCTTCGTAGGAATCAAGCAAGAGTCAATACATATCCCTATTTGAGAATGGACCACAACCTCAGAGCTTATATGGATTATTTATTGCTTACATATTGTTGCGCTATTAACATTAGAGGAAATTTCAGCTTAAAAGTTCCCAGGAAATTTTCACGTAATTTCCATGTCAAAATATGTAAACCAATCAAAAACGTTTTAAATTGAGAAAGAGGTAATGTAAATATTTTGGAGGCAAAAGAAGAAAAACTACTTTTCTTAATTGTATTTTTTTCCTATATCCTTATAGGTTTACTCAAATTTCAAGTGTAGACACTTGTTGGATGCAAAATTAAATTCCACATCCATCGAGTACCCACTATGCATAACTTTGAAAAGACTCACATTGATCAAAATTGAAGATACATTGAAAAAGTGTGCTTAACACATTGTTTTAATGTATGTTCATTTTTTATCAATGTGGTTCTTCTCAAAAGTATGCATAATAGGTACTTATTGGATGCAAAATTTAATTGTGCATCCAATGAGTATCTATACTTGAAATTTGAGTAAACTTATAAGGACATAAGACAAAAATACAATTAAAAAAATAATTTTTCTTCTTTTCCCTCCAAAATATTTACATGTACCTCTTTTTAAATTTAAAGGATTTTGATTAGTTTACATATTATGACATAGAAATTACATGAAAATTTCATTGGTACTTTTAGGCTGAAATTTCCTCTAATGTATATAAATGTATTAATCTTATAGAAATAGGCATTCATGATCATAAGTTGAAAGTTATAATTTTTAATTTTGAAAAATAAATATTTATTTTTTAAAATATATATTTTTTTTTCATAAATTTGATTAAATTATAACTAAAGATCTTATTGCAGCCTTTATAAAATACAATGCCATGTGGATAACTCTATTATACTTTCTATCATAATTTTTTGATACATTTGTAATATTCATGCCATGATTTTACATATTTGTGGAGTGATTTTTTTTATTATGTTTTGTAAGAAAATCACCCAAATATATTTACCATTAGTTACCATCCACTATAATTTACACAAGTCTTTGCAAACAAAATGAGTTACTACCTTCTATTATTTATTTGTTCTTCAACATTTTAATAAGAGTAAAAATATAAATTTGTAAACTTATTAGTTTTTTTCCCGAAGAAAAATCGTAATTTTATTCAACCTGAAAACCAAGGAACAAAATTACAATTCAATCACATCAACCTTTCGGCCAATGCACAAAAAGAAAAAAAAATAAAAAATAAAAATCACATGAACAAAATTACAATTCAATCACATCAACCTTTCCGCCAATGCACCAAAAAAAAAAATTAAAAAAATTAAAAATAAAAATCACATGAAATTTTCGGGGCAAAATGTGTTAATAATCAATTAGTTTCCCTTTTTCTCCTTTTTTTTTTCCACCTTTCACCAAAAGTCTTCTTGATTAGGAGCTACTGATACTATTTCAAATTCGTTGCTTTCCACCGTCGGGGGAACTTCTTTGTCTCAATCCGAACTCTACCCACTATAATTTATGCAAGTCCTAGAGACTAAATAGACAATTAATTTCTTCGTTTCAAATATCAATTTATGTATTTCTGCCAAGGCACAACTAGAGCAATTGATTTTCCTATTGACCACCATTAGTTCAACATTGACTTATAAAAGTTATATCATTTAACTTTCAAAAATTAATAAGAATATAGTTCGTCACAAAATCTATAGTAACACATACATATTTATTTAAGTATTTCAGTTTCGTGTGATATTTGCCAAATTCCTATTAATTACACCTCAAGTTCAAATTTGGTATACCCATCAAATGATTATAAGTTAATTTAAACCTAACCTTTGAAATTCTTTTCGATTACACATCAAATTCAAATTTTGTAAACCCATCAAATGATTATGAATTAATTTTCACAAAACAATCTTATATATATTTTTAAACATTATTTCTAACTTGAATGAAAAATACTAAACTAAATTTATTCTTCAAAAATACAATTAGAACAAATTAATCGGATGAAAATTTCCCCATTTTTTATATTATTAAAAAATAAGTTTTAAACATTTTGAAAATAATTTTCAAACGTCTTGATATTTTAACATTATTAAAAAATAATTTCCAAACAATTAATTGGAGAATGCTTAAAAGGCTATCGAAAGTCTTAAAAGAGGTGGGGCGCTCATTTTAGTCATTGTACTTTATGAACAATGACGGCTCGAATGACACCACTGATAACGATTTTGCAAATTGTGATTCCTTCAGCGGGACGTCTCTTTTTAAGGAACGCTGAAGACAGCTTCCTTTAAGGAACGTTCATAACAGCTTAGAGACACATGCGATGTCCTCAACCTCAAGGCGCTGGACGAGTTTAAGAATTGCTCTAAAGAGAGATTATCTCAATGACTCTGGAGGTTTAAATCGAGAGAGGTAAAATATATGTACTTGTAATTATATATCATTTTTGACATTTTTATTGAATAAGAAATATAATTAAGCTTTACAGAAAGTAATTTTCATTTTAATTAAACGTTAGCCTATTAATTTTTGTGATTTCAAGATTTTTATGCGGTAGAAAATATATTGAACATATTAAATATTACATTATATTTGTTATTGGTCTTATTCAATATATTTAATATTTTTTTGTATATTTTTATTAGTTTTTGTTAAGGAAAAATTTATTTTAGTAATGGATTTGTTTGTTGATTATATTTAATTTAGTAATTTGGAAAATTAAATATTTATTTTCCAATATTATTAGAAAAACTCACACACAATATATATTTAGAAACTTACATGCGTATGAGAACAAACTGTGGAAATATATATGGACAAAAACTAATTTTGATTGTCGTATTGCAATATTTAGAGAAGATAATGTCATGTAGATAAATGCTTCATATATTTGCTGATAAGCTTACATATATGAACTTTAGATGGAAGGAGGTCTTTTGATCCCTTTTTTTTAATTGAGGGCCTAGATTGATTCTCAAGGGAATATGCTCAACATATGCCTAGTCTTAATGCTTATCAACGGTTTTAGTGTATTAAATTGTTTGTTAGCATTCACTTTTAATAATTAAAAAAAAAAAATTCATGCCACCTCGCTCCCTGCACACCATTTTCCTAGGGATTGAGATTATACCAATTCTAATAAGTTCTTCCATGACAAGTTCCTCATTATTATTTATAACATTCATCTATATCTAAGAAAATTTTATTTACCAAAATAGTCCATTACTTGCAATAAATTAAAAAAATTAGTTACTGCCTATGGCTTCACACCCACGAATTTCCTAGGGATTTGAGATTATTCCAATTCTAATAAGTTCATGCATGATAAGTTTCTCATTATTATTTATAACATTCATTTATATATAAGAAAATATATAACTAGTACAACCACATTAAAAATATTAATGTGATTAATATAGTTGAAAGCTTCATAGATATAACAAAAAAAATTATTGCAACACCAAGAATGCCTTACCAATGCACACATTTACTCGATTAACCATGTATAAAAAGGTTATGGGTCAACTTTAACTTGAGAAAAAAAAGGAATTACACATCTTATTGTAAAATGGACCATTTTCCTAAATAGAATTTGGTTATATATTAATCTCCCCATCTAATTAGAATATGAACTTATTAGAATTAGAATTATCTCAAATTCCTAGGAAAGGCAATGCACACATTTACTTGATTAACCATGTATAAAAAGGTTATGGGTCAACTTTAACTTGAGAAAAAAAAGGAATTACACATCTTATTATAAAATGGACCATTTTCCTAAATAGAATTTGCTTATATATTAATCTCCGCATCTGATTAGAATATGAACTTATTAGAATTAGAATTATCTCAAATTCCTAGGAAATTGGTGGGTAGGGAGCCATGTGGCACGAATCTAATTTAACTTGAGAGAAAAAAAAATTACACATCTTATTGTAAAATGGACCATTTTTCTAAATAACTTTTTCTTCTATATTAATTTCCTCGTCTAATTAGAATATCCACTTATTAGAATTGGAACAATCTCAAATCCCTAGGAAATTGGTGGTGGGTGGGAGCCACATGGCACAAATATAATTTATTAAATTTATTAAAAGTCAATGCAACCTAACAAACTTTGTAACACACTACAACCATTGATAATCATTAAGGCTAAGCATATGCTGAGCATATTCCCTTGAGAAGCAATTGAGGTCATCAATTAAATAAATAAATAAAAAAATCAATAGATCCTCTTCCACCTTAAGTTGAAATAGGAAGCCTTTAGTTCAGTGTAAGATTAGTGTAGAATTAGGTAAAGTAGCATGAATGAATTTTTTCTATAAAATTAATTAGCAATCGTTCAATAAAAAATTTTAAAATTGCACACTGATCTTATTATTTTTTCTTTAAAGATTAATATTGATCTATTTTAATCACAGATATAAAAAGTGTTTAGAGTGATATAATTTATTCTTTTGTAATTATTTTAAAATGAAAAATTTGAAAAAATATGTTTGCATCTCAAAGATAAAATTGATAGAAAAATATAGCCCAAATATAAAATAATAACATTACTTGAAATGATTAAAAATGTTTTAACAATGAAAATTTATTTCTTCTCATTGTACTTATTACTTGACATTGAAATTTTTTACTTATGAAGTACATTGTTTATATTAATAAGTTCCATAATAATTTCCTCCATGATTAATAAATTATGAATTTAATATAATTTTTCACATGTTAGGTTAATAATTGTAAATTTATAGATTTAAAATTCCATTAATAATGTTTTACATATTATATATTTTTTTTAAATTTAATGTAACTGAATAAGATTATAGTAAATGAATTTATAGATTTACAAATACTTATTTTATTTTATATGAATATATTTTTGAAAAAATCGTTATCTATTATTCACTTGTTTTTAAGATTTTGCGATATATTTTGAATTTTTCTTATTAAAAAAACTATAAAATAATAACTTATAAACCATTTAAATTTAAAATAATAATTTATAAACAATTTAATTCCTTCCATTTCCTTACAGATTTAAAATCCTATCAATAATGTTTCACCCATTATATTTAAAAAAAATAATTTATATTCAAATGAGAATATAGTAAATGAATTTATGAATTTACAAATGTTTGTTTCGTTTCATTTTATTTTATATGAATTTACAATTCATTTTTTTCATTAAAAAATATTATAAAATAGTAATTTATAAACAATTTAATTCCTTGCATTACTTAAATTTTAGCATTCATGATGTATGTGATATTTCTAACGAAATAATTCTAAATGGATTTGAGTATGGCATTTTTAGTGGCATGTGGTTGTCCAAAAATCAATCCAATGTTGCATTATGAGAAACATTGTTGCAACATGACAATTTATCTGATTCTCATTGTCGCAATGTTACATTGCATTGCAATTTATTCAATGTCATCTCTCAAAATTAATAAACCCAAGGAATTGATATTATAAAAGAAAGGGCTTTATAATTAATTCCTTGGGTTTATAATATCAATCCCTTGGGTTTATTAATCTAAGGGTTCATATTCCTAGTGTATAATATTGTTCATAGGGTTTATAATATTACTCCTAGGGTTCACTATAAATCCCTTTGGTTTACAATCATGATTACTCATGGTCAATGATGGTCCAATGTTACAATGTGCCAAATATTGTCTGAATATGAATATCAACCGTTGTCAACGATGGTCTAAAGTTGCATTGTGAAAAATATCATCTCAATATGAAAATCAATGATGGTAAACCATGGTCAACCATGTTTATTTTAGGGTTCATTATATTTATCTTGGGGTTTTTGTACCAAATCAATGATGGTCAACCATGGTTGAAGGCTGCATTGTGACAAAGATTGTCTCAGTATGAAAATCAATGATGGTAAACCATGGTCAACCACGTTTATTTTAGGATTTGTAATATTTATCTTGTGGCTTTTATACCTTGGGTTTATAATATTTATTCCTTGGGTTTAATACTATTCCCTTGGGTTTATAATCTCTTGGGTTTTTAGTATTAATCCCTTGGGTTTATTATTATCTTGGGTTTGCAATATTAATCTCTAGAGTTTATTAATATAAGGCTTCATATTCCTAGGGTATAATATTATTCATAGGGTTTATAACATTAATATTTGAGTTTAATATAAATCCACTGGGTTTATAATCATGGTCAACCATGGTCCAACATCACATTGCGATAAATATTTTCTCAATATGAAAATCAACTAATGTCACATTGTGACAAGGATTGTCTCAATATGAAAATCAACCATGGTCAATGATGTTCCAACGTCGCATTGTGACAAAGGTTGTCTCAACTATGGTCAACCATGGCCAATTTATGACAAAGACTATCTCTTGGTCCAACATCACGTTGTCACAACCATGGTAAACCATGGTCCAACGTCGCATTGTGACAAAGATTGTCTCAATATGCAAATCAAACATGGTCAACGATCGTTGCCCATTGTCCAATGTCGCGTTGTGACAAATGTTGTCTCAATATGAAAATCAATCATGGTCAACCATATTCCAACATCACATTGTGACAAATATTTATCTTAGTGTTTATAATATTTATCTTAGGGTTTTTATTCCTTGGGTTTATAATATTATCCAGTGTGTTTAATATTATTCCCTTAGGTTTATAATCCCTTCGGTTTATATATCAATCCGTTAGGTTTTTAATACCAAGTTTTCTAGTATTAATCCCTTGGGATTATAATATCAATCCCTTTAGGGTTTATATACCTTTCATTTATAATATTATTCCTTTGGGTTTATAATACCTTTGGGTTTTAGAATTAATCCCTTGGCTTTATTATTCGCTTCGGTTTATAATATCAATACCTTCGTTTTATTTGGTTCATATTTCTAGGGTATAATATTATTCATAGGGCTTATAATATTAATAAGAGGGTTTAATATAAATCCGTTGGATTTACAATCATGGTCATGCATAGTCAATGATGGTCCAACATCACATTGTGACAAATATCATCTCAGTGTGAAAATCAATGATGGTAAAAAATGGTCAACTGTGTTTATTTTAGGGTTTATAATATTTATCTTTGGGTATTTATAACTTGGGTTTATAATATTTATCCCTTGGGTTTAATATTATTCCCTTTCAATGAGCCACTATAGATATTGGAAAGAAAGAGAAGTGGGGTCTCACATTTATAGTTATATCAAAAGTGAAATCAATAGATGGTTTGCAGATTTCATTGCCTTTTTGTTTTCAACATTATGCAAAAATGCAAGATAGTGCGAGAATGGATTAGTTGGAAAGCGTGAATGGTCGTGATCATTATCGTGTTGATTTTAATTGGTGTAGCTTTTGTCATTGGTCTCGGTGTGTTATGGAAGAGGCTATCGTTTAATAACTATGTTCTGGTGGACTGTTTAAAGTTGAATTTTGTATGAACCACATTTAAATTGCTGTTTAATTTTTATTAAATGTTTATTTCATAGTTACTTCATTATTATTTATTAAATGATGATTAATGTAATTGTTGTTATTATCTTTATTTATTTATTATTATTATTATTTAATATAATATTAATAATTATTAATATTGGTTGTTATAGTTATATTAATATTACTGATAATAACATTAATAACATTAATTCTTAATATTATTCATAATTGATATGTCTGTTTGATATGGACTTATCGGCATTTATCAACCACATTTATTAATGCAATATAAATTGCTGTTTGATTTTTATTGAATGTTTATATCATAATTATTTCATTGTTATCTATTAAATAATTATTAATATAATTTATTAAAGGATTAATAATATAATTGTTGTTTTTATTTTTATTTATTTATTATTATTATTTAATAATATAATATAATATTAATAATTATTAATATGGTTATTATATTTATACTAATATTATTGATAATAATATTAATAACATTAATTTTTAATATTATTCATAATTGATCACCCGGATGCGGGTGATCACAACCGCATTCAATGACAGATCATACCAAGCAGACACCTGGCCTGACGGATGGCAGGCGGAAGGTCTACAAGGTACGAGGCGTAGGAGGTTATTTCAGGTTCAGGGCAAGTGAATTAATGTCCGTTCAGTCTCGAAGCGAGCTCGACTTCAATGCGAGCATGGCTACTCTGCTCATAATTCGGCTCTTTAACGTGGAATGGCTCAACACCGCTGCTGCAGTTAATGCCTCCGCTCTATATGAAGCGATGCAGCCTCAATGCTCTTGTCTGGTCTCTCCTGTCCGCTTAATTGCCCAGCTCTGGAATAGGCAGGATTTTATCAGTTCTCCCACCATCTCAGGTTCACTCCGTCTCTCTCGTTTGCTCAGGTCTCTTGCTGCTGTTACAATGCCTCGCAGTCGAGGCATTCCGCGTCGTGGAGGTCGGTCAGGAATCAGGGGTCGCTCTCCACCAGCTCCTCAGCAGGTTGCCCCCATTGCCTTAGTCCCTCCCTCATCTCCGCCTTTAGACCAAGATAGGATTATCCCTAATAACTCTTACCAGACCTCCAGGTTCATATTCCAGAGTCGGCTCAATAGGCCTGTGGTGACGGTGAATTTTACAGTTTTTGTCTCAGAGGAGGAGAGCAACCAGCTCAGTTCAACCCCACCCGCTTCCTCACCTTCTCAGGATGACAACATTCTTCTTGGGGATATGACTGGGTTGGTGTTTCATGCTGACCGCATGCAGGAGGACGACCCTGTCTCGGCTGCGCCTCAGCAGCCTGTCCCAGCTCAGGAAAATGACATAATTTGCGAGCCATCTCAAAGAGCAGCTGGTCTTTTACATTTGGTTACTGATTCTGATGGAGCGCCGGTTCTGGACGAAGAAGGGCTCGTGACCTGGGTCGCTTCACCAAGCCAGGCAAAGAAGGACCGGCCAGCTACCTCAAGTCATGCAGATTAATCTCTGCTCCGTTCTGTCGGTTCGCCCTCTGGTTCACATGCTATGTAATTTTGGTCCTGTGTCTCTGTTTTTGCAGTTAAATGTTCTTGTCTGTGTCATTCTCATGCTTCAGGTAGCAACTTCAGACAACAAAGATTTCAATTTTTGTTTTAAAGATAGCCATGCTAGTTGCTACAGCATTTTGGAGGTCACTGAAGGTCATGTCAATTGTAGTCTTGGTAATTTTTGTCAAACTGTAGGGAATCGAAATCAAATCTCTGATGTCTGTATTGTAAATCTGGTTGACAGTTTAAACTGTAAAGTCCCTGAATTTTTGGTTGAGGGACGGCCTCGGCCTCCTCTGAGGTCTTGACCTCATTGTACATATTTTTTCACCTTTTTTAATAGAATTAGTATTTACCGAGAAAAAAAAATAAAATATTATTCATAATTGATATATGTATTTATATAGACTTATCCATATTTATCGATCACATTTATTGATGTGGTTCTACTAATTATATATTTAAAACAAACATATTTATATAACTAAATAAACAAAAAAAACATCAAACTCAATCTACGATTTTCCAAAAATGAAATTTAAATTAATTCATATGAAATAATTCATTTAAAAAAACAAATGAATAAAAGGCTTTCTTTTTTCCCGTTTGAAACATCTCTAGCAAGTTCACATATTAAAATTTTTAATAGAGAACTAAGCCCTAACCCTCCCTAACATTTTGTTGTTGATAGATGGAAAATAAATATGGTTTTCTTATGTGTACAGAGTCTAGGGCCTCATAGTCTACTTAAATACCATTAGTGAAGGAAAGAACCCTCGACGTGCCCCATCATCTAAAACAATCCCTCAATCCCACCATCCTCCTCCACGCCTCTAGCAAATAGCCGATACTTGTAATAGATTGGAACCGTCAGCACAGATGGAGATACCTCTCAGGTGATTGAACTGTTCTCCCTGCTAGTTGTGCAGAATTGGGAACGCGGCATTCCCTTGGGAACATTTACAGCCATTGAAATACCTTGCCACTTCATGCTCGAGAAGACCGAAGACCGCAATACATGCTTCTGCCACTGAACCCTCTCGAAGATGAACATGTTGAACCAATCCCTCCCGTACGTGGCAGAAATCGATGACAAATGGAGAAACGATTATGTATGGAGTGAAATTTTTAGCATTAGTTATAACATGCGTTAGGTAGACTATCTCATTCCTTTGTGGCCAAGTATATAAAGAAATCCTAGGATTTAATATTTCCTTTTTGTCCCAAGAGTAAAAGGATTCCATATATATATATATATATATATATATATATATTAATTATATATGGGTGTGATAATATAGTATAAATTAAATTAAAAATTAAATTTTAAGGTAATGATTAATTCAGATATTAAATTCGTTCGTGAGATTTCTTGATTTGTGCCATAAAGGACATTATTTTATATAAAAATTTGACACTATTTTATATAAAAATTTGGGGATATATATAGTTTATTTTACTCTAGATTTGAATTTGTAATTTATTAGTGTTGAGATTTTCTGTTTGTAATGAAATAGGAAAAATCTCAGCTGATGACAACAATAGGAATTCAGGTCCTAGATTAACTCCAGGTTGTTGGGAGGGAGTTAATGCCTCCTATATTTGATGTGAGGGAATTAATGAGGCTGTTAGATTCTCTAGGCTATATAACAGGCAACCATTCGGATGTTTGCTAAGAGAGTGTGAGGATTTCATGATGTAATCTCCTAATTTGATTAATAAATTCCTGATGCCTATGTTTGGTGGACGTAGCCCAGATTGGTTGGGTGAACCACGTTAAAAATTGTCTCCTATGTGCTTGATTGTTCTGCTGTGTTAATTCTGTGTTTATTTAATTTTGCTGTGCACCTGATCCAACACTTGGTATCAGAGCATGTTGGAGGAGTGGTGCTGAGTGTGCTGTGCTGCGTGGATCAACTGATTGCTGGAGGCCGAAGAACCGAGGCAAGTTGGACTTGCGTACTAGAGGTGGAGCCTGGTGCTGGTACGTTTCAACAATATTTTGTAAATATTGGACAACGTTGGATTTTTTTTTTAAATGGCGTGGATTTGCCTGGTGCGGTGGTGAAGATAAGCCATATGCTGCCGTGGATCGTTGCTTCAACGTTTGCATACGTGGAAATAAAGTTGCATTCAAAAGTGTTAATACATATTTAAAAAAAAAGGTGCGTTGTACATTTTTTAACAAAAACTGTGTGGCGATGAATTTATAACCAGCGTGGATTTCATAGTGGATATGTGTTATATATTTACAAATGGTGCGGATGTTCATTTCCAAAACTGCGTGGACTTATATATTTGAAAATTGAGTGGTAATGGATGTAAAACGGTGTTGATATAGTATCCAAACAACGTGGGTATACTTTTTTTTAAAAACAGCGTTCATATGTTTTTAAAACTGCCTGGATAAATTGAATACGTGCGCTGTGTTGTTGTTCTTTTAATATATGCGTTGTATTTATGGTGTGCTGGGATTGGCACAAAGCACAGAGGTTTATTTAATTTAGCTGTGCACAGAGGTAGCAATATTGGTATCAAGAGTGCGCAGTCAATTTTTTTTTTAAAAACGCAGTACCAGTTGTATGTGGGATTGTTTATGCGCAGTCAATGTTTATGTGCTGGGACATCTGGTGCGTATCTGCATATTTGTGTGCTGGGATATTGCAGTTTTTTTTTAAAAGGACGTATATCACTTTTTTTTTTAGAAGTGCATATGGCAGAAAGTTTTTTTTTTATAAGTGCAAAGAGCAGTTTTTTTTTTGTAAAGGCATAGGCAATTTTTTAAATTGCTGGTTGGATATTTGGAGATTACTGTGTTTTTTGCTGATATCAAATGGCGAAAACTCAAAGTGCCCGTTTTGAAATTGAGAAGTTTAATGGCAAGAATAATTTTGAGATCTGGAAGGTGAAGATGCACGATCTGCTGGTTCAACAAGGTTTGGCGAAAGCACTGTTGGGGAAAAACAAAAGACCTCCTTCCATGACGGAGGATGAATGGGATGAGATGGACGATAGAGCTCTGAGTGCAATTCGGTTATGTCTGGCGGACGATGTTCTGTTCACCATTGTGTCAGAGAAAACCGCCGCAGGCTTGTGGTCGAAGCTTGAGAAGCTCTATATGACGAAATCTTTGACAAATCGGATTCTCCTGAAACGGCAGCTTTACAATTTGCGGATGAAAGAAGGTACCTCAATTGCTGATCACCTTAATGTTTTTAATACCTTGTTGGTGCAATTAAACAGTCTAGATGTGAAATTTGATTCAGAGGATAAGGCAATAACTCTATTATGTTCTTTTCCTGAATCTTGGGATCACTTTGTTACTTCCATAAGCTTTAGTACATCAGAAATCCTTGAGTTTGACGATGTTGTTGGAGCCTTGTTGGCTGAGGAGACAAGGAAGAGGTCGAATGCAGACACCTCTACATCAGAGGTAATGATGGCCAGAGGTCGCTCACGAGAGAGACACTCCGGGGGAAAGCATAGCGACTCTCGTTCAAAATCCAAAGGAAAGAAGCCCAAGATGAAGTGCTGGCATTGTGGCAAGGCTGGACATCTGAAAAAGGATTGCTGGAAGCGAAAGCAGGCTGCTAAAGAGGGCTCTTCGATAGAAAAGAAGGAAGCCAACACCACAGATACAGGTTCAGTATCTGGTTCAGGTATGAGTGATGAAGTATTTTCAGTTAATATTTCAAAACATGATCAACATTGGTTATTAGATTCCGGGGCATCTAACCACATGTGTATACATAGAGATTGGTTTAAGACATATAGATCAATTGATGATGGAGTCGTGTACATGGGTAATGATGTCACTTGCAGTATTGTTGGGATAGGAAGTATACAACTGCAAATGTTTGATGGCACAACCAAATTGTTAACTGATGTGAGACATGTACCAGATCTAAGAAAAAATCTAATTTCATTAGGAGCACTGGATACGAATGGATATAAAACTGTAATTCAAGGTGGAGTTATGAAAATCTATAAAGGTATCTTACTAGTGATGAAGGCTAAGAAGGTAGGAAATCTTTTTCAATTAGAAGGTACAACTGGGTCAGATCATGTGTCGGTGTCTGAACAGGACAGTAGTTCCATTCGCCTATGACATCAAAGGTTGGGCCATATGAGCGAACGAGGGTTGAAAATTTTGGCTGACCGTAAGTTACTTCCTAATCTAAGATCTGGAAAGTTAGATTTCTGTAAACATTGCTTGTTTGGAAAACAAAGTAAACAAAAGTTTAAAACAGGCAAACATACTAGTAAAGGGATACTTGATTATATTCATTCAGATGTTTGGGGTCCAGCCCCTACAGCGTCGTATGGTGGCTCGTCATATTTTGTGTCGTTTATTGATGACTTTTCTCAGAAAGTATGGGTCTACATGTTGAAAAAGAATTCTGATGTTTTTACAGTTTTCAAGCAGTTTAGAGCATTGGTAGAAAACAGCACTGGTAGAACTATAAAATGTTTAAGAACTGACAATGGTGGTGAGTTTTCGTCCAAGGAGTTTGACAGCTATTGCAAGGATGCAGGGATCGAAAGACATAAGACCACGGTTTATACTCCTCAGCAGAATGGAGTTGCTGAACGCATGAACAGGACTCTTCTAGAGAGAGCAAGGTGTATGCTGAGTAACGCTGGGTTGCAAAAGGAGTTGTGGACGGAAGCGGTGGCAACAGCTTGTTATGTGATAAACCGGTCTCCATCAACGGCTATAGACTGCAAGGTTCCACAAGAGGTATGGAAAGGACACCCTTGTGACTATTCTAAACTCAGAGTGTTTGGTTGTGAAGCATATGCTCTAGTGCCTAAACATCAGCGAACTAAATTAGATCCAAAGTCTAAAAGGTATATCTTTGTTGGGTATGGTGATGGAACAAAGGGATATAGATTGTGGGATCCTACTACCCGCAAAATCATCATCAACAGAGATGTAAAGTTTAATGAATCCTCTCTTGTATAGTTAGATGTAGATAGTATATTTAAACAGGATGATGTATCTGATTTCCAGCATATTAGTTTGACAGCATTTCTAATGATAGTCATAACGACCATAGTTCAGATTCTAGTCATGAACAGGTTTCAGAATCAGATTATGAACAGGGTTCAGATGAAGGTCATGAACAAGTCTCAGATGGCGATCATGAAGGAGTTCCTACAGATGATAGACAGCCAATTGTGGAAGCACCAGAAACATTCTTAAGGAGGTCTACAAGGATCAAATGCCCTCCGAGAAGGTATGATGATCATGTTACTTCAGTTGCTTTGATCGCTAATGATGATGAACCTTTGTGTTATCAGGAAGTTGTAGAAGGTTCAAATAGTGACAAATGGAAAGCAGCCATGAAGGAAGAAATGATGGCCTTAGGTAAGAATGGCACGTGGGATCTGGTTGAACTTCCCAAAGGCAGGAAAACTGTAGGATGCAAGTGGGTGTTCAAGCTGAAACGGGGTGTGAATGATATGGAAGACAGGTACAAAGCGAGACTGGTTGCAAAAGGGTTTTCTCAGAAAGATGGTATTGACTTTCATGAGTTTTTTCACCAGTGGTTAAAATTGTTTCAATTAGAATTGTGTTAGCATTAGTGGCTTTGTTTGATTTGGAGTTGCAGCAGTTAGATGTTAAGACTGCATTTCTACATGGTGATTTAGATGAGGAAATATATATGGAACAACCGGAAGGGTTTGTTCAGCATCGCAATGCAAAATTTGTCTGCAGGCTCAAGAAGTCATTATATGGCCTGAAGCAGTCGCCTCGGCAGTGGTATAAGAAGTTTGATTCTTTCATGTTGAGTCAGAAGTATGTTAGAAGTGAATATGATCATTGTTTTTATTTTAAACAGTTGAATAATGGCATATTCATTATCTTGGTATTGTATGTTGACGATATGCTTTTAGCAAGCAAAAGCATAGAAGAAATCAACAGGTTGAAGGCTCAGATGGCAAGGACATTTGATATGAAAGATCTAGGAGCTGCAAGACAGATTTTGGGCATGGAGATTTTCAGAGACAGGAGCAATGGTAAGCTATGGCTATCACAACAAAAGTATATTGAGAAAATACTTTTGAGGTTTGGTATGAATAGTGTGAAGCCTGTTTCAGTTCCTTTAGCTTCCCATTTTAAGCTTTCTTCGAGTTTATGTCCTAATACAAATGAAGAAAAGGATTATATGTCTCGAATTCCATATGCCAATGTAGTAGGGTGTTTAATGTATGCGATGGTTTGTACTCGACCAGATATTTCACATGCAGTTGGGGTTGTCAGCAGGTACATGGCAAATCCGGGTAAAGAACACTGGTCAGCAGTGAAATGGGTGCTTCGGTACTTGAGAGGCACAAGTAGTTATTGTATTTCTTACAATAAGAGTAGTGAATTTGTTTGCGGATATGTTGATTCCGATTTTGCAGGTGACTTGGATAAGAGAAGGTCAACTTCAGGGTACGGCTTTACTCTTGCAGGTGGAGCTATTAGCTGGATGTCAAAGCTACAGAACATTGTTGCTTTGTCTAATACTGAAGCAGAATACATTACTGCTTCTCATGCCTGCAAAGAGGCGGTTTGGTTGAAAGGTTTGCTTGGTGAGTTTGGTAGGTTACAGGATAACATCAGGTTACTTTGTGATAGTCAAAGTGCAATACATTTGGCTAAGAATCCGGCCTATCATAGTAAGTCAAAGCATATTCCAATCAAATATCATTTTGTAAGACAGGTTATCACTGAAAGGGGAGTTTCTCTTGAAAAGGTGCATACAAAGGAGAACTGTGCAGACATGTTCACGAAACCAGTTTTGTTGGAGAAGCTAGGCTGGTGTTTGGCTTCTCTTGGCTTGCAGAAAAGATAAAATAATAATAATAGGGCATCAGGCGAATTTTTGTCAAGGGGGAGATTGTTGAGATTTTTTGTTTGTAATGAAATAGGAAAAATCTCAGCTGATGACAACAATAGGAATTCAGGTCCTAGATTAACTCCAGGTTGTTGGGAGGGAGTTAATGCCTCCTATATTTGATGTGAGGGAATTAATGAGGCTGTTAGATTCTCTAGGCTATATAACAGGCAACCATTCGGATGTTTGCTAAGAGAGTGTGAGGATTTCATGATGTAATCTCCTAATTTGATTAATAAATTCCCGATGCCTATGTTTGGTGGACGTAGCCCAGATTGGTTGGGTGAACCACGTTAAAAATTGTCTCCTATGTGCTTGATTGTTCTGCTGTGTTAATTCTGTGTTTATTTAATTTTGCTGTGCACCTGATCCAACAATTAGGAAGAAACTAATACTCTTAACATTTATATCTATGTTTACTCAAATTGTATTAGTAGATATATATTACATTAGATAGATAGATAGTGTCTGTGAAAATGAGTTAGAGAGAAAAAAGAAATTAAGATATTATAAGTAGATGATGAATCTAGATCTTCAAAATAAAAATTATATTTCTACATGGTATAAAGATGAAAATAAATATTGCTAAAATAAAAACAAATTCTCATAAGTTCCACATTGAAACTAGGAATTGATCAATTCTATAAATTGCTTGGATGAAAGAGTCTCTCACCATTATAATGTTAAAAACACTGAAGATAAAAATCATTTTTTCTTAAATTACCTATGATATATTTAGATTAAAATTAAATTTCAAAATATTTATCATACTATCAACTTTATTAAACTTTTTACTTAAAAAATCTATTATAATCTTTACTAATATTTCTCTCACATAAAAATAAAATTTAAAAAAATTCCAAATAATATATTATTATTTTAAAATTATAAATATATATAAACCCAATTTGCTTGACTATTTTGTTTATCTATTTCTTTGTGCTATTAATTTGTTTATATTGCTCTATATCAATTGTGTCGTCTATATATTATAAGTTACACACTTTTATATATTAGACATTAATAATATTTGATTTAGAAGTAATGAAGTTTTGAATATATATAATTTTGTATTTGATGACACGTAAAAAAAACTAATAACAAAGATTGGACCTTTCAATTAATAATAGAATACTAAAGATAACGAAAAGTTGATTCATTGATAATATATAGTTGATTTAGAGGATGTTGATGATGGTAATGACTTATGTGATACTAATAACTAGCAGGAATTACTATCATCTAAGGTAATAACAATAGTAGGAATATTATCTTATTGAGATTAAAATAGAAGATGTCTAAGTTGGGAATGCGAAAAAAAAAGAAGTTACGTGGATAGTTGGTTATGCAATGTCGGGCTGATTTTGAGTTCAAAGCTTTTTCAAGGGAAGGAGGATTTTCAATTTGTTTATAATGGTAGAAATTTTTTAATGTATAGTTATTCATGAATTATATTTTGGTGGTAGATGTTTATTTTTTTTAAAAGTAATTATGATTAACTTAGTGAATTGGATTTTTTTTTGAAGATGACTTGTTATAAGTTTACTTATTATAGGATAGATGTAGTATTTGAAAAATGTATATATCATTAATGGTTAATGATACGTAACTTTTATTTGATATGATGTTATATGATGTTTTAATTTAATTGTTATAAGATGGTGTTTTAGAATCACCATTATTTTTTTTTAGTAATGATTGAGTATGATGAATTTAGACACCTATGTGATTATTTATATGGATGAACATTGAAATTTCTTAAAAAGGAAATATTAAATATTCTTGATAATGGTTATGAAGAATTAATAACTATTGGATTATGGTTGGTGAGATTACCATTTCATGATATGAGTAAGAACTTATATATACTTAGTCTTTAATATACATATTGATGTTCTAATGCTACATATATTGATGAAAATATTAGAAATTATTGACGATGGTTGCGTGGTTGTAATAACCGCTATGGTGATTAATATGATATGATTCTAATTCACATGTGGATGCCTCTCCTTGTTAGAAAGATATTCCATTATCATTATGTGTAGATGAACTATTAGGATTAGGATTATGTGGATGCGCTACTAGAAAGGTATTTCAGGCTAAAAAGAAGTGTTATATACCTTTCCATTATAGTGATTTCATATTTACCATTGATGATGTAAATACATTATCATAGGGTGATTTCTACTACAGTAGAAACTCTCAACGAGATTGCAATAGGAAGGAGAGAGGGGTCATGAATAGACTATAGAGATTTTTGGAGCTTGATTCAAGGAAATCAGTTGATATTGTGTATAGAAGTACTATGACAATAGAGGATTTTGGTTATGGCAGAAAAAAAGATTGGATGATGCTAGAAAAATAAGGTAAAATTGTGTGAGCTAAATAATAATAGACTCATGACCATATTGTTATGTGGTCTACACATTCTATTTGCAACAAATTTATATGTCATATTTTGATGTGATATATTGGCCCTAATTGTGGAGTTTTGTACATGGTATTTCCATTAGTTGGGGTGTGTTGTATGTACCCTTAACTGTGTAATATGAAAAGGGCTTCTTGTTGTAAGACCAAGAGAGGCATGCATACCCCTTTATCATGTACCCTTGATGACATGGTAGTTCTTCTAATTTAGTTCGGTAGCCTCTGTTAGGGAGGTCTTTACCACTTGGAGGAGTGGGCTATGTGTCAGTTGGATACTCTATGAGTGGACCATATTATTTTTTGTAGACTCTCAGAGGTGAAGTTTTACATTCACAAGGAGTTCATTGAGAATTTGAATGAAGCATGGATACGAAGGGACATCCTACACGATTGGTAGTTGTAGAAATAAGTACCTGTGCATTATGATGGATGGTTGTTCCTTTATATAAACATTGACAATTTAGTGAAATTTGAAGGATTAAGGTACAAAGTGAAATTGCTAGTTCAAAATAGAGAGAGATTTTTCTATGGAGGAGGTCATTCAAGTCATAATGAAGTATTTTTTAGGAGAATAGGTTCTTCAAGCCATAATAAAGTATTTGTTAGGAGAATATGTTGGAGATAAGAGAGAATGTTGGAGTACGTAACTCCTACTTGTCCTACTTGTCTTATGTATTTGTTCATGTTTGATTGTTAGGATCATTGGTCATTATTAGGAAGAGATGGTTCTCAAGGACAAGAGATTGCTCCCTATTTTGTAGGAGGTTGTTGAGGCCTAGTTTGATGTAAAAGATTCTCTCCAAGTAGTTAGCTTCCTATATTGGTGTGTGGTAGAGATATTCTAAGAGAGTGATTGTGTCCAATACAGCTCATCTATCTAGAGGTTTCTTTACATTTGTACTATTACATTGGTTTATTGAGAGCTCTCTTGTCACATACCCCTTGAGTCTGAAGGAAAATTTTAAGGATGGAAAATTTTCTTGAAGTTTAAAAACATTGGCGAATCTCACTAATCCATAATATCCAAAATATAAAATGTTTATTGATATATTTGTAAAATTATTCAAATTTATAATGATTTTATATATAGTCTCTATTTAATGTTGGTGATTTTTAAGGTAAAATAATTTTATATTCTAAAATTTGGGTGAATCGTCTTTTATAAAAAATGGAAATTGGAGAATCTTTTTTTGTGGAAAAATCATGGAAAATTAGCCCACTGGGTGAACATTAGCCCCTAAAATTTTCCATGCCCTTGGCCCAATATTCACAATCACCTACTAAGCTTCATTACTTAATTTAACTTTGATTAAATTTAGATTCAATAGTTGCCACATGCATAAGTATACCATCATCTCATAAAAAGATAATATATGGAATTATACTCATATGTTTATAGATTCGACAACATAAAGAGTAAGGAGTCAACATACAAAATATACATGCCATTAAACGAGATTAACTGCAAGGACTGTCACTTGGAAAGCTGAGCACTGCCACCCAACCTAGAACTAACTTCCTCCAGTTCACCCCCGAGCCGAGAGTTCTTGCCATGGATCAACCGCCTCCTGTTGATCCCTTCAATGGGTATTTAATACCCTCTTTCATGATATGGTTTCCTTTAGCAGTGTCCCACTTTTATGGATCTTTTTATCCATTTGCCTAGGCTTTTCCCAGAAAATCTCACCTTTCTCTCCCGCAAGGCTTTTCCTCATAAAAGCTTGCCTTTCTCTCCCACAAGGATTTTATGTTTTTCTTAAACTTAGCATCTTTCTCCAGCTAAGTAACTTAATGCATATTTATCTCAAAATCCATTAAGCTTATCTAGAATTGGATCTAGAATTCTTATCATGAAAGAATTATCCATTCCCGTTCACCAATGGGATTTCATTTGGCAAGAATATCATCTCTTGGTGTCTCGTTTTCCAAGTGATTAACTTATCTTTATTTATTTAATAATAAAGTATTTACTTTCATTGTTACACATCAGACCTAACTTTTATTTTCTTAGGTCAATAGAGTGTTACATACAATGGAGGGGTGTTACATACTCCCTCCATTAAATTTACACATTCCTTGGTTTATTACTACATCTTACGATTTATTTCCTCGTTCACAGGTAGTTGTTTCTAAATTTTCAGGTTCCCATGGCCTTGCCACTTGTTTCATATCTTCCAATACATCGATAACAAAGGAGTTCTACCAGGGATTTCCTTCCATTGCTACCTGCACATTTGTTTGAATCAATTTTTTGAGAAATTTTCAGATGAAGAAACTTAATTATGTTTACCACAGTTAATGTAAGAGTAACTATGGGTTAATGTTTCCCGCCCTTTAACGTTGATTCCTCATTTGCATCTTATTTAAATGCATGTTCTTCCAATGCATCTGAGTTCTTGCCGAACACTTGCTTCCTGTGGTTTCCATGCATTAGTCATATTAAGTCATACTAGCACATTTAACCAATGAACATGTATAAAATATCATATTAGGTTAGCTCAAACATAACCATCAAAATCATAACCCATATTTAACCATCATAACTCAGAATCATATGTCATATGTATACTAAGACTGGAACAAAATACGGATACTTATCCTTAGTTTCCACCTTTGTCTTGCCTCTGTACGCACTCTAGATCGGTTGCCACACTAGGCAATCATCCAGTGCCTTCTCTTCAACCATGTGCACCTACACATAGTGTGCATTACACATACACAACTATACATTTCATATATCATCATGTAATACATGCATCCATACCAGTACCATATGTACCGTTTGTACACAATACCACCTGTACACGTGTACCTAATACCAAATGTCCATAGCTTCACCTACATGACATATACTTCATCCTTATGTTTTCAACCATGTTAGTATTATGCCAAAAATTCCTTCATTTATTCATAATACCTTTAGGCAAGTCTGATCAAACCGTGGTCGGTTTGTCGATTGGAGAATAAGGAATTTCATGGACTTGTTCAACTTCTATAACCAGTGAATAATTTTATGTCAAAGTATTCAAGTTCTTTTATTTAGAAATTCATTTTCATGTGTCTTGTGGTTACAAGACAATTTCAGAAAAATAGTACCATAGAGGTAATCATGCATACAACAACCTTATCATACCAATAACTTTGAGTTTTGGGATTTAATCTATCACTAGACAAGGTTTTAATAATAGTGTAATATGACCTCCGCTTAATCATAAAGCAGAATATTAACTATGATATTAGTCTAATGCTGACTTCAATGTTATATTTGAAGTCTAATAACAACCTTAACTTTTTCTTTAGTCAATAAAATAATTGTTTGGTACTAAAAAGTACTCCAAACATAAACTAGTTATGTCATATGATTTCATGCTTGGTATTTCTAACACTACTTCCAAAACCTTGTTCGTCGTGAATAATTCAATGTATATTGAAAACCAATAGAATAATTAGTATGTAAGTACATACACCTCCTGTACATGAGTCATGAGTGAAGGTTTCAATGTTTTCACAATCCCCGATCGCTTACTTTCTAGGGTACTTTGTATACCAAGGTGTGAAATTGAGTCATTAACATGTGGATACCCCACCTTAACATTAGATCATGACCTGGTAGAATAAATTTCATTTCTTGGAAACCAAATCAATTGTTAAATTCCTTAAAACAATTTTTTTATGCAATGATTGTTATGTTGTCATATCCAAAACGGGACAACACTATCACTGCAGTCTGACAGGTAGAATTCTCTCATATTTCTTGATAGAAATAGTCATACAAAACATGCATTTCAGATTGCACAATTGTCAACTGATTTGAATAAATTGCTAGATATCATTTTACTGAAACCAATTTTCTTTTACAACAATCCCGCTTACCAATATCATTTAGAGATCCAATTTGGTTAAAGCATCTTATTGAGTTAACAACGATTTGTTGTATGGTTTAATATTCTCTCTCTTATAGAACCTTTTATATGTCACCCCTTTGGTGCATGTATTATTTTATTACTAGCATAAGATCCTTAGATCATCATAAGTTGTATTAATGTGAAACCTTTTGGGTTTATCAAAAATTTGTTTAGTAATTTGGATAATCATGTTTCGAATCTAGTGTATAATTCTTGTTATTCATTAGGATGCTCTGAATTGCTCTTATTTCTATTTCAATTGCATTGAGAACCCCCATATCTAATCTGTTTGTCATTTCTTTTTTCATAAAGCATGTATACTTTGTTTATATATAGTGGAAGCATACAAATCATTTTTATCTTATCACTTCCCTCAAGATCTACATTTGTAAGATCTACAATCATTCTACTGGAATCATCTTCTTCCTGCTACAGATTTGAAAAGTTCATATTTGTGAGACATTAACAAAACCCCATCTTTATCTCCATGGATATGAACATCAATGTGAAGTTTGAGGTTGCATACTTTGAATTGTAATAATTTACATATTGGAATTTTAGTGAACTTGAGCTTGTATTTAATATTATCTTATTGCTACTAATCAAGAAGCATTAGGAGCTCATTTTACGCTCCTATCATGTACTTATATTAGATGTACAGTTGGGTGCCAGTCCCATTGACCTTCTTATTAAGTTATACATTATCATGCAAATAGTGAGTTGTATTACATGTGTGCATACACTTCAGAGTTTTGACCCTAGTTCAATATAGATGCCTATTACATCTCTTAGTCCTAATTCTTGAGATATTGCTTTACTCAAAGAAACATGTAAGTTCCAACTATGCATGTCCAATTAAATATGCATGTTGCTACTGCATATCTGAATAATGACCTAGTAAGGTCTTATTCCTTTCTGTAGTGTATATTTGAAGCATTTTCCACTTAAGGGTGAATTTAAAGGGTTCAACTAGTGGAAAAACCGCATCCAAAAATGAACTTCATCATTTCATATAGATGCACAAAAATATTAAATTGAAAGACAATTTTAAAAATACATAGTCTCATACCTTATACAGAGACTTGTCTTAATGATATTCCATGGGAAACTTCATGGATAGTTACAATTTAAATAAAACCTTTACAATTTGTTCTAGGATGAAACCCACTTAATTACCCATCAACTTCTATTAGTTTTGATAGGATTCCATGAACTTCTTTCCTGATGATTTATATAGTTCCATTTATATACTTTTATTTTTTAGTTTTCCTCATATTGGCCACGATTTATGGAATAAAAACACTTGGCATTTTATCTATTTTTTTGTTTGTGAGTTACCTTATGATATTTTAACGTTTCCTCCTTTATATATCATCCTTTCTTAGGATCTCTATAAGAATAAATTTTATTCCATTAAGTTATGTCCTTGAATGGACTATCCTTGTCGACATTAGCTGGAATTTTACTAAGCTATGTCCTTGTATAGCAATCATACAACTCATAATTTAGTGTTAATATGAGTAGAATAATATGATGATTGTATCACTAAAATCCATCATACCACTTTCGATGTAATAACCATACTTTACAATTATTACAATTTTTTTCATTCCTCTCGCTCTACTATGAACATTTAAAACTAGGTCTACCATGTGTAAGTATCTTAAACTAGTTTTAAATCATGGTATAGAGCTTTTGTGCCCTCACAAAAGCATTCAACAATAGCTTAAGTTTTGGAGAATCTTCCACAACATATAATGCCATAAAAAATTAAACTTCACTTCACTCAATAAGTAGGCACGATAAAAAGTAACCAATTCATAGTTAACCATTTTTACTTATTAAAAATAATCAACATGTTAATTGTTTGTTATTTCTTTGCATTACTCTCTACTCCACTCAACACTGCAAGGTTTTATATTATTGAACCATATTGCAGAATTATTTGTTCTCATATAGCTTTTTCGGGTTTCTCCTCCCCACAATGCTACTATAGATATCTACCATGGTGTATGAAATACCATACTTGGACTTGAGAAATTCAAGTTAAAGTGCAAGGATTAACTGCAACCTTTCTTATTCCTCAAACTTGACTATAACTATTTAAAATTTGGTTTAGTATGTGTAAAGCATCTTAAATTATTTTTTAACCATGACAAATAGTGGAAATTTTCACCCTGAATATCATATTTTGGTCTCTTACCCGAATTACACATTATTTCCTTTTTGTGAACAACTCGGCCTTCAGATTGACACATGGTAACTCTCCCTCTCTGACATATTTGGTCATTCCCCAAATTTCATTTCCCCAATATATATATATATATATATATAGGGCATGGTTGTGGCTTTGTAAGTCTCCCATAGCAGCACTACATAGGGTTTTCATATCATGAAAATCAAAGAAAATTGAGTCAAACCATTTAATAGAATCGATATTTGACCACATTAAGGATATCAAATTGTATGATAAGTAAAAACATAATAACCTTTCGACCTCAACTAGATTAACCACATTCCCCACATCTACCTAAAATAGCTAGCATTTAAAATGAAAATCCAGCCATGAGTTAACCTTACTTGCTGTGAATTCCCAACCCACGCAATTCATCATGACCACTGATATACAATACCCGAACCAAAAATATACTACACTATGACCGACGAGTTGCTATGTTCGGTCTTCATATGGAAAATCTCGAGATCCTGATTTATTTCTCACTCGCCTTCACCTAACCTCCACATAATCGTAAGGGTTACCTCATTTCCAACCATTCCTCCAATCATAGGCTAATAGAATGACCTGACATGTAGTTGAGCTATATCCTCACTTAAAATGGCCAAAAACACTTTATATCCATTCGAACAGAAAAGAAGGCACTTCCATAGGACACAAAGATTGAAGGAGAGTCATAACGACATAATCTCGAAACACAAAGTCAGTCAGAAAATCACCTTGACAAACAATCTCTAGGTACCCGAGAAGAGTAGTTTTCATAATCAGAAATTGAAACATAGACTCTCTAAAAGTGCACAAGATCACAGAGTTTGACTTCATTGTAACGAATGAGATCAAATAGCACCCAAGAGTCAGACCATAGAAATTAGTCATGAAACGAACACGAATTCTTCCAATATTCATAGCAATTACACTCTCATGGGTGATGTCCACATTATCCATGGAGCTTGGCATACGCCTAGCAGGAGAACTGGTAACAAACTCACTGGATGACGTGTGTTGAGAGTGCTCAACGAAGGAACGGCGAGAACCCCTCCCTCGAGAGGATTTCTTGAATCTCGGATATCCACCACAGTTAAGTCCTTCTCTAGAATCTTTCCCACTCGTGGATGCACTTACGTAACCAGGGTACTTGAGCCATCAGTTGACATATTAGCACAGGAGACAAGAAATATCTCAGATGACCCAATAGGCTTAGAACCTATAGCGTCAATGAATAAATCAGACTCGCGACGCATGGAAAACTGATAAAAGAAGGTGGTGCAGTGACTAGGGTATGAAATCCTAAACTTAAACACCCGTCAGTTCCCTTCTTCCTCTTGCAATTCTTAGGCAGGAATACAGACTATGAGAGGATAGTCATCTTTGGCTTTGGTGTGTAGAAGCCACCCATTGAAGGATTTGAAAGCATAAGACGAGAAGAGATGAGGATTAACACCAAAGAAGGGGTATGGGGCGTATTTATTTTGAGGATTATAAATCAATCGAACAGACACCAAGTACACTCACCCTTCATGCACAAAGTAGATGAGATTTACACGCCTTTCTTACTGTGACTTGTCCAAGTGTAAGTAAGGATAACCACTATCCCACTTAATTTCTTTTATGGGCGCGACCATAAGGATAATCCTTGTCCACTGAATGCTTTTGTAGAGTAAAATATTCCTCAGCAAAGGGTAAGCTCATTAGGTGCGCAACTCGAACCTCTCCGAATCAGTGGATAAAGCAAAAGATTGACACTGTGGATAAAAAAGGAACCAAACAGTCCTTAACGAGATTTTCTCCATTACTACAATTGGAAAGGTGCTTTTGCTTTAAATCTATACATGAAACATGCTTCTAAAGCTTCCATAACCGAGCGTGCCTTAAAGCTCAAAGGTGCGACTTTTGTAAAGTTCTGGAGAAACGACTCAATCCGAGCAGATGTGGAAATATTTATCGAATAGCACAATAGGTTGATAACCCACTGCTATGACTTCTCAAACATTTGAATTGGTGTAGGATGACCCACCCCTTTGATACCATTATACCATATAAGATGAACTAAAACCCTTTGGACATGAACGAATTATGCAGAGAAATTCAGGGGTCGAGTATATTACTGTCATGAACCAACTAGGGTACCTTACAAAACTAATCATGTCTTACGAAGAGATTCAAGCCAACAAGCAGAGATATCGAGGTCATTGTTAAACGGATCTTACCAATTTGCAACAATGATACGAATATTTCTTCCTAAGCCCTGGTCTTTGGATAAAAGGCTGAAATCCATTTCTAATTCAAACCCAACTTCTTTAGTAGTAAATGAATAACTCATTATAAATCTCTTATATCTGTGTGAAACTATGAAGTTTGGTTTTCTTTCGCATTAACTAAGATCCTTCCTGGGAATGATCTCATTGCTGCTATATTTTCCATATCATATACGCCCTACATGCAGGTTAGCGTTTAACGCATATATACTATGCTTGCATATGCCCATGCATACCAATGTGTGGGTGGAAGATGTTAGTTAACAAAAAAAATTGAAAACACTTGCATGATGCATGTACACATAGAACACATGTAATAATACGAGTGAGCATGTCATCATCCTACAACAGTCGCTAAGATATGTATTTTAACTCTATATATAGCAGCTACACTAGATCAATGATGTGGAATCAAATAGATTTATTTATTACCTTCCAAATCAATACTTCCACAATTATTATATAGTGGCTACACTGGCTCAATGATGTGGAATCTAATAGATTTATTTATTACCTTCCAAATCAACACTTCCACAATTATTATGCATACATTATATCTCGGAGGAAAGAATCACATTGCATTCAACCTGATTACCCATTTTTGATGACCAAAGCAAGAATTAAATGCATTCCATACAAATCACAACTTTACCTTCATGCTTACGTTATCCTAAATAGCATGATTGTAGTCCTACTATAATATTCTAAGGCATTAATAATATGTGTTTTATGCAATAAGAAGCATAGTGAATAATATGTATCATAGCTAAAACGAGCCTCAATGGGTGCAATTCAATCCACGATGCATAATGCATAGCATAGATAACCTGAGGCATAGATAACCTAAGCACACAAGCTCTACCATTACAAACCTTAAAGATATAAAGCAAGTCATAGATTTGTTTCTTCGAGCACAGTGATGCCACATGGAGAATGCAACCCACACATATCATTGAACTTGTAGCCTTCATGGCACAGAGGCTAGGGCTAGTTATTCCCTTATAATTAAATCTCTAGTGATCCAATGGACTACTTTTGTTTTTAATTGATCCCTTTATGCCAATTGGAACCACAATTAGTCACATGCTTGACAAGCAATATAGTAGATTTCACTCCTCATAAAAATATCCATGATTCCAAAAAACCTTAGTTCAAAATTACCTATGATTGCAAGTAATCAATATAATATCGTAAAATAACATATATATTATATTATATATGCTATTTCTTCAACATCTTCATTTTAATATTGAATTTCAACCTTTATGGATTCTGGAATATTTTTCTTATAGCAATTTTATAACCAAATCCCTTCAGTCAAACATGTTATTTGTTTAGGACCTATTTTAGGACCTACAACTCACTCCTATCTTACAGAAGTGGGTTGGCCCTTAGGCCACAATATTTTAACTTAGAGCTCTGATATCATTTGTCACATACCCCTTGACCCAATATTAACAATCACCTACTAAGCTCCATTACTTAATTTAACTTTAATTAAATTTAGATTCAATAGTTGCCACATGCATAAGTATACCATCATCTCATAAAAAGATAATATATGAAATTATACTCATACATTTATACATTCAAAAACATAAAGAGTAAGGAGTCAACATACATAATATGCATGCCATTAAACTAGATTAATTGCAAGGACCGTCACTTGGAAAACCGAGCACCGCCAACCAACCTAGAACTAACTTCCTCCAGTTAACCCCCGAGTTGAGAGTTATTGCCATGGATCAACCGCTTCCTGTTGATCTCTTCAATGGGTATTTAATACCATTTTTCATGATATGGTTTCCTTTAGCGATGTCAAGTTTTTATGGATCTTTTTATCCATTTGCCCAGGATTTTCCGAGAAAAGCTCGCCTTTCTCTCCCGCGAGGCTTTTTCTCATAAAAGCTTGTCTTTATCTCCCGCAAGGCTTTTATGTTTTCCTTAAACTTAGCATCTTTCTCGAGCTAAGTAACTTAATGGATATTTATCTCCAAATCTATTAAGCTTATCTAGAAGTGGATCTAGAAGTTTTATCATGAAAGAATTATTCGTTGCATTCACCAATGGGATTTCATTTGACAACAATCTCATCTCATGTCTCATTTTCCAAATAATTAATTTATCTTTATTTATTTAATAATAAAGTATTTAGTTTCATTGTTACACATCAGACCTAGCTTTTCTTAGCTTAGGTCATCATAGTTTTACATACAACAAAGGGGTGTTACATCTCTATGTAGTTTTCATGTGCAACAAGATCCACTCTGCCACATATTAACAAGAGTAAGGAATTTGGTAAATTCCTTTATGAAGGGTCACATTTATTTAGTTGTGTTTCAATAAATATTCAAAAATTTTGAATGGCTTAAAAAAATTCTTAATATTCTTCTTGGAAAAATTAGTAGAAATAAGGTCACTAATATACCTAGTGTTTTTTTTTTTTAATATAAGATTTAAAAAGATTATCAATATTTTCTTAACTAAAAACATAAAAATACGATCAATTATATTAGATATCATTTTTGGGATTCAACTGCGTTAAGTAAGTCATTCAAAGTATGACCATTTCCATGAGAGGTAGTCGTAAAGTGACTAATTTCTCATGATTTTTGAATAGTTCACTTAGCACTCATTGCATCGGGTGATGCTCACAGGGGTGAAGAAGTGGGATTGAAACTAGTGAAATGTGGAGAACGAATCACATAGCATCAATCATCACTTCCGGGGCTTGCACCCGGTAACCAGGACTTCCGAGGAGGTCACCCATCCCAGAACTCCTCTGGCTCAAGCGCGCGCGGTTAACTGTGGAGTTTTTCCCCACAATCAAGCCCACTTAGCTTGCTACCCCATTTGCAAAACCTTACCAAGTATTGTGCCTAATGTATATCATCAATAATGTCTAATGATAAGAGAAAATATATTAGAATGCAATTTTTTTTTTTTTTTGGTAAATCATAAGAATATACCAGGGGAAGAAATCTTAAATACGAAACTTTTATGGAAAGTTCTTCCTTCTCGCTTTTTTCCTACTTATATATTAAGTATCGGGAAAATCGCAGCTTTTTAACATGAATAAGGAGCAGGGACAGAATTTGACGAGCATTTTACATTTTGATCGTATTTGGCGTTTAAAATTTTGTAATGCCCGTTTCTCTCGACATGTTTGGCATGGTTCAGAACGTATGTTTGATGGTTTACTTTCTTCACAAAACGTCATTAATAATCCTTCATGGTTTACTTTCTTCAGAAAATGTCATTAATAACCCTTCATTATAACAGATGAATGGAATTGAAATTGTTGAGCTAAAAATTTGAATGCAGGATGTCCCTTTCAGGTGCCAACCATGCAACTTTTCAGACGCATTGACATTGAGAATTTTGGGAAAAAAGTGATGAAAACGCTACAGTTGATTGTCCTTTGGTAGATGTACTTTGTGCGAGATAACGATGTACACTCTCCCAGAAGTTTCCAACTTTTTTTGTATACCTATCCTTCTGTTCTAACTTCATTTCAATGATTCCGCTTATTCACGACTACCCAAACTCTGAATAATCCATTTCCTTTTAGATGGTTTTTTATTCAAATTGGCTCTTCCATTTTTTAAACTTCGTTCATGATTACCCACAATCTGAATAATCCATTTCCTTTTGGATCGTTTTCTAAACAATTTGATTCTTCCATCTTTTAAACTATAAATTCCGAGCTTCCATGGCCATAACGGCCTTTCTGTTGGTGTTGTTGCTGATGTCGTCAAGCGGTATGTAAATTGGGTTTGAAAATGAATGTTTATAATTGACATTTGAATTTGAATTTTGTGTGAGTGTTTGTTTGTTAATGCAATATATTTGGTAGAATTTGGGAGTGAGACTTCTTTTATATGCGACAATCCAAGCAGAAAGCAGGGCACATATGCTGAAGATGACTGCGTTAAGATCTGCATAAATAAAGAAAATGCTAGAATTTGGGAGTGAGACTTCTTTTATATGCGACAATGCAAGCAGAAAGCAGGGCACATATGATGAAGATGACTGCGTTAAGATCTGCATAAATAAAGAAAATGCCAGAATTTGGGAGAAAGACTTATTCTTTTATATGCGACAATGCAAGCAGAAAGCAGGGCACATATGACGAAGATGACTGCGCTAAGATCTGCATAAATAAAGAAAATGCCAACAATGGTAAGCGTTGCGCTACTTCCATAGTTTCACTGTCGCTGATCTCATAAACTAATTTTATATGTAAATTAATGTGCCCCTTTTAAAACATAGGAAGATATATATATATTATCGGTATATTAATTTTGAATAGTTTTATTATCTTGGTCATCTTATATGTCTTATAAGATTTTTTTAGTCATATCTCATCATATATATATATATATATAACTGTTAAATATAATTGTTATGGTACTTTGGGTCAACGACTTTTGATTTCAGATTCTAAAGATTTTATTGTGAATGTTTTATATAATTTCAAACAAAGATTTAAGATTTAATAAGTCATTTTTGTATTATGGTCAATTTTTTTCTTTATAATAAATATGAATTTTTTTTTAATATAACTATGTTATTAAATGGTAATTTTTTAATCAAGACTTTTAGTAGAAGGTTGATTTATTATTAAAAGAAAAATCTTAAACATAATTTTCATTCAAAAGAAGAATAAAAACCCAAAGCATAAAGGAAACTGGTAAATAGAAATCCAAATTCCAATCGAAAAACATATCAAATAAAATAAAGTCACCCACATTGTGATAACAAGAACATTTTTTTAATGTAACTCAAAGGAGAAAATATCAAATAAAACGAAATGACCAACATGGAAGAATGAGAAGGGTAAAACAAAAATACAATCATAACTCGGTTCTATCCTCGTCATAACCAGATTACATGAAAGAATGAGATGGGTAGAAAAAGGTAACACTTATCTTCTTGTGACCAGGTGACATGAGAAAGTTATTTGTGACATAAATGACGAGAAAATACTCAAATAAAATGAAATCACCGAGATGAAAGAATGAGAAAATAATAATAGAACGAGAGTACCCTCCCCAAGGGCTGGATATATCGTTCAAGGCCATAAAACTGGCCAAAAAAAACTCCCTGCTAAACTCAAAGACGCAAACCCACCTCGCCTTTTGACAAAGCCAGGTAACCATAACACAAGTAAAAGAAGAATGAAAAACACAACATACGGAGGAAAAAATTGAGTGGGAATTAAGTAGAGATTGAGGTAAATAAAAAGACATTCTCTGCATTGGCAGGACCTTCAAACACCACCTATTTTTGACAACAGGAACCGGAATAAACTCGAAAATAACCCCATCATTGCCACATAGCACGCTCTCCAAAATCATGGCAATAGTATGCATGCAAATCATTCAGGCCTGTGGATATGAGGTTCGGGCTGAAGACATGGCTATCACAATGCATAGCAAGTATTAACCCAAACAATCCTCCTTGCTTGAAAATGCCACCAGCTCTTTAAACTTGGTAAGACGTTCCTAAAGACCGGAAGTATTTCTTGTTCTTCAGGGTATCTACAGTTTAGTCAAGGAGCGTAGGACAATTTGTTTTCTTCCTCCCTACCTGGATTGCTATCGCATGTCGGGTTACAATTTTATGTATGACATATTTGTCTATGTAACATTATTATTTACTTCAATTCCTCATAATGACAAGTAAATATTGTTAATGGATTTAGCTAATATCATAGCAACTAAAAGAATCAATAACCAGTCATAGCAAGTAAAAAATCAATAACAAGTAAATGTTGTTAGTGAATTTAATTAATATCATAGCAAGTAAATGTTATTAGTGGATTTAGCTAATATCAAGTGAATGTTATTAGTGGATTTAGCTAATATCAAATTGGTACAATGTAAAGAAAAAATTACATATTCATTGGATGATGGCTTTAAAATATTCAAGTGATCGAAATATTAAAATCCAAAGAATTCCCACCTAACTCATTCTCCAACTGTTCTTACAAACAGCCACAAGACTCAAGAACCTCCATGCTCAGATGCTCGTCAATAGAAGATTAATTAAACAAAAAATGCAGAGTAATGGAGTAATGCACTCAAGCTTTTTATGTGTCCGAATTAATGTCAAACGACAGGGAAGATTGCTTGCAGGCCGTTCAACTCTCTGGTGCAACAGATACATTCCGAAACAATTCGAGAACATAAGTTGTTATTAACTGAATTATTTCATGTAAAAATTCCGTCACCTGTCTTCTAGTCAATTTCGTGCACCTTAAAAATAAGGTATAACAAAAGCAATAAATATAGCTTTCATCCTATAATCTAATAATTATAACAGGGAAGGATGTTGGAACAATGATATGATCAAGACGTGCTTACATGATCAAATTAGATTCTGGCATATTGTTCTCAATTAAATTTAACAAGTTATACCAGTAGTTATTTTCGTACCCCTTATTGAGTAGATCTGATGTTGCTGTTGGTATATCTGCAGTACTTATTGATGATCCCATCCGGTCATCCGGGTAATATTGAATGGCGTCTTCAAGAATTTCTGATGTTCCACCCTTGTAAGAAGGCCTGGACTCGTCGTACATGATTTCCTCATCGGATAGCACAACCGTCTTGTTTTTAGGAGTGTTGGGTATTCCTGAAGAGTTTTTCCTGTCAGCCACAGCGTCTGATTTCCTTTCCAGGTTGGAGAATTGTAAAGCTTCTTGTAAATTTGTATTATACTCAATAGGATTGTTCAGACCTGAATTGAAATTCTGATTGATCTCGTTCTGGAAGCCATACAGCCATCCCGATGTACTAGGGCGGAGTAATCGATCCATTGAAATAGAAGGCAACGAGTTTTCACAGAATGGGCGTGCTCCTGGTACCTGAGCCCACACCGGAGGTTTGACAGTGTTGTTAATCGGGCTCAAGAGATTCCGAATTTGGGATGGTTGCCGACTGCACATGTTATTCACATAGCCTCCGGCCATTCGTCCTTCTTCAGATCCAACCAACGCAGTATTGCATCTCACAGCTATGGAAGATTCAACAGTTGAAAAGGATGATATGAATGAATACATATCATCTGCGTAGGAAGTGACCTGTGAGTTGTTGAAATATAATTTCAACGGCGTCCGGCCGTTTGTACAACGCCGAAAACCGCTTAAACAAAATCACTTAAACTTATTGGACCGATTTTAGTCATCTGACTTTCTGCTGATCATTCTCCACCGTCCATCAACCAAACCTGTCCATCAACCAAACCTGCATTCGAGCCAGCATTAATTAACCTTGCGTGGAGTAAACTCAAACAGTTGACCGCCGGTTCCTTCTGCAAAAGAATTAAATCGAATTTAAACATGGTCGTGGAAAGTTGGTAAAGCATTTATGTTACATGGTCGTGGAAAGTTGGTAAAGCATTTATGTTTTTTATATTACGGCACGTAAAGTAATTAAGTTTGTTCGTTTTGTTTTGACATACGTTTTTGTTTATTTTCTTTTTTATAACGAGCCAAAAAAAATGTAAACGCTTGATGTTGTAATGTTCCTTTAGCTGCAGCGAAAAACTGAGTTGACCTTTCATAAAACTTTGGTTTTGCACAGCAGTGCAAGCTGAAAAAAATCAATGGGAACGCATATGTATTAGAAGGCTTTTATGTGTTGACTTTTTTTATGATGCAAGGAGCCAATATCGCACAACAGTGCGTAGAAGAAGAATGTGAGCTTTTGTATGACTTTGTATTTTATTTTTGTGATATGCACAGAAGTGGAGCATACATATAATGTTTTTTTTGGAGTTGCATATGTAAAAAAATTTTACAGCAGTATGTGTAAAAAAAAAGTTTTACACCAGTAAATGTAAAAGGGGTTTTACAGCAGTAAAGGTAAATGGGTTTTTACACATCAGCAGTGTAAATTCTCAGGAGGAGACAGAGTAAATATTTTGTTGGCTGAATGTTGTTTTTTGGTGAATCCTGTCAGTAAAAGAGGATGAATATGTATCAGACATTTTGTCTTAATGAATAGAAATCATTTTCTGGGTGTGTAATACTCTGTTCTCAGTGATTTTTTTTAAGCTTCCCTGTGCAAAGGATCATGTGGAGTGAAGGAAACAGAGCATTGCCTCTGTGTGTTTGATTTTTTTTGTTTTTGGGATTTTACCAGAAAAATCCCCAACAGTGGTATCAGAGCAGGCTTAGGCTCTTTGAAAGTGTTCAAGAAGCCAAAGGGAGGAGTCTTTTGTTGCAGCAGTAAATTTTCTCCAGCAAAGTGAAGTCTCAGGCAAAAGATTCAGGTATTCCTCAAAGTTTTCTTTTTTTTACTGCTGAAATAGTCAGTGTTTTAAAATACACAGTCAAGAAATTGAAGCATAGTTGAGGATGCAAGTTCTTTTTTTTACTGCTGAAACAGACAGTGTTTTAAAATACACAGTCAAGAAATTGAAGCATAGTTGAGGATGCAAGGAATGGCTAGCACCAGCACTAGCATGGGTATGTTTAACACCCAGTTCCCACAGTTTAATGGGAAGAACTATGACTACTGGTCAATAACTATGAGAGCTTTATTTATCTCTCGAAATTTACGGGAATTAGTTGAAAATGGGTTTGAAGAACCAGCAGATGAAAATGAGTTCAATGCATTAACTCAGGGAGAGAGAGATCTGCTGAAGAGAAATAGGAAGAAGGATGCAAAAGCCATTGTTTTGTTGTATCAAGCAGTGGACCAGAGTGTGTTTCCAAGGATAGCAGTAGCTAAGACATCCAATGAAGCATGGCAAACCCTCAAAACAGCCTATCAAGGCATGGAGAAAGTGAAGACAGCAAAACTACAATTGCTGAGGAGGGATTTTGAAAATCTGAGCATGAAAGAGTCAGACACCATTGACTCATTTTTCACACATGTAATTGGTCTGGTCACACAGATAAGGACTCATGGAGAAACCCTTGAAGGAAGGAGGATTGTGAAGAAACTGTTGAGGGTCCTACCCTCAAAGTTTGATGTGATTGTCACCACCATAGAAGAGACAAAGGATCTCTCAAACTTTTCAGTTGATGAGCTTCATGCATCACTGATAACACATGAGCAGAGGTTGAGTAGAAATGAAAACTCATCTCTAAAGCAAGCCTTTAAGACCCAGATGTCTTTTGGAAGAGGAAGAGGTCAAGGCAGAGGAAAAAAGAGAGGAAGAGGCAAAAGCCAGAACAGAGGTGGAAGGAATAGTCCCGCAAATGCTCAAGGAAGAGGTAGCAATCCAAATCAGAACCAAGGCCAAGGCAGCAGCCAACAAAGAGGACAACATCATGCTCAAGGACAAAGGTATGAAAAATCCAATGTCCAATGCTATTATTGTAAAAAATATGGGCATTATGCGAGTGAATGTAGAAAGAAGCAGCATGATATAAGTAATAGACCAAATGCAAATGTCACTAGAGAAAACATTAGCCAAGATAATGTGTTGTTAGCTTGTAACATGGCTGAAACAAACAGTGAAGACATATGGTTTTTAGACTCAGGTTGCAGCAACCATATGACAGGAAACATAGCCTTCTTTTCTGCCCTGGATAAAAATGTGAAATCAGAAGTCACACTAGGAACTGATAGCAAAATTTTTGTTCTGGGAAAAGGAGAGGTAAAAATATTTCTAAAGCAAGGAGAGAAGAAAACCATAGCAGATGTCTACTATGTCCCTGGAATGAGATGTAACCTCTTGAGTATTGGACAGCTTGTCCATAAGGGGTACAATGTTTTCTTTAAAAATGATGTATGCACCATCATGGATATAGCACCCAACAAAAGATGCATTGCTGAAGTAAAGATGACAAGGAACAGGATGTTCCCTCTTAGAATAAGGGCATATTTGAAAAACAAATGAGAAATTGCAGCAGTCACCCAAGAGGCTTTCCAAAGCATGCCAAAGGATGAAAATTGGTTGTGGCACTTGAGATTTGGACATCTCAATTTTGGAGGTCTAAATTTGTTAAGCAGAAAAGGAATGGTAAGAGGATTACCATTGATAGAGAAACCGGACAGTCTTTGTGAAGGTTGTATATTGGGAAAACAACACAGAGAAAGTTTTCCATCAGGTAAAAGCATAAGGGCAAAGGGACCCTTAGAGATTGTCAACTCAGGCTTATGTGGACCAATGCAAAATCCATCATTAGCAAGCAGCCAATATTTCCTAACATTCGTTGATGACTTCACAAGAAAAACTTGGGTATATTTCCTTAAAAACAAAAGTGAAGTGTTTGAAAAATTTAGAAATTTCAAAGCACTTGTGGAGAACCAAAGCGGGTTGCATATAAAAGTTTTGAGAACTGACAGAGGAGGTGAGTATATCTCCAAGGAATTCCTATGATTTTGTAGAGAAAATGGAATTCACAAACAGTTTACAGCTAGGTACACCCCACAGCAAAATGGAGTTGCTGAAAGGAAGAATAGGACCATCATGGATATGGCGAGGAGCATGCTGAAGACAAAGCATTTGCCAAATCATTATTGGGCTGAAGTAAATTGTGCAGTGTATATTTTGAACAGGTGTCCTACAAAAGCAGTGTTGAACAAAGTGCCGGAATAAGCATGGAGTGGGAGAAAGCAAGGTGTCACCCACTTGAAAGTTTTTGGATGTGTGGTTTATGCACACATACCAGATCAGCTAAGGAGGAAGTTGGATAGCAAAGGGGAGAAATGTCTTTTCATTGGATACAGTGAGGAATCCAAAGCTTACAGGTTGTATATCCCATCTACCAATAAGTTTTTTGTCATCAGAGATGTTCAATTCATTGAGGAGGAAGCTTGGGATGGAAGCATAGAGAAAACAGTGAATGTTAAAAACTGTTTGTCTCATAATGAAGATGATGAGGAGGTGGCTGAAATGCATCCCCAAACTGTAGTGCCAACACAAGGACAGCAAGGGACACCATTGAGGATAAATGAAAGTGCTTCATCAAGCACACCACAAGGAGGAAATTCAAGTGCATCTTTAAGAACTTGCACACCAAATGAATGAGGTAAGAAGTTTAGAAATCTAAGTGATATTTATGATGAAGGAATGAATTCCTTATTTGCCTTGTATTGTCATGTTGATGATCCTATTCATTTCGAAGAAGCAATTAAAGATAAGAAATGGATAGAAGCTATGGATGAGGAGATGAATGCCATAGAGAGAAACAAAACATGGGATTTGGTTGAGCTACCAAAAGGTAAAGAAGACATTGGAGTGAAATGGGTTTACAAGACCAAGAGCAATGCTGAAGGCAAGATAGAAAGGCACAAGGCAAGGCTGGTTGTCAAAGGGTACAAGCAGCAATATGGGAGAGATTATGAGGAGACTTTCGCATCGGTTGCAAGAATGGAAACCGTGAGAGCAGTGTTGTCAATCGCAGCTCAAAACAAGTGGAAAGTTTACCAAATGGACGTGAAGTCAGCATTCCTAAATGGAGTGTTAATGGAAGAGGTTTACATTGAACAACCTCTAGGCTTTGAGAAGAAAGCTGAAGAGCACAAAGTGTGCAAATTGAAGAAAGATCTTTATGGGCTGAAGCAAGCGCCAAGAGCATGGTACAGCAGGATAGATTCCTATCTATTGGATAATGAATTTGACAAGTGTGAAGGAGAACCCACCATCTACATCAAAGAAAAGGATGGTAAAATTTTGATTGTTGTCTTATATGTTGATGATGTTATTTTCATAGGTAAATCAAGTGTTGGGCAGATTTAACATGCAAAAATGCAAATCAACGATCACTCCCACAGTAATGGGATTAAAACCCAGCAGAGAGGACAACAGCAAGGATTTTGATCCGAGTTTGTACAAGAGTATTGTTGGCAGCCTTATGTATTTAACAACTACTAGGCCTGACATTATGTTTGCTGTTAGTTTAATTTCCAGATTCATGGAGAGGCCAAAGGAAGCACATTGGCAGGCAACAAAAAGAATTTTGAGGTATGTCAAAGGTACCAAAATGTTTGGAATTTTATATAATGTCTCAGAACATTCAGATTTAATTGGATACACTGATAATGATTGGGCTGGAAGTGTAGATGATCGGAAAAGAACTTCCGGTTATGTTTTTCACATGAGTTTAGGAGCCATTTCATGGGCTTCTAAGAAACAGTCCATTGTAGCATTGTCTACAGTAGAGGATGAATATGTGGCAGCTACAGCAGCAGCATGTCAAGCAGTTTGGATGAGAAGAATGTTGAGGAGCTTAGGCCAAGAGCAGGCAAAAACGACAATGATTTTTTGTGACAATAGCTCAGCTATTGCATTGTCAAAGAATTCAGTGTTTCATAAGAGAACGAAACACATTGATACAAGGTTTCACTACATCAGAGAATTGGTGAACAATGGAGAAATTGTCCTAGAACATTGCAGGACTCAAGAACAGGTAGCAGACATTTTGACAAAGCCATTGGATCAGAAAAGCTTTGAATTTTTGAGGAAGTGTCTGGGTATGACTGAATGCCCAGCAGTTGAAATTAAAGGGGAGTGTTGAAATATAATTTCAACCGCGTCCGTTCGTTTGTACAACGCCGAAAACCGCCTAAGCAAAACCACTTAAACCTATCGGACCGCCTTTGGTCATCTGGCTGTTTCCGTACAGTGGACTCCGATACAATTATACTCAACCACGTGGTCCTCTATATACGTCAGCAGGACTGACATTTCGGAGCCTAAAGTTCAGCGTGAAGTGGGCTCCCGATATTCATTCCCGCCGTCCGATCTGCCTAATCGTTCTCCGCCGTCCATCAACCAAACCTGCATTCGAGCCAGCATTAATTAACCTTGCGTGGAGTAAACTCAAACAGTTGACCGCCGGTTCCTTCTGCAAAAGAATTAAATCGAATTTAAACATGGTCGTAGAAAGTTGGTAAAGCATTTAAGTTTTTTTATATTATGGCACGTAAAGTAATTAAGTTTGTTCGTTTTGTTTTGACATACGTTTTTGTTTAGTTTTTTTTTTATAACGAGCCAAAAAAAATGTAAACGCTTGATGTTGCAATGTTCCTTTAGCTGAAGCGAAAAACGGAGTTGACCTTTCATAAAACTTTGGTTTTTCATAGCAGTGCAAGCTGAAAAAAATCAATGGGAACGCATATGTATTCGAAGGCTTTTATGTGTTGACTTTTTTTTTATGATGCAAGGAGCGAATATCGCACAGCAGTGCGTAGAAGAATAATGAGAGTTTTTGTATGACTTTGTATTTTATTTTTGTGATATGCACAGAAGTGGAGCAGACATATAATGTTTTTTTTGGAGTTGCATATGTAAATTTTTTTTTACAGCAGTATGTGTAAAAATAGTTTTACACTAGTAAATGTAAAAGGGGTTTTACAACAGTAAAGGTAAATGGGTTTTTACACACCAGCAGTGTAAATTCTCAGGAGGAGACAGAGTAAATATTTTGTTGGCTGAATGTTGTTTTTTGGTGAATCCCTCTCAGTAAAAGAGGATGAATATGTATCAGACATTTTGTTTTAATGAATAGAAATCATTTTCTGGGTGTGTAATACTCTGTTCTCAGTCATTTTTTTAAAGCTTCCCTGTGCAAAGGATCCTGTGGAGTGAAGGAAACAGAGCATTGCCTCTGTGTGTTTGATTTTTTTTGTTTTTGGGATTTTACCAGAAAAATCCCCAACATGAGTCACTGGATCAATTCCCATTAAGAGAAGTTTCTTCTCCAGTTTAGTATTCCAGCGATTCTTTATCTGGTTATCCGTTCTTCATGGAAGATGAGAGGCTATAGCTGACCATCTACAAATAAACAAAGTACAGGTAACTAAACTTCAATATCCAGAGGGTAATGAATAATCGTGGAGAGAAGATTCAGAACACAATCCATAACCGGTAGTGGTGATTATATATATATATATATATATATAGAGAGAGAGAGAGAGAGAGAGAGAGAGAGAGAGATATTTTTAACTGAGAAAAATATGTATACAATAATTCTCCTGCTCAAGATTAGAGACCATACTGTATTGATTACTAAGAATACATAATCCTGCCCAAGATTAGAAACCATAGTGTATTGGTTACCAATATTATATGCATGAAATTCTTTATTATCGGGACTGTTTGACATCATGCAGGAAGGAAGACAATCCGAGCAAGCTACATTAATTTGGAACCTTGACATGGAACATATGATGTCTGCATACTATACAAACAACTATATCTAAGTTTCAAAGTCTTTAAGCAAAATTCCACCAGAAACAAATGGATTTTTGAAGTATATAAATGCAAACTTCTAGAAGGCTGGGTGATGGTGAGTGGGTGATAGCGTGGGCAAGGAATGGAGGTGGAGGATGGGTTGAAGGAGGATCTGTCAAAGCACACATCAACACCATCTTCGTTATACAAACTGTGTCCAATGTTGTCCATCAAAAATGTCATGCTCCAGAAATGAAGGTGTTCACAAAACTTGTGTGTTGTTACAGATGCCACATACATGCACACCAAATATATATATATATATATATATATATATACTTTAGTCATCACTTAGACTAGTGGGGAAGATATACACACAAATATATTGTTTTCCTCATTTTTTTCTTATTTTTATTAGTCCTTATCAAGGGACAGTGAAGGCTATAGTAATAGGTATTATTATTATTATTATTAATTTAAATTTTTGTTTTTCTTCATGGGAAAAAATATAATTTAATTATTTAGAAATAAAATCATATTTTGTAGATATAAGTTTATTGTTATTATTATTAATTTATTTATTTTTCTTCATGAAAAAAAATATAATTTAATTATTTGGAAATAAAATTATATTTTGTAGATATATGTTTATTTTTATCATTATTAATTAATTAATTTTTTTCTTCATGAAAAAAAATATAATTTAATGATTTGGAAATAAAATTATATTTTGTAGATATATGTTTAGCATGTATTTATATATGTAGATTTCATAGTTTTGTCAAAAAATTGGCAATAAGCCATAGGAAAAAATGTTACAAAAATAGATATCAAGGTTTAATGTGTATTCTGTCGAAAAGGTAGAATCACATATAATGTGTTCATACAAAAAAAAAAACATATAAGTGTTGCTTTCATTTGACATATATATAATAATTTTAAAAGTCCATATCAGAAAGTCTAAACATTTGGTGCATCAAGTGCTTCTAGACCACTGTCCATCAAAGGTCTATGATAATACTCATAATCTGTCATTTTGAGACCCCAAAGTCATCCAATCCCCATGAACCATCCTAATGCTATCCTTAGAGAGGGAGTCTTCCTGGGTATTTCCCTCCTTATAGACATGAGTAATAGTGAACATGTTAAATGAATATTTTAAACAAACTATCTCATTGGCGTGAGGAAAAATCCCCAAATTGTGGCATTTTCTAGCTCCAATGACCCAATTAATAACCAATATTGAGTCTCCAAAAGATTTCGAAGAGTGAACATCATTTTCAAGGGAAAAAATAAGTAGGAGCTCTAAAGCCATTAGTTCCAAAAAGTTGTTTGAACCTTCACACAGTCCCATTTTGATATGGAAAAAATGTTATTCTATCAAAAACAAAATTGCACCTCTCTCACAAACTCTTGGTTCACCTTGGGCTACCCATTCCAAAAAGCTCACAACCTAGACTTACCAATTCGATCTTGAGTAAAATTCTTGCTAGCATGAACTATTTGATGCTTAGGGAAAAAACATAATATAGCAAGTGATTGAGTTGTGATGGTCTGTGGAGGCATTCAAAGATCATTAAAAATGGTTTTATTCCTAGCATGCCATATACCCTAACAAATTAACAGAGGCACCACATTGAAGAATTTTACCCCTTGAATAGAACACAATTCAAACCCTGCCACCAAGAGATCTTCTCCTTGTCACTGACAATCCTATCCAATTGTATATGAAACTAAATGGAAAGGAGACTTTGTGTAAGGGAAAGTAACAAGCATATGGTTGACATATTCCTTTGCATCTATTTGACAAGGGTTTCAAGGCTAGATGGCTACAATGCATTAGTGTGATAAGAAAGACTTGTGTTAGGGTTTCATTTTAGGTCTAGGATGTGCAAATGTGATAGATAAGTAAGGCTTATTAAGAGTTTTGCCAAGTCAATTCACAAACTTGGGACAAGGTAGGTTTTAATCCATGTAATTAGGTCAATAGAGATGGTTATGGGATTGCTTGGGAAAATAATTGACTAAGGGAAATCAAAATAATCATTCATAGACATGAACTTTGGCTTTTGGGGTGCGATTATACGACTCATATTTGGATGAACGTGATCATGTTTAGCTTAGGGAGTGCAAGAAAAATAGTTAAAATGAAATTCTTAGGTATATATATGCATTAATCCCATCATAAGAATTCCAAACATCATGGAAATATTAAAATCCACACGCAAAACAACAAAATTGTAACATTCAAAAGAAAACATACAAATTGTGAATGCCAAAAATGAGAAGGGTTGATGCCTACCTTAATCCAGTTGGGTGGGAACAATCACAATCAACAAGAATAGATATGAGATGTTTAAAATAAACGTGAATGGAGCTCTTGGAGACCAATAAAACCATGAAATGATTATAGGGTAAAATCATTTTTATAGTTTTAGTTTACACATGTGAAGGAATATGAAATGAATGGAAAATTGCATTCTAGAGTGCGATAAGGTGCAAGAAAGTGTGACAGACTCTAGTCCAATATTATCACTCAAGGATGTGCCTATGCTAGTTCTCAAAATCCCACTAGGGACAAGAGATGTGACTGTGTTTGGTTGAGGAATATTGAAATAATTCTAAGAAAAGAAAATTAGAATATTTTGGGAAGCTTGATCTTTTGAAAGATAGACGAGGGCTTCAAAACATTAGATGTCAAAAATTTTGGGGGGCTATTGTAGCAGCTACAACATGACCTTTAGCATCATTCACACTCATAGGATTATGAGCAATCCCCCCTTGGCTACAATTCCCAATTTGAGATGAATTTGGTCCCTTGGAAAACCAAACTTATAGAAGATGTTCTCCCTCAAAAATTTTGCCACCTTCTTCTCATTTGTTTCTTCACTGCCTTTACTTTAGCTAATTTAGTCGGATAACTAGTGCACACAATGATGTACTTCTTCTATCTTGATGGAGGCTCAATAGACCCAATGAAGTCCATGCCCCATTTATCAAATGGCTCGAGAGTCACTTGCGTTTGTACGAGAATTCTACCCTTAGGTGTGGGCTTTCCCATCCTTTGGCATTGATCACACATGGTGGTGTACCTTCTTGCATCTTGATGTAGAGTGGCATAGTAGTAACTGTCTTGTACAAATTTGAAGTTTGTCCTCTTAGCAGCAAAGTGGCCCCCAAAAGGTCCATCATGGCATATTGAGAGGATGTAAAAGACCTCATCTTCCTTCACACATCTTCTCAAAATATGATTTGGTCCCAACTTGAAAATATTTCCACCAATCCACGTGAAAGGGATGTTCTTCTTAAAAATATTTCTCTTTTCCTTGGAGGATAGATTATGATGGAACCTCCTAGTAGCCAAGTAGTTTGCAATATCAATAAACCAAGGAGATAACACGGAGATGGCATAGAGGTATTCATCTAGAAGTTGATCTGTTGGGAAAAATACTTGGTCGAGGGGGTTGAATCAGTATTTAAAACACACTTAATTTTTTTTTCTTACTTATATTTATGTACACGACTTTTCTGAAACAAACCCACGTATGTACGTGACTGTCATGTAGACAACTATAGTATATCTAGTAAGCTTACTTTTCAGTTACTTCAACATCTATTTAACTTGAACCACTGTATCAGTGCCACATTAATCATTAATAAAATAGTAAACATGTGCAATAAGAAAAAAATAAACCATTACACATAAGCAACACACATGAACACCAATATTTCAGGTGGAAACACAATGTGGGAAAAAAACACCGATGATTTCGTCTCTTTCTTATTTTATTATTGATAAAAACTTCTTACAATCTTGTACTGGTGCAAACTCATACCAACAAGCAAGCACCCACCTGTAGAAGGATACAACCTTATCTCGTTTTCTAGTACCTACTGGAAGGGAGTTCCAACCCCCTGCAGTACTGTGGACCACGTTTCATAATTTTTCACACTAGATCCACCTAATACAAATCATCAAATTTGTAGGCCACTTTTCATCAAATTTTGAGACTGGACCCACTACCATCAAGTAACAAAACTAAAACCAATCATAAAATCACTTAATCAATATCAAACAACAAAAGTAGTTAGATCACTATAAACCCATTCACCAGAATACCAATCCACATATTGTTCATCACAAAAACTAGATTATGTCATTGCAAACCTTGATCAATAGAATATTAGAATATATATGCTACTTTGGCTTAGCATATTCACGTACACACGTGCTTTCCATGAGGCATACCCACGTACATATCTCAAAACGTTGAACCCTAAAACATATTCACTATTATTCTGAAACACACACTAAGTGAAACCTTGAAACAGTGAATCATTCTAAAACTATCACAAAACCATCACAGGTCTTCAATCACATATACCTAGAAGTATCATCACTTCTTTAATCAATCAATTCAACTTCAAACATCATTGTTAAACTTAGATTATCAAGTAAGACTTCATTGACAGACAACAGAAACATAGCAAGATTGATTAAACTGATCAGACATCATTTTCAACAAAACACTAGCTTATATATGTGCTTTCCACAAAGCATTGCCATGTGTATACGTGATTTTTAGGAATGAAACCCAAGAAAAAATCATAATATATACATGACTTACCAGTGTTAAATCTACGCGTGTATGCACCTTTCAGGTTATCAAACCTTCTTACAGATCTACAATTACTAGAACAAATCTTCATTGCATAACAGAACTTCAAACATGTCCAGATCTCAACATACACAAAATAATCACACATTAAAACATTATATTCACAGACCAAATCAACTCATAATCAATATTGTCATTTCATATCTATTGGATCTGATCCATCATCGAATTCCCAGGTGCATACTTAGTTTTAGATCAAACAAATCAATAATAACCCATTACATGCACACTTGCTTCATATCTAACTATTCATTAAATATTCATCACTTACACACCAAACACTTTGACGTTCATCTCCTTATGTAGCTTAGCCCTTACACAATATCATAGGTCAAAACCATACTAGTGTCAATGGTATTCTTGGACGAGATCAAGTATCCATTGTTGGGCTCAATACCATGGGCTGATACTATGGTAAATACCCTTGGTATTTAGAACACCATGGTGAGGAAACTGTACACGCGCTTCCTTCTTCATACGTGTGTGTGTCCGTGACTTTTCTTCACATAACCCCTGTTACTTCTTGAAACTTCATATTTATCATTCCTCTGTCTCTGAACTGTTGTGCCTTTGACCAAACACTCTGTCATGTGTAGACACATCCTGTTGACATATTCATCAAGTAGGTTTCCAGCAGAAGACAACATATAAAGTAGGCTTCCATAAAGGAAAACACATTAGTCATAATGCTAACAATATCCCCATTTGGACTTCATGGGAACCACTTTTGTTTTTGGTCACCACAACCTGTAAGTACCTATAAAACACATCAAGCTAAGCACCACAATTTTCAACCACCAAGTTACTCTCCCCCTTTGACATCAAGCGAAAATGGATGACTAATGCTAAATGAAGGCTTCTCTCTTGAGTGTTGTAGATTTGAACTATTGAGTATGAACAATGAATACTTACCATGCTCCCTCTAAGCACATGCTTAAATTTCAGAAGGATGTGAGATGAAGTACATGACTCAATGACTCAAATGAATATGAGTTTTCCTATCACCAGGGACTCAAACTTACATCAATCACCAAATCACAATGGCTTTACAAACTACATCATATAACCAAAAATATGGGACTACATGACTTGTCCAAAATAGTCCATATATGATTGATTTTTGCAATTATTACATCATAGGGCTTTACATGACCTTTACATCAAATGGCATATATGAAATTTATAATCAAGAAAAAATACATCGACAGTACCATGATAGTCGTCAACAACTATCGTATATCATATAGTATTTGCACCATAATCATTTGTTAGCAGCAACATGAATAACGACGTGCACTTTTTCATCATTAATCAAGAACTTCAGCAACATAAACAACATCACCATTGATAAGAATCATTATGTACCAAGGAATTCTAAAGAAAACATAGTGCCTACAATGCATTATTAGAAGCATATCAAATACTCCCCTAAGCCTATGGCATATTTGCAAACTGTACTCAACCAATTCCAGAACTAGCAAGCAAAAATGGAGCTTCTTTCTTCGTCATAGAAAAATATACACTAGTATTCATACGATCCACATACAGAAAGTAAAATACTGAAACTTCTTAACTTCAACTCCCCCTAAGCCTGTATTGTCTGTACCAGTTCACTCTTATGACATCGGATGCACTGTCAGTAATGTAAGAAATGAATTTTAAAAGAACCATGGGAGTCATCATCAAGACACATATGTATTAATCCCTCTGAACTTGAAATATTACCAGAGTGATGAAGAAGGTACCATTCCTAATTTATGTATGAGATATTCAAATGCATCACATGGAAGAGGTTTTGTAAATATATCAACAACTTGTTCTTTTGAGGGAACATATTCCAATTTGACCTTTTGTTCAAGCACATGTTGTCTTAGAAAATGATATTTAATTGGAATATGCTTGGTTGGAGTGCCTAACAGGATTTTTTGAAATACTAATGGCACTTGTATTATCACATATAATGGAAATGGTTGGAGAACAATTGATTTGAATATCTTGCAATGTTTGCACCATCCAGAGAAGTTGTGTGTGACAAGAGGTAGCAACAATATATTCTTCTTCTGCAATAGATAAAGCAAAATTGAGATTTGCTTTTTTTTGAAACAAGGTACCAAGCGGGGCCCCATATATAATTCTCCTCCATTAGTGATTTTTCTATCATCAACATTTTTTGCCCAATTTGCATCTGTATAGGCATCAATAGTAAGATCTGCATCTTTGGGATACCATAATCTAGAGTCTTGAGTTCCTTGTAGATATTTGAATATTCTTTTAACTACCTAAAGATGAATTTATTTTGGATTCGCTTGGAATCGTCCAACAATCCCATCTACATGCATGATATCTCGTCTTGTTCCTGTAAGATAAAGTAGACTTTCGATCATGGGTACGCATTCTGGTTGGTTAACTGTGGGGGAATAATCATGTAAACTGAGACTACATCCTGTCACCATTGGTGTGCATACCAGTTTTCAATCTTCCATTCCATATTTCTATAGAATCTTCTTGAGGTACTTTGTTTGTGAGAGAAAAATTCCATTCTTTTCTTTTGTACTTGTAAACCAAGAGAGTATGTTAGTTCACCAAGTATAAGCATTTCAAATTCTCATTGCATGACAGAGGAAAACCTTTGATTCATGGATTCTTCATTACTACCAAATATGATGTCATCACGTAAAAAACAACAATTAAAACTTTACCATCATCAGGGAAAATTTTAAGAACCCCCCCTAAATTTATAAATATAATAAATGGGCGAATCTACATGGTATATAGGAAAAATGGAAGGCGATTTTATCAATAATATAATATGTATATATAATTTTTTGGCGAATCTCTCACAAGGAATGGCGAATATTTTACTCAATTATAAAATCTTGTAAGATCTTGGCAAGTCTTTCACTAAATAATTAAACTTTGTGAAGTCCTAGTGAATCTTAGCATAGGCTACATGCTAGTTTAATTCCCCCATTTAAATAGGCTACATTTCAGGTGAATACCATGGGTCAATACCATGTGCCATTTTTATTTTTATTAATTCTAATATTAGGGTTAATAATGGTTTTTTGCATGGTATTAATAACAATCTAGTCCATGGTATTTGTCCCATAGTATTTTGGCCATAGACTTCACCTAAATATAACCCATTTTTTGAGTGTTCGTAAATATAAGGTGACTTATGGAGTAAATATAAGAAAATGTTTTATTTGTTTACCATACCTCTCGTTTATTTATATTTTTATTAATTTACCATACCTCTTTTACAAATATGGTATTTGGCCCATAGGATTCACTTAAATAAAACCTCTTTCTTGAGCCTTCATACATAGAACGAGGGTTATGGACTAAATATAAAAAGAGGTTTTATTTATTTACGATATGTCTAGTTTATTTATATTTTTATTTATTTACCATACCTTTTGAGTAAGTATAAAAAGACATTTTATTTATTTACCACACCTCAACTATACTTATATTTTTATTTGTTTACACCCTTACATGTATATAAGGTGACTTATGGAGTAAATATAAAAAATGTTTTATTTATTTACCATACCTCTCATTTATTTATATTTTTATTAATTTACCATACCTCTTTTATAAATATGGTATTTGGCCCATAGGATTCACTTAAATAAAACCTATTCTTGAAAATGGGCGAATGGATTCACTTAAATAAAACCTATTCTTGAAAATGGGTGAATGGAAGGTTGTAAGTCCTAATTTCAAGGGCTAAATTTACCTTATTTACCCTCTCCCTTAAAATAAGGTGGGCTATTTGAGGTGATTTGTAAAAATGTACTATGATACAAAATATTCGCCCACTAAAAATTTAAAACCCCTTAATTTCACCAAAGGGCGAACATTCGCCCCTAAAATTATCCTTGACCATCATCCACCTTTATATATAGGTTTTTGTCAACAGACCCCTTAGTGAAGTGTTGTTGTTGAAGATACCTGTCAAGTTGATAATACCATTCCCAACAGGCTTCTTTTAGCCCATATAATGCCTTTTTGATTTTGCAAACAAGTCTTTCATCATTTCCTAGAATGAACCCTTTAGTTCGTTCAATAAAGACGTCTTCTTCTAGGTCCCCATTTAAAAAAGCATATTTAACATCCATTTGATAGAATTTGAAATGATGAAAGCTTGAAAAAGAAAGAAACATTCTTATGGATTCTAGTCTTGCTACAGGTGCAAAGTTTTCTTCAAATTATATTCCTTCTTGATGGGCATAGCCTTTTCAAACAAGTCTTTCTTTATTTCTAATCACTTCTCCATTCTCATTCAATTTATGTTTGAATACCCATTTTGTCCCAATAACATTCTTATCATGAGGTATAGGTATTAATTCCCATGTATGATTATTTTCTATTTGGTCAAGTTCTTCATTCATAGCCTTAACCTAACATTCATATTTGCTAGATTGATTTACATTTTGTGGTTCAAGTGTGGATAGTAAGGCTAGATAACTAGGAGTTACAATAAGATTTGTTCTAGTTTGTACTCCAGTTTCCTTATCACCTAGGATTTGAGATTTTGGATGATTTTTATGAACATACCTTGATGGAGTATTTTTTAATTCTTTTGTACTGTCACTTCCTTATTTTGATGCTTCATTGATTCTTTCTTCAACATTCTTTTCGCTTGTTGTAGGAGCATCTTCGTCATCTACTGGTGCTTCTCTTTTGGTACCTGTGGATGCTTCATCAATCACAATGTCAATGCATTCAACTATATTTCGATGTTTTGTATTGTAGCATTTGTATCATTTGCTTCTATAGGAGTAGCCAAGTAGAATTCCTTCATCTGCTCTAGATTCAAACTTTCCAAGCTTATCATTATTATCCTATATGTAGAATTTACTCCTAAAGACTCTAAAATGATTGATAGTTGGAGGCTTACCGAACCAAAGTTCGTAAGGCATTTTATCATTGTTTACACGAATATGAGCTTTGTTGAGAATAGTTACCATTGTACATGTTGCTTCACCCCAAAAGGTATGAGGTGTCCCAAACTCATCAATCATAGCACGTGCCATTTACTGATTTTTTTATTCTTTATGCTACCCCATTTTGTTGAGGAGACTTAGCTCTAGAGAACTGTCTCTTAATGCCACGTTGTTCACAAAAATTAAAAAATTCATCTGATATGAATTCTCCTCCGCTATAATATCTAAGACATTTGATTTTAAATCTAAGTCATTCTCTACTAAAGCTTTGAAGACCTTAAATTTATCAAATTCTTTACCTTTATGTTTTAATAAACCAATCCAATACATTCTAGTAAAGTTATCAATAAATAAGATGAAATATTGTTCACCTCTAGGTGACCTTTTCTTCATTGGCCCACACAAATCAGTGTGAATAAATTCAAGTGGCTTACTTGCGGAACCTCATTTGGCATTGAATTGTACCTTGGTTTGCTTACCAAATTGACATGATTTGCATATAGTATTTTCCGGTAGAGATATTTTGGGAAAATCACGAACTAATCCTAGCTTGCTTGTCATATGTACTTGATTAAAGCTTATATGTCCCAATATTTTGTTCCACAACTAGATTTCTTCTACTTTGCTTAAATAAAATTGTTTTAGAACTCCTTCCAAGAAATAGACATTACCTGGAGTTCTTGTTCCTTTTATTACGATTTTTCCTGTATCGATATTTCGAACCACGCAATTATTTGATCTAAAAACAATTTCATTCCCTTGGTCACACATTTGGATAACACTTAACAAGTTATGCTTCAACCCATAAACAAATAAAACATTTATAGGTTAACCTTTTCTTTTAGCAAAACGGTTCCTTTTCCTTTTAATAGCAGTAGGTGAATTATTTCCAAAGGTTACAGTCTTTTCTTTATTTAGCTCATTATAAGACATAAACCTATCTTTATCACCTATCATGTGTTCTGAGCATCCACTGTCATTGTAATACATTTTTCCTTGATCTCTTGCGTATAAATCTACACCACAATTCTAAGATTCAATGGTCTTATTCTTCCATACCTTAGATGTTATTTCCATTTTCTCATTCTCAGGTGTTAATCGTCCTTTTCTCATGCATTCAGATTCCTTATGCCCAAAGTTATTTCAAAAAGAGCATTCAGTTTCATATTGAAAAGGAGAGAAAGAATTGTGAGAGTATTTCCTTACCCCAAACTCATTCTTTTGTTTTCTTGCTTCTCTAGTCATGATAGTTTTGTAAGCAACACATTGAGTAGCCTTATGACCAAAATTCTGACAAGTGAAACATTGTCCATTAAAGTAGAAGTTTATGGAGGTATAGTACCTTCTAGTGTTTTTTTTCCTTTTGATTGAATCGTAAATAATTTACCTGTGAAGTATTTGGTCATTTATTCTTTTGAAGTAGGCTAGAGTTTTGTTAATTGCTTTTTTTTACTACATTTAGGTAACTTTCAATGTCTGTAGAGGAATTTACAGCCTTTGATGTTTCTTCACTGTATCCAAAAAATGTATTTATAAGAGAGCGTTGAACTTTGATGATTTCATCTAAGGCTTCAAATCCTTTAGAAAATGTAAGATTAAGACTTTTTTCTATCTCAAGTTCTCTCCTTAGACTTACTATGTGACATTCTATGTTTTCATTATGCTTTTCCTTTTCTATGATTTGTTTCTTCAAAAATTCTTCTACTAATTTAGCATCTTCTAAACAAATCTCAAGCTAAGCTATTTCTTCATTGAATATATCTTTTTCTTCTAGGGAATCCATGAAATTGTCATTAGACTCATTACTACCTCTATCTTCAAATGCCATAAATAATTGATATTCTTCATCAGACTCACCTTCTTCATTTCAAAGACCATCACTATTTTCATGTGTATAAAAACTTCTCTTGTTTTCAAGCCTTCTCCTATTTGTTTTTGTGACTTCTTTCCCTTTTTCATGATTTTCTCTATAGGGACACTTAGCAACATAATGAGCAACTCTACCACAAGCAAAACATTTGAAGGGAAGCTTACCTCTAAATCTTCCACTGCCCACTTGGGGTTTCTTTACGCAGTTTTCCTCTTCTTATTCTAAGACATAACCCGATTCTTCCTTTTCTTTTCCTTTTGCAGTAGTTTTGAATGCAAATTATGTGATATTTGTAGCACCAAATTTTCTCATTTCATAGGTTGTTAGAATCCCATGAAGTTGTTCAATAGTAAGATTCTTCAAGTCCTGCATTTCTTCTATTGCAAAAACTTTTGAATTGAATTTGGGAGTTAGGGATCCTAATATTGTTTCAACCAGTGATGATTTTTTTATTTCTTCACCAAGATTTCTCATAGACTTCACGATCTCATCTACCCTAAAAAAGAAACTTGTGATACTTTTGTCATTGCACATCAAAAATTAATAGGAATATAGTTCGTCACAAGATCTATAATAACACATACGTATTTATTTAAGTATTTCAGCTTCGTGTGATATTTCTAAATTCCTATTAATTACACCTCAAGTTCAAATTTGGTATACCCATAAAATGATTATAAGTTAATTTAAACCTAACCTTTGAAATTCTTTTCGATTACACATCAAATTCAAATTTTGTAAGCCCATCAAATGATTATGAATTAATTTTCACAAAACAATCTTATATATATTTTTAAACATTATTTCTAACTTGAATGAAAAATACTAAACTAAATTTATTCTTGAAAAATACAATTAGAACAAATTAATCGGATGAAAATTGCCCCATTTTTTATATTATTAAAAAATAACTTTTAAACATTTTGAAAATAATTTTCAAACGTCTTGATATTTTAACATTATTAAAAAATAATTTCCAAACAATTAATTGGAGAATGCTTAAAAGGCTATCGAAAGTCTTAAAAGAGGTGGGGCGCTCATTTTAGTCATTGTACTTTATGAACAATGACGGCTCGAATGACACCAGTGATAACAATTTTGCAAATTGTGATTCCTTCAGCGGGACGTCTCCTTTTAAGGAACGCTGAAGACAGCTTCCTTTAAGGAACGTTCATAACAGCTTAGAGACACATGCGATGTCCTCAACCTCAAGGCGCTGGACGAGTTTAAGAATTGCTCTAAAGAGAGATTATCTCAATGACTCTGGAGGTTTAAATCGAGAGAGGTAAAATATATGTACTTGTAATTATATATCATTTTTGACATTTTTATTGAATAAGAAATATAATTAAGCTTTACAGAAAGTAATTTTCATTTTAATTAAACGTTAGCCTATTAATTTTTGTGATTTCAAGATTTTTATGCGGTAGAAAATATATTGAACATATTAAATATTACATTATATTTGTTATTGGTCTTATTCAATATATTTAATATTTTTTTGTATATTTTTATTAGTTTTTGTTAAGGAAAAATTTATTTTAGTAATGGATTTATTTGTTGATTATATTTAATTTAGTAATTTCGAAAATTAAATATTTATTTTCCAATATTATTAGAAAAACTCACACACAATATATATTTAGAAACTTACATGCGTATGAGAACAAACTGTGGAAATATATATGGACAAAAACTAATTTTGATTGTCGTATTGCAATATTTAGAGAAGATAATGTCATGTAGATAAATGCTTCATATATTTGCTGATAAGCTTACATATATGAACTTTAGATGGAAGGAGGTCTTTTGATCCCTTTTTTTTAATTGAGGGCCTAGATTGATTCTCAAGGGAATATGCTCAACATATGCCTAGTCTTAATGCTTATCAACGGTTTTAGTGTATTACATTGTTTGTTAGCATTCACTTTTAATAATTAAAAAAAAAAAAATTCATGCCACCTCGCTCCCTGCACACCATTTTCCTAGGGATTGAGATTATACCAATTCTAATAAGTTCTTCCATGACAAGTTCCTCATTATTATTTATAACATTCATCTATATATAAGAAAATTTTATTTACCAAAATAGTCCATTACTTGCAATAAATTAAAAAAATTAGATTACTGCCTATGGCTTCACACCCACCAATTTCCTAGGGATTTGAGATTATTCCAATTCTAATAAGTTCATGCATGATAAGTTTCTCATTATTATTTATAACATTCATTTATATATAAGAAAATATATAACTAGTACAACCACATTAGAAATATTAATGTGATTGATATAGTTGAAAGCTTCATAGATATAACAAAAAAAATTATTGCAACACCAAGAATGCCTTACCAATGCACACATTTACTCGATTAACCATGTATAAAAAGGTTATGGGTCAACTTTAACTTGAGAAAAAAAAGGAATTACACATCTTATTGTAAAATGGACCATTTTCCTAAATAGAATTTGGTTATATATTAATCTCCCCATCTAATTAGAATATGAACTTATTAGAATTAGAATTATCTCAAATTCCTAGGAAAGGCAATGCACACATTTACTTGATTAACCATGTATAAAAAGGTTATGGGTCAACTTTAACTTGAGAAAAAAAAGGAATTACACATCTTATTATAAAATGGACCATTTTCCTAAATAGAATTTGCTTATATATTAATCTCCGCATCTGATTAGAATATGAACTTATTAGAATTAGAATTATCTCAAATTCCTAGGAAATTGGTGGGTAGGGAGCCATGTGGCACGAATCTAATTTAACTTGAGCGAAAAAAGAATTACACATCTTATTGTAAAATGGACCATTTTTCTAAATAACTTTTTCTTCTATATTAATTTCCTCGTCTAATTAGAATATCCACTTATTAGAATTGGAACAATCTCAAATCCCTAGGAAATTGGTGGTGGGCGGGAGCCACGTGGCACAAATATAATTTATTAAATTTATCAAAAGTCAATGCAACCTAACAAACTCTGTAACACACTACAACCATTGATAATGATTAAGGCTAAGCATATGCTGAGCATATTCCCTTGAGAAGCAATTGAGGTAATCAATTAAAAAAAAAAATCAACAGATCCTCTTCCACCTTACGCTGAAATAGGAACCCTTTACTTCAGTGTAGGATTAGTGTAGAATTAGGTAAAGTAGCATGAATGAATTTTTTCTCTAAAATTAATTAGCAATCGTTCAGTAACAAATTTTAAAATTGCACGCTGATCTTATTAGTTTTTCTTTAAAGATCAATATTGATCTATTTTAATCACAAATCTAAAAGTTGTTTAGAGTGATATAGTTTCTTCTTGTGTAATTATTTTAAAATGAAAAATTTGAAAAAATATTTTTGCATCTCAAAGATAAAATTGATAGAAAAATATAGCCCAAATATAAAATAATAACATTACTCGAAATGATTAGAAATGTTTTAACAATGAAAATTTATTTCTTTTCATTGTACATATTACTTGACATTGAAAGATTTAACTAATGAAGTACATTGTTTATATTAAAACTTTCCATAATAATTTCCTCCATGATTAATAAATTATGAATTTAATATAAATTTTCACATGTTAGGTTAATAATTGTAAATTTATAGATTTAAAATTCCATTAATAATGTTTTACATATTATATATTTTTTTTAAATTTAATGTAATTGAATGAGATTATAGTAAATGAATTTATAGATTTACAAATACTTATTTTATTTTATATGAATTTATTTTTGAAAAAATCGTTATCTATTATTCACTTGTTTTTAAGATTTTGTGCTATATTTTGAATTTTTCTTATTAAAAAAACTATAAAATAATAACTTATAAACCATTTAAATTTAAAATAATAATTTATAAACAATTTAATTCCTTCCATTTCCTTACAGATTTAAAATTCTATCAATAATGTTTTACCTATTATATTTAAAAAAAAAATTATATATTCAAATGAGATTATAGTAAATGAATTTATGAATTTACAAATGTCTGTTTCGTTTCATTTCATTTATATGAATTTATTTTTGAAAAATTGATTATCTACAATTCATTTTTTTCATTAAAAAATAGTAATTTATAAACAATTTAACTCCTTGCATTACCTAAATTTTATCATTCATGATGTATGTGATATTTCTAACGAAATAATTCTAAATGGATTTGAGTATGGCATTTTTAGTGGCATGTGGTTGTCCAAAAATCAATCCAATGTTGCATTATGAGAAACATTGTTGCAACATGACAATTTATCTGATTCTCATTGTCACAATGTTACATTGCATTGCAATTTATTCAATGTCATCTCTCAAAATTAATAAACCCAAGGAATTGATATTATAAAAGAAAGGGCTTTATAATTAATTCCTTGGGTTTATAATATCAATCCCTTGGGTTTATTAATCTAAGGGTTCATATTCCTAGTGTATAATATTGTTCATAGGGTTTATAATATTACTCCTAGGGTTCAATATAAATCCCTTTGGTTTACAATCATGATTACTCATGGTCAATGATGGTCCAATGTTACAATGTGCCAAATATTGTCTGAATATGAATATCAACCATTGTCAACAATGGTCTAAAGTTGCATTGTGAAAAAGATCATCTCAATATGAAAATCAATGATGGTAAACCATGGTCAACCATGTTTATTTTAGGGTTCATTATATTTATCTTGGGGTTTTTGTACCAAATCAATGATGGCCAACCATGGTTGAAGGCTGCATTGTGACAAAGATTGTCTCAGTATGAAAATCAATGATGGTAAACCATGGTCAACCACGTTTATTTTAGGATTTGTAATATTTATCTTGTGGCTTTTATACCTTGGGTTTATAATATTTATTCCTTCGGTTTAATACTATTCCCTTGGGTTTCTAATCTCTTGGGTTTTTAGTATTAATCCCTTGGGTTTATTATTATCTTGGGTTTGCAATATTAATCTCTAGAGTTTATTAATATAAGGCTTCATATTCCTAGGGTATAATATTATTCATAGGGTTTATAACATTAATATTTGAGTTTAATATAAATCCATTGGGTTTATAATCATGGTCAACTATGGTCCAACATCACATTGCGATAAATATTATCTCAATATGAAAATCAACTAATGTCAGATTGTGACAAGGATTGTCTCAATATGAAAATCAACTATGGTCAATGATGTTCCAATGTCGCATCGTGACAAAGGTAGTCTCAACTATGGTCAACCATGGCCAATTTATGAAAAAGACTATATCTTGGTCCAACATCACGTTGTCACAACCATGGTAAACCATGATCCAACGTCGCATTGTGACAAAGATTGTCTCAATATGAAAATAAAACATGGTCAACGATCGTTGCCCATTGTCCAATGTCGCATTGTGACAAATGTTGTCTCAATATGAAAATCAATCATGGTCAACCATATTCCAACATCACATTGTGACAAATATTTATCTTAGTGTTTATAATATTTATCTTAGGGTTTTTATTCCTTGGGTTTATAATATTATCTAGTGTGTTTAATATTATTCCCTTAGGTTTATAATCCCTTCGGTTTATATATCAATCCGTTAGGTTTTTAATACCAAGTTTTCTAGTATTAATCCCTTGGGATTATAATATCAATCCCTTTAGGGTTTATATACCTTTCATTTATAATATTATTCCTTTGGGTTTATAATACCTTTGGGTTTTAGAATTAATCCCTTGGGTTTATTATTCGCTTCGGTTTATAATATCAATACCTTCGTTTTATTTGGTTCATATTTCTAGGGTATAATATTATTCATAGGGTTTATAATATTAATAAGAGGGTTTAATATAAATCCGTTGGGTTTACAATCATGGTCATGCATAGTCAATGATGGTCCAACATCACATTGTGACAAATATCATCTCAGTGTGAAAATCAATGATGGTAAAAAATGGTCAACTGTGTTTATTTTAGGGTTTATAATATTTATCTTTGGGTATTTATAACTTGGGTTTATAATATTTATCCCTTGGGTTTAATATTATTCCCTTTCAACGAGCCACTATAGATATTGGAAAGAAAGAGAAGTGGGGTCTCACATTTATAGTTATATCAAAAGTGAAATCAATAGATGGTTTGCAGATTTCATTGCCTTTTTCTTTTCAACATTATGCAAAAATGCAAGATAATGCGAGAATGGATTAGTTGGAAAGCGTGAATGGTCGTGATCATTATCGTGTTGATTTTAATTGGTGTAGCTTTTGTCATTGGTCTCGGTGTGTTATGGAAGAGGCTATCGTTTAATAACTATGTTCTGGTGGACTGTTTAAAGTTGAATTTTGTATGAACCACATTTAAATTGCTGTTTGATTTTTATTAAATGTTTATTTCATAATTACTTCATTATTATTTATTAAATGATGATTAATGTAATTGTTGTTATTATCTTTATTTATTTATTTATTATTATTATTATTATTATTTAATATAATATTAATAATTATTAATATTGGTTGTTATAGTTATATTAATATTACTGATAATAACATTAATAACATTAATCCTTAATATTATTCATAATTGATATGTCTGTTTGATATGGACTTATCGGCATTTATCAACCACATTTATTAATGCAATATAAATTGTTGTTTGATTTTTATTGAATGTTTATTTCATAATTACTTGATTGTTATCTATCAAATAATTATTAATATAATTTATTAAAGGATTAATAATATAATTGTTGTTTTTATTTTTATTTATTTATTATTATTATTTAATAATATAATATAATATTAATAATTATTAATATGGTTATTATATTTATACTAATATTATTGATAATAATATTAATAACATTAATTTTTAATATTATTCATAATTGATCACCCGGATGCGGGTGATCACAACCGCATTCAATGACAGATCATACCAAGCAGACACCTGGCCTGACGGATGGCAGGCGGAAGGTCTACAAGGTACGAGGCGTAGGAGGTTATTTCAGGTTCAGGGCAAGTGAATTAATGTCCGTTCAGTCTCGAAGCGAGCTCGACTTCAATGCGAGCATGGCTACTCTGCTCATAATTCGGCTCTTTAGCGTGGAATGGCTCAACACCGCTGCTGCAGTTAATGCCTCCATTCTATATGAAGCGATGCAGCCTCAATGCTCTTGTCTGTTCTCTCCTGTCCGCTTAATTGCCCAGCTCTGGAATAGGTAGGATTTTATCAGTTCTCCCACCATCTTAGGTTCACTCCGTCTCTCTCGTTTGCTTAGGTCTCTTGCTGCTGTTACAATGCCTCGCAGTCGAGGCATTCCACGTCGTGGAGGTCGGTCTGGAATCAGGGGTCGCTCTCCACTAGCTCCTCAGCAGGTTGCACCCATTGCCTTAGTCCCTCCCTCATCTCCGCCTTTAGACCAAAATAGGATTATCCCTAATAACTCTTACCAGACCTCCAAGTTCATATTCCAGAGTCGGCTCAATAGGCCTGTGGTGACGGTGAATTTTACAGTTTTTGTCTCAGAGGAGGAGAGCAACCAGCTCAGTTCAACCCCACCCGCTTCCTCACCTTCTCAGGATGACAACATTCTTCTTGGGGATATGATTGGGTTGGTGTTTCATGCCGACCACATGCACGAGGACAACCCTGTCTCGGTTGCGCCTCAGCAGCCTGTCCCAGCTCAGGAAAATGACATAATTTGCAAGCCATCTCAAAGAGAAGCTGGTCTTTTACATTTGGTTACTGATTCTGATGGAGCGCCGGTTCTGGACGAAGAAGGGCTCATGACCCGGGTCGCTTCACCAAGCCAGGCAAAGAAAGACCGGCTAGCTACCTCAAGTTATGCGGATTAATCTCTGCTCCGTTCTGTCGGTTCGCCCTCTGGTTCACATGCTATGTAATTTTGGTCTCGTGTCTCTATTTTTGAAGTTAAATGTTCTTGTCTGTGTCAGTCTCATGCTTCAGGTAGCAACTTCAGACAACAAAGATTTCAATTTTTGTTTTAAAGATAGCCATGCTAGTTGCTACGGCATTTTGGAGGTCACTGAAGGTCATGTCAATTGTAGTCTTGGTAATTTTTGTCAAACTGTAGGGGATCGAAATCAAATCTTTGATGTCTGTATTGTAAATCTGGTTGACAGTTTAAACTGTAAAGTCCCTGAATTTTTGGTTGAGGGACGGCCTCGGCCTCCTCTGAGGTCTTGACCTCATTGTACATATTTTTTCACCTTTTTTAATAGAATTAGTATTTACCGAGAAAAAAAAAAAAATATTATTCATAATTGATATATGTATTTATATAGACTTATCCATATTTATCGATCACATTTATTGATGTGGTTCTACTAATTATATATTTAAAACAAACATATTTATATAACTAAATAAACAAAAAAAACATCAAACTCAATTTACGATTTTCCAAAAATGAAATTTAAATTAATTCATATGAAATAATTCATTTAAAAAAACAAATTAATAAAAGGCTTTCTTTTTTCCCATTTGAAACATCTCTAGCAAGTTCACATATTAAAATTTTTAATAGAGAACTAAGCCCTAACCCTCCCTAACATTTTGTTGTCGATAGATGGAAAATAAATATGGTTTTCTTATGTGTACAGAGTCTAGGGTCTCATAGTGTACTTAAATACCATTAGTGAAGGAAAGAACCCTCGACGTGCCCCATCATCTGAAACAATCCCTCAATCCCACCATCCTCCTCCACGCCCTCTAGCAAATAGCCGATACTTGTAATAGATTGGAACCGTCAGCACAGATGGAGATACCTCTCAGGTGATTGAACTGTTCTCCCTCCTAGTTGTGCAGAATTGGGAAAGCGCAATTCCCTTGGGAACATTTACAGTCATTGAAATACCTTGCCACTTCATGCTCGAGAGGACTGAAGACCGCAATACATGCTTCTGCTACTGAACCCTCTCAAAGATGAACATGTTGAACCAATCCCTCCCGTATGTGGCAGAAATCGATGACAAATGGAGAAACGATTATGTATGGAGTGAAATTTTTAGCATTAGTTATAACATGCATTAGGTAGACTATGTCATTCCTTTGTGGCCAAGTATATAAAGAAATCCTAGGATTTAATATTTCCTTTTTGTCCCAAGAGTAAAAGGATTCCATATATATATATATATATATTAATTATATATGGGTGTGATACTATAGTAAAAATTAAATTATAATGTAATGATTAATTTAGATATTAAATTCGTTGATGAGATTTTTTGATTTATGCCGTAAAGGACATTATTTTATATAAAAAATTGACACTATTTTATATAAAAATGTGGGGATATATAGAGTTTATTTTACTCTAGATTTGAATTTGTAATTTATTAGTGTTGAGATTTTCTGTTCGTAATGAAATAGGAAAAATCTCAGCTGATGACAACAATAGGAATTCAGGTCGTAGATTAACTCCAGGTTGTTGGGAGGGAGTTAATGCCTCCTATATTTGATGTGAGGGAATTAATGAGGCTGTTAGATTCTCTAGGCTATATAACAGGCAACCATTCGGATGTTTGCTAAGAGAGTGTGAGGATTTCATGATGTAATCTCCTAATTTGATTAATAAATTCCTGATGCCTATGTTTGGTGGACGTAGCCCAGATTGTTTGGGTGAACCACGTTAAAAATTGTCTCCTATGTGCTTGATTGTTCTGCTGTGTTAATTCTGTGTTTATTTAATTTTGTTGTGCACCTGATCCAACACTTGGTATCAGAGCATGTTGGAGGCGTGGTGCTGAGTGTGCTGTGCTGCGTGGATCAACTGATTGCTGGAGGCCGAAGAACCGAGGCAAGTTGGACTTGCGTACTAGAGGTGGAGCCTGGTGCTGGTACGTTTCAACAATATTTTGTAAATATTGGACAACGTTGGAATTTTTTTTTAAATGGCGTGGATTTGCCTGGTGCGGTGGTGAAGATAAGCCATATGCTGCCGTGGATCGTTGCTTCAACGTTTGCATACGTGGAAATAAAGTTGCATTCAAAAGTGTTAATACATATTTAAAAAAAAAGGTGCGTTGTACATTTTTTAACAAAAACTGTGTGGCGATGAATTTATAACCAGCGTGGATTTCATAGTGGATATGTGTTATATATTTACAAATGGTGCGGATGTTCATTTCCAAAACTGCGTGGACTTATATATTTGAAAATTGAGTGGTAATGGATGTAAAACGGTGTTGATATAGTATCCAAACAACGTGGGTATACTTTTTTTTAAAAACAGCATTCATATGTTTTTAAAACTGCCTGGATAAATTGAATACGTGCGTTGTGTTGTTGTTCTTTTAATATATGCGTTGTATTTATGGTGTGCTGGGATTGGCACAAAGCACAGAGGTTTATTTAATTTAGCTGTGCACAGAGGTAGCAATATTGGTATCAAGAGTGCGCAGTCAATTTTTTTTTTAAAAACGCAGTACTAGTTGTATGTGGGATTGTTTATGCGCAGTCAATGTTTATGTGCTGGGACATCTGGTGCGTATCTGCATATTTGTGTGCTGGTATATTGCAGTTTTTTTTTTTAAAGGACGTATATCACTTTTTTTTTTAGAAGTGCATATGGCAGAAAGTTTTTTTTTTATAAGTGCAAAGAGCAGTTTTTTTTTTGTAAAGGCATAGGCAATTTTTTAAATTGCTAGTTGGATATTTGGAGATTACTGTGTTTTTTTCTGATATCAATTGGCGAAAACTCAAAGTGCCCGTTTTGAAATTGAGAAGTTTAATGGCAAGAATAATTTTGAGATCTGGAAGGTGAAGATGCACGATCTGCTAGTTCAACAAGGTGTGGCGAAAGCACTGTTGGGGAAAAACAAAAGACCTCCTTCCATGACGGAGGATGAATGGGATGAGATGGACGATAGAGCTCTGAGTGCAATTCGGTTATGTCTGGCGGACGATGTTCTGTTCAACATTGTGTCAGAGAAAACCGCCGCAGGCTTGTGGTCGAAGCTTGAGAAGCTCTATATGACGAAATCTTTGACAAATCGGATTCTCCTGAAACGACAGCTTTACAGTTTGCGGATGAAAGAAGGTACCTCAATTGCTGATCACCTGAATGTTTTTAATACCTTGTTGGTGCAATTAAACAGTCTAGATGTGAAATTTGATTCAGAGGATAAGGCAATAACTCTATTATGTTCTTTTCCTGAATCTTGGGATCACTTTGTTACTTCCATAAGCTTTAGTACATCAGAAATCCTTGAGTTTGACGATGTTGTTGGAGCCTTGTTGGCTGAGGAGACGAGGAAGAGGTCGAATGCAGACACCTCTACATCAGAGGTAATGATGGCCAGAGGTCGCTCACGAGAGAGACACTCCGGGGGAAAGCATAGCGACTCTCGTTCAAAATCCAAAGGAAAGAAGCCCAAGGTGAAGTGCTGGCATTGTGGCAAGGCTGGACATCTGAAAAAGGATTGCTGGAAGCGAAAGCAGGATGCTAAAGAGGGCTCTTCGATAGAAAAGAAGGAAGCCAACACCACAGATACAGGTTCAGTATCTGGTTCAGGTATGAGTGATGAAGTATTTTCAGTTAATATTTCAAAACATGATCAACATTGGTTGTTAGATTCCGGGGCATCTAACCACATGTGTATACATAGAGATTGGTTTAAGACATATAGATCAATTGATGATGGAGTCGTGTACATGGGTAATGATGTCACTTGCAGTATTGTTGGGATAGGAAGTATACAACTGCAAATGTTTGATGGCACAACCAAATTGTTAACTGATGTGAGACATGTACCAGATCTAAGAAAAAATCTAATTTCATTAGGAGCACTGGATACGAATGGATATAAAACTGTAATTCAAGGTGGAGTTATGAAAATCTATAAAGGTATCTTACTAGTGATGAAGGCTAAGAAGGTAGGAAATCTTTTTCAATTAGAAGGTACAACTGGGTCAGATCATGTGTCGGTGTCTGAACAGGACAGTAGTTCCATTCGCCTATGACATCAAAGGTTGGGCCATATGAGCGAACGAGGGTTGAAAATTTTGGCTGACCGTAAGTTACTTCCTAATCTAAGATCTGGAAAGTTAGATTTCTGTAAACAATGCTTGTTTGGAAAACAAAGTAAACAAAAGTTTAAAACAGGCAAACATACTAGTAAAGGGATACTTGATTATATTCATTCAGATGTTTGGGGTCCAGCCCCTACAGCGTCGTATGGTGGCTCGTCATATTTTGTGTCGTTTATTGATGACTTTTCTCAGAAAGTATGGGTCTACATGTTGAAAAAGAAGTCTGATGTTTTTACAGTTTTCAAGCAGTTTAGAGCATTGGTAGAAAACAACACTGGTAGAACTATAAAATGTTTAAGAACTGACAATGGTGGTGAGTTTTCCTCCAAGGAGTTTGACAGCTATTGCAAGGATGCAGGGATCGAAAGACATAAGACCACGGTTTATACTCCTCAGCAGAATGGAGTTGCTGAACGCATGAACAGGACTCTTCTAGAGAGAGCAAGGTGTATGCTGAGTAACGCTGGGTTGCAAAAGGAGTTGTGGACAGAAGCGGTGGCAACAGCTTGTTATGTGATAAACCGGTCTCCATCAACGGCTATAGACTGCAAGGTTCCGCAAGAGGTATGGAAAGGACACCCTTGTGACTATTCTAAACTCAGAGTGTTTGGTTGTGAAGCATATGCTCTAGTGCCTAAACATCAGCGAACTAAATTAGATCCAAAGTCTAAAAGGTATATCTTTGTTGGGTATGGTGATGGAACAAAGGGATATAGATTGTGGGATCCTACTACCCGCAAAATCATCATCAACAGAGATGTAAAGTTTAATGAATCCTCTCTTGTATAGTTAGATGTAGATAGTAGATTGAAACAGGATGATGTATCTGATTTCCAGCATATTCAGTTTGACAGCATTTCTAATGATAGTCATAACAACCATAGTTCAGATTCTAGTCATGAACAGGTTTCAGAATCAGATTATGAACAGGGTTCAGATGAAGGTCATGAACAAGTCTCAGATGGCGATCATGAAGGAGTTCCTACAGATGATAGACAGCCAATTGTGGAAGCACCAGAAACATTCTTAAGGAGGTCTACAAGGATCAAATGCCCTCCGAGAAGGTATGATGATCATGTTACTTCAGTTGCTTTGATCGCTAATGATGATGAACCTTTGTGTTATCAGGAAGTTGTAGAAGGTTCAAATAGTGACAAATGGAAAGCAACCATGAAGGAAGAAATCATGGCCTTAGGTAAGAATGGCACGTGGGATCTGGTTTAACTTCCCAAAGGCAGGAAAACTGTGGGATGCAAGTGGGTGTTCAAGCTGAAACGGGGTGTGAATGATATGGAAGACAGGTACAAAGCGAGACTGGTTGCAAAAGGGTTTTCTCAGAAAGCTGGTATTGACTTTCATGAGATTTTTTCACCAGTGGTTAAAATTGTTTCAATTAGAATTGTGTTAGCATTAGTGGCTTTGTTTGATTTGGAGTTGCAGTAGTTAGATGTTAAGACTGCATTTTGACATGGTGATTTAGATGAGGAAATATATATGGAACAACCGGAAGGGTTTGTTCAGCATCACAATGCAAAATTTGTCTGCAGGCTCAAGAAGTCATTATATGGCCTGAAGCAGTCGCCTCGGCAGTGGTATAAGAAGTTTGATTCTTTCATGTTGAGTCAGAAGTATGTTAGAAGTGAATATGATCATTGTGTTTATTTTAAACAGTTGAATAATGGCATATTCATTATCTTGGTATTGTATGTTGACGATATGCTTTTAGCAAGCAAAAGCATAGAAGAAATCAACAGGTTGAAGGCTCAGATGGCAAGGACATTTGATATGAAAGATCTAGGAGCTGCAAGACAGATTTTGGGCATGGAGATTTTCAGAGACAGGAGCAATGGTAAGCTATGGCTATCACAACAAAAGTATATTGAGAAAATACTTTTGAGGTTTGGTATGAATAGTGTGAAGCCTGTTTCAGTTCCTTTAGCTTCCCATTTTAAGCTTTCTTCGAGTTTATGTCTTAATACAAATGAAGAAAAGGATTATATGTCTCGAATTCCATATGCCAATGTAGTAGGGTGTTTAATGTATGCGATGGTTTGTACTCGACCAGATATTTCACATGCAGTTGGGGTTGTCAGCAGGTACATGGCAAATCCGGGTAAAGAACACTGATCAGCAGTGAAATGGGTGCTTCGGTACTTGAGAGGCACAAGTAGTTATTGTATTTCTTACAATAAGAGTAGTGAATTTGTTTGCGGATATGTTGATTCCGATTTTGCAGGTGACTTGGATAAGAGAAGGTCAACTTCAGGGTACGGCTTTACTCTTGCAGGTGGAGCTATTAGCTGGATGTCAAAGCTACAGAACATTGTTGCTTTGTCTAATACTGAAGCAGAATACATTACTGCTTCTCATGCCTGCAAAGAGGCGGTTTGGTTGAAAGGTTTGCTTGGTGAGTTTGGTAGGTTACAGGATAACATCAGGTTACTTTGTGATAGTCAAAGTGCAATACATTTGGCTAAGAATCCGGCCTATCATAGTAAGTCAAAGCATATTCCAATCAAATATCATTTTGTAAGACAGGTTATCACTGAAAGGGGAGTTTCTCTTGAAAAGGTGCATACAAAGGAGAACTGTGCAGACATGTTCACGAAACCAGTTTTGTTGGAGAAGCTACGCTGGTGTTTGGCTTCTCTTGGCTTGCAGAAAAGATAAAATAATAATAATAGGGCATAAGGCGAATTTTTGTCAAGGGGGAGATTGTTGAGATTTTCTGTTTGTAATGAAATAGGAAAAATCTCAGCTGATGACAACAATAGGAATTCAGGTCCTAGATTAACTCCAGGTTGTTGGGAGGGAGTTAATGCCTCCTATATTTGATGTGAGGGAATTAATGAGGCTGTTAGATTCTCTAGGCTATATAACAGGCAACCATTCGAATGTTTGCTAAGAGAGTGTGAGGATTTCATGATGTAATCTCCTAATTTGATTAATAAATTCCCGATGCCTATGTTTGGTGGACGTAGCCCAGATTGGTTGGGTGAACCACGTTAAAAATTGTCTCCTATGTGCTTGATTGTTCTGCTGTGTTAATTCTGTGTTTATTTAATTTTGCTGTGCACCTGATCCAACAATTAGGAAGAAACTAATACTCTTAACATTTATATCTATGTTTACTCAAATTGTAACATTAGATAGATAGATAGTGTCTGTGAAAATGAGTTACAGTAGAAAACATAAATTAATATATTATAAGTAGATGATGAATCTAGATCTTCAAAATAAAAATTATATTTCTACATGATATAAAGATGGAAATAAATATTGCTAAAATAAAAACAAATTCTCATAAGTTCCACATTGAAACTAGGAGTTGATCAACTCTGTAAATTGCTTGGATGAAAGAGTCTCTAACCATTATAATGTTAAAAAAAAACTGAAAATGAAAATCATTTTTTCTCAAATTACCTATAATATATTTAGATTAAAATTAAATTTTAAAATATTTATCATACTATCAACTTTATTAAACTTTTTACTTGAAAAATCTATTATAATCTTTATTAATATTTCTCTCACATAAAAATAAAATTTAAACAAATTCCAAATAATATATTATTATTTTAAAATTATAAATATATATAAACCCAATTTGCTTGACTATTTTGTTTATCTATTTCTTTGTGCTATTAATTTGTTTATATTGCTCTATATCAATTGTGTCGTCTATATATTATAAGTTACACACACTTGTATATATTAGACATTAATAATATTTTATTTAGAAGTAATGAAGTTTTGAATATATATAATTTTGTATTTGATGACACGTAAAAAAAACTAATAACAAAGATTGGACCTTTCAATTAATAATAGAATACTAAAGATAACGAAAAGTTGATTCATTGATAATATATAGTTGATTTAGAGGATGTTGATGATGGTAATGACTTATGTGATACTAATAACTAGCAGGAATTACTATCATCTAAGGTAATAACAATAGTAGGAATATCATTTTAGTTAATAATAATAGCTTGGTTGACATTGAGCTTATTGAGATTAAAATAGAAGATGTCTAAGTTGGGAATGTGAAAACAAAAGAAGTTTCGTGGATAGTTGGTTATGCAATGTCGGGCTGATTTTGAGTTCAAAGGTTTTTCAAGGGAAGGAGGATTTTCAATTTGTTTATAATGGTAGAAATTTTTTCATGTATAGTTATTCATGAATTATATTTTGGTGGTAGATGTTTGTTTTTTTTTTAAGTAATTATGATTAACTTAGTGAATTGGATTTTTTTTTGAAGATGACTTGTTATAAGTTTACTTATTATAGGATAGATATAGTATTTGAAAAATGTATATATCATTAATGGTTAATGATACGTAACTTTGATTTGATATGATGTTATATGATGTTTTAATTTAATTGTTATAAGATGGTGTTTTAGAATCACTATTATTTTTTTTTAGTAATGATGGAGTATGATGAATTTAGACACTAATTTCTTAAAAAGGAAATATTAAATATTCTTGATAATGGTTATGAAGAATTAATAACTGTTGGATTATGGTTGGTGAGATTACCATTTCATGATATGAGTAAGAACTTATATATACTTAGTTTTTAATATACATATTGATGTTCTAATGGTACATATATTGATGAAAATATTAGAAATTATTAATGATGGTTGCGTGGTTGTAATAACCGCTATGGTGATTAATATGATATGATTCTAATTCACATGTGGATGCCTCTCCTTGTTAGAAAGATATTCCATTATCATTATGTGTAGATGAACTATTAGGATTAGGATTATGTGGATGCGCTACTAGAAAGGTATTTCAGGCTAAAAAGAAGTGTTATATACCTTTCCATTATAGTGATTTCATATTTACCATTGATGATGTAAATACATTATCATAGGGTGATTTCTACTACAGTAGAAACTCTTAACGAGATTGCAATAGGAAGGAGAGAGGGGTCATGAATAGACTATAGAGATTTTTGGAGCTTGATTCAAGGAAATCAGTTGATATTGTGTATAGAAGTACTATGACAATAGAGGATTTTGGTTATGGCAGAAAAAAAGATTGGATGATGGTGGAAAAATAAGGTAAAATTGTGTGAGCTAAATAATAATAGACTCATGACCATATTGTTATGTGGTCTACACATTCTATTTGCAACAAATTTATATGTCATATTTTGATGTGATATATTGGCCCTAATTGTGGAGTTTTGTACATGGTATTTCCATTAGTTGGGGTGTGTTGTATGTACCCTTAACTGTGTAATATGAAAAGGGCATCTTGTTGTAAGACCAAGAGAGGCATGCATACCCCTTTATCATGTACCCTTGATGACATGGTAGTTCTTCTAATTTAGTTCAGTAGCCTCTGTTAGGGAGGTCTTTACCACTTGGAGGAGTGGGCTATGTGTCAGTTGGATACTCTATGAGTGGACCCTATTATTTTTTGTAGACTCTTGGAGGTGAAGTTTTACATTCACAAGGAGTTCATTGAGAATTTGAATGAAGCATGGATACGAAGGGACATCCTACACGATTGGTAGTTGTAGAAATAAGTACCTGTGCATTATGATGGATGGTTGTTCCTTTATATAAACATTGACAATTTAGTGAAATTTGAAGGATTAAGGTACAAAGTGAAATTGCTACTTCAAAATAGAGAGATATTTTTCTATGGAGGAGGCCATTCAAGTTGTAATGAAGTATTTTTTAGGAGAATAGGTTCTGCAATCCATAATAAAGTATTTTTTAGGAGAATATGTTGGAGATAAGAGAGAATATTGGAGTACGTAACTCCTACTTGTCCTACTTGTCTTATGTATTTGTTCATGTTTGATTGTTAGGATAATTGGTCATTATTAGGAAGAGATGCTTCTCAAGGACAAGAGATTGCTCCCTATTTTGTAGGAGGTTGTTGAGGCCTAGTTTGATGTAAAAAATTCTCTCCAAGTAGTTAGCTTCCTATATTTGTGTGTGGTCAAGATACTCTAAGAGAGTGATTGTGTCCAATATAGCTCGTCTATCTAGAGGTTTCTTTACATTTGTACTATTACATTGGTTTATTGAGAGCTCTCTTGTCACATACCCCTTGAGTCCCAAGGAAAATTTTAAGGATGGAAAATTTTCTTGAAGTTTAAAAACATTGGTGAATCTCACTAATCCCTAATATCCAAAATATAAAATGTTTATTGATATATTTGTAAAATTATTCAAATTTATAATGATTTTATATATAGTCTCTATTTAATGTTGGTGATTTTTAAGGTAAAATAATTTTATATTCTAAAATTTGGGAGAATCGTCTTTTATAAAAAATGGAAATTGGCGAATCTTTTTTTGTGGAAAAATCACGGAAAATTAGCCCACTGGGTGAACATTAGCCCCTAAAATTTTCCATGCCCTTGGCCCAATATTCACAATCACCTACTAAGCTTCATTACTTAATTTAACTTTGATTAAATTTATATTCAATAGTTGTCACATGCATAAGTATACCATCATCTCATAGAAAGATAATATATGGAATTATACTCATATGTTTATAGATTCGACAACATAAAGTGTAAGGAGTGAACATACAAAATATACATGTCATTAAACGAGATTAACGGCAAGGACTGTCACTTGGAAAGCTGGGCACTGCCACCCAAACTAGAACTAACTTCCTCCAATTCACCCCCGAGCCGAGAGTTCTTGCCATGGATCAACCGCCTCCTGTTGATCCCTTCAATGGGTATTTAATACCCTCTTTCATGATATGGTTTCCTTTAGCAGTGTCCCACTTTTATGGATCTTTTTATCCATTTGCCTAGGCTTTTCCCAGAAAATCTCACCTTTCTCTCCCGCAAGGCTTTTCCACATAAAAGCTTGCCTTTCTCTCCCACAAGGTATTTATGTTTTTCTTAAACTTAGCATCTTTCTCCAGCTAAGTAACTTAATGCATATTTATCTCAAAATCCATTAAGCTTATCTAGAATTGGATCTAGAATTCTTATCATGAAAGAATTATCCATTCCCATTCACCAATGGGATTTCATTTGGCAAGAATATCATCTCTTGGTGTCTCGTTTTCCAAGTGATTAACTTATCTTTATTTATTTAATAATAAAGTATTTACTTTCATTGTTACACATTAGACCTAACTTTTATTTTCTTAGGTCAATAGAGTGTTACATACAATGGAGGGGTGTTACATACTCCCCCCATTAAATTTACACATTCCTTGGTTTATTACTACATCTTACAATTTATTTCCTCGTTCACAGGTAGTTGTTTCTAAATTTTCAGGTTCCCATGGCCTTGCCACTTGTTTCATATCTTCCAATACATCGATAACAAAGGAGTTCTACCAGGGATTTCCTTCCATTGCTACCTGCACATTTGTTTGAATCAATTTTTTGAGAAATTTTCAGATGAAGAAACTTAATTATGTTTACCACAGTTAATGTAAGAGTAACTATGGGTTAATGTTTCCCGCCCTTTAACGTTGATTCCTCGTTTGCATTTTATTTAAATGCATGTTCTTCCAATGCATCTGAGTTCTTGCCGAACACTTGCTTCCTGTGGTTTCCATGCATTAGTCATATTAAGTCAAACTAGCACATTTAACCAATCAACATGTATAAAATATCATATTAGGTTAGCTCAAACATAACCATCAAAATCATAACCCATATGTAACCATCATAAATCAGAATCATATGTCATATGTATACTAAGACTGAAACAAAATACTGATACTTATCCTTAGTTTCCACCTTTGTCTTGCCTCTGTATGCACTCTAGATCGGTTTCCACACTAGGCAATCATCCAGTGCCTTCTCTTCAACCATGTGCACCTACACATAGTGTGCATTACACATACACAACTATACATTTCATATATCATCATGTAATACATGCATCCATACCAGTACCATATGTACCGTTTGTACACAATACCACCTGTACACGTGTACCTAATACCAAATGTCCATAGCATCACCTACATGACATATGCTTCATCCTTATGTTTTCAACCATGTTAATATTATGCCAAAAATTCCTTCACTTACTCATAATACCTTTAGGCAAGTCTGATCAAACCATGGTCGGTTTGTCAATTGGAGAATAAGGAATTTCATGGACTTGTTCAACTTCTATAACCAGTGAATAATTTTATGTCAAAGTATTCAAGTTCTTTTATTTAGAAATTCATTTTCATGTGTCTTGTGGTTACAGGACAATTTCAGAAAAATAGTACCATAGAGGTAATCATGCATACTACAACTTTATCATACCAATAACTTTGAGTTTTGGGATTTAATCTGTCACTAGACAAGGTTTTAATAATAGTGGAATATGACCTCCGCTTAATCATAAAGCAGAATATTAACTATGATATTAGTCTAATGTTGACTTCAATGTTATATTTGAAGTCTAATAACAACCTTAACTTTGTCTTTAGTCAATAAAATAATTGTTTGGTACTAAAAAGTACTCCAAACATAAACTAGTTATGTCATATGATTTCATGCTTGCTATTTCTAACACTACTTCCAAAACCTTGTTCATCATGAATAATTCAATGTATATTCAAAACCAATAGAATAATTAGTATGTAAGTACATACACCTCCTATACATGAGTCATGAGTGAAGGTTTCAATGTTTTCACACTCCCCAATCTCTTACTTTCTAGGGTACTCTGTATACCAAGGTGTGAACTTGAGTCATTAACATGTGGATACCCCACCTTAACATTAGATCATGACCTGGTAGAATAAAGTTCATTTCTTGGAAACCAAATCAATTGTTAAATTCCTTAAAACAATTTTTTTATGCAATGATTGTTATGTTGTCATATCCAAAACGAGACAACACTATCACTGCAATCTGACAGGTAGACTTCTCTCATATTTCTTGATAGAAATAGTGGTACAAAACATGCATTTCAGATTGTACAATTGTCAACTGATTTGAATAAATTGCTAGATATCATTTTACTGAAACCAATTTTCTTTTACAACAATCCCGCTTACCAATATCATTTAGAGATCCAATTTGGTTAAAGCATCTTATTGAGTTAACAACGATTTGTTGTATGGTTTAATATTCTCTCTCTTATAGAACCTTTTACATGTCACCCCTTTGGTGCATGTATAATTTTATTACTAACATAAGATCCTTAGATCATCATAAGTTGTATTAATGTGAAACCTTTTGGGTTTATCAAAAATTTATTTAATAATTTGGATAATCATGTTTCGAACCTAGTGTATAATTCTTGTTATTCATTAGGATGCTCTGAATTGCTCTTATTTCTATTTCAATTGCATTGGGAACCCCCATATCTAATCTGTTTGTCATTTCTTTTTTCATAAAGCGTGTATACTTTGTTTATATATAGTGGAATCATACAAATCATTTTTATCTTATCACTTCCCTCAAGATCTACATTTGTAAGATCTATAATCATTCTACTGGAATCATCTTCTTCCTGCTACAGATTTGAAAAGTTCATATTTGTGAGACATTAACAAAACACCATCTTTATCTCCATGGATATGAACATCAATGTAAAGTTTGAGGTTGCATAATTTGAATTGTAATAATTTACATATTGGAATTTTAGTGAACTTGAGCTTGTATTTAATATTATCTTATTGCTACTAATCAAGAAGCATTAGGAGCTCATTTTACGCTCCTACCATGTACTTATATTAGATGTACAGTTGGGTGCCAGTCCCATTGACCTTCTTATTAAGTCATACATTATCATGCAAATAGTGAGTTGTATTACATGTGTGCATACACTTCATAGTTTTGACCCTAGTTCAATATAGATGCCTATTACATCTCTTAGTCATAATTCTTGAGATATTGCTTTACTCAAAGAAACATGTAGGTTCCAAACTATGCATGTCCAATTAAATATGCATGTTGCTACTGCATATCTGAATAATGACCTAGTAAGGTCTTATTCCTTTCAGTAGTGTATATTTGAAGCATTTTCCCCTTAAGGGTGAATTTAAAGGGTTCAACTAGTGGAAAAACCACATCCAAAAATGAACTGCATCATTTCATATAGATGCACAAAAATATTAATTTGAAAGACAATTTTAAAAATACATAGTCTCATACCATATACAGAGACTTGTCTTAACGATATTCCATGGGAAACTTCATGGATAGATACAATTTAAATAAAACCTTTACAATTTGTTCTAGGATGAAACCCACTTAATTAACCATCAACTTCTATTAGTTTTGATAGGATTCCATGAACTTCTTTCCTGATGATTTATATAGTTCCATTTATATACTTTTATTTTTTAGTTTTCCTCATATTGGGCACGATTTATGGAATAAAAACACTTGGCATTTTATCTATTTTTCTGTTTGTGAGTTACCTTATGATATTTTAACGTTTCCTCCTTTATATATCATCCTTTCTTAGGATCTCTATAGGAATAAATTCTATTCCATTAAGTTATGTCCTTGAATGGACTATCCGTGTCGACATGAGCTGGAATTTTACTAAGCTATATCCTTTTATAGCAATCATACAACTCATAATTTAGTGTTAATATGAGTAGAATAATATGATGATTATATCACTAAAATCCATCATACCACTTTCGATGTAATAACCATACTTTACAATTATTACAATTTTTTTCATTCCTCTCGCTCTACTATGAACATTTAAAACTAGGTCTACCATGTGTAAGTATCTTAAACTAGTTTTAAACCATTGTATAGAGCTTTTGTTCCCTCATAAAAGCATTCAACAATAGCTTAAGTTTTGGAGAATATTCCACAACATATAATGCCATAAAAAATTAAACTTTACTTCACTCAATAAGTAGGCACGATAAAAAGTAACCAATTCATAGTTAACCATTTTTACTTATTAAAAATAATCAACATGTTAATTGTTTGTTATTTCTTTGCATTACTCTCTACTCCACTCAACACTGCAAGGTTTTATATTATTGAACCATATTGCAGAATTATTTGCTCTCATATAGCTTTTTCAGGTTTCTCCTCCCCACAATGATACTACAGATATCTACCATGGTGTATGAAATACCATACTTGGACTTGAGAAGTTCAAGTTAAAGTGCAAGGATTAACTGCAACCTTTCTTATTCCTCAAACATGACTATAACTATTTAAAATTTGGTTTAGTATGTGTAAAGCATCTTAAATTCTTTTTTAACCATGTCAAATAGTGGAAATTTTCACCCTGAATATCATATTTTGGTCTCTTACCCGAATTACACATTATTTCCTTTTTATGAACAACTCGGCCTTCAGATTGACACATGGTAACTCTCCCTCTCTGACATGTTTGGTCATTCCCAAAATTTCATTTCCCCAAAATATATATATATATATAGGGCATGGTTGTGGCTTTGTAAGTCTCCCATCGCAGCACTACATAGGGTTTTTGTATCATGAAAATCAAAGAAAATTGAGTCAAACCATTTAATAGAATTGATATTTGACCACATTAAGGATATTAAATTGTATGATAAGTAAAAACATAATAACCTTTTGACCTCAACTAGATTAACCACATTCCCCACATCTACCTAAAATAGCTAGCATTTAGAGTGAAAATTCAGCCATGAGTTAACCTTACTTGCTGTGAATTCCCAACCCACGCAATTCATCATGACCACTGATATACAATACCCGAACCAAAAATATACTACAATATGACCGATGAGTTGCTATGTTTGGTCTTCATATGGAAAATCTCGAGATCCTGATTTATTTCTCACTCGCCTTCACCTAACCTCCACATAATCGTAAGGGTTACCTCATTTCCAACCATTCCTCCAATCATAGGCTAATAGAATGACCTGACATGTAGTTGAGCTATATCCTCACGTAAAATGGCCAAAAAGATTTGATATCCATTCTAATAGAAAAGAAGGCACTTCCACAGGACACAAAGATTGAAGGAGAGTCATAACGACATAATCTCGGAACACGAAGTCAGTCAGAAAATCACCTTGACAAACAAGCTCTAGGTACCCGAGAAGAGTAGTTTTCATAATCAGAAATTGAAACATAGACTCTCTAAAAGTGCGCAAGATCACAGAGTTTGACTTCATTGTAACGAGTGAGATCAAATAGCACCCAAGAGTCAGACCATAGAAATTAGTCATGAAACGAACACGAATTCTTTCAATATTCATAACAATTACACTCTCATGGGTGATGTCCACATTATCCATGGAGCTTGGCATACGCCTAGCAGGAGAATTGATAACAAACTCACTGGATGACGTGTGTTGAGAGTGCTCAACGAAGGAACGGCGAGAACCCCTCCCTCGAGAGGATTTCTTGAATCTCGGATATCCACCACAGTTAAATCCTTCTCTAGAATCTTTCCCATTCGTGGATGCACTTACGTAACTAGGGTACTTGAGCCATCAGTTGACATATTAGCACAACAGAAAAGTAATATCTTAGATGACCCAATAGGCTTAGAACCTATAGCGTCAATGAATAAATCAGACTCGCGACGCATGGAAAACTGATAAAAGAAGGTGGTGCAGTGACTAGGGTATGAAATCCTAAAGTTAAACACCCGTCAGTTCCCTTCTTCCTCTTGCGATTCTTAGGTAGGAATACAGACTATGAGAAGATAGTCATCTTTGGCTTTGGTGTGTAGAAGCCACCCATTGAAGGATTTGAAAGCATAAGACGAGAAGAGATGAGGATTAACACCAAAGAAGGGGTATGGGGCGTATTTATTTTGAGGATTAGAAATAAATCAAACAGAAACCAAGTACACTCACCCTTCATGCATAGAGTAGATGAGATTTACACGCCTTTCTTACTGTGACTTGTCCAAGTGTAAGTAAGGATAACCACTATCCCACTTAATTTTTTTTATGGGCGCGACCATAAGGATAATCCTTGTCCACTGAATGCTTTGGTAGAGTAAAATATTCCGCAGAAGGGTAAGCTCATTAGGTGCGCAACTCAAACCTCTCCGAATTAGTGGATAAAGCAAAAGATTAAAACTGTGGATAAAAAAGGAACCAAACAGTCCTTAACGAGATTTTCTCCATTACTACAATTGGAAAGGTTCTTTTTCTCTAAATCTATACATGAAACATGCTTCTAAAGCTTCCATAACCGAGCGTGCCTTAAAGCTCAAAGGTGCGACTTTTGTAAAGTTCTGGAGAAACGACTCAATCTGAGCAGATGTGGAAATATTTATCGAATAGCACAATAGGTTGATAACCCACTGCTATGACTTCTCAAACATTTGAATTGGTGTAGGATGACCCACCCCTTTGATACCATTATACCATATAGGATGAACTAAAACCCTTTCGACATGAACGAATTATACAGAGAAATTCAGGGGTCTAGTATATCACTGTTATGAACCAACTAGGGTGCCTTACAAAACTAATCATGTCTTACGAAGAGATTCAAGCCAACTAGCAGAGATATCGAGGTCATTGTTAAACGGATCTTACCAATTTGCAACAATGATACGAATATTTCTTCCTAAGCCCTGGTCTTTGGATAAAAGGCTGAAATCCATTTCTAATTCGAACCCAACTTCTTTAGTAGTAAATGATTGACTCATTATAAATCTCTTATATCTGTGTGAAACTATGAAGTTTGGTTTTCTTTCGCATTAACTAAGATCCTTCCTGGGAATGATCTCATTGCTGCTATATTTTCCATATCATATACGCCCTACATGCAGGTTAGCATTTAACGCATATATACTATGCTTGCATATGACCATGCATACCCATGTGTGGGTGGAAGATGTTAGTTAACAAAAAAAATTGAAAACACTTGCATGCTGCAAGTACACATAGAACACATGTAATAATACGAGTGAGCACGTCATCATCCTGCAATGGTCGCTAAGATATGTATTTTAACTCTATATATAGTGGCTACACTAGATCAATGATGTGGAATCTAATAGATTTATTTATTACCTTCCAAATCAATACTTCCACAATTATTATATAGTGGCTACACTGGATCAATGATGTGGAATCTAATAGATTTATTTATTACCTTCCAAATCAATACTTCCACAATTATTATGCATACATTATATCTCGGAGGAAAGAATCACATCGCATTCAACCTGATTACCCATTTTTGATGACCAAAGCAAGAATTAAATGCATTCCATACAAATCACAACTTTACATTCATGCTTACGTTATCCTAAATAGCATGATTGTAGTCCTACTATAATAGTCTAAGGCATTAATGATATGTGTTTTATGCAATACGAAGCATAGTGAATAATATGTATCATAGCTAAAACGAGCCTCAATGGGTGCAATTCAATCCACGATGCATAATGCATAGCGTAGATAACCTGAGGCATAGATAACCTAAGCACACAAGCTCTACCATTACAAACCTTAAAGATATAAAGCATGTCATAGATGTGTTTCTTCGAGCACAGTGATGCCACATGGAGAATGCAACCCACACATATCATTGAACTTGTAGCCTTCATGGCACAGAGGCTAGGGCTAGTTATTCCCTTATAATTAAATCTCTAGTGATCCAGTGGACTACTCTTGTTTTTAATTGATCTCTTTATGCCAATTGGAACCACAATTAGTCACATGCTTGACAAGCAATATAGTAGATTTCACTCCTCATAGGACCTACAACTCACTACTATCTTACAGAAGTGGGTTGGCCCTTAGGCCACAATATTTTAACTTAGAGCTCTGATATCATTTGTCACATACCCCTTGACCCAATATTAACAATCACCTACTAAGCTCCATTACTTAATTTAACTTTAATTAAATTTAGATTCAATAGTTGCTACATGCATAAGTATACCATCATCTCATAAAAAGATAATATATGAAATTATACTCATACATTTATACATTCAAAAACATAATGAGAAAGGAATCAACATACATAATATACATGCCATTAAACTAGATTAACTGCAAGGACCGTCACTTGGAAAACCGAGCACCGCCAACCAACCTAGAACTAACTTCCTCCAGTTAACCCCCGAGCTGAGAGTTATTGCCATGGATCAACCGCTTCCTGTTGATCTCTTCAATGGGTATTTAATACCATTTTTCATGATATGGTTTCCTTTAGCGACGTCCCGTTTTTATGGATCTTTTTATCCATTTGCCTAGGATTTTCCGAGAAAAGCTCGCCTTTCTCTCCCGCGAGGCTTTTTCTCATAAAAGCTTGTCTTTATCTCCCGCAAGGCTTTTATGTTTTTCTTAAACTTAGCATCTTTCTCCAGCTAAGTAACTTAATGGATATTTATCTCCAAATCTATTAAGCTTATCTAGAATTGGATCTAGAAGTTTTATCATGAAAGAATTATTCGTTTCGATTCACCAATGGGATTTCATTTGACAAGAATCTCATCTCGTGTCTCATTTTCCAAATAATTAATTTATCTTTATTTATTTAATAATAAAGTATTTAGTTTCATTGTTACACATCAGACCTAGCTTTTCTTAGCTTAGGTCAACATAGTGTTACATACAACAAAGGGGTGTTACATCTCTACATAGTTTTCATGTGCAACAAGATCTACTCTGCCACATATTAACAAGAGTAAGGAATTTGGTAAATTCCTTTATGAAGGGTCACATTTATTTAGTTGTGTTTCAGTAAATATTCAAAAATTTTGAATGGCTTAAAAAAATTCTTAATATTCTTGTTGGAAAAATTAGTAGAAATAAGGTCACTAATATACCTAGTGTTTTTTTTTTTTTTTTAATATAAGATTTAAAAAGATTATCAATATTTTCTTAACTAAAAACATAAAAATATGATCAATTATATCATCAATAATGTCTAATGATAAGAGAAAATATATTAGAATGCATTTTTTTTTTGGTAAATCATAAGAATATACCAGGGGAAGAAATTTTAAATACGAAACTTTTATGGAAAGTTCTTCCTTCTCAAGCTTTTTTCCTACTTATATATTATGTATCGGGAAAATCGCAGCTTTTTAACATGAATGAGGAGCAGGGACAGAATTTGACGAGCATTTTGCTAATCAGAGGACATTTTGATCGTATTTGGCGTTTAAAATTTTGTAATGCCCGTTTCTCTCGACGTGTTTGGCATGGTTCAGAACGTATGTTTGATGGTTTACTTTCTTCACAAAACGTCATTAATAACCCTTCATGGTTTACTTTCTTCAGAAAACGTCATTAATAACCCTTCATTATAACAGATGAATGGAATTGAAATTGTTGAGCTAAAAATTTAAATGCAGGATGTCCTTTTCAGGTGCCAACCATGCAACTCTTCAGACGCATTGACATTGAGAATTTTGGGAAAAAAGTGATGAAAACGCTACAGTTGTTTGTCCTTTGGTAGATGTACTTTGTGCGGGATAACGATGTACACTCTCGCAGAAGTTTCCAACTTTTTTTGTATACCTATCCTTCTGTTCTAACTTTATTTCAATGATTCCGCTTATTCACGACTACCCAAACTCTGAATAATCCATTTCCTTTTAGATGGTTTTTTATTCAAATTGGCTCTTCCATTTTTTAAACTTCGTTCATGATTACCCACAATCTGAATAATCCATTTCCTTTTGGATCGTTTTCTAAACAATTTGATTCTTCCATTTTTTAAACTATAAATTTCGAGCTTCCATGGCCATAACGGCCTTTCTGTTGGTGTTGTTGCTGATGTCCTCAAGCGGTATGTAAATTGGGTTTGAAAATGAATGTTTATAATTGACATTTGAATTTGAATTTTGTGTGAGTGTTTGTTTATTAATGCAATATATTTGGTAGAATTTGGGAGTGAGACTTCTTTTATTTGCGACAATCCAAGCAGAAAGCAGGGCACATATGCTGAAGATGACTGCGTTAAGATCTGCATAAATAAAGAAAATGCTAGAATTTGGGAGTGAGACTTCTTCTTTTATATGCGACAATGCAAGCAGAAAGCAGGGCACATATGATGAAGATGACTGCGTTAAGATCTGCATAAATAAAGAAAATGCCAGAATTTGGGAGAAAGACTTATTCTTTTATATGCGACAATGCAAGCAGAAAGCAGGGCACATATGACGAAGATGACTGCGCTAAGATCTGCATAAATAAAGAAAATGCCAACAATGGTAAGCGTTGCGCGTAAGGTTGCTTCTGCTACTTCCATAGTTTCACTGTCGCTGATCTCATAAACTAATTTTATATGTAAATTAATGTGCCCCTTTTAAAACATAGGAAGAGCATAGTTTCACTGTCGCTGATCTCATAAACTAATTTTATATGTAAATTAATGTGCTATATATATTATCGGTATATTTTACTTTTGAATTTTTATTGATAATTTTGGTATATTTTACTTTTGAGTTTTTATTGATAATTTTGGTATATTTTACTTTTGAGTTTTTATTGATAATTTTTAATAGTTTTATTATCTTGGTCATCTTATATGTCTTATAAGATTTTTTTGAAGTTATATATATATATATATATATATATATATATATATAACTGTTATGGTACTTTGGGTCAATGACATTTGATTTCAGATTCTAAAGATTTTATTGTGAGTGTTTCATGCAATTTCAAACAAAGATTTAAGATTTAATAAGTCATTTTTGTATTATGGTCATTTTTTTTCTTTATAATAAATATGTGAATTTTTTTAATATAACTATGTTATTAAATGGTAATTTTTTAATCAAGCCTTTTTAGTAGAAGGTTGATTTATTATTAAAAAAAAAATCTTAAACATAATTTTCATTGAAAAGAAGAATAAAAACCCAAAGCATAAAGGAAACTGGTAAATAGAAATCCAAATTCCAATCCCAATGAGAGAAACATATCAAATAAAATAAAATCACCAACATTGTGATAACAAAAACATTTTTTTAATATAACTCAAAGGAGAAAATATCAAATAAAATGAAATGACCAACATGGAAGAATGAGAAGGGTAAAACAAAAATACAATCATAACTCGGTTCTATCCTCGTCATAACCAGATTACATGAAAGAATGAGATGGGTAGAAAAAGGTAACACTTATCTTCTTGTGACCAGGTGACATGAGAAAGTTATTTGTGACATAAATGACGAGAAAATACCCAAATAAAATGAAATCACCGAGATGAAAGAATGAGAAAATAATAATAGAACTAGTAGCCTCCCCGAGGGCTGGATATATCGTTGAAGGCCATAAAACTGGCCAAAAAAGACTCTGCTAAACTCAAAGACGCAAACCCTGTAAAATTTTCCTTTAGCAGCCCAAAGATCATCAATACCAAATATTTCACTGACAAACTTACTATGATCTTTGTTTAAGATGACATACCTTGATTAACAGCGGAAGAAGTAATGGCTGCCATCTTCTGTCTTCTGTCTTCTGCTCCTCTTCTTCAGAATTCGGTTTCTCTCCTCTTGCCCTCACTTCCTTTATGTGCTTCTTGATGGAATAGAATGCAACTCTTGTGTGTGGGAGAGAGAGGACCCAATCCTTTATATAATATTTAACTTTAATCTGGTACGTCCATCATATACCAATTCAACGCTTAAGATCTAATGCTTTAGATTAGAAACAGCTTTAGTGCTTTAATGCTTTAATGCTTTTAACGCTTTAATGCTTTAATGCTTTTAACCGGGTCACATTAAAATTTTAGAAACTGCAGATTTCTAACATTCTCCCACTTGACCCGATTATTCATAATATCAAGCGTTGAACATCATACTATGATAAATTGCTAAGAGTTATGGCGGTTGTGCACTATTAATTCAATGCATTCCCTTCCATATACTACAATACCAGCAATCCATCAATTCATACTCATAATTTATATAAAACAGCATAATGGTCCACATAATATCTTATATCATAATGATTAAACATAATATCTTTATAAGACTCTCTCTTGTTTAAAATTACATAAAATACGTACTACTTCATTAAAACAAGAGACACATAATTGTATATCAGAAACACATAAAAGAGCTCAGAATGTCACACATCAATTATCATTAATACAACCAAGACCCATTTTTTGAACATGTTCCTTAAATTGTCTTGGTTGTAACCCTTTCGTCAAAGGGAATCATAAGTTCTGTCCTGATGTGCATAATTGACACTCTTTGTTTCTGAACCTCATCTTTCACAACAAGATACTTCAGTTCTATATGTTTGGCACCTTTAGAGTACTTGTCGTTCTTTGAGAAAAATACTGCTGCAGAGTTATCACAATAAATTTTCAGCGGCTTGCTAATGGTGTCGACAACCGCAAGTCCTGAAATAAAGTTCCGCAACCATAATGCATGAATTGTGGCTTCAAAACATGCCACAAATTCTGCCTCCATAGTGGATGAAGCAACGATAGTCTGTTTCGCACTTTTCCATGATATGGCACCTTGAGCAAACATAAACAGGTAACCAAAAGTCGATTTTCTAGTATCGATGCATCCAGCAAAATCTGAATCGCTATATCCAATCACTTCCGATTCATTGGATGAGCATGTAATCTTTCGTTGAGAGAAATTCCTTAGTCTCATGCAATATACTTAAATTATTTGCAGCAAGCAAGACGTCATCAACATAAAGGACCAGATAAATAAACTTGCTCCCACTGATCTTTCGGTATATACAGTGATCAACCGTATTTTCCTTAAAACCAAAAGACGTAATAATGGTATTGAACTTAATATACCATTCCCGGGATGCTTGTTTAAGCCCATATATTGACTTCTTAAGTTTACACACCAATTGTTCTTTACCTTCTACAGAAAAACCCTCAGGTTGATCCATATAAACATCCTCATCAAGATCTCCATTCAGAAAGGCTGTTTTCACATCCATTTGATGCAACTCCAAATCATAATGAGCTACTAATGCCATTATTATTCTTAGTGAGTCCTTTTTCGAAACAGGAGAAAATGTCTCCTTGTAATCAACACCATCTTTCTGAGTGTAACCCTTAGCAACAAGTCTAGCTTTATACCGTTCGATATTACCACTAGAGTCGTGTATGGTTTTAAAAACCCATTTGCATCCGACTCTTTTACAGCCATGTGGTAACTCAACGAGATCCCAAACTTCATTATGTTGCATGGATTTCATTTCTTCTTTCAATGGCATTAATCCATTCCTTTGACTCTTTACCTTCTACAGCATGTGAAAACGAAACTGGATCCTTATTGATTCCAATATCATAATCTGATTCTTGCATATAAACCAGATAATCATCAGTTGTTGTGGTTCATGCATATCAGCATTATGCATATCAGCATTATGTAAGTCATTTCCTTCAGGAAGTACTTCTTCATTTATATGTTGTTCATTATCATCATGCTGTTCTACAACAGCTGTAACATCATTTGGAGTAATAGTAGATGGAGGAACTATTCTAGTCAATGTAACATTTACCCTTGTTTCCTTTATTTCTACTATTTCTCTTCTAGTACTCCCACTGACTTCACCATTCTCAATGAATCTTGCATTACCAGTTTCTACAATTCTTGGACTATGATTAGGACAGTAAAACACGTACCCTTTAGATTTCTCAGGGTAACCTAAAAAATACCCACTGATCGTTCGAGAATCTAATTTCTTTTCATGTGGATTATAAATTCTCGCTTCCACTGGACAACCCCAAACATGCAGGTGTCTTAAGCTAGGTTTCCTGTTAGTCCATAACTCAAAAGGAGTCTTTTGAACAGCTTTACTAGGAACCCTATTCAACAAATAATTAGCGGTTTTGAGAGCATACGACCACAAATTCTTAGGTAGTGTAGAATCTGACTTCATACTCCTAATCATATCCATTAAAGTCCTATTGCGCCTTTCTGCTACACCATTTTGCTGTGGTGTACCTGGCATTGTGTATTGCGCACATATGCCATGACTTTCGAGGAATTTTGCAAATGGACCTGGACACTGGCCTGACTCATTATATTTACCATAATATTCACCACCTCTATCAGACCTTATGATTTTCACCTTTTTATCTAATTGCCTCTCAACTTCCTTTACAAACGTCTCAAGGACATTCACAGATTGAGATTTTTCATGAAGCAAATAGATATAACCATAACGGGAAAAATCGTCAATAAAAGTGATGAAATACTTTTCTCCATTAAAGGCTGGAGTGTCCATAGGTCCGCAAATATCAGTGTGTATTATTTCAAGAAGCTGGCTGCTTCTAGTGGCTCCTTTCTTATTATGTTTGGTTTGTTTGCCTTTAATACAATCCACACATAATTCTAGATCACTAAAGTCCAAATTTGACAAAATTTCATTACTTACTAATCTCATCATTCTTTCTTTGGATATATGACCTAGTCGTTTATGTCACAAGAAAGCAGAATTTTCATTCAACCTGCTACGTTTACATCCAACATTATTTACTACATTCAACAAGGAATTCGCATAAGTGTCATTCAGTTTCAATTTATATAAACCATCAATTAGAATACCAGAACCAACATTATCAATATTCTCATATAAATCAAAACAACCAGATCCAATCATACATCTAAAACCAGAAATATCCAATTTGCTTGCGGAAATAAGGTTTCTAGATAATGAAGGTACATAAAGGGTACTGTATAAGTCTAAGAAATCCCTGCATATTATTGGAAACATGAGTTGTAGCACCAGTATCAAGCCACCATGTATTAATGGGAACTTCAACTAAATTTGTTTCAAAACATACGAAGGGAACTCCTTCAAATTAAAAAATAGCTATAAGCTCATAACTAACGCGATTCAGATGCAGACATAATAGTATAATATAGCACTCCTTTGGGTAGATACTATCTTATACTTAACATAATTAAATACCAAAACATAAGTAGGTAATAAATATATTCAATTAAATAGAACTGACATCTTTGGATGATCAATACTTATTTAATCAAAATATCTATCAACCCTCATCATGTCAACTAGTTATAGAACGAGACTTTCCTTTGGGTAAGTTCTCAGGTTCTATCATTAGTGACGCCAGTTCTTAATTGGTATTATTATAACTGGCAATTTCCATCAATAATCATTATGTCACTTATGCACTAAATGATTATTCTGATTTTGACCACTTTAGTGATTAACAAAATCATAAATCTCATGTGCACAAATAACTTATAACGCATACCTTATGCAAAACAACATTCTGATTTTCACCAACTTGGTGATTAACAAAATCATAAATTTCATGTGCATAAACAATCATTAATGTATGCAAAACAATCATTCATAGAGCAATTACTTTTATGCCCAAATTTCAAACAATTATTTTGTACCAGTAACCTTTAATCGTGCAAAGCCAAAACAATAAATGATGCACGAAAAGACCCTAAAAACTCTGATTATTGATCAAAATATATACACACCCTTCTTAATGTGTAAATTGATTTTCTATAAAATATCAAAATATATATACACAGAGTATATGTGATAAAGCTACATCACGGGTTTCTTTACATGCTGTGTTACGTTATTTATGTGGTACATTGAAACTTTATTAATAGCTTTATTTACACATTAAAATGTAAATCTATTTCGTTTAACAAAGATTTACACTAAAATCTTAATCTTCCCATCAAACACTTACGCGTTGATCTCATGTCTCAACAACATCCTTTTAAACATGTGTTGCAAATGCGGAAGCATAGACGATGCATGCAATGTGTTTGACAAAATTCCGCAATGAAATGTAGTGTCATGTACTACGCGGATTGCAGCTTATGCTAGGGATGGTTATGCCGAAGAGGCTTTGCAGTTGTTTTATGAAATGCAAAGAGCATCGAAACCCAAGGATCACCGCGGAGCATAATTCAGAGTTCTAGTCCAAGGAAGAATTTGTGCAATGTATGGAAGCTAAAGGCTCTGACGGTATGATTATGTGACATGCAATAGTCAGTGAATACGAAGCACTACCGTCTGCGACGGTGGCAAAGAAATTTGGCAAGCATGCTTGACACTTTCCAATGAACATTCTGCCACGATTTCATTCATTAGTTTAATGGGGAGTTAATAAATCTTTAAAGTCGGTGTCTCGTCTCCAAACCCGAGGAATTTTCAAAACCTTTTATGGAGTACTTCGAAGGTCGCACTTCCCCTTAACGAGTAGAAGACTCACTGTTGGCCCAATTTCACACAGCAGTGGTGCATGCTGCCATGAACTACATTTGCATCTACACTGCCTGTGTAGGCCGCATTAGGGGATTCGGTATTCTCGTGTATATTCAGGAGTTCTCTGTTATTTTATGGTGGATCATCAGTCTGCTCAAGCAGATATATTGTATTTTCCAGTGACGGAATAACAAACCGAATATTCATTAATTTAAAGAAAGGGCATCGTTTCCATCACATTAATGAATAATTAGCCGTTTAACAAGACGGAATCCTAATGGTCTTCACCTAACGGCGGCGTAACCTTTCAGTTTTGCCTTCCCAATGACAGGAAAAATTGCGGTTCTTCACATTTAGTGAGAGGAAAGAAGGCTGCAATGGCGATGGTCACGTTTAACGAGAGGTCCCGGGTTCGAACTTGAGAATCCGAGAAGGCAGGCAGAGACAGAGGCTAACCCCGGTTAAGCCGAGTCAACTTTTTGTGATCATGGCATCTTGATATTTAATATAAACAAATGTTTTGAAAATAGAAAAATTACGATTCGTGATCATTTCATGAAACCCCCACAATTTCCCGAAGGCTCAATCACATGAGTAAAGCACAGAACAGATCAAATGCAATCATAGGAAATATTCAGTTATTGATTGTGGCTCCGATACCAAATGTAAAATTTTCCTTTAGCAGCCCAAAGATCATCAATACCAAATATTTCACTGACAAACTTAATATGATCTTTGTTTAAGATGACATACTTTGGTTAACAGCGGAAGAAGTAATGGCTGCCATCTTCTGTCTTCTGTCTTCTGCTCCTCTTCTTCAGAATTCAGTTTCTCTCCTCTTGCCTTCACTTCCTTTATGTGCTTCTTGATGGAATAGAATGCAACTCTTGTGTGTGGGAGAGAGAGGTCCCAATCCTTTATATAATATTTAACTTTAATATGGTACGTCCATCATATACCAATTCAACGCTTAAGATCTAATGCTTTAGATTAGAAACAGCTTTAGTGTTTTAATGTTTTAATGCTTTTAACGCTTTAATGCTTTTAACCGGGTCACATTAAGGTTTTAGAAACTGCAGATTTCTAACAAACCCACCTCGCCTTTTGACAAAGCCAATTAACCATAACACAAGTAAAAGAAGAATGAAAAACACAACATACGAGGAAAAAATTGAGTGGGAATTAAGTAGAGATTGAGGTAAATGAAAAGACATTCTCTGCATTGGCAGGACCTTCAAACACCACCTACTTTTGACAACACGAACCGGAATAAACTCGAAAATAACCCCATCATTGCCACATAGCACGCTCTCCAAAATCTTGACAATAGTATGCATGCAAATCATTCAGGCCTGTGGATATGAGGTTCGGGCTGAAGACATGGCTATCACAATGCGTAGCAAGTATTAACCCAAACAATCCTCCTTGCTTGAAAATGCCACCAGCTCTCTAAACTTCGTAAGACGTTCCTAAAGACCGGAAGTATTTCTTGTTCTTCAGGGTATCTACAGTTTAGTCAAGGACCGTAGGACCATTTGTTTTCTTCCTCCCTACCTGGATTGCTATCGCATGTCGGGTTACAATTTTATGTATGACATATTTGTCTATGTAACATTATTATTTACTTCAATTCCTCATAATGAGAAATAAATATTGTTAATGGATTTAGCTAATATCATAGCAACTAAAAGAATCAATAACCAGTCATAGCAACTAAAAAATCAATAACAAGTAAATGTTGTTAGTGAATTTAATTAATATCATAGCGAGTAAATGTTATTAGTGGATTTAGCTAATATCAAATTGGTACAATGTAAAGAAAAAATTACATATTCATTGGATGATGGCTTTAAAATATTCAAGTGATCGAAATATTAAAATCCAAAGAATTCCCCCTAACTCATTCTCCAACTGTTCTTACAAACAGCCACAAGACTCAAGAACCTCCATGCTCAGATGCTCGTCAATAGAAGATTAATTAAACAAAAAAATGCAGAGTAATGGAGTAATGCACTCAAGCTTTTTATGTGTCCGAATTAATGTCAAACGACAGGGAAGATTGCTTGCAGGCCGTTCAACTCTCTGGTGCAACAGATACATTCCGAAACAATTCGAGAACATTAGTTGTTATTAACTGAATTATTTCATGTAAAAATTCCGTCACCTGTCTTCTAGTCAATTTCGTGCACCTTAAAAATAAGGTATAACAAAAGCAATAAATATAGCTTTCATCCTATAATCTAATAATTATAATCTAATAATTATAATAGGGAAGGATGTTGGAACAATGATCTGATCAAGAGCGTGCTTACATGATCAAATTAGATTCTGGCATATTGTTCTCAATTAAATTTAACAAGTTATACCAGTAGTTATTTTCGTACCCCTTATTGAGTAGATCTGCTGTTGCTGTTGGTATATCTGCAGTACTTATTGATGATCCCATCGGGTCATCCGGGTAATATTGAATGGCGTCTTCAAGAATTTCTGATGTTCCACCCTTGTAAGAAGGCCTGGACTCGTCGTACATGATTTCCTCATCGGATAGCACAACCGTCTTGTTTTTAGGAGTGTTGGGTATTCCTGAAGAGTTTTTCGTGTCAGCCACAGCTTCTGATCTCCTTTCCAGGTTGGAGAATTGTAAAGCTTCTTGTCAATTTGTATTATACTCAATAGGATTGTTCAAGCCTGAATTGAAATTCTGATTGATCTCGTTCTGGAAGCCATACAGCCATCCCGATGTACTAGGGCGGAGTAATCGATCCATTGAAATAGAAGGCAACGAGTTTTCACAGAATGGGCGTGCTCCTGGTACCTGAGCCCACACCGGAGGTTTGACAGTGTTGTTAATCGGGCTCAAGAGATTCCGAATTTGGGATGGTTGCCGACTGCACATGTTATTCACATAGCCTCCGGCCATTCGTCCTTCTTCAGATCCAACCAACGCAGTATTGCATCTCACAGCTATGGAAGATTCAACAGTTGAAGAGGATGATATGAATGAATACATATCATCTGGCGTAGGAAGTGACCTGTGAGTGACTGGATCAATTCCCATTAAGAGAAGTTTCTTCTCCAGTTTAGTATTCCAGCGATTCTTTATCTGGTTATCCGTTCTTCCTGGAAGATGAGAGGCTATAGCTGACCATCTACAAATCAACAAAGTACAGGTAACTGAACTTCAATATTCAGAGGGTAATGAATAATCGTGGAGAGAAGATTCAGAACACAATCCATAACCGGTAGTGGTGATTTTATATATATATATAGATATTTTCAACTGAAAAAAATATGTCTACAATAATTCTCCTGCCCAAGATTAGAGACCATACTGTATTGATTACTGAGAATACATAATCCTGCCCAAGATTAGAAACCATAGTGTATTGATTACCTATATTATATACATGAAATTCTTTATTATCGGGACTGTTTGGCATCATGCAGGAAGGAAGACAATCCGAGCAAGCTACATTAATTTGGAACCTTGACATGGAACATATGATGTCTGCATACTATACAAACAACTATGTCTAAGTTTCAAAGTCTTTAAGCAAAATTCCACCAGAAACAAATGGATTTTTGAAGTATATAAATGCAAACTTCTAGAAGGCTGGGTGATGGTGAGTGGGTGATAGCGTGGGCAAGGAATGGAGGTGGAGGATGGGTTGAAGGAGGATCTGTCAAAGCACACATCAACACCATCTTCGTTATACAAACTGTGTCCAATGGTGTCCATCAAAAATGTCATGCTCCAGAAATGAAGGTGTTCACAAAACTTGTGTGTTGTTACAGATGCCACATACATGCACACCAAATATACTTTAGTCATCACTTAGACTAGTGGGGAAGATATACACACAAATATATTGTTTTCCTCATTTTTTTCTTATTTTTATTATTTTCCTCATTTTTTTCTTATTTTTATTAGTCCTTATCAAGGGACAGTGAAAGGCTATTACTATTTTTTTATTATTATTATTAATTTAAATTTTTGTTTTTCTTCATGTAGGGAAAAAATATAATTTAATTATTTAGAAATAAAATCATATTTTGTAGATATAAGTTTATTGTTATTATTATTAATTTATTTATTTTTCTTCATGAAAAAAATATAATTTAATTATTTGGAAATAAAATTATATTTTGTAGATATATGTTGGAAATAAAATTATATTTTGTAGATATATGTTTAGCATGTATTTATATATGTAGATTTCATAGTTTTGTCTAAAAATTGGCAATAAGCCATAGGAAAAAATGTTACAAAAATAGATATCAAGGTTTAATGTGTATTCTGTCGAAAAGGTAGAATCACATATAATGTGTTCATACAAAAAAAAAACATATAAGTGTTGCTTTCATTTGACATATATATAATAATTTTAAAAGTCCATATCAGAAAGTCTAAACATTTGGTGCATCAAGTGCTTCTAGACCATTGTCCATCAAAGGTCTATGATAATACTCATATAATCTGTCATTTTGAGACTCCAAAGTCATCCAATCCCCATGAACCATCCTAATGCTATCCTTAGAGAGGGAGTCTTCCTGGGCATTTCCCTCCTTGTAGACATGAGTAATAGTGAACATGTTAAATGAATATTTTAAACAAACTATCTCATTGGCGTGAGGAAAAATCCCCAAATTGTGGCATTTTCTAGCTCCAATGACCCAATTAATAACCAATATTGAGTCTCCAAAAGATTGCGAAGAGTGAACATCATTTTCAAGGGAAAAAATAAGTAGGAGCTCCAAAGCCATTAGTTCCAAAAAGTTGTTTGAACCTTCACATAGTCCCATTTTGATATGGAAAAAATGTTATTCTATCAAAAACAAAATTGCACCTCTCTCACAAACTCTTGGTTCACCTTGGGCTACCCCATCCAAAAAGCTCACAACCTAGACATACCAATTCGATCTTGAGTAAAATTCTTGCTAGCGTGAACTATTTGATGCTTAGGGAAAAAACATAATATAGCAAGTGATTGAGTTGTGATGATCTCTGGAGGCATTCAAAGATCATTAAAAATGGTTTTATTCCTAGCATGCCATATACCCTAACAAATTAACAGAGGCACCACATTGAAGGATTTTACCCCTTGAATAGAACACAATTCAAACCATGCCACCAAGAGATCTTCTCCTTGTCACTGACAATCCTATCCAATTGTATTTGAAACTAAATGGAAAGGAGGCTTTGTGTAAGGGAAAGTAACAAGCATATGGTTGACATATTCCTTTGCATCTATTTGACAAGGGTTTCAAGGCTAGATGGCTACAATGCATTAGTGTGATAAGAAAGACTTGTGTTAGGGTTTCATTTTAGGTCTAGGATGTGCAAATGTGATAGATAAGTAAGGCTTATTAAGAGTTTTGCCAAGTCAATTCACAAACTTGGGACAAGGTAGGTTTTAATCCATGTAATTAGGTCAATAGAGATGGTTATGGGATTGCTTGGGAAAATAATTGACTAAGGGAAATCAAAATAATCATTCATAGACATGAACTTTGGCTTTTGGGGTGCGATTATACGACTCATATTTGGATGAACGTGATCATGTTTAGCTTAGGGAGTGCAAGAAAAATAGTTAAAATGAAATTCTTAGGTATATATATGCATTAATCCCATCATAAGAATGCCAAACATCATGGAAATATTAAAATCCACATGCAAAACAACAAAATTGTAACATTCAAAAGAAAACATACAAATTGTGAATGCCAAAAATGAGAAGGGTTGATGCCTACCTTAATCCAGTCGGGTGGGAACAATCGCAATCAACAAGAATAGATATGAGATTTTTAAAATAAACGTGAATGGAGCTCTTGGAGACCAATAAAACCATGAAATGATTATAGGGTAAAATCCTTTTTATAGTTTTAGTTTACACATGTGAAGGAATATGAAATGAATGGAAAATTGCATTCTAGAGTGCGATAAGGCGCAAGAAAGTGTGACAGACTCTAGTCCAATATTATCACTCAAGGATGTGTCTATGCTAGTTCTCAAAATCCCACTAGGGACAAGAGATGTGACTGTGTTTGGTTGAGGAATATTGAAATAATTCTAAGAAAAGAAAATTAGAATATTTTGGGAAGCTTGATCTTTTGAAAGATTGACGAGGGCTTCAAAACTTTAGATGTCAAAAATTTTGGGGGGCTATTGTAGCAGCTACAACATGACCTTTACCATCATTCACACTCATAGGATTATGAGCAATCCCCCCTTGGCTACAATTCCTAATTTGAGGTGAATTTGGTCCCTTGGAAAACCAAACTTATAGAAGATGTTCTCCCTCAAAAAATTTTCCACCTTCTTCTCATTTGTTTCTTCACTGCCTTTACTTTAGCTAATTTAGTCGGATAACTAGTGCACACAATGATGTACTTCTTCTATCTTGATGGAGGCTCAATAGACCCAATGAAGTCCATGCCCCATTTATCAAATGGCTCGAGAGTCACTTGAGTTTGTTCGAGAATTCTACCCTTAGGTGTGGGCTTTCCCATCCTTTGGCATTGATCACACATGGTGGTGTACCTTCTTGCATCTTGATGTAGAGTGGCATAGTAGTAACTGTCTTGTACAAATTTGAAGTTTGTCCTCTTAGCAGCAAAGTGGCCCCCAAAAGGTCCATCATGGCATATTGAGAGGATGTAAAAGACCTCATCTTCCTTCACACATCTTCTCAAAATATGATTTGGTCCCAACTTGAAAATATTTCCACCAATCCACGTGAAAGGGATGTTCTTCTTAAAAATCTTTCTCTTTTCCTTGGAGGATAGATTATGATGGAACCTCCTAGTAGCCAAGTAGTTTGCAATATCAATAAACCAAGGAGATAACACGGAGATGGCATAGAGGTATTCATCTAGAAGTTGATCTGTTGGGAAAAATACTTGGCCGAGGGGGTTGAATCAGTATTTAAAACACACTTAATTTTTTTTTCTTACTTATATTTATGTACACGACTTTTTTGAAACAAACCCACGTATGTACATGACTGTCATGTAGAAAACTATTGTATATCTAGTAAACTTACTTTTCAGTTACTTCAACATCTGTTTAACTTGAACCACTTTATCAGTGCCACATTAATCATTAATAAAATAGTAACCATGTGCAATAAGAAAAAAATAAACCATTACACATAAGCAACACACATGAACACCAATATTTCAGGTGGAAACACAATGTGGGAAAAAAACACCGATGATGTCGTCTCTTTCTTATTTTATTATTAATAAAAACTTCTTACAATCTTGTACTGGTGCAAACTCATACCAACAAGCAAGCACCCACCTGCAGAAGGATACAACCTTATCTCGTTTTCTAGTACCTACTGGAAGGGAGTTCCAACCCCCTGCAGTACTGTGGACCACGTTTCATAATTTTTCACACTAGATCCACCTAATACAAATCATCAAATTTGTAGGCCACTTTTCATCAAATTTTGAGACTGGACCCACTACCATCAAGTAACAAAACTAAAACCAATCATAAAATCACTTAATCAATATCAAACAACAAAAGAAGTTAGATCACTATAAACCCATTCACCAGAATACCAATCCACATATTGTTCATCACAAAAACTAGATTATGTCATTGCAAACCTTGAGCAATAGAATATTAGAATATATATGCTACTTTGGCTTAGCATATTCGCGTACATACGTGCTTTCCATGAGGCATACCCACGTACATATCTCAAAACGTTGAACCCTAAAACAGATTCACTATTATTCTGAAACACACACTAAGTTAAACCTTGAAACACTGAATCATTCTCAAACTATCACAAAACCATCACAGGTCTTCAATCACATATACCTAGAAGTATCATCACTTCTTTAATCAATCAATTCAGCTTCAAACATCATTGTTAAACTTAGATTATCAGGTAAGACTTCATTGACAGACAACAGAAACATAGCAAGATTGATTAAACTGATCAGACATCCTTTTCAACAAAACACTAGCTTATATATGTGCTTTCCACAAAGCATTGTCATGTGTATACGTGCTTTTTAGGAATGAAACCCAAGAAAAAATCATAATATATACATGACTTACCAGTGTTAAATCTACGCGTGTATGCACCTTTCAGGTTATCAAACCTTCTTACAGATCTACAATTACTAGAACAAATCTTCATTGCATAACAGAACTTCAAACATGTCCAGATCTCAACATACACAAAATAATCACACATTAAAACATTATCTTCACAGACCAAATCAACTCATAATCAATATTGTCATTTCATATCTATTGGATCTGATCCATCATTGAATTCCCAGGTGCATACTTAGTTTTAGATCAAACAAATCAATAATAACCCATTACATGCACACTTGCTTCATATCTAACTATTCATTAAATATTCATCACTTACACACCAAACACTTTGACGTTCATCTCCTTATGTAGCTTAGCCCTTAGACAATATCATAGGTCAAAACCATACTAGTGTCAATGGTATTCTTGGACGAGATCAAATATCCATTGTTGGGCTCAATACCATGGGTTGATACTATGGTAAATACCCTTGGTATTTAGAACACCATGGTGAGGAAACTGTACGCACCCTTCCTTCTTCATACGTGTGTGTGTCCGTGACTTTTCTTCACAGAACCCCCGTTACTTCTTGAAACTTCATATTTATCATTCCTCTGTCTCTGAACTGTTGTGCCTTTGACCAAACACTCTGTCATGTGTAGACACATCCTGTTGACATATTCATCAAGTAGGTTTCCAGCAGAAGACAACATATAAAGTAGGTTTCCATCAAGGAAAACACATTAGTCATAATGCCAACAATATCCCCATTTGGACTTCATGGGAACCACTCTTTGTGTTTGGTCACCACAACCTGTAAGTACCTATAAAACACATCAAGCTAAGCACCACAATTTTCAACCACCAAGTTACTCTCCCCCTTTGACATCAAGCGAAAATGGATGACTAATGCTAAATGAAGGCTTCTCTCTTGAGTGTTGTAGATTTGAACTATTGAGTATGAACAATGAATACTTACCATGCTCCCTCTAAGCACATGCTTAAATTTTAGAAGGATGTGAGATGAAGTACATGACTCAATGACTCAAATGAATATGAATTTTCCTATCACCAAGGACTCAAACTTACATCAATCACCCAATCACAATGGGTTTACAAACTACATCATATGCCCAAAAATATGGGACTACATGACTTGTCCACAATAGTCCATATATGATTGATTTTTGCAATTATTACATCATAGGGCTTTACATGACCTTTACATCAAATGGCATATATGAAATTTATAATCAAGAAAAAATACCTCGACAATACCATGATAGTCGTCAACAACTATCATATATCATATAGTATTTGCACCATAATCATTTGTTAGCAGCAACATGAATAACGACGTGCACTTTTTCATCATTAATCAAGAACTTCAGCAACATAAACAACATCACCATTGATAAGAATCATTATGTACCAAGGAATTCTAAAGAAAACATAATGCCTACAATGCATTATTAGAAGCATATCAAATACTCCCCTAAGCCTATGACATATTTGCAAACTGTACTCAACCAATTCCAGAACTAGCAAGCAAAATTGGAGCTTCTTTCTTCGTCATAGAAAAATATACACTAGTATTCATACGATCCACATACAGAAAGTAAAATACTGAAACTTCTTAACTTCAACTCCCCCTAAGCCTGTATTGTCTGTACCAGTTCACTCTTATGACATCGGATGCACTGTCAGTAATGTAAGAAATGAATTTTAAAAGAACCATGGGAGTCATCATCAAGACACATATGTATTAATCCCTCTGATCTTGAAATATTACCAGAGTGATGAAGAAGGTACCATTCCTAATTTATGTATGAGATATTCAAATGCATCACATGGAAGAGGTTTTGTAAATATATCAACAACTTGTTCTTTTGAGGGAACATATTCCAATTTGACCTTTTGTTCAAGCACCTGTTGTCTTAGAAAATGATATTTAATTGGAATATGCTTGGTTGGAGTGCCTAACATGATTTTTTGAAATACTAATGGCACTTGTATTATCACATATAATGGAAATGGTTGGAGAACAATTGATTTGAATATCTTGCAATGTTTGCACCATCCAGAGAAGTTGTGTGTGACAAGAGGTAGCAACAATATATTCTTCTTCTGCAATAGATAAAGCAATTGAGATTTGTTTTTTTTTGAAACAAGGTACCAAGCGGGGCCCCATATATAATTCTCCTCCATTAGTGATTTTTCTATCATCAACATTTTTTGCCCAATCTGCATCTGTATAGGCATGAAGAGTAAGATCTGCATCTTTGGGATACCATAATCTAGAGTCTTGAGTTCCTTGTAGATATTTGAATATTCTTTTAACTACCTAAAGATGAATTTCTTTTGGATTAGCTTGGAATCATCCAACAATCCCATCTACATGCATGATATCTGGTCTTGTTCCTGTAAGATAAAGTAGACTTTCGATCATGGGTACGCATTCTGGTTGGTTAACTGTGGGAGAATAATCATGTAAACTGAGACTACATCCTGTCACCATTGGTGTGCATACCAGTTTTCAATATTCCATTCCATATTTCTATAGAATCTTCTTGAGGTACTTTGTTTGTGAGAGAAAAATTCCATTCTTTTCTTTTGTACTTGTAAACCAAGAGAGTATGTTAGTTCACCAAGTATAAGCATTTCAAATTCTCATTGCATGACAGAGGAAAACCTTTGATTCATGGATTCTTCATTACTACCAAAGATGATGTCATCACGTAAAAAACAACAATTAAAACTTTACCATCATCCACCTTTATATATAGTTTTTGTCAACAGACCCCTTAGTGAAGTGTTGTTGTTGAAGATACCTGTCAAGTTGATAATACCATGCACAACGGGCTTGTTTTAGCCCATATAATGCCTTTTTGATTTTGCAAACAAGTCTTTCATCATTTCCTAGAATGAACCCTTTAGTTCGTTCAATATAGACTTCTTCTTCTAGGTCCCCATTTAAAAAAGCATATTTAACATCCATTTGATAGAATTTGAAATGATGAAAGCTTGAAAAAGAAAGAAACATTCTTATGGCTTCTAGTCTTGCTACAGGTGCAAATTTTTCTTCAAATTATATTCCTTCTTGATGAGCATAGCCTTTTCAAACAAGTCTTTCTTTATTTCTAATTACTTCTCCATTCTCATTCAATTTATGTTTGAATACCCATTTTGTCCCAATAACATTCTTATCATGAGGTATAGGTATTAATTCCCATGTATGATTATTTTCTATTTGGTCAAGTTCTTCATTCATAGCCTTAACCCGACATTCATATTTGCTAGATTGATTTACATTTTGTGGTTCAAGTGTGGATAGTAAGGCTAGATAACTAGGAGTTACAATAAGATTTGTTCTAGTTTGTACTCCAGTTTCCTTATCACCTAGGATTTGAGATTTTGGATGATTTTTATGAACATACCTTGATGGAGTCTTTTTTTATTCTTTTGTACTGTCACTTCCTTATTTTGATGCTTCATTGATTCTTTCTTCAACATTCTTTTGGCTTGTTGTAGGAGCATCTTCGTCATCTACTGGTGCTTCTCTTTTGGTACCTGTGGATGCTTCATCAATCACAATGTCAATGCATTCAACTATATTTCGAAGTTTTGTATTGTAGCATTTGTATCATTTGCTTCTATAGGAGTAGCCAAGTAGAATTCCTTCATCTGCTCTAGATTCAAACTTGCCAAGCTTATCATTATTATTATGTATGTAGAATTTACTCCTAAAGACTCTAAAATGATTGATAGTTGGAGGCTTACCGAACCAAAGTTCGTAAGGCATTTTATCATTGTTTACACGAATATGAGCTTTGTTGAGAATAGTTACCGTTGTACATGTTGCTTCACCCCAGAAGGTATGAGGTGTCCCAGACTCATCAATCATAGCACGTGCCATTTGATGATTTTTTTATTCTTTATGCTACCCCATTTTGTTGAGGAGACTTAGCTCTAGAGAACTGTCTCTTAATGCCACGTTGTTCACAAAAATTAAAAAATTCATCTGATATGAATTCTCCTCCCCTATAATATCTAAGACATTTGATTTTAAATCTAAGTCATTCTCTACTAAAGCTTTGAAGACCTTAAATTTATCAAATTCTTTACCTTTATGTTTTAATAAACCAATCCAATACATTCTAGTAAAGTTATCAATAAATAAGATGAAATATTGTTCACCTCTAGGTGACCTTTTCTTCATTGGCCCACACAAATCAGTATGAATAAATTCAAGTGGCTTACTTGCGGAACCTCATTTGGCATTGAATTGTACCCTGGTTTGCTTACCAAATTGACATGATTTGCATATAGTATTTTCCGGTAGAGAGATTTTGGGAAAATCACGAACTGATCCTAGCTTGCTTGTCATATGTACTTGATTAAAGCTTAGATGTCCCAATATTTTGTTCCACAACTAGATTTCTTCTACTTTGCTTAAATAAAATTGTTTTAGAACTCCTTCCAAGACATAGACATTACCTGGAGTTCTTGTTCCTTTTATTACGATTTTTCCTGTATCGAGATTTCGAACCACGCAATTATTTGATCTGAAAACAATTTCATTCCCTTGGTCACACATTTGGATAACACTTAACAAGTTATGCTTCAACCCATAAACAAATAAAACATTTATAGCTTAACCTTTTCTTTTAGCAAAACAGTTCCTTTTCCTTTTAATAGCAGTAGGTGAATTATTTCCAAAGGTTACAGTCTTTTCTTTATTTATCTCATTATAAGACATAAACCTATCTTTATCACCTATCATGTGTTTTGAGCATCCACTGTCATTGTAATACAATTTTCCTTGATCTCTTGCATATAAATCTACACCACAATTCTAAGATTCAATGGTCTTATTCTTCCATACCTTAGATGTTATTTCCATTTTCTCATTCTCAGGTGTTAATCGTCCTTTTCTCATGCATTCAAATTCCTTATGCCCAAAGTTATTTCAAAAAGAGCATTCAGTTTCATATTGAAAAGGAGAGAAAGAATTGTGAGAGTATTTCCTTACCCCAAACTCATTCTTTTGTTTTCTTGCTTCTCTAGTCATGATAGTTTTGTAAGCAACACATTGAGTAGCCTTATGACCAAAATTCTGACAAGCGAAACATTGTCCATTAAAGTAGAAGTTTATGGAGGTATAGTACCTTCTAGTGTTTTTTTCCTTTTGATTGAATCGTAAATAATTTACCTGTGAAGTATTTGGTCATTTATTCTTTTGAAGTAGGCTAGAGTTTTGTTAACTGCTTCTTTTTACTGCATTTAGGTAACTTTCAATGTCTGTAGAGGAATTTACAGCCTTTGATGTTTCTTCACTGTATCCAAAAAATGTATTTATAAGAGAGCGTTGAACTTTGATGATTTCATCTAAGGTTTCAAATCCTTTAGAAAATGTAAGATTAAGACTTTTTTCTGTCTCAAGTTCTCTCCTTAGACTTACTATTTGACATTCTATCTTTTCATTATGCTTTTCCTTTTCTATGATTTGTTTCTTCAAAAATTCTTCTACTAATTTAGCTTCTTCTAAACAAATCTCAAGCTGAGCTATTTCTTCAATAAATATATCTTTTTCTTCTAGGGCATCCATGAAATTGTCATTAGACTCATTACTACCTCTATCTTCAAATGCCATAAGTAATTGATATTCTTGATCAGACTCACCTTCTTCATTTGAAAGACCATCACTATTTTCATGTGTATAAAAACTTCTCTTGTTTTCAAGCCTTCTCCTATTTATTTTTGTGACTTCTTTCCCTTTTTCATGATTTTCTCTATAGGGACACTTAGCAACATAATGAGCAACTCTACCACAAGCAAAACATTTGAAGGGAAGCTTACCTCTAAATCTTCCACTACCCACTTGGGGTTTCTTTACGCAGTTTGCCTCTTCTTATTCTAAGACATAACCTGATTCTTCCTTTTCTTTTCCTTTTGCAGTAGTTTTGAATGCAAATTCTGTGATATTTGTAGCACCAAATTTTCTCATTTCATAGGTTGTTAGAATCCCATGAAGTTGTTCAATAGTAAGATTCTTCAAGTCCTGCATTTCTTCTATTGCAAAAACTTTTGAATTGAATTTGGGAGTTAGGGATCTTAATATTGTTTCAACCAGTGATGATTGTTTTATTTCTTCACCAAGATTTCTCATAGACTTCACGATCTCATCTACCCTAAAAAAGAAACTTGTGATACTTTTGTCATTGCACATCCAGAGAGTTTCATATTGAATTATAAGAGTTTGAAGTTTGGCATTTTTTACCTTGGTGTCACCTCCATAGCTTTGGATTATCTTGTCCCATATAGCCATCTCTATATTCAACTCCATGACTTTGATAAATTCTTATTCGGCCAAGCTTACTAACATAGCATTGAAAACTTTTGCATTGGTCTCATATTTCTTCTTTTTTCTTCATCTGTGGGAATGGAGGATGGATAATGATAGCCTCCTTCAACGATTCCCCATACATCTGCTCCAAGTGACTGCAAATAAGCTCTTTTTCTTACCTTCTAGAAAACTAGTTTGGTTATGTAGAACAATGGTGCCGTGATAGATGTTTTCACCTTTTGATTGCTCATCTTGGTGAATCTTCCTTCAAGCAATCAAGCTTCTTCCGAAGGACCTACTCTGATTCCAATTTTTGGGAAAAATACTAAGAGGGGTGGGGGTCAATGAATCAATATTTAAAACTCACTTAAACATTTATTTTCTTACTTGTATTTATGTTTACGACTTTACTGAAAGAAACCGACGTATGTACATGACTGTCGTGCAAACAATTAGCATATATCTAGTAAACATGATTTTCAGTTAATTAAACATCTATTTAACTTGAACCAGTGGATCAGTGCCTCATTAAGCATTAATAAAAAAATAATCATGTGTATTAAGAACAAAATAAACCATTACAGATAAGAAACACACATGAACAACAATATTGTTAGGAGGAAACCCAATGTGGGAAAAAACCATCATTGTTGTTGTCTCTGACTTCTTTTATTATTAAGAAAAAATTCTTACAATTTTGTATTGGTGTAGACTAATACCAGCACACAGGCACCCACCTGTAGAAGGATACAACCTTCTCTCCTTTCCCACCACCCACTGTAAGGGAGCTCCAACCCCTGCACTATCGTGGAAAGCGTTTCATAAATTTTCACACTAGATCTACCTGATACAAATCATCAAATATGTAGGCCACGTTTCATAAAATTTCAGACTTGACCCACTACCATCAAATAATAAAACTAAAACCAATCATAAAATCACTTAATCAATCTCAAAAAACCAAAGCAGTTAGATCACTGTAAACCCATTCACCACAATATGAATCCACATATTATTCATCACAGAAACCGAATTTTTCAATATAATATCAGAATATATACGCTACTTTATTTTAGGATATCCACATACATACATGCTTTCCATGAGGCATAACCGTGTGTACATAACTCAAAAAACTGAACCTTGAAACTGAATCATTGTTCTTCTAAAACACACACTGTGTCAAACCATGAAACACTGAATCATTATGAAACTATCACAGAACCATCACAGGTCTTCAAGCACATATAGCTAGCAGCATCATCACTTCTTCAATCAATTAATTCAACTTCAAACATCATTGTTAAACTCATATTATCAGGTAAGGCTTCATTGACAGACAACAGAAACATAGCAAGATTGATTAGACTAATCAAACATCCTTTTCAATAAAACCTTGTGTTATCGGGAAAGCTAGTGTCTATGCAGAGCTGCTAGTCCCACTAAGGCTGGTAGCTACCTTAGAAACAAACAAGCTAAAACTACTTTCGTTTTCCTTTATGAGAAATAGATAAGAGGGGAATAAGGAGACCAACCTCTGTCTTGCGCTTGGTTCCATGCTCGATTCCTCTCCCTTCTGATAGATCTTTGCTACTCGCTTCCTTGTCTACCTAGCTTCATAGAGCACCTGTAGAATCAAAGCAGTGTAACACTATCCAAGAACATAGATCTATTATCATAAACAATATAGGACCAGATATATATTGACCACACAAATGCATATAACATCAATTGTACAAGAATGTGGAGGAAAACTTGAATAGCTTTTGATAATCAAGAAAGAGAAAAGAGGATTACAACCAATTGTTCTGACCCAGCATCATCCTCTCAGCAAGAAAGCCCTTCTTCAACTCATGAAAAGCTTAGATCACCCAACACTATGATATTGCACCAAGAAACCAGTAGCACTTCCTTACAAGATACAAAATTCCAGCCTCTGGATCTCTGGGATGAGGGATCCATATATAGATGTTTGCAAGGGGGGTGAGTCAGCTTTTGAGAGTTGATTAGTGTCCTCTCTCTGATAGTTCTTGATTCCACTTGGAGATTGATGATCTCTTACTCATCCCTAGGTGAATGCAGAGAGGCAAGTGTCACAGGAGAAGTTTCTAGAAGATTCCATGATCCTCCACCTTGCAGATTGACCCTGCCATTTGTCCACTCTCGCCCATCGCACCCCATAGAAGGGCTTTCCAAGATGCATCGCACCTACTATGTGTATTTAGGTGGGATGCAGCGCAATTTGACCATGGAGCAAGTGAGATGGTCCAGTTTTGACTAGTTCTGAGCAGTTTTTCATGGAGAACTTCTGGGAGAAGATGTAATCAGTTGGCCTTGTTCTTTTAGAGGTTGGAACAACACTTTTAGGGACTTAAGAGCCCTTGGTTTATGGACATTTATGATTGGGGTTGTAGTGCCCAAAAATGTCTATAACAGTTGCCCCCTAAAGCATGAAGTCGTTAATCTGTTGATGTCGGGTGAAATGCTTTATCATGAGGATCTGAAGTTCTTTCAAGCTGGAAGGCGACCTGTAATAAGATACAATACAATACATTATCTTCATAATATTTTCATGATCTAGCTGAGGTGGGCATTCCCATGCTGAGCTTTATAAATTCATTTTCATGTACATAAGACAGATAATCGTCTGAGTGTAGACTGATGATCCTGGTAGAGCCATCATCCCTTAGATTGGATGATTATCTGTGCAGTAATGATGCACATTTGATGTCTTTATTTTCCTAAATATATATCGCAGCCCGGATGGATGAAACTAGATCCGGGGTCTTCAATCTCGTTTGATCTTCACTCAAAGTACAAGTCGATCCATGTGAGAGATGTTTTGGAGTCGAACATGGAAAGACATCGCCTGATTACTAGCCAATGATGTAAGCTGTTAACAGGTGCGAGAGGAATCACCGATAATGATGATGACCCTCAAGGTACTGCATTACAATTCATGTGGTGTGAATAAGGGACTTGGCATCGAACACCACGCAAAAGCTTTCGGTCGAAGGCCATTGATGTAAACCTGTCGCGGATGTGAGAAACTTGCCATTGAGGCATGCAAGCTTCAAAGTACTGAAAGGGTTGTTCCTAGATCGACTTCTTGGATAATGAGCTGATGTCGACAAGAAGCGATCCATCATAGGAGGGCCTTAATGAATCCCACATCATTGACACAGAACGGAGCAAATGATTTTAATGGAGGTGAAAACGATCTGGTGATATAAAGTTCAGGTGGCGATCATGAAAGAATGGAGCGTGAATGTATTGAAGTGGGTGAGAAACAGGTGAATTCTCTGAGCGACTTCTCTTGAACATATCGGCAACACTGACATGATGGATCGGTAGCATTAACCGCAAATATGGATGGTGTGACAGAACCATGGTGATGTGACCAGTGAATGGAACAACCCAACCCAACTCGGATGCAGAGTGAAAGTGTCATGTTCAAGAGTGACTTGCTACCGATAAAGTTTCTTCAAGTTTTCTTCCCAATTTTCCTGAGTCATTGCTGACCAGTACCTCTTTATTTTTATCAAGCTTGAGGAGGATAACATATGCTTGTTCTATAATTTTCCCTTCGGGCAAACCCATCACTATGTTTTAACGAGCCTAGCGATAGTGAAACTTGTTCTTGTCTGTACAGACAAGTTTGTCGCTATTCGGTTTTAATGAGTTTAACGACAAGGATAACTTGGTCCTTTTCAATTTTAGAGAGTCTGAAAAAGGGACGTAAAGAAAACTCCAATAATCCTTTTTCGTCATGTAATCCCTTGAGTCCGAAAAAGTATAAAATAATGTAAAAGGGATGAATTTTCGGTACTTTTAATGAGTCGAACAAAACAATCGCTCGATATTTTTGTGTAATAATCCCTCAAGTCCAAAAAGATTAAAATTTAAATGAGGGATAGCACTTCTGGTCCCTTTAACGAGCTGGAGAGGCCAATTTCTCGGCAATCTTTTCATATTTTATGAGTCAGTTGAAAAGAGCTTAAACGAGACTCATTTTTTGAGGAACGAGTGATAAATTTGGGTAGCAACTGATTCCAGGTAAGGTTTGGAATTTTTTAATCACGGCAGTGTCACAAGGAAGGCTAACAGGATCACTCTTTCCAGCTGTTCCTAAAAAAGGGTAAACAATCAAATGGAGGTGAATGATCGGCCAAAACAAAGTGGAGGTGATGATGAGAACACGACCAAGGCTTCAAAGGCTGATGGTAATACATTCACAATGGTTATTTATCGGAGAATGGTTCATTTTTTAATGAGCTTAAACTCTGGGGGAACATTTGCTCATTGCTTATGTTTATTTTTTAACGAGCTTGATTTCCGCGTTAAAGTTGCTCGACTAATCCAGTCGTATAATAAGGATGTCTCATATATAGAAACGACATTATTTCAAAGCTTTTCCCCGCATCCTTTCTTTATGAAAGTTAGGAAATGACCAATCCTATGAGTTTAAAGGGTTAGAGGACCTATAAATTTAAAAAAATAAATGGTCGCTCTTTTCTTGCACGCCAAAAGGTTTGCATGCCCCCAGGTATAGCGAAGTAGACTTTCCAGGTTACCCCTCAATTTGCAAACAAAACGTTTGTTTTATCAGGAAAGGCCTACCTTTTCAGGTTACCCCTCAATTTGCAGACAAAACATTTGTTTTATCGGGAAGGGCCTACCTTAACAGAGGTATATTATTCCAGTCTAATCCCATTTTCCAAAATGGACGGGTGTGTCAGGCCAGTCATATACTCTCCGCGGAAACCCACCCTATACCCAAGGTTTTCCTGTCGAAATAGGCCAGGGTGCATGCCCCCTGGGTTTCAGTCATATCCTCTGAATCACTTGCGTTCATCAGGAGGATGGACTGGGGATTGATGAGACATTCCTTGTGTGAAAATACCATTCAGGGTTGGTATATGACTATTTGCTATGTGTGAACCGGGGAATGAAAGCTGGTCTACGAGCTTGACCACTCTTCCTTCATGTAGAAAACACATTACTCTAAAGAGTGAGGAGACAATGGCTCTTATGCAATAAATATAGTCTCTTCCAAGGAGTAGATTATAATCCAGGGGTCCTTGGACTACCATTACGTTCATGTGAACGGTTTTCCTTCTCAATGTTATCGGCACATTGGGAAGGATCCCTAACGGTCGACTGGTTCCTTTGTCAAAGCCTGTTAGGTTTCTCATCTCAGGCAAAAGCGATGGTGAACCAAGCACTTTCCAAGCAGTTGAGGAAAGGATACTCACAAAAGCCCCTTCATTTATGATGGTACCGGCCATGACCATTCTATATATTTGAGCAATGATTCGACATGGTACACTAGCCGGTAAGCAGGGTCTGCCTAGTAGATTCCAATCGAAGGAAACAACTAGGTTGCTTGGAGGTGGGGCTGAATAGATGACCGGATACAACTCTGACGAACTTCCTTCCTGCGGTAAAGGAACTGGTAGACTGCCCCCATGTTCATCGGAGTCTGTGCTTACGAAAAGAATTTGGATGGTGTCATCCTTATTCTCTTCGATGACTGTATCATCTGAAGATGGATCCTCTGAAGGCAAGACTGGGTCAACTGCCGCCTTGACCTTTTGACTTTCGTCTAGTGTGGATTCAGATGGTTTATCTACAGTGATAGACGCTTCGACCGACCACAAGGGCGTGTCAACCGGATTTTCAACTAGTGACGGACTCGGTAAGAGCTTATTATATCCAGGAGGAAGCCATAACGGTGAAACCAGACGGTCATCCAAAACTCTTTTAGCCTCGTCTAAGAAGGGACAACGGTGGAGGGCGTGATTGCCTTCACACAATTTACAAGGAAATTTACATCTTCCTTTTTGTCCAAGGGCTTCACTTTCACTAGTTGATAGTGCACCTTCAACATGATCATCAGAGGTTGATGACACTGGATTGTGCAAATGGGGAGACCAGTCCCTTAAGATCTGAGGGATGCAAGGAAAATCTCGATGATAGTGGTCTCCTTTGCAAATGACACATGGAGATTTAGGTCTAGTCGGTGCAGTGTGTGGATTTTCGCTAGACGATGCTTGGTTTCCCCTTTTCACCTTTGGCTCCTTCTTCTTCTTCTTCTCCTTCTTCTTCTCGGTTACTTGATTTTTGGCCTTACCAACTTCATCAAGCGAAGAGGAAGGAGGAGAGGAAGAATTGGATGAGGTAGAGGGTTGGGGAGTAACTTTGGTATCATTTAGTTGCTGACTTGATTGTTCAGGAATCACGGGGTTCTGAACGATAGAAGTTCAGAAGAGCCATACGAGAAAACCAATTGTCAATTCCGGAAGCGACAATGTGGCCATATGTGGTGCGCCAACATCTCCCCAAGAGGAGAAGGGACTAGGATTTCCCCCAAGGGGAACTCCTTGGTTGGTGGGCTCCATTCTTCTCAAACTTAGACCAACATAGGAAAGGTGATATTTATTCCATTTAAAATAAATTTTAGACGCTTTGACACAACTTGTTTTTTCAATTTTTAAGAGTCGAGAAAAAACAAAAGATGACTCTAGTCGCCTTCGATTTTTAATGAGCATGAAGTGACAAGTGCTCAGATGGACCTTTTCCTTTAAGGAGTCTAAAAATGAACGAAAGGGAATGTTCTGGAAATCCAGACAGAGGGATTACCAAACCAATCACAAAACTGTAGAATACTTTTTATGGTACGGCAGTTAATCTTCCCGAATGCTGTGTTCAGTGCATTGCGATCGATAGGGTGACAAACACGGCTTCCTATGGATAAAGGATAAAGCCTATTGTGGTCTCCCAATATATACTCGACGGTACATGGGATCACAAGTCTGTACTGGCACTTATCGTCTCAAGGTGGAGGAATCACCCAACCAACAATGAGAACAATAGTTACCAGCCTTAACGACGCCAGAATACGTCTCTAGCCTAGACTTCTAGATGTTGTACGTTAGGTTCCAAAACATTTTTAGATTCATTAAATTTATTTTACAGTTGATCTTGCTTAAGAAATTTTCCTTTTAGGTTCACCGTGTGATGTAGATGTACAATTCCTAAAATGCAATCTAAGATGATAAACATTCATTTAATCTTCTTTTTGCAATGAAAATCCTAGCTACTAACTAAAGAGAGATGGCGTTCTTTCAACATAGAGCAGAGAGCACACACTATATGCACTGTCCTAGATCAAACCAAAAAACAGTCTAAATGAAAATGCATGTGCATGTATTTTTTTTCAGCCTTCTTAATGTGTGAATGATAAAAAGAAAGCTAAGCGCAAATCTGAATTATTTTTCAAAGCGACGTTACTAACAAGTTTCTTTTCAAGACAAAATGAGGACAATGACGACACTTTGCGATTTGGAAATGAAAACTTGTTTTCGACACTTGAAAAACTACTAATTCAAATTAAATACAAGAGTAACAGTGTAATCGACTATCAAGAACAATCAGATTCTCTTCTATGACTGAAAACGACACTTGCGACACTTTCAAATCAAGAGACGACAGTACAATTATGCTACTTATTTGTAAAAGAGAACTGAAAATGGCTCAAAATACATAAAAACATTTACAGTCCTTTGCACAATAGAGGTGGAATAACGACAAGGAAGGGGGTTTCAACAGAGGTGTACTGACTACTGGCAGCAAAACTCTTGAATAGAGCTCAAAAGAGTGAACACATAAACCAAATCTAGGAGCAGGAAAGGCCTTGTCTGATCACCGCACCTGTAACACAGTGAACTGGAGATGCAGCGCACCTACTACACTCGGGAAGTGCGATGCATATGGAATTCACAAAAGAGACAGTGCACTGGACCAGGGACGAGACTTTAACTGGGTTCTGGGTCACAGTTTGCAGCTCAGTTCAGGGATTTAGGCCGAGCAAATGGTAATCAGTAAATCAATCACAGGGGTAGATCTAAAGAGGTTACTAGAGCCACCACAAGGGCAATTAGAGAGCTTGTAAATCAATTGTTCATTTCATAAACAAAACACGGAGATAGATTGAAGCAACATTGATCTACTTTGCACTTGCATAGCAAATGCAGTTCGAAGGCTAGCTAGTTTAACTTTAGGCTCCGTCTGTAAGTTTATAAAGTAAAAAAATGCAGATAAACAAACAATCTATTCGCTCCCTAGTGGAGTCACCATTTTGTTATCGGGAAAACTAGTGTCTATGCAGAGTTGCTAGTCCCACTAAGGCTGGTAGCTACCTTAGAAACAAACAAACTAAAACTACTTTCGTTTTCCTTTATGAGAAATAGATAAGAGGGGAATAAGGAGACCAACCTCTGTCTTGCGCTTGGTTCCTTTCTCGATTCCTCTCCCTTCTGATAGATCTTTGCTACTCGCTTTCTTGTCTACCCAGCTTCACAGAGCACCTGTAGAATCAAAGCAGCATAACACTATCCAAGAACATAGATCTATTATCATAAAAAATATAGGACCAGATATAAATTGACCACACAAATGCATATAACATCAATTGTACAAGAATGTGGAGGAAAACTTGAATAGCTTTATTGATAATCAAGAAAGAGAAAAGAGGATTACAACCAATTGTTCTGACCCAGCATCATCCTCTCAGCAAGAAAGCCCTTCTTCACCTCATGAAAAGCTTAGATCACCCAACACTATGATATTGCACCATGAAACCAGCAACACTTCCTTACAAGATACAAAATTCCAGCCTCTGGATCTCTGGGATGAGGGATCCATATATAGATGTTTGCAAGGGGGGTGAGTCAGCTTTTGAGAGTTGATTAGTGTCCTCTCTCTGATAGTTCTTGATTCCACTTGGAGATTGATGATCTCTTACTCATCCCTGGGCGAATGCAGAGAGGCAAGTGTCACAGGGGAAGTTTCTAGAAGATTCCATGATCCTCCACCTTGCAGATTGACCCTGCCATTTGTCCACTCTCGCCCATCGCACCCCATAGAAGGGCTTTCCAAGATGCATTGCACCTACTGTGTGTATTTAGGTGAGATGCAGTGCACTTTGACCATGGAGCAGGTGAGATGGTCTAGTTTTGACCAGTTCTGAGCAGTTTTTCATGGAGAACTTCTGGGAGAAGATGTAATCAGTTGGCCTTGTTCTTTTAGAGGTTGGAACAACACTTTTAGGGACTTAAGAGCCCTTGGTTTATGGACATTTATGATTGGGGTTGCAGTGCCCAAAAATTTCTATAATACCCTGGCTTATATATGTGCTTTCCACAAAGCATTATCGTGTGTATACATGATTTTCAGGAATGAAACCCGTGTAAATATTGAAATAGATACATGAATTACTAGTGTTAAATCCACATGTCTACACACCTTTCAGGTTACAAACCTGTGTATAGATTGTTAATTTATGGCACAAACCTTCGCTGCATAACAAAAATTCATACACACCCAGATATCAACATGCATAGAATAATCACAAGTTAAAAAATTATAATCACAGATCAAATTGACCCATAATCAATACTGTCATTTCAGATCTATTGGATATGAGTTATCATCGAATTCCTGGGTGCATATTTAGTTTTAGATGAAACAAATCAATAATAACCCATTACATGCACACTTGCTTCAGATCTAACTATTCATGAAATATTCATCACTTGCACACCAAACACTTTGATCTTCATCTCATTATATATCTTAGCCCTTAGATAATACAACAGGTCAAAAACATACTAGTGCCAATGGTATTCTTGGAATGGATCAAATATTCATTGTTGGGCTCAATACCATGGGTTAATACTATGGTAAAGACCCTTCGTATTTAGAATACCATGGTGCAGAAATTGCACATTCCTTTCCTCCTTCATACGTGCATGTGTATGTGAATTTGCTTCACAGAACCCATGTATACTTCTTGAAACTTCATCTTTATCATTCCTCTATCTTTGAACTACTATTCCTTTGACCAAATGATCTGCCACATGTAAACACATCTTGTTATCATATTCATCAAGTAGGTTGCCAGCAAAAGACAACACATCAAGTAATTTTCCATCAAGGAAAACACATTAGTCATAATGCCAACATGATCATCTACCATCTCCTCATTCCTTGCAGGCAAGGTCAATCATGAAAAAAAAATTGCAACCACTTTTTCTTTCCCCGGTTTCTCAACAATATTTAAATCAAATTGTTGCAATAATAAAAACTATCTAATTATCCTACCATTAACATCAAGTTTATTCACTAAGTACTTAATGGCTACATGATCAGTGTGAATAAATTTTCGATACCTAGTGATGTAGTGCCTAAACTTGTTTAGAGAGTGTACCACAACCAAGAGTTTCTTTGAGTGACTATATAGTTAATTTCAACCTTAGAAAGGTTATTACTGATGAAATATATATCATAGGGAAGTTTGTCTTCAACTTGTCCTAAGGCTTCTCCTATACCTTTATCTGATGCATTTGTGTGAATAGGGAAGGGCAATGTCCAATCAGGACTCGTAAGGATGGGTGCAGTGTTCAACTTCTCCTTTAGTACTTTGAAGGCCTCCTGACATTTATCGATCCAAAAAAAGTCAGAATCTTTAGCCAGTAGTCCAAATAAGGGTGAAGCCAATTTACTGACGTCCTTTGTGAACCTTCTATAATACCTAGGCAATCCAAGGAAGATTCTAACATATCATTTTATTTAGGGATAGGGACCCCCTCAATGATGGAAACTTTATTAGGGTCAACCTATATCCATTCCTTAGATATGGAATGGCCTAGAGTAGTCCTTGCATTCGTCAAAAATTCACATTTCTTGGGACTTAATGAAATATTCATCTCAATTCATTTCTCTAACACCTTACACTAATTAAAAAGAGCTTCTTGAAAATCACATCCATAAGGGGTGAAGTCATCCATGTATATCTCAATCTTGCCATAAACAAGTTCAACAAATATACTCAGAACTACCCTTTGGAAGGTGGAAAGGGCATTGCATAAACTGAATGGAAGGACTCTAGAAGCAAAGGTAACCCAAGGACGTGTGAATGTGGTGTTTTCTTGGTCCTCAATGCTGATCTGTACTTGGTTGTACCCACTAAATCCATCTAGGAAGTAAAGGAATCTCTTCACTGCAAGGCCATTTAAGACTTGGTCAATGAAAGGAAAAGGGAAGTGGTCCTTCTTTGTAGCCTTTTTAAGCTCTCGGTAATCAACACAAATCCTAAAATTCCCTTTTTTCTTAGGGCTTATGGTATGGGGCACACGCACTCACTATCTAAAATGGGGTATATGAACCCTCAATCTAGTAGATTTTGTAATTCCTCTTTCACAATGTCCTTAAGGGATGAATTCATACTTCTATGGGGTTGGTGCATAGGCTTGCATCCCTCTTTGATGTGGATATGATGAGTAAAAAATAATAATTGCACACCTTTTATTTCCTTATAGTCCCAAGAAAAAGCATCAAGGTGTTGCCTTACCACATTGCATAATTGTTCTTCTTGCTCGACTCAGAGAGAGGGGTTGAACTTTAGAGTTATGGATGGGATAATATCTACAACCTTGGGATGATCTATATTAGGGTCAATAGAGTATAGATCAGTCCATGGTTTTCTCTCATATTCTTTCATCAGTTCATCAATTAGCATGGAAATGGGAGGTTGATTGTATAAGATATGATCAATAAGTTCATCTTCATGAAGCTTCATCACTCCTACAATAGTTTATAGTGTAAAAATTGGGTAGAGGTATGTTTGATAAAACTCTTCTTCTTCCTCATCCTCTAACCATAAGGGAAAATCATTCTCAATAGAAGGTTGAGAAGGAAGGTATAACACAAGTTTTTTTGATAGATGCCCATTCTTGATGGTCATGTTCCCAACCCTGCAACTAATGTAGGCATCAACAGTGGCCAACCAAGGTCTTCCTAAGATTAAACGGTAAACATTAAACTTGGTTTTGGGTTGGAGAACAAGGAAATTATTGGGTTACTCCCAAGAGTCAATAGAGACCATCACATTCTCAATAACCCCTTCAGGAGCTATTGTGGATCTATCTACAAGCTACAAAACTATAGTGGTCTTCCTTAAGGCCCCTTGGAGGTTGAGGTTGAGGATGCAGCCACAAGTTCAATCAATGTATTAGGGACAATAATTCTATCAATGTGCACATCCACTAATGGGCTACCATGTTCCAAGTACTTTGGAGAGATCACCCTCCCAAGCATTAGATCAAACAACTACCTAAAAACATTGATAGTGGGGGTATTTCTGCTTCTTCTCCCATGCCTCTTAAAACACTCTTCCTTGATAAGCTTGTTGTAAATGGGGACATCATTAAAGGCTTGGAGAAGGGGTATTTTGACACACAAGTTATTCAATTCTCCTAGAAGTTCTGCCTCTTTCAAGGCGTGTTGTTTAGGTTGGATCAACATTTTAGAATAGGGAGGTGCATTGGATTAAGGGGTACTATATTCCTTCTCTTCCTCAAGTTCCTTAGGTGGAGAAGGTAGGTGAGAATCTGGATGTACCTTCCTAGACTAAAGGCTGATCTCTTGGATTTCCATAGCATAAGAATGATAGGATGTCTCCCCACTGGAAACCTGATGTGCCTACTTATTATTCAGGTTCAAATTGGGTTGGGCAGGAATTTGAGGTTGATTTGGTGGGTTATGGTGAGGGAACAATGGTTGATGTTGAGGAGGAGGCATTAAAGCAGTAAGTTGGGTTGTTTGAGGCCTCCATCCTTGTGAGGGGTTTCCCCATTGTGGAATTTGAGGTGGATATGGATGGAAAGGAGGGTTAATAATCTAAGGAGGATATTGAGAAGTATAATGCCAAGCAGAAGGTATGGACCATGATAGATGAGAGGAAGTGTAGAAATGCTGGAAAGTTGCATGTTGATTTGGGCTATAAGGAGGATAATATGCACCTTGTATGCCTTGTTGATATGGCCAAGGGCCTTGGTGCCTCTTTTGGTTAATGAAGCAGAGTTTATTTGAACCACTTTTTACCCTTTGGTATACAACTTTCAGGCATGGGCATTCAGTTCTATGATAGAGAAAAATTCTATGATGTTCAGTGGGCATTCATTTCTAGGATATCTCTTAGTGCATCTAGGGAAAAAGATAGGTAGTTCCCTTTCTTCTTTCTCTTTCTTCCTTTTAATCTGCATAGTGTCCATCTATAGGGAAAAGGTATGCAACATTTCACTCTTGAAGTCCTACAACATACAATCTATCTCATGTTTGATGGCTGATGTAGAGGGAGATGAACTGACCAAGCCTTGAATATACCTACCCTTTTTCCTAGAAGCCCCATAATGATTCTTGAATATTGTCTTGATGTCATCATCAGGAAGCTGGTAAATTTCTCTTCCAGATAGCATGCTAAGGGTCTTCAATACATCTTCCCTGATCCCTCAGAGAAGTGCTAGATTAAGTGACTTAGGGTCAAGGGTACAGTAAGTCCTTCTATAGTTGAGATGGAATCTTTCCTCATAGTCCTCTAAAGATTCATCTGGTCCTAGGGTCATTCTAAATATTTCTTCATTTGTTTCTTTAGACCTATAATAATCCATGTACTTCTCATTAAAGGCTTACTGCATTTGTGCCTAGGTAGTGATGTTGCCCCCAAGTAAGCTCATAAACCAACACAAGGTTGTATCCTTGAAAGTGGATGGAAACAACTTCATATTTTTTTCATCAGAGGTATAGACATAGGTCCTACAAACAACAAAAAAGTCAAACATTTTTATGCACTTAACCTGTGAAAATAACAAAATGCCAAATATATAAAACAATATTTCTAGAAACACAAAAATATCACATGAAATGAGACAAGCTGCAATGATATTTTATTATTTAGGAGAGGAATACAATGTTCACTTGCCTCTTCGAGGGGGAAACCTCCAACAGAGCAGAGATCAATTACAATAAAAATTGGTGACTCTTCCATTTCTATCTAAGACTATTTATAACTTAATGACATCCAAAACCATAACTACTAGTGGTCCCTTGCATAATACAAGTTAACCACTTTATTTATTAACTATGGCCTGTTTATAACTAATTTTCATCCCTTTTCTATAATGTGGGTTAACCACTTACAATTATTATTAATGTGGATAACCTCTTATGGGCTTTATGACTCAACTAACTAACTATTACTCTGACTAGGCCGCTTGGGATTATTACATAGATAAAGGGGTTAGGGTTGGATCCTAACATTCCTTCCCCCATCAAAAGCATCTGTGTCCACAAGGATGAAGCTGCAGAAACTGCTAAAGAATAGTGGCTAGTTCCCATGTCGCATCTTCCAGAGAGTTGTCTTTCCACTTGATGAGGACTTCCTTGATCATGTAGCCATGAAGATGTCTTTTGCAGGTATCGAGGACCTGTTCAAGTTGGAGCCAAAGGGAACCTTCCTCATACAATTATGTTAGACTTCTTTGAACCCTACAATTATTCCCCACAACTTTCTTGATGTAGGATACATCGAATGCTGGGTGGATTTTTGAAGTAGTCAATAGGGCTAGTTTGTAAGCTACTGCTCCTATACGATGAAGTACCTGATAAGGCCCATAAAAGTTTGGTACTAGTTTATGGAAGCCCTTTTCTTTGAGATAGTTTTGCTTATGAGGTTGGATTCACAGGAACACCTAGTCACCTACTTGAAATGACCTCTTTGAACAGCGTTGGTTGGCCTCTTACTTCATTCTATTCTGAGCTTGATGTAGATTATCTTTGATATGAGCAATCATGGTGGCACGGTTCTATAGAAGTTGATCAACTACCTGTACTTTGGAAGATTCTGGGATATAAGAATTTGGTGAAGGTGGGAGTTTTCCATACACTGCCTCATATGGCGTCATCTTGGTGGCTTCATGATAATTAGTATTATACCACCATTCAAGTAAAGGAAACCAATATACCCATTGATGTTTCTTATCTGAAGTGAAGCATATTAGATAGGTCTCCAAACATTTTTTGAATTATTTTGTTTGACCATCGGTTTGGGGATGATAAGTTCAACTCAGTTGGAGTTGCATGCCCTTTAGCTTCAAAATTTCCTACCAAAATTTGCTAGTGAAAGTGGGGTCCCATTAGACACAATGGAAGCTTGCACGCCATGCAATTTGAGTATTTGGTCCATGAAAATTGGAGCCACCAATGTTGAAATAAATGGGTTTGGTAGAGCACAAAAATGATCATATTTGGAAATTTTGTCAAAAACCACCACGATGACTGATTTGTTTCCTGACTTTGGGATACCTATAATGAAATCCATGGAAACATTTGTCCAGATAGAAGCAGGGAGTGGAAAAGGTTTTAAGGTTCATAGGAGCTTAATCACTTGCCCCTTCTTATGCTGGTGTATGTCACATTCAACTACAGAAGTAAGAATTTTGTTCTTCATGTTTGTCCAAAAGAAAGAGCGTTGTGCTTGTGTATAAGTCTTCTTAAAGTCAGAATGTCCTACAACTGGAGAGGAGTGCATCTCTTGCAAGATGCAAGTTTTGAAGTTGGAGTTGGGAAATAGCACTACCCAATCCTTGTAGTGAAGAACCTCATCCTTCTAAGAGTAGTCCTTCGAGGAATTAAGATATGCTCGTAAGCTATTAATGAGTTGGGAAAGGGACAGGTGGTAGAACCATTCATGACGGGCTTCTTCAATCCAATCTGGTATGGGTAGAGAGAGGGATAAAAGGGTGCCCTCATATTCAAATTGGTGCGATAAGGCATCAACCACTACATTATCATGCCCCTTATTGTTAATTATCTCATAATCATATCCCAACATATTTGCAATCCATTTATTTTGGTGTGGCGATGATAGATGTTGCTTGAGAAAATAATTGAGACTATGATGTTTAGTGCAGATTTGGAAAGGACACCCCAATAAGGATGGTCTCCAAGTGTCTACGGCATGTAATATGACCATCATTTCTTTCTCACTAGATCATCCATATGCTTGCCACTGAGTCATTGACTTGTCAAAGACAATGGTATGCCTTCCTACATTAATACTGCACCAATGCCCGTACTTGAAGCATCATATTCAATTACATAAGGTTTGGTAAATTTTAGTAGGGCCAATACTAGAGTGGAGCACATGGCTTGTTTGAGAGACAAGAAGGCTTGATGAATAGTGTTAGTCCAGAGAAATGAACTTTTCTTGAGAATATTAGTGAGGGGTTGGGAATGCATCCATAATTGCAGAAAAATTGCGATAGTAGCTCGTGAGAACCAAGAATCCTCTTAAACTCTTCAAGGCTTTTGGTTAGGGCCAATCTTGCATTTCCTAAATATTTTTTGATCAACCCTCACTCCTTCGCGACCCACACTGTGTCCCAAATACTCTAGTTCTTCTATGCCAAAGGAATACTTGGATAATTTGACAAATTGTTTATGATATTGGAGAAGTTGCAGTACCTAGTTAACATGATGAAAGTGAGTGTCCCATGTTATGCTGTAAATGAGAATATCATCAAAAAATACTAGGACGCATTTTCTGAGATATGGTTTTAGAAGGTGATTCATGAGGCTTTGAAAAGTGGATGGGTAATTAGAAAGACCAAATGGCATGATCAGGAATTCACAATGGCCTTCATGAATTCAAAAAGTTGTCTTGGGAATGTCAACTTCCTTCATCCGTATTTGGTGATAGCCCAAGTGAAGTTCCAGCTTGGTAAAATACTTGGCACCATGTAGTTCATTAAGCATATCAGCAACTACTGGGTTAGGGAATTTTCCCTTTATAGTGAGCTTGCTAAGGACCATAAAGTCTGGACACATGCACCATTAATTAGGACCATAAATTCTAGACACATGCACCACTAATTGTCTTTCTTTTGAACCATGACCACTAGAGATGAGTAAGGGTTGGTGCTAAGATGAATAACACCAGCTTCAAGGAGTTCCTTGATGATTTTTTTAATTTCATTATTTTGTGTGAAAGGATATCGATAGGGGTAGACATTTGATGGTTGGGTAGTTGGGAGAAAAGGGATTCTATGATCATGTTCACCCCTAGAGGATGGGAGTTCCTTAGGTTTGTTAAAGGCCTGCTGGTGGTGATCTAATACTTGTCGCATATCAGGATGAATGTGTGGAGGATTGGATTTAATTTCATGTATGGCATTAAATTTTGCTACTATCCCATGATGACCCTTCCTTAAAATATTCTCCATTCGATGTGAGATGATGATAGTAGGAGAACATCCTCGGAGTCCCCGCATTGTATGAGTGTTTCCATTCTTCTTAAAGCTCATAGATAACTCTTGAAACTCTATTGTGATAGGGCCCAGTGTGTGGAGCCATTCAACACCTATTACAATGTCACAACCATTGGTTTTAAATGGAAAACATGTGGGATTTGAGGTGATAATCCCCCATTTGAAGCTCAATATTTTCACAACGTCCTTCACATTTCATGATCCCCCCATTAGTGAAAAGGACTTGGAAATTAGATACTGCCCTGAAAAAATAATGAATGGATTCTTATACTCCCTTATGGATAAAGTTAGGTGTGTTGCGACTATCAATTAAAACAACTATCATCCGATGTTTAAGAAAACCTCGAATTTTGAGCATTTTGGGAGAAGAAATTTTGGCTAGTGCATGGAGTGAGATAACCAACATAAGTGTAGCATAAATGTTTGAGGTTGGTATGGGTTCATCCTCTTCCACCCCAAACACTTCAGTAGATGGAGCTTCATCGACAAAGCTATTTCCAGTACCGTCGATTTGAAATAGTTTTGGTTCCTTGCATTTATGTCATGGGGATTATTTTTCATCAAAATAGTAGCAGAGTCTTTATTTCCTTCTTTCGGCCATTTATTCTGGTGACACCTTTTGAACCTTATGTGTTTGGGTGGGGCTTGTAGGTGGGTTGGGACATGCCCGTGCAATGAAATTTGGATGATTGGATTGGGAATTTAAAGTGACTTCTACATCTAAGGCCTTGCGACATGATTCCAACCAAGTAGTTGGGTTATGCATTCATACATGGTCTTGGATGGCTTCCTTTAGGCCACTGATGAAAAAATCCATGTAAAATGCATCTCCTTTAGTCCCTTACTCTGGATGGCCAATTGTTTAAAGGGCGCAATGTAATCTCATGCTGTACCTATTTGCCTTAGGTTAGTGAGATGACCGAGAAAGTGAAATCCATAATCAAAGAGGTCACAAATGGCTTTAGAGAACATGGTCCAAGTTGGCCTCCCTAGATAACATTTCTGATGCCACTGCCACCACTGCCATCTCTCTTGGTCTAAGTCAAGAGCTCCAACTTGTAGTTTAGTTTCATCATATTATATATTGTTAAGGTGGACTATAGTAGTAGAAACGCAAAGATATTGGTCCTACAAAATGTGTTCCGAAAATCTAATTTGGAATGATAAGGGAGAGTTTGATTTGTGTGGTGAAAACTCCAACCATGAAATTTGATCTATACGGTAGAAGCATATCCCCAATTGTTGGATCTGATATGAACAACGACGGTGGAGTTAATTTGGATGAAAAATGCAGGTGAAATTCAGATAATGGATGGAACTATGGTCACAAGGAGTGTCAAGTGCTACAGATTGCAATATACATAGGGGTCAAACAGTAGAACTCAACCCAATCTTTCAGAGCGCCAACTAAGGAGGATCGACTGTACCCTTCAGCTTACTACCTGACTACCCTATTGTACATGCAAGTAATATACCCGAGTGTTGTTCTTAGTGTATTGTAAGAAAAATATGACCACTCACTTATTTAAGGTTAGGTTTTAGGTTACCCTAGGGGAGCTTCTGATATACCCAAGGGCACGTGGAAGTGCAGTCCATGCATTGTTCTGTCTAATGCACTACTACTCGAAGGGGTACCCACAGGGGTTACAAGGGAGTCCAACAAACATGACCCACTCTTGTAGTTCTCGAATGCATGCCTCCTTAAATATGGATGTTTATGCGCTCAGCGAAAGATCTCGTGGTTTACAGATGCAAAAACATGTATGTAGCCTGAAAAAACAAATCTACCCAAAATTGGAGGTACAGTTAGCCTTGTAAAGTGCTATGATACCACTTGTTATGCAATTGACCTACAAAAATAACAAAATGTGAGAAATACAAAACAATATTTCCAGAAACACAAAAATATCACATGAAATTAGACAAGCTGCAATTATATTTTATTATTTAGGAGCATAATACAATGTTCACTTGCCTCTTCGAGGGGGGAACCTCCAATAGAGCAGAACTTAATTACAATAAAACTTGATGATTCTTCCCTTGCTATCTAAGACTATTTATAGCTTTATGACATCCAAAACCCTAAGTACTTGTGGTCCCTTGCATAATACAGGTTAACCACTTTATTTATTAAATATGACCCATTTATAACTAATTGTGGTCCCTTTTCTATAATGGGGGTCAACTACCTACAATTATTATTAATGTGGATAACTTCTTATGAGATTTATTGACTCAAATAAATAACTATGAATCTGACTAGTCCCCTTGGGCTTACTACATAGATAAATGGGTTAGGTTTGGACCCTAACAAACATGAAGGTGTCAAGGTTCTCAAAGGTTAGACCATCAAAGTGTTCAAGGGAAGAAGGGTTTATATTATTCATTATGGCCTCCCCATTGGTGTCTCAGATAGGGAATAACTCATTTTGTTTGTTTTCAGTCATCATTTGGGTAGGTGAGACAGGATCTTCCTCCCCTATGAGGTCCTCAAAATTTTGAGGTTGCTCACCTAGAGGGTTTTCTAACTCCCCTGTAGTTAGAGAGGGAAGTAATAGTCACCAAAAAATAATGATGGTTGGTTGCCTGAAGGGGTTGGGGATTTTGGTAGGAATTTCCCTTGACTATTGCTACTCCTACAAGGCATGAAAGAACTAGTTTCTTTTTTTTTTTTGAAGATTTCAGATCAATAAAAAGAAAAAGAAACAAATCCTAAGTAGAAACAATACCTACTTGGACACCTGCCCGGTAACGATGCCAAAAAGCGATGAGCCTAGTATTGCAACAAGGATGTTGCAACTCCCAAGACTCTCAACTTCAATTATCAACCCAGGGTTCATACAGAATTAAAGGTGACAATGCTATATGCACAATAGGTCAATCTCTACTCATCTCACCCTCAGTCATTGAATCTAATAAAGGTATGAAGATACCACTCCTTCAGCTAACTACAAAGAGAATTTGTTTGAAAATAAAAAGGCATACTCTAATTGCAAGGAAATGAAAATTATCCTAATTGCAGAAATAAAATTGCAATTCACTAAATGTAAAGACTAATTGTATCTGCAGGAAGGAAAAATACTACACTCATTTTAGAAATGAACCATGATACGCTTCTTGTAAACCAAACAAGTCAACACTCTACTTGCAAAATGTAAATCATTAATATATTTGCAAATTGCTTTGGAACTAGAAATTTAATCTACAACACATAACTAGGAAATCCAAGAGTGTAACTTTTATAAACTAGGTATATTCTATTTTCATTCAAGAGTTTCCTTTCATATTACTGAATGTAAGATAGCTTTAGCTTTAGCAGTAGGATCCTTACTCATTTCATGAAAGAATACTCATTGTTATTCAAATGTGAAAATTTGCCTCCTAATCCTAATTATTGTTTTGTTACAGTGACGAAAGGATGGGTCTTGAGTGGTCCTTGGCTCTTATCAATCATGGATTCAAAGCATGGAGGTCATTGTTCAATCCTAAAATGTAAAAATCAATATCTTAGAGAAAATTTTGCCAAGTTTAGGCAGTGCTACAAGATACCCTATTTTGTTATAGGATTGTCGTGTTTTGCTACAGGATTGGGTCCGAGAGCTCTCTGAGGGTAAGGAAGGTGTTTTGAAAGTGGAGGAAGTTGGAAGAGGGTGTATGAATAATGTGTGATACCTTATTTCCAATCTGAGCACCCCTTAGAGGCCCATACTGAACAAAAATGCATACCCATGTTGTCCTTCATTGACCCTTAAAAGATGATCTCAGTGGTAGAAATGGAAAGCAATATGAGATGTCCAAGAGGAGGATGGTAATAAAAAAGTGGATGTATGATGAATCTGCCAACCTCTGCAAGTCACTAACAGTCCTTTCAGACTAACAATCAACTTGTTTTTCTCTTAGGAAGAACATACATCTAATGATCAAACTACAAAAAAATAAACCAAAGTGGAATGGATGAGTTGAATTTTATTTCATCAAGAACTATTCTACCCTACAACATGCATCTAATCCATTTGTTGAGACATGATATTAACTAATAAGATGTATAAACAAAGCATGCAAGATAATTACCATCCAAAGCCAAAATTCCAAAGAAACACAAACAAATATTTTTGGCTTATTGTTGTAGACTATTCAACCACACTTCCCACAAGGTAGGTGGTGATCAGGCCTATAACCACAACGTTTGCATTCTAATTTCTACCTAAAAAGGGAAAGAAATACAACAACTTAAACAAGGATAAAGGAAAAGTACATGAGAGGGATTAAAGCCTCTGGATTGGGACCAAACCCAAGGTTTTCAAAATTCCAAAGTTTACTCATATGTAGATTAACAATGAACCTTTCATTGGAAGAAAATGGAGTTCAAATACATCATATTAATATGGAAATAACAGTCTCAAGTTCTTGGCCTTCAATAGCTCTTCTTAACTCCTAAAAGTTCAAATCCTAATGAGCCCTTAGGTCTGTTTATTTATACAAAAGTGGCTAAGGGGCAGCTCCCTTCAGAGGAGGATTTCTTCCTTCCAAAATCTTGAAATTAGTGGATCTAGTTCCCTTAGATCCTCTCATGCACTTGAGTTCCTCAGATGTCAATAGATGTTGAGCTAAAGATGAGTGCAGATGAGTGACTCTAGGGATCACTTTGAGTCATAGGAGAGTAAATGTAGGGGAAAATCCTCCTCAATTCCCTCTAACTATCTCCAACGTTCCTTTGCATCATAAGTTTATTGAAAAAATGCTCTCTTGCCCGCACATAAACCACATTAAGTCACGAAGTATGACAAACACCCTTTAGTCTTCCTACTAAGAACATTATAGAAAAAATGTAAATTAATGTGGAGAAAATAAAGAGTTTATGGGATGGAGGATATCAGTGTTGGCTTCAAAATATACCTATTGATGGGGCCCATCACTTGGATGCCTCTGGATTTCTTCACTATACCTAGAGGATTTTCCCTGTCTCCACCCATTTGTCAAGAGTTCTAGGAGAAAGCCCATCTCCACCCTTGACCCTTGGGAATTTTTCGTGATACCATATGATGAGAATCCAAAGTCTACCAACCATCCAAATCTTAATCACAATGGGGGACCCACTACACCATGGCTATCTAAGAAATGGCAAGACAGGGCTGAAACCACTATCAATATTGGAAAATCCCATGCCAATGACAAAAACGCAATCAAATAACCAAATGCATGTACCATGATTTCAAATATTAGTAATGAAACCACACATGCAACCTGTTACCAGAAATATTCTCTTAATGAAACTACTTTTCCAGCCTTCTCTTTCGCTTCCCATGAATTCCTTTGCTTGCTTGCTTTTGTCCAAGTGATTTCTCTCTCCAAGTCTGAGTGAGAATGCCTCAATGTCCAAGTGAATGCTATAATGTTCCAAGAATGCTTGAAGTGTGTAAGAGTGCATGAGTGACTAAGAGTAGCAAGAGTAACTAAGATAGGCATATAATGTCCTCTCTTTCCTTTTTGTTTCCTATTCCTTTCATTTTCCTTCATTTTTCCCTTGCATGCATATTTGTGTATCTTAATCTCCCTTTTCTCCTATTTTCCTTTAGTTCACATATTAAATTATCATTTATTGCATTTTTCCTTTGCCAATTACATTTTCAATTTTCATAGCCAATAATAAAACACAAGTGATGCCCACTATAATGTTCCCCCCTCCATTTATCTTAGAATGTGTGTCCCATGACCTTGGTTTAATTTATTTACATAGAAAATCAATCCAGGGTTGTTAAACCAATCAAATATGAGGTTGATGCCCATGGTTGGAAATTATATTAGGATTAAATATCTATAGAAACCAAAAAGTGATCTTTAATGATAGAAATAATCGAAGGGGGAGCGAGTTCCCTCCCAAAACGTAAGGACAAATGACTAGATCAAGTTTAGAACAAGAATAAGTGAGAATTCGAGATGTCACAGGTAGGTCTTGCACAGATTTGACCCAATCCTTCCCAAAAATAGAAAATGAATTACCATATGAGAAAGGATAAGGGCAGAAAGAAGGTACCTAGAGCCAAAGTCTTAGTAGGATGCACTGAAATATTCAAACTATCATCTAATCCCTTGTCGTTGTCATACGCTGCCAAAATTCCACCCCCTAAGAAATAGATAGAGTTGTGATCTTTCTATCAAAATAAACTTGTCCCACATCCACACTTTGAGTCTCCAACAAACCCACCAAGGGATCTGTACTCCTTTGAATACCCTCTACTTAAAAGGAGAAGAACCATTGTCTCCCTGCTTTCCCCGAAAAGGAAGATTCTATTCAGAGACATTATGGTCATGTTTATAACACTCACGACATCTAAAGGGAATGCCTTACTAGTCTAGTTTTTGAACATAAGAGATACCCTTGTTCCTCAATTCAGTCTCTCCCCATAGGCTAACACAGACATCCAAATTTACTAAAACCCTAGCTATCCTCATCTCCTTGGTCTCCTGAAATGACATATCTACATCCAAAAACACCCTCAACTTGTTACCAATGATATTAAATGCTTCACACTTTCAATACTGCATTGGAATCTTGGGAATTTGAAGCCAAATAGGGACCTGATCCAAACATTCATTTTTGGTATAAAAAAGGGGGGACCAATTTCTGAGTAATATTAGAGTAGAGTCAATAGACCATGTATTCTACATAACAAAATAGACCGCTTCAACCAAAGAGAAAGAAAAAGTGAACCATCCCCTTATTAGAGTGTAGAACTTTGGGAGGGGATTTATAAATCCCGCCAATTTATTTGAGACCCACTCCAAAAGGGTTTTTGTGCTAAACGTCCTTCCCCTCACATGCCCTATCAACACCAATTCTTCCATCTGAAGAAAGTTATTCATCTCGATATCAATACCAAAACACATTGAGGTCTTTCCTTTCTTTTCCTTGATGCATGATATTTATGTCACTTCGAGCCCCACACAGTAAAATAATGATCAAGTAACTTCTTTGGGGTTTTCCCCCGAGGGCTCAACTCCATGAGATACGTTGAAGCTGCAACTGCTTCAGTAGGTCCAAAAGGGTCTTGACCCACAACTTGTTTTTTGGAAGAACCACTAACATACGAAAGGGTCAGATCTAGAGACTGAGTGATGCTAATGAAACCACCGAAAGGAAATCTCACCTCAAACTCTTTTGGCCCTAAAACCCCTTAAGTTTGGCATGAAGTGGCTAATTTTATCCTACTGAAGAAAATTTGAAGTCTTTTGAAAACCCTCCTTCAAAGGAAGGTTCGTAACAGGGATAAAATTCAAATAAATCCCTATAAGAAAAACCTCCACTGAAATCATATTTGTTCAAAGACACCTGAAGAGTATAGCCACATGTGGTCCTGAACATCACCCAATCATCAAGCCTAATGTCGGAAACAATATCTTCCAACATCCTTGCAAATGGATCAGATTGTGAAGTTAGTTCGTTTCGAACTGTGGAGTATGATTGTATGCTTGTGCATGTCAGCTAGTCTCCAATGATGGATGGAAATATTAAGGAATCCATTGAACCTTAATTTTGTGGACCTCGCAGTGCTTTGATCTATCTATAAGAATTTAGACATGTCTAGCACTCTAATCTATCTCTAATCCCTCTCAAAGGCTCCTTTCGAAGTGGAAACCTTATTTTCCTCACCGCCCCACTACATATATAATCCCTTATTATTTCAACGTTAACCAACACAAGTTAAAAAATAAATATTTATTTTTCAATATCATTAAAAAAATATTTTCTGAACATTTGATTGAACCATGAATTGAAAATATTATAGTGGTATTTGTACAATACAATGCCATGTGGATGACTCTCTCATATTTCCTAGAATAATTTCTTGATACATTTGCAATATTCATGCCATTATTTTTATATATTTGTCTAGTGATAATTTTTCGTAGGCTTTACAAGAAAACCATACAAAATTAGAAGCCTTGAATGTTAAATAATATATTTACAATTAGTTATTACCCACAATAATTTAAGTATGTCTTTGCATAAAAAATTGATAGAAATAACTCGTTAATACCCACCAAAATTTATGCAAGTCCTTGTGCCTAAGTCTGCTATTAATTTCTCCACTTCATATATAAATTTATTAGTCCATGGTATAACTATAGCAATTGATTTTCCTATTGACCACTATTAGTTTAGCATTGACTAATGTGTAAGGACTCTGTGGACACCACATATCTCCACAATGGTATGATATTGTCTACTTTGGGTCTAAGCCCTCATGGATTTGTTTTTGGGCTTTACCCCAAAAGGCCTCATACCAATGGAGATATTTGTCCATCCTTATATACCCATGATCCTCCCCACTTCTAGTCAATGTGGGACTTTGGTCGTATACCCAACAATCCTCCCCTCGAACAAAGGACCATCGAGCCTCTCCTCAAATGATTATCCATCCGTCCACTCTCTACCAACCAGGATTCTCCTCTCCAATGCATTGGAAGCACATGCCTTACATGGAACACCACCTGCCTCGAGAGCTTTCTCTAACCGAGCTCATCCACGGATCCCATTGTGATATTACCAGGGCTCACCACCTTCGTTCTGCATTCTGAGGATTCATCCACTTGGCTAACTTTGAACTTGGCTCTGATACCACTTGTAAGGACTCTGTGGACACCACATATCTCCACAATGATATGATATTGTCCACTTTGGGCCTAAGCCTTCATGGATTTGTTTTTGGGCTTTACCCCAAAAGGCCTCATACCAATGGAGATATTTGTCCATCCTTATATACCCATGATCCTCCCCACTTCTAGTCAATGTGGGACTTTGGTCATATATCCAACATAATGCAAGTTATAATGTTTACATTTGAAGAATAAATAGGAATATACTCTACAAGAAACTTTGTGATTGACATATACCTATTTCAAATTTTCATAGATACCTATTTTAGATTTCTATTTTTCCTCCTATATTTTCAAAATTCCTATAATGGTTGGTAAATGCCCATAGGCATCAATTGATAATAAGCATCAAAACACGCTAAAATAAATAAATAATAAGAATTAACTAAATTACAACTTTATTTAAAATAATAATTATTATTGTTAATGATCAAAGTAATTATTACATAAGTTAAACGTAGGTACATTTTAAAGAAATATATAACAAGATTCTTAACCATGGAGATTTAGCCCAGCTCTATCATGGAGTTTCTTTATATGTAAATAGAATTTGTTATAATACCATGGGCCAATACCATGGTTTATGAATGCCACATGCCCAAAAAACCATAACTCATTTCATATGGTATTTGTTCACATGACATTTTTTTTACTTAATGAATTTATTTAAAAGACATAAATAAATGTCATCTTTTAATTTGTGAATAGTATTATGAATATTCTAAATATTTTATGGAAGTTAAATCTTTACAATCCACCTATTAATTAATGATAATAAAATAATTATTATTATAGTTAATGATCAAAATAATTATTACCTAAGTTAAACATAGGCACATTTTAAAGATAAATATAACAAGATTCTTAACCATGGAGATTCAGCCCACTCTATCATGGAGTTTCTTTATATGTAAATACACTTTGTTATAGTACCATGGGTCAATACCGTGGTTTATGAATACCACATGCCCAAAGAACCATAACTCATTTCACATGGCATTTTTTTTAATTAATGAATTTATTTAAAAGACATAAATCAATGTCAACCTTTAATTTACATATAGTATTAAAAATATTCTAAATATTTTATGGAAGTTGAATCTTTACTAGCCACCTATTAATTATTGATAATTAGATTAAAATTCTACAAAGTCTATTTGGAAATAAACATGCCAATTGGCATAATTACAACTCAAGCTCAAGTTTGACAAACTGATTCTAAATTAATTTACACAATTTTTCTATTAACACAATTTCTAACTTGAATAACATACACTAAACTACCCTACAATCCCTATTCTTGATCACATACAACAAAACAAATCATAATGATCAAATACAACAAAACAAATCATAATGATAAAGAATTACAGTACTATTTCATAATAAAAACGCAGCGAAAACAAATTATAATGGTATAGATTTCTATAGCAAATAATTAAATTACTCACTTCACAATTCAACCAAATGCACAATTATCCACCTTCACCCTAAGTTACAATGTACAAAGTAATAAGCCAAAGTACTAAATGGCAGAGTCAATGTCCCAAACCAATGCATATATATGGTTTATATAACTGCACATCATCACTTCTTTCCTGGATTTATGTTGAACATGATAAAATATTTTATGCTATTTATGCACTTGCACGGTTTCAGCCGACCTCTGAAAAATATGGTTAAAAACTGTTTATACGAACCTCGTCCCTTATTTGTCTTGGGCCGTGTTTAAACTGTTAAACTTAGAAACTATTAACTACCTAAAATAGTGCCATGAAAAGCATCTAATGAGAGACCAGGCAACATAAGATTAAGATATTACTTGTTTCCGAGCATTGCATGCAGTCGAATGATGATGAGATCCTCATCCATGGAGAACGCTCCACAGTTGATGTCAGGTCGCAAGTAATTTGCCCATCTCAGCCTACAGCTTTTTCCACATCTGGATAATCCTGTAACACACAAAACATCTCTGGTCAGGTCATGGGTAGCACTGCGAAAATTACTAATTAAAAGCGTTTGAAAAATTTCTAATAACACGAGTAAATCCATTCCAAACACCAAAATTCAATACAATAGAAACGAGAAAATACCTGCAAGCTTGGGAAGAGTGCGCCAATTGGAAGGGCCATGGCGCTGAATGTAATTGATGAGCTTCTGGTCCTCTTCGGCCGTCCAGGGCCCTCTCCTGTTCCCTTTGTGATCGCTACAGCAGACCTTGCGTCCCATTATTAGTTTGATGAGTCCTCTGCCACTACTGAGAAATATGTGAGTCCTCCCTATGTTGTCGTCAAATTTATATGGAGAGCCTTACACAGGCGGCGTTGCCGAAGGTAGTCATCGGTTGCGTTCAAGGGTTTCAGGTGAGGGAAAAGTCAGTCCGTGGGAGGAGTTTAGTCATTGTACTATACGAATGGTGACGACCCAAACGGAACAGGTGTTAACGAGTTAGCAAGTTGGGATTACTTTCCTTGAACGTCTTCTGAAGACAACTTAGTCTAGGTTACACGTGTGACGACAGCTGAGTCTAGGTTGAGTTTAGACGTGCTTCAATTTATTTATTGGATTAAAAAATGATTTATTATTTTTTAATACAATGTTATTATTGGGATTGTGTAAAGTTCAATTTAGTTGGAATGTTTTCTTTGAGATAGTTTGAATTTATTATTCTATAATTTTATAAAAATTAAATTTCACTCAAATCAAGTAATCTACCCTTCATAACTATTTATAAACCTATCTTATATATTCAATTTTTACAATTAACATACAACTAAAATTCAACACTAAAAAAAATCTATGGAATCCATTTTGTTGGCAAAAAGTATAATTAGGATTAACCATTCAAACTGATTTGCTACTCAAAACAAAACCCAACAAGTAATCTACACCTCATAACTAACGATAGACCAATGTTAAATAGTCAACTTCTACAACCAATCTGTTGCCAGAGTTTAACAATCAAGAGACAAAAAGAAAATAATTCATGAATCTATCTCGAAAAATTATTGATTAAATGTATGAGTAAGCTTAACCATTCCAACTGATTTTCATTTTGAATAATTTTAACATTATGCTAACAAGTTTATATTATTTAAAGATTTTTATGAATGATAATAATGGTGGTAAAGATTTATTAAAATTAATATAGATTTATTTTAATTTTGGATTTATTAAGCGTTTAGAAAGATCAATTTTTCAAGATGCAAATTTTTTTTTATTGTAAACATAAATTTTTTTTATATGGAATTTTGGCTCTTACAATCCAGTATGAGAAGATGCGTTTATGTACCACTTTAAAATAAAAATAAAAATAAAAAGTATATTCTAAATAGAAAAATAATGTCGACTATAATTACAAAAAATGAATATGTTGTAAAGTAATTAGAAGTAAAAAAAATGTCTGAATAAAATGTTTAAATTTTATACTTTTCAAAAATATTTGAAGGAGAGATTTCAATAAACTATTTGAAGATCTATGTTAACTAATCTATGTAGATATCAACTTCATATATTTCTATATATAGAAAAAAAAGATTTTTATGGTTAAACTTTTTTATATGGCCTTATATATTCTCTATTTAGCATTCCAAAATACAATTTAAACAATGAAAAATAACACATTGTATTTTGCACACGTGAATAAATTTGATATTTGATACCTCCCGGCTCATGTTAGATCCGTACTTAAAATGGATCTATAATGGTTTTAATTTATATGGTAAATACTTTATAACTATTATTTATATTATCCATATTTAACATTTCTAGATTTTTTTTACTTTTAATTATAAATTTATTAATAAAGCTAATTAAGTTTTTATATTGTTGAATTGAGGCTTCTGTGATCCATATTGGTTTATGAGAGATTTTTCGGCATAAATCACAAGATCTATCATTTGTCGACGCGTTTCGAACCAGCCAATGTGGTTCATCGTCACGACAAGTTGAAGAACCAGATCCAGCTTTCCATGTTAAATAGCATGAGCAGAGTCTCCAACGGCTAGCTAGGCCAACGGCTAGAAAGGAATAGGGTCCTAACCTCGAAAAAGGATGAATAAATAAAATAATTTAATATGAAGTTTTTATATGTTTATTAATCATATATTCTGACATATCGTAGTTATGATATGAATTATTATTATTTTAAACTATATTAATGTGATATGCACATTATGATTTGTACCTAGAAAAAATTATTTGTAATTTTTTAATGAAAATAAAAATACAATATAATAAATTGAATTGACTTGACTTATCATTTCTATTTATTATTTGTATTTTTTTAATTGAGCCATTTTTTATTATTATGTTTTGATTTGCTATTTTTTTGATATTTATATTGAGATTAAAAAAAAAAATCTAAATTATAATAATTTTGATGAATTAAAATATTATGAAGTTTGACATTGTAATAAACATTTTCAAATTGTGATGTAATGTGATTGTATGTAAGACATTCTAAGAGAAAGTGTTTTTTATTTTCAATTCTCTTAACTTCACAAAGAAAGCAATTTTATGTGTGTGGGTGATATGCAAGATTTGTTATTTGTGTGCAATGATAGAACATCCCTAATGGTGGATTGTTCACAAATTGTACATTGTGATAGGTGTTGAGATAACCTTTAATAACTGTGATTAGAGTGGTAGCCATACATTGAGTGTTTATTACGATTAATTGGACTCCTCTTCCTAGTTAGAAATTTATATAGGACAAATGTAGGACTTGATGAGTGTATACATCCTTTCCTCACCATCCTTTCCTGCTTTCCTCCATTAATGTTCAAAATTATACTATGATGGGGAGGATTGCGGGGGGGGGGTTGGTGAAAAAATATAGTGACAATATTTACTTATTTAAAGGAATTCAAATATCGTAAAGCATCAATATCATAAGCTCACCAAGTAACAAAAGATATATGTGGGAACCATTATGGAAGAAAACCACAAAATTTCATTATATGAAACATATTTTAGGCATCGACCTACTTGTTGCATTAGATTGCAATATCCAACCTATTGTTACATCAATATGTAGGTGCCTACCTACAAGAGACACCAATCCCCTCTGTTGCTTTGTAATTATTTTGTTCTGATCTTCACAATTCTGCACACATTGTATTTAATTTGTTCTACACAAATTTGTACATTGTGCTGGCTATTTTTGGTATATTACATTGATCCCGTATTGAAGAATTCTCCCCTTTACTTACTGCAATACTCTTTTAACTAGACACTATGGACTACTTCATGCCTCCAAACTCACCCTTGTATGAGCTTGGATTTTCAGATAGGATATCTTTACTCTACACAGCCTCCTCAAACTTCAACCTTGAACATAATTATGCTCCACCCTTTTAATATGTTTTAGATTAGTTCATTAGATCACCATACATCACACCATATGTTTCATGTTTGAGTTATTTATAACACATATCCAATAAGGGCCAACAATGACTTAGTTAAGGTTGACAAAAAACTAAAGTAACTTGATTAGATCTTACAGGAAGTCTTCGAGCCCCATCTAGGGCTACTAATATGAGACACACAAAAACCTTGGACTAAAACCATGAATTAATCAATTTGGCATCCCAAATCCAAATACTAGGGGACAAAGAGATATCAGGATTATTTGAATGCTAAATTTTCATAACTAGTTATCCCTATAGGATAAACGACGAAGCATGTACTGTGACCAAATGCCACGACCATAGTGCAAACAATTGCTCCAACAAATCCATAATATATGTCCCTTCTTAATGAGGATACTATTGAAAATACATGGATTCCCATATACTCAATCATTGACCAGCTTCACAGCTAAGCCATCAAGTCCTCATGACCATGTGTCGTGACCTCAACCTTCATACTGGAATTCCACATACTAGAATCTGATGCACTATTATTCATCCCCACTATTAGTCAGTCTACGCGTAGGTAAAACAACATTGCAGAATAAATGGGTTTGCAAGTTGAAGGAAGAAGATGGAGGTATAAAAAGGTATAAAGGAAGACTTGTGGTGAAGGTGTTTGCAAAGAAAAAAGGTATAGAATTTGATGAGATATTTTCTTCTGTAGTTAAAATGACTTCAATCAGAACTATTTTAAGTCTAGTAGCAACAAAAGATTTTCATCTTGAGAAGTTCGATGTAAAGACAACCTTTCTCCATGGGGATTTGGAGGAAGAGATATATATGCAGCAGCCATAAGGATATGAGGTCAAACAGAAGGAGAAACTAATGTCTAGGTTGAAGAAGAGCTTGTATGGCTTAAAATAGGCTCCAAGGCAGTGGTATTTAAAATTTAATTTGTTTATGTCTGAACAAGGTTATACTAGATGTCACTATGATCATTGTGTTTATCTCAAAAGGAAAAATGATGGAAGTTATATTATATCATTATTGTATGTAGATGACATGTTTGTTGCAGGGTATAACATGCACGAAATATATGTTCTCAAAGGAAAATTGGAAAATTCATTCGCAATGAAGTATTTAGGTGCTGCAAAACAAATCCTTCATATGAGAATAACTAGAGACAGGAAAAATTGCAATTTAACATGATCTCAGAGTGAGTAGATACAAAAGGTGTTGAAAATATTAATATGTAGAACGCAAACCCAGTTACTACACCTTTGGCTATCCATTTGAAATTAAGGAGATGCGTCCCAAGACTCAGGAAGAGATGGATGATATGTCTAAAGTTCCATATGCATTAGCAGTTGGAAGCTTAATGTATGGAATGGTCTGCACAAAGATTGATATTGCACATGCAGTGGGAGTTGTAAGAAGGTGCATGAACAATCAAAGAAAAGGACATTGGATGGCATTGAAGTGGATTCTTAGGTATTTGAAAGGTATGACATATTAAGAATTATGCTTTGGTGCTTCAAACATTTCTCTATAGGGATATGTTGATGCAGATATGGCAGGTGATAGAGATAACAGGAGGATCACCATAGGGTATGTGTTTACTATAGGTGGAAAAATGGTCAGTTGGGTTTCAAAATTGTAGAGTGTTGTTGCACTCTCAATGACAGAAGTAGAGTATGTTGCTACTAAACAGGCTAGTAAAGAAATTATTTGGTTACAAAGGTTTCCAAATGAATTCAGTAAGAAGAAAGAGTTGGGCAGGTTATATAGTGATAAATAGAGTTTCATTCATCTTGCAAAGAACTCGAAATTTCATTTGAATACTAAAGATATACAACTCAAGTACCATTTCATACCATCAGTGTTAAACAAGGAAAAATTTAAAGAAGGAAGTTTATCTTAAAGTTTAGAAACCTTGGCAAATCTTACTAGTCCCTAATATGAAAATTGTAAAATGTTTGGAAGTATTTTTGTTAAAATATTTATATTTCTAATGATTTTATAACAGTCTATATAAAATTTTTGGCCGTTTTTAAGGTAAAATAATTTTATTATATAAAATGTGGGTGAATCATTTTTAGGAAAAATGGAAATTGGCGAATATTTTTTTTGGAAAAAACATGGAAAATTAGCCCATTTGCGAATATTAGCCCCTAAAATTTTCCTTGGTGCTAAAAGATGGACAATTGAAGTTGGAAAAGATACACACTAGTCAGAATCCTTTAGATATGTTAAAAGAAGTTGTAATGAAGGAGAAATTGAGATTTTTCTCGGTTTTAGTTGGTCTTCAAGTATGACGATGAAGATGAGAAATAGCTAGGTCCAAAATGGAGGAAATGTCCAATGAATGAAGCAGCAATGGAGTTTCTATAATTAGTCTCCAAGTGGGAGATCGTTGGGTGTGGAATGCAATTATATTATTTATTCATAGGTATCACTGCATTGGACCCCAGTTCACAATGGGGCAAAAATGCCACCTATTTTTTCGCCACCAGGGGGGTCTAAAGGGGGTGACATTGATTTTTATGAGACCACCCTGGCGGGGTTTTAGGGGAAACACCCCCAAATCTAAAAATATATGTAAAATTGCCTAGTAAAATATTGTAATCTCATTGCCAATCCAGGTTGTCCATTAGGTGTATGATTTGATGGTAGAAGTTATGTTTAATTTAGGTTTTTTTCCCTAGAAGGTAACCCATAGCTATATATGAGGGAATTGTATCGCAGATGAATATATGTGCATTATGAGCAAGAAGGGGAGAGGAGATTGTGTGAGACCAAAGAGGAAATTACAGCCAATCTATTGTAAGTTGTATCTCCTTCATTTTTCTGGATAATATAAAAGGAAGGATTGGTTGTTTTTCTATAGACGTACCAAATTGGGTAAATTACGTATATCTATGTCTCTCTTGTTTAATGCATTTTCGTGTTTGTGTTTACGCAATATTTTATGTGTGTCATTCCTATGTAATATATAATTTTCTAACATATTTGATGCATAACTCATGGTATCTGGATCTCAAGTCAATCTTTGCAAACACTGCTTCTCCCCTCATCTAATTGATTAAATCATTAATCCTTGAAAAATGATATTTGTTCTTGATAGTCACTTTATTCAACTACCTATAATTAATGCATAATCTGAGGGTATCACCTGTCTTCCTCAGAAACAAGACCGGTGCAGCCCAAGGTGATACACTTGGCCTAATGTATCCCTTGTGCAACATTTCCTTTAGCTGCACTTTCAACTCAACCAACTCAGGTGTGCTCATCCTGTAAGATGCTTTAGATGTTGGAACTACCCCCAGAAATAACTCAATAGAAAATTCTACCTACCTGTGAGTGGAAACTTTGTAATGTCCTCAGGGAATACATCCTAAAACTACTGCAACACTAGTTATCTACTCAACACATCTGCATCCTCAACCTCCTTACCCTTATCACTAGAAATGTGCACTGCAAATAGATTGCACCCTCTTCTGCGGATACACTTTGCTTGAATAGTTGTCACCATCCTAATTGATGTGGCTTTCTTCTTACCTTGCAAGACTCTTGGTTCTAAATTTCCATCAACACACTCAATAACTTTGTCATAGCAGTCAACCATGGTTCTATTTAGATACAAACAATCGATTCCAAACAAAATACCGTATGATCCCAACGGTAACACATTCAAATGTGTTTTTGTCGACATACCATTTAAATCAAATGCACAATCTCTTATCCAATGATGAAATCACTTCTTTGTACCTGTAGCCAAATAAACTAACCAAGGCTCTACATGAAATTCCTTATTCAAACCACACTTATCAACCAAGTCAGAACTAACATAGCTATAATTATATCTAGGTCACTTAAAATAGAAATAACTTGATCACAAAGCTTACCGTCCATCTCAATGATAGATGCATGCTGTTCTACCTTCCTATTGTCCACTGCTGCATAGATGCGTGGAATACTCTGACCAACATCCCCAACAATAAACACCTCCTGTGCATTGTATATCTAAGGCCTACCACCCTAGTTTTATGGACAATCTCTCTTAAGCCGTTCCTTGCCACATGTCCAAAATTCCAACTGACCAGAACCAACACCTTTATGCTACTGCTATGACTCATGTCCCTATCTAGGTTCATTAAATATCTTTTACGGTGCCACAATTTATTTTGCTGAGGCCTTGTCCTCTTAGGCTTTAATTTACCTTTACCTTTGCCTCTTCCTTTCCATCCATGTCATGACTCATTCTTACGCTTTGATTATTCATAGCAATGCTGCAATTTCCCAATAACTTCCTCAAGTGACCAAGGCTCATCATACTCAATCCGATCGCTAAATTCTAATGGAAAACCACTAACAAATATCTGAAATTTAGCCTTCTCATCAGTAAGATATGTTACATACCTCAATAGCTCCAGACTCTTAGTCATGTACTCTTCATCTATGATTGATGCCATCTTTAGCTCATAGAATTATTTTGCATTATTGTCATAGTGCATTTATGACAAGTACTTCTTCCTAAAAAGTCTCTTGATCTCTCGCCAGCTCAAGTCATCTTTCATGATGTCTCTAACTCGCTTAACATCTTCCCACCAAATGTATGCTCTACCATTGAAGCTGAATATAACTATTCTAGCCTTCATGTTATCAGTGTACTCATGCAACTCAAAGAATTTGTTCATTCCAAGTATCCAACCCCTTCATCTTCTGGCTTCTTCAGATATCCATCAAAAGTAGGTGGCTTTGCTTTCATAAACTCATTGGGAAAGTATCCTCTATCATTCCTCCAGTAAGGATGATAGCGACGATGATCATGATGTCTATCAAATCTAGAATTACAATAACACCTACATTCACCACCCCTCCTATCCAAAGTGTCCAACAACCTACCATCACTCATTGTATCAGATCTATCCAACTTATGCCTACCAGGAGATCTACTGCCATATACTCCATTAGCTTTATCCTCATGTCCATGGCTGATCCGAAGTGACCCTTGTCACTACAAGTTTGACAAAATTTGAGGAAGTATAACATTTACCTTTGTATTCTTCTCATGTGCTTGTATGATCTGGTCATTATATGCCTTACAAATCCTTATCTCTTCCTTCAAACTTCTCAATGTAACTACCAAATTTGAAGAGTTCCCAACACCATATTGTTCTTCAGATTCATAGGGAGAGTCCTTGTAGTCAACCATCTTGCTATCCATTCGATCTTTATCTTCTTGCAATGGATGATACGTTAGAAAAACCAAATCACAATAAACCAACATACCTTAGTATAGCTCGGGGAGGATACCTTATCTGCAAGATCAACAAATCAACGTGATACATGTATAACTTAATCATAACAGCATATCGACACTCACAAGTAAATGTATCAAAACATAACCATAATTCTAACTAGGATCCAGTTATCAATACAAGGCCATATCAACAACGCATGCTATGACCTCATGCATGACAACAAGCATTACTCCACTATACACATTGCTACATGCAACCGAAAATATTCATAAGCAATGCATAGCCAACTACAAAGATGCATAAACGCATTTACTCAAACATAATCGATCAGTTCCTACAATCAACCTATACGACTAATACACATAATCAAAATATTCAAAATGTAACCTAACATACAAGGATGTAAGTAGGTGACATAAAATCAACATGTAAGCGACAAATAACCATATACATCTAGTCACATACTCATGTCAAATACTCTTCATGAATTCAACATCAAATTCTCCATGATAACCATATTACAACCCTAATCCAACATCAATGAAATGCAAGTATATAAGTGTATGAGACACACATGCACCTAACATGCATGCATGACTAACATATTCAACCCATCCATTCCAAGAGTTGAACCATCCTCTGATACCCCTTTGTGGTATTAGATATGACCTAAAGAGAGTGCAACCATGCTCTGATACCACTATGTGGTATCATATATGACCCAAGGAGAGTGTAACCATGCTTTGATACCACTATGTGGTGTCAGATATGACCCAAAGAGAGCGCAACCATGCTCTGATACCAGTTTGTAACACCCTCCTCCCACATCCACCGAAGTAACCATGACAACCAGGGTAGACATGAGACGAGAGGCTACTATGATCATATTCGACCTCCTAGGTGACATTAAGGAAGTGGAAACAATGGAAAATCCCACACAGTCATCCAACATCATCAACAAAACCCTCATAAGCCACTCAGATAGCCTATCCCTGGGCCCCACTATTGTTCTGGACCTCCAAGGCCATAGTTGCTCTCATTCTATGGGAGAGGGAGTGGCCATAGACCTAAATTCACTCTCGTAGGCATTCCTACCAATGACTATTGACTAAAGTTGCCATTTTTGTGCCAATGACCCTGGGATTTAAGCCACATTTTCAAGCCCGGAGCCCATGCCACTACGCAAAATGGAATGAAAGATCAAAGTCAAGTAAGGTACAGGGAAACAATGATGCAAAATAAATAAGTTTATCAAGAGCTTAACCCAACCCCTACTAGCCATGACAGACATTTAATCAAACATATTATCAACATGTAGCCTACATGTGTAAACAACAGAATTAAGTGTAGGGATCTCATACTTATCTGAGAAACGCTACGAACCACTGTTCCCTCATGCCATTGTCTGCCTTATCACTTATTAGGTCATACATACCCTATCCATTCAAATACAAGTAAAAATAGGCTGACATCTATACATAGATGCCATCACAAAATGTACATGTAACAAACATAATAGGAACGTAAATACCGTAAACATATCAACCATCAAAATCCATATATACATCAGTACATTTGCACATAGAAATCAAGGGAATGAATTTCTCATTAATCAATGAAATGAACCAACCAAGGATGGGACTACCATGTTCCACCCAACCATAGAATGGATGAGTCAATTCTCTCTTCAACCATTCACCCTCGTGCCATATTCCAAGTATGAATGTGAGACTCAAACCAAAAGAACTCAACGAGGGCATACCGAGGATAAAACACCTCACCCTCATCAATAGAAACCAGACTTTACGTAATCCCTCCCAGATCACTACGCCATGACAATGAACACATCATAACCAAATTTACCATGATCTCCACCCGACCATTAGGCCAAACAAGCATTGATTCCACTATATTCCTCCACCTACACCATGAGGATTTTTCCTCTCTCCTAGTCTCTTATTTTTTACCACAATCTAAACTCGGATCACTAGGATCACTAGGCCCTAAATCCAGACCCACTCTCCAGGCTTTACCACATATCCTAAACTTGGGATTACTAGGCCCAACAAAGAGAAAACCACATCTAGGATTTATCGTATATTCTGCCATTCACTGGAAAGGATTCCTAGTCCGTCTAAGGAAAAACAAAATCCAGTTTTACCACAACCCACAGTCCATTTTAGGGGTTTCTAGGCCATGTGTTCTATCATTTTGGAGATCCACCTCACTCAACTTAAAATCCATTCGGTAATACAACTCAACCAAACATGAGAAACCCGTTACACCATGGCTATCTGGAAATGGTAAGGTTGGGCTCAAAAATAAGGTTAAACCTAGAAAAACCCATGCCATGATAGAAAAGAACCACATGCAATGCCAGGAAAGCCAAATCTAGCAAGGAAAATACACATGCGAGTTGATACCTGCAATGAAGCATGTTGTAGCTGCTTGATCCTGCCTTTCGCCACTTGATCTTTGCATCCCCCTACCTTATTTGGATTTCTTTCTCCAATGCCAAATTGGTCCAAGAAAAATCTAAGTATCAAAGAGTATGAGAGAGAGAGAATATTGAGAGTGCTCCAAAACTGAATTGACAAAAGGTTACCAACCGATCCTCAAAAGCCTTTTTATGAACGATGCATTTATTTTCTTAATTTCCCTTTATTTTCCTTCATTTTCCTCCTCACATGCAACCTGTGACCTTTCACCTCCCTTTTCTCCTAATTTCCGTTATTTTCATAAATAATTGTTCCAAAAATGCCATTTTGTGTTTCCAAAGCTTTATGCATTGCCTTTGCCAATTTCCTTAGCCATAAACAACCAAATGAATACCCCATAGGATGTCTTGCCCAACATTCCACTTGGAATAAGTGTCCCATTCATCTGTGGTTATTGTTTTTAACTTTTATTACATGGAATTTTCACTAGGATTGTTACATTCCACTTCTCTCTTAGGTGGTAGCCCTTTAGGCTCTTGAAAGACATCCTTGTATGCTTGTAACAACTCCTCCAATTGTTTTTTTTTTTTAGTACACTCCTCCACTGATGCCTTGCCTCTTATTGAATCTTCTTCAGAATGAATTTCTCTTAAAAACAATAAACCATACTTCTTTCTGGAACTAATCAATTTATTGACTTGGTTGGGACTTACTAGTGAGATTTTCAACTCACCTTTGTACGCATTGACAATGAAATACTTTCCATCCTTAACAAGTCGATAATGGTTTTCTCTCCTCACAAATATTGAATCATGCATGTAAATGTATGGACTCCGAAACACGAATCCACATACATGAAGGGGAACCTCATCTAGGTATACTTCATCAATAAAATCAGCACTGGTAGAAAATCTAATTTTACATTGTTTTGCTACCTTCAAATCTACATCCTTATTTACCCATCCTATTTGATATGGGTTTGGATGATCACAAGCTTGTAGCCCCATCTTTGTGACCAACTCTTCTTCAATGAGATTGACCTGCGATCCTGAGTCAAATAAAGGATCAATATTTGTCTTCTTGACCTATATCTTTATATAGAAGATTTTCGTCATTTCTTCTCTTCTTGTTGGTGAAGGCTAATTTGATTCACCTCCTTTTGTACTAATGTACAAATGATCTTCTCATCCACATCCAAGATTCTTTCAACTTGGTTTCTCGAATCAGTGGCCATGATATTCTTCTTCTTGTTATCTTTCGTTTTGTAATTCGAGCTTAGCTCTAGATGCAAATTCCAACATTTCTCCTTTGTATGGACATTAATGTTGTAGTGGTTGGAAAATTCTTTACATTGGTGTGATGTGGTTTTCATCTTTTTATATGTCCCCCTTTTTCCTTTTTTCCCCACCATATAATATTCTTGTTGCTCCTTCTGCTTTGATCCACTTGATTACACTCTCTTCAGGCCTATATTCCCTAGGTGTTGGGCTTGTACTAAAGCCTCGTCCAACAATTTGGGCTTGAACAACATCAATTGCTCACACAGATGGTTATGCAGAACCCCCAAATACTTGAGGATTACACCTATGTTCATTGGATAGATACCTAACATTATATCCATCTTCCTAAATTCCTTGGTGTACTCCTACGCGCTTTGGCCCGACTTTTTCCTGAAGTAATCCCACTGGATCCACTAGTCCTCGATGTACCCAATGGGATAAAATTGTGACTTAATGAGGGTTTTGAAATCCTCCCACCTATTCATTGGAGTTTCTCCCTCTAACCTTAGGGTTTTTGTGTGGCTCTCCCACAAAGTCAGTGCATGGTCCTCTAATTTTAGCCACGTGAATGAGATCATTTTCCCTTCCTTGATCTGATGGGCAATGAAATAAACTTCTAGTTGCTGTAACCAGTGGTTTAGCTTCAAAGTGTCGATCTTACATGTTACAACTTTCTATTGACTTTTTATTCCATTTTAAACAGGGAATGTGGTTGGTTCATGACACACGAATTGTGTTGATCTCCTTTTGGTCCTTTCTTCGATTCGTTCTCTGTTTTTCCAAAATCTTCTGATCCTCGGTCTAATTTTTCCTTTGCATTCAAACCCCCATATTATCCAAATAACCCTAGCTTCCTAATCAAGGCATCCATGAGAAGGCTTACAACAACATAAACTTTGAAACGAGAACTGATATTGTTACTCGTTTCATAGAGATAGCAAAAAATTGACTGGATTTTGAAAAGGGGTGATGCACAACACACATATTTTTTTTAGAACATAGTTTTTGGCACTTTAAATAATTGATACAATTACCCGTTTTGTAGGGGTAGTAAAAACATGAACCGATTTTGAAAAGTGGTGATGCAGAATACAATTCATTTTTTGGGAGCACATTTTTTATAATTTAAGTTTTCGTATGTATCAAACATAAATATTTGTTTTTAAATGTTAGTGATTTTCATGCTGATTTTGAAACATGTTGATACAACGTATTGATGCAGCATACCTTTTTTTTAGAGGACTTACTTTTTACACTTTAAAATTTATTATGTCCAATTTTTTTTAAATTATGATTACTTAATGAATTTTCAAGATGATTACTTAATGAATTTTCAAGTTGTTTTATTTTTCTTTTTTTAAATGTTGATTACTTAAAAAAACAAATATAAAAAAAAAAAAGACAAAAAATAAAATTAAAAATGTTAAAAAAAAATTATCTCATAAACCATAAAAGAATTTGGGAAAAAAAACAAAATTAAAAAAAATATATAAAATTAAGTGAGTAAAAATAGAAAAATTTAGAAAACCATTAACAAAAACGAGAAAAAAATATTTAAAAAAATAAAAAGTAAAAAGTAAAATAAAATAAAAAACTAGTAAAATTAATATTTAAAACATCTAAAAAAACAAAAAAAAAAACAAAAATAAATTCAAACTAAAAAAACACAAAAAATATAAAAATTTTAAAAATATATGTCTTTTCAAATTAAAGAAAAAAGAAAGAAAAAACATTTAAAGTTTATAAATAAATATTTTTGATTATATATATATATTTATATATATATATATATATATATATATATATATATATATATATATATATATATATATATATATATATTATTAAACTTACATTTTTTATTTAAAAACAAAAAAATTAAAAATTAAAAATTTTTATTTTTTATTTTTTTAAACAATTTATTTTTATTTAAAAACAAATTATTAATTTTTTTTTATTTAAAAAGAAAAAAAGTATTATTAAAAAATTTTAACTTGTTTTTTAAACAACCTTTTTCTTTTAATTATATAAAAAAAATATTTAAAAAAAAATTCCTCTGGTCGCTCGTGGTGGCGAGGTCATGGTGGCGCAACCCTCCACCCGCCCAGACGCCCATGGTGGCGCGGCCCTGGGTGGAGGGCCTAGATGCAGAAGGCCCTCCGCCCAGGGCCGCTCCACCACGGGCTGGTGGGCGGGCAGAGGGGCAATTCCTAGAATTGCCCCTTCGTCTTCTCGACCGATCGTGGTGTGGCGGCTGGAGGAATTTTTTTTTTAATAATTTTTTTTTTTTTTTTTTAATAATTTTTTATTTTTTAAATAAAAAATAAAAATGTTTAATTTTTTTTAATATTTTAATAATATTTTTTTTAATTAAAAAAACACTTGTTTAATTTTTATTTTTATTTTTTAATAATTTTTTTTAAATAATATAAAATTTGTTTGAAAAAAGATTAGATGTTTTAATTATTAATTTTTTTGTTTTTAAATAAAAATGTAAGTTTAATAAAAAATATTTGTTTTTTTTTTTTTAAAGTCAAAAATACAAAAATACATATTCCTTTATAAATTTTAAATGGTTTTTTTTTTTTTTTTTTGTAATTTGAAAAGACATATATATTTTTAAAATTTTCATATATATATATATATATATTTATTTTTATTTTTTTTAATTTGAGTTTATTTTTGTTTTTTTAGTTTTTTTTTTAAATGTTTTTAATATTAATTTTACTAGTTTTTTTGTTGATTTTCTTTTTTTTCATCTAGTATTTATTTATTTATTTTTTCCTATTTTTTGTTAATGTTTTTTTCATTTTTCTATTTTTACTTACTTATATATATATATATATATATATATATATATATATATATATATATATATATATTAGTTTTGTTTTTCTTTTTCCAAATTCTTTTATGGTTTATGAGATAATTTTTTTTTAACATTTATATATATATATATATATATATTTGTTTTTTTAAGTAATCAACATTTTAATCTTAATTTTAGTAGTTTTTAATGTTTTTGTTAATTTTCTATTTTTTTTTAAATCCAAATTGTTTCTAATTTTTTTTTTAGGTTTTGTTAATGTTTTTAAAATTTATCTATTTTTACCTAATTTTATAGTTTATTTTATTTTCTTTTTTTCTTTTCCATATTTTTGTTTTTTTTTCTTTTCTTTTGCCCATTTTTTTTATGCTTTACAAGACATTTTTTTTTTCCATTTTTTTTTAAATATGTTCTTTTTACTATTTATTTGTTTATAATTTTAAAGTTTTTTTTTAGTATTTTAATTCTTATATTTTATAGGTTAATTTATTTTATTTTTTTACATTTTTATGATTGATTTTTTTTTTTTTCATTCTTGTCTTTTTTTATATATTTGATTTTTTTTTTTTTTTTTAAGTATATACTTTAATTTATGTTTTGTTATTTTTTTAACTTTTTTTTTTCTGTTTTGTGTTTTTTCACTGTTTTAATTTTTTATTTTATTTTATGTTTTCATTATTTTTTTGAAATTTTAATGTTTTTTGAGGTCACGATAAAATATTTAATGCCATTATTTCGAAATGTTGAAATTTTAACCTTGAAAGAAAAGTGTTATCCCAACGTCAACACTTTTCGTTTTGACGGTATTTTTTGGACAAGTTTTGCACAAAAAAATGGTTTTCACCGCCATTTCTAAAACATGTTCAAAATTTACCCTAGAAAAAAAAAAAGGTGTTATTCAAACATCAACACTTTTCGTTCACTGTTTTTGATGTTTTTACGGGATTTTTTGGCCAGAGTTCTTGTTTTGAGTTTATAGTTCCTGTTTCAAAGTTTACGTTGTTTTACATTGTGGTTGATATCCGTGACGTGTTGTTCCAACTTCGTAAACCTCACCTCTGCAGGATCACAAGAATTGTTTAAGATTCATCGACCATGATTAGGGTTTTTACTATTTTCAGCCCTGCTGATCTAGATCCCTAAAATATCCACACAATACCCAAAGAAAATTCCTTTGGTACCAAATGATCTGTAAACTTCCACGGATATTCCACTAGGGAGTTTGCCACAATAGATCTGATAATATTATATTAAAAATTTGATATTATACATTATTACACTCTTATTAAACTTTAATATCTGCATATTTAACTATAATTAGTGCATGCATGCAAATGGAAATTATTCATAAAAATAGAGAACGATAAAATAAGCTCACACACACACATAAGACATAATATATTCTTTTTGGGAAACACTTTTGGGAGAAAACCGTGTTGGAAGGTGAGGCTGCTTTGCTCACTTTCTCTCTATGGAAATATGGTTATAGGTATAAAGAAATAATGCTTGTGGCCCTTGGGCTACTACAGTGCACAAATCCTCTCTGTGTGCTCCACCTCCTATCTATGTTAGCTATCTTTCTCATCTATGGAACAAAATGCTCTCAAAAGAATGGAATGCATCTTCCTCCTAGTGGCCCGATTATAACACAACGTGATAGCCTACTAATGGTTAATTTTGACTACATCAAATCTTAACTAGAGTTACAATATATACTCTTCTAGAGTCTTTTACATCATAAGCATGTGGATATCCTCTCTATTATGAATAATAGGGCCTTATGCGGCATCCTCCCAAACTATATGTGTGAAAATAAAAAGGTCAACTTATGAGTGGCATAACTTTTGCATACAGGCCCAGATTGATGCACTTCTCTAGTCATTGAAAATATTTGTGTGTGTAGAATAACATGAAATGGGGTGACACTAAAGTGGTAAGTATTTTTTCGCAAAAAACATTGTTTGATGCCTCAACATGCTCTTGAAAGGTTTCAGGCCCAGTTTTGCGAAATTGTGTCCCACTGGTAAAAACGATCCTATGAGATGATTCCTCCACTTTTCCCACTCCAAATACATCGATATGGATGAAAACAAATATAATGATCCAATCTAGATCAATTGGAGAATCTTTGTTGTTGGAAAAATCCTAGAAAATCAGCCCACCTACGACTATTAGCCCCTAAAATTTTCCTTCTTGTAGTTCCTTTACTTGTTTTAGTCATTTTTGCAAGTACCATTTATAGTGTGTGGAGCTAGAGTTGGAGCTTACAAGTGAAGAGAAGAATATGACTTACTACATATTCTGGGAAGGTCTTTTTTTCCGTATTCTAATCTCTCTAAGGAGAACAAAAATCATTTTTCCCTCTGTTGTTCTAGATTGGACCACTAGATCTAGGGAATTCATTTTTGTCCATAGAAGTGACTTTTCCATATAACATCAATGAAAAATTTACAAAGACAAGAAATGATTTTGATTATATGTAGGTATAATTTGTTGTGGCGTGATTTTCTTGGATACTAGAGGCCATCTAGAACCTATTTGTTGATATATTTTTAGTTCAAAGATGGATTGTACATGATCTTATTTTGGTTATGTGCACCCTTACATGCTATATAAATGAGAAATGGTAATTTGAGGACCTATGGTTGATGAAGATTATAACTACTAAATGAATGATGTCATGGTTTAATCTATTTTTTTAATGTATTTTGTCACTAATTCATCATTTTGCATGCTTTTGTTGACAAATATGCATCAAAATATATAAAAATATTTATTATATAAAATTCGCTTCAAAAATTGCTTTCCATTAATTTAGAAGCTTAGGGATAATTTCCCTCCATTGGAAAACCTTCCTCACTAATAAATATCCCTCCTAGCCCTTGGAAGAATTTAGTTCAGTCAAGGAAAAATTTAGTTTTTGAAGTGAAACTCGCAAGTACACAAAGGTACAAGTCGGTCTGGGCAAGGTAATTCAACCACCTAAGAAGCGTATAAATACATTGTTTGTCACATCACTTTGGAGCATCAAATAAACACATATTTTATCCATGTATTTGGTTCATACAAGTCTGAAATTGCAGGCCTATCTTCAAACGAGTGAAGGAGAGAATGGGTTTTTTCGTTGACCAAATTTTCCTTCTATTTTAGGATGTTGACGAGCATCGACTTCTTGATCTTGGAGCTTGTTTGACTTTGATTGACTTGGGAATTTATCTATTTTGGAGGGCTGAGTGGTTTGAAGATGAGAGCAGATTTTTTTGGGCTAATTGGAATACTACGAACTATTGACTTTGACCATGTAAATTTGAAGTTGACCACACGGATTCTCTCTCCTTTGACCCAGCTATTTTTGGATTGTTTTGACATGAATTTGATTAAAAAAGGAGGCTAAGTTTCTTGACCGTTGAACAAGCTTTTTTAAGACACTTTGACTGGTTAGGTCATCTTTGACTATTGTTAACTTTGACCAAAAATTGCATATTTTGACTTTGGATCATATTTAACTTTTGGGATCATCTTTCATTAGATATTGGTTGGTTGAATTGGTTGGTCAATTTTTTTTTATTTAACTCATTGATTGATTAGAGTATTGTATCTCTCTTCTAAACATTTGATGACAATTTAATAGAAGAAGATTTTGGAAATGGTTTTCCCCATTGTGGGGTTTTTCCTTGGTCTTTGACCAAATCCTTGTGTCTCTTGTTTCATGCTCTTGGTCGTCTTCTATTGCATTTGAAATATTTTTTTATCTACAATTTCTTAATATCATTAGAAGAATAAATTATTGAATAAAGTGATTACTAATTGAAGAAGAATTTTTGTAAGTAATTGTGGTAATCATAGAACATTGGAAATTTAACATGGTACCAAAGTTGAGGTGAATACAAGCCTAAGGAGACAAGAGACTAAAGAAATCATTTTTGGAGAAATCATCCTTGGAGGAAGTTTAAGGATCCTATTTTTGTTGATCAAGATGTCTACCTCATACTTCAAGGATATAGAGAAGCTAGGTGACTCATCATATTTTGTTTCTTGGAAAATCAGGTTGGAAGTAACCTTGGACGAAAATCATGTTTTGGAATATGTGGCAGGAAATCTACTTGAACCTCAAGAGAATGATTTTGATGTTGTGAAGGGAAAGTATAAGAAGGCTGGGCTCAAAGTCAAGAAAAATCTTATTGATTCCATGGAAGATTATTTGCTTACTTATATTGCATAATTGAAGAAGTCCAAGGATATCTGTGACAAGTTGGTTGGGGTGTATGAGGTCATTAATTTGAATCATACTCTCTCCTTAAAGAATCAACTCAAGGATATTAAGATGAATAATGGGGAAATTTTGCAATAATATGTGATGAAGATATCCTAACTAAGGGATCTATTACAAATTGTAGGAGAACATATATCTAATAGAGAGTTGGTGCTTGTCACTCTTCAAGCTCTTCCTCATATTTGGGAAACCTTAATTACTACTATAAGAAAAAATTACAAGTTCTCAGCCTTTGATGAGATTTTTGGTAACCACACTCAAGAAGAAACTAGGATGTTATCTAGAGGGAGTATTCAAAAGCATGAAGAAGAGTTCCCTTTAATTTTGCTACTCAAGACAAGAAAAAGAAAGGAAGAGGCAGACCATATAATACTAGAAATTATTATCCCAAATCCAATGAATCCAAGAAGAGTTATAGAAATGATGTTCCTCAATTTGAATGCTTCAATTTCCACAAGCATGGACACTATGCCCAAGATTTTCGAGAAAAGTGAGATGCTCCAAGATCTCTCTACGAAAAAAATCATGGTTTTAGGAACAATAGGATTAATTATATAAGAAGAGTATATGATAGAATAAGAAATTCCCCTAATGATCGAGAAGAAGGCCATCATGCTAAAAATATGCCAAGTAACTCCAGGTATGGAAATAATGCAACTACTACTTAATATGAATATATTCTTATTTTTTCTTTTTTAAGTTCCTCTCCTCCAAATTTGTGTGATAGTTGGATGGTAGATTGTGGGGATTCTATACATTTTTCAAGGTATGAGGAAGTCCTCTCAAATCTAGTTGAGAGCAAAACTAATATAAATATCATTCTTGGGGACAAATCTACTTATCCTATGAGGGGTTTTGGTTCTGTCAAATTTCATTTGGATTATGGAGAAACCATTGTTCTTCATGATGTTATCTATGTATTGGGATTAAATAAGAACCTAGAATCTATATCTACTTTGGGAGACAAAGGGATGAGAAATTCCTTCATAAGGGGAAAGGTCCTCATTTTCCCTATGGAATATCGCATGAAGGATGAATTCACCATGGGATATAGAATCGAAGGACTCTATAGAGTCAATGGAAGACCATTGTGAGCATTGGTACATAATGGCAATCATCCATGTGAGTTATGACACCATAGGTTTGGACATATACATTATGAAGGCCTATCTAAATTGAGAAAGATGGTTCTCGAAATGCATGAAGTGAAATCTAATCATGATGGAGTAAGCTTTGGATGTGTGAGTGGAAAGAAGCCAAGAGGACCATTCCCCTCCAGAAAAAGAAAGACCAATGATATTCTTCAACTCATTCATTATGAGTTATGTAGTCCCATGTCGGTAATATCTCTAGGTGGTTATCTATACTATATAATATTTGTGGATGACTCCTCCCACAAGACATGGATATTCTACTTGAAGCATAAGGACAAAGCTTTTGAGATGTTCTAGGAATTTAAGGCTTTGATAGAGAATCAAATAGGGAGAATGATGTAGGTCTTGAGGTCTGACAATGGTGGAGTATAAACTTCTAATGAGTTTATTGAATTTTGCAAGAAGGATCAATTTAAGAAGGAGACCATCATACCTTATAATGTTGAGAATAATTTCATGGTTGAAAGGAAGAATCAGACAACCATTGAAGTTTCCTAAGCCATGTTGCATGATCAAAAGTTGTTGAAGTTCCTTTAGGGAGAAGCCACTAATACAACATTATATGTTCCAAATAGGGCTCCTCATCAATCCCTAGGTGACAAAACTCTTGAATAATTGTTCACTGGTGTGAAGCCTAATGCTGGACATCTAGAGATATTTAGCTTCGCCATGTATCCTCATGTGTCGAAGGACAAGACTAACAAGCTGGAAGCCACTAGAAAGAAAGGAGTGTTTGTTCAATATTGTGACAATTCTAATCCTTGTAGGATATATATTTTTGGGAAGAAGACTATTGAGTTTAGTAGGGATGTGACTTTTGATGAAGATGTTGCCCTTGGAAAAACTAGGGATATTCCTCTGCCTCCTCCTTTTGAAAAGAAGTATGATGATATGGACTCACATGAAGGTCCTTTAGTGCTTGTACCCGAGTCTCATGTTGATAATGACCCTATGGAGCCCATGGAACCCCCGGATCCACCTCCAAGTGATCGTCCTACTAGCAAGGGACCATTATGGCTTCATGATACAATATAGGATGCTAATAGACATACTGTTTCTAGAGGAACCTTCAGGGGAAGTAAGAAGCCATGTTGATGCTAGGGATATGTTGTGGCTATGATCTCTATCATCCAAGCTGAACCACACACCTTTGAAGAAGCAATGAAAGAGAGGTTTCTGAAAAATTATATGGCCGAAGAATATGAGTCTATTATGAAGAATGATGAATGGGAAGTTCTTCTGAGACCCAAAGGGAATTCTGTTGTGACTTCTAAGTGGTTGTATGAGATCAATCATGGAGCTTATGGTAGTATTGAAAAATATAAGGCGATGTTCATGATTCGAGGTTTCTACAAGAAAGAAGGAGAATATTGTGGCGATATATTTGCACCTGTTTCCTATTATACCACTATTAGATATATTTTTCCCTTGCTTCTAGTTAGGGATCGAATCTTCACCAGATGGATGTGAAGGTTGTGTTTCTTCATGACATACTACAAGAAGAATTATTCATTGAGCGACCACTGCTCTTTCAATTACATGACACGAAGACTCAAGTTTGTAGGCTAAAGAAGGCATCATATGGCTTGAAGCAAGCCCTTAGAGTCTGGTATGCCCATATTTATACTTGCTTGGTGAAGCTTGGGTTCACAAGAAGTAATGTCAAACCGAACCTCTACTTAAAAGTGGTCCAAGGTATGTATTTGATTTTGGTTTTATATGTTGATAATATATTCCTAACAAGTAGCAAGCCTATGATTCTCTAGTGCAAGAGGGAGATGGATTTTGAATTTCAGACGAAGGACCTTGGACTGATGCACTACTTCCTGGGCTTATTTCAGGTGTCGGAAAGGCTTGGCGAGATTTTCCTTTCTCAAGGAAAATATGTTGTGAAACTACTGGAAATATTTGGAATGATAGAATGAAGGTATATGGACACACTAATGGATATGAACTTCAAGAAGTTATGTGGATATGTTCTAGGACTTGACTTGGTGAATCCCTCAGAGAATTTTCAGTTGATTGGAGCATTGATGTTCATTGTGAATGACCTTTTGAACATATGTTTTGCTGTTAAATTATTGATTCAATTCATAGTTGAGCCTCTTCATGCACACTGGGTTTCTTTCAAACATGTGCTGAGATATATTCATGGCATGGTTAATCTTGGTCTGAGATATATTGTCGTAGATGTTAGGATTCATTGGTAAAATTATGTTGTCTGGGTTGGAAACATTATCAACATGAAAAACATGTCAGGTGCTACTTTAGTGTAGGTTCTACCATGATCTATTGAATGAGCAGGAATCATAAGTCTGTAGCTCTGAGTATGAAAAAGGCAGATTATATTGCTTTTAGTTTGGCTAGCTATGAGGAAGTATGGTGGAGGAATCTCTTTGGAGAGCTATTTGAGCAAGCACTCGATATGATGGTGATATACTCCGACAACAAGAGTGGGATCCAATTGGTAGAGAATCTCATGTTTCACGACCAATCTAATAATATTGAGATCATGTATCACTATATTCGATACATGCTAGAGAGAAGAGTTGTCAGACTCCATCATATTTTGACTAAAGAGAAGATAGAAAACATGCTCACCAAGGCTTTGCTGTAAGGGAAGTTTTTGGTCTTCAGAGAGTAGCTTAGACTAATCGATGTGACCCCCTCGGGTAAGGGTCCCTACAAATCAAGGATATTGAGCTATGATCTTCCCCCCATGTCTGAGCTCCCAAGGAGAGAAATTGATCTGAAGAGCTCTTGAGGTTGATGGAACTCGTGGACAATAGGTGCACCTAATCCTTACATTATGGTAAGTGTGTATCTCCATTGTTGTATTTGTATGGTTTGTCTAATCCTTACCTTATGGTAAGTGTGTATCTCCTCTATTATCATTGTCAGTTGTGTTCGATCCTAACCTCATGGTAAGGGTGTATCTCCCCCTGCCAAGTATACCTGAGTATGCATGCTACCCACAAATTGGGTTTTTCGGGATTGCCACCCATCTCACCAATGGGTGAGGAGAGTGGGGTGTGTTTGATCCTTAACTCCCATGGTAGGTGTGTTTCTCCCCCAATTCCTTAGGTGTTTCTGATCCTTACCTCACATAGTAAGTGTGTATCTCCCCCAAGGCAGTGGATGTAGGTGTTCTACCACTTGACCCTAGGGTCAGGGTGGGAAGATCAATGGGAAATCAAATAGTTGTGATCCTTACATCATGGTAAGTAGTATCCTACCTATTGTCCTTGGATATAGTGTGGTAGCTTGAGCTCCCATGTGATGATTATTATTATTTATATTCAAGAGTTTTTAGTAGATGAGCATATATGAGTAGAGATGAGACATGGCTTGATTAAGTGATGATGATGACGAGATGAGGTTCATGATGTAGTAAAAAAATTCTCCCTAACTAAGAGGGAGTGTTAATTTGGAAATTCAAGGATGAATTCCCTACATTGGACAACCTTCCTCATAAAGAAAGACCCCTCCTAGCCCTTGGAAGAATTTAATTTGGTCATGGAAAATTTTGATTTTTGAAGTGAAACCCACAAGTACACAAAAGTACAAGTCAGCCCACGCAAGCTAATTCGACCACCTAAGAAGAATATAAATAAATCATTTGCCACATCACTTTGGAGCATCAGATCAACACATATTCAATTAATCTATTTGGATCATACAAGTGTGAAATAGTAGGTCTATATTCACACATAAAAAGAAGGGAAAGAATTTTTCTCTTCACCGAAACTTTCTTTTGGTTTGGGACATTGACCAACATTGAAATCTTGATTTTGGAGCTTGTTTAACTTTCGAATTTCTCAGTTTTGGAAGGCCAAGTTGTTTGACAAAGAGAGTGAACATTTCTAGGCTAATTTGACTACTGCTAACAGTTAAATTTTACCACGGAAATCTGAAGTTGGCCATAGAGATTCTCTCTCCTTTAAATAAGTTTTTTTGGGACTATTTTGACTTGACTTTGACCAAAAAAGGAGGTTGAGTTCCTTGATTTTTGACCTGGATATTTTGAAGACAATTTGGCCGCTGAACGTTGATTATTTAGGGCATATTTGACTATTGTTGACTTTGACCAAAAAATGGAGACTTTGACTTTGGATGAAATTGGACTTTTGGGCTCAACTTTCATTTGATATTGGTTGTTTAATTGGTTGGTCAAATGTGTTTTCATTTGACTCACTGATTGATTGTAATATTGTATCTCTCTCTTGAACATTTGATGAAAATCCAATAGAAGAAGAATTTGGAACTGGTTTTCCCCCTTGTGGAGTTTTTCCCTAGTCTTTGACTAAATCCTTGTGTATCTTGTTTCATTCTATTAGTTTTCTGTTATTGCATTTGAAGTATTTCTCTATCAATAATTGCTTACTATGATCAAAAGAATAAATTATTGAATAAAGTGGTTTCTAATTGAAGAATAATTGTTGTAAGTAATTGTGCTAAGCATATAACACTAGAAATTCAACCCTCCCTACCCTAGAGCTTTCAAAAATATCGCTCCAGCCCCCTGCAAATTGTTCAAGTACAAGAAGATGTGGAAGAAGAACCAGATGAAGAAAATAAAGAAGATGAGAAAATATTGAAGAAGAACACTAGAGTAATCCTAAAGTTGAAGGAAAAAAAATGTATGCATAATACAAGTGTGAAGCAAAAGGAAGAATAAGCTTGTAGAGCATGGAGTTGAGGAGTTAAGTTAGCATGCAAAACAAGTTTCTTGAATTGATCTAAATTGTTTTTAGCAATACTACAATAGCACACAATCATATTAAGAATATTGTATGCTCATAAAGACATTGTAAAATGTAAAGAAAATTGTTAATGTTAATATGGGCATAGTCCAACAATTTTTAATTAATATTATCTGAAAAACTTTAGAAAAACCTTAATTGTTAAAGTTAACTTTGTTAAATTACTCGACTTTAAATAATTCTTTAGTTTATATATATATATATATATATATATATAAGAGCTCATTTTACAGGTTAGATATAACAAGAGTCAAAACCTAAATTAGTAGGTGTTGTTTTCCTTGAATATATATATATATATATAAGAGCTCATTTTAGAGGTTAGATATAACAAGAGTCAAAACCTAAATTAGTAGGTGTTGTTTTCCTTGAATAACAGTGATGGTCCAACATGATAGCATCTAAACGTAACTCTCTCCCATGCCAATTTGACATTATGATAAGTCTTTAAACATACGTTTTTTATAAATAAATTAAACATATCTTATAAATTTATCATTTTATTAACTATTTATCTTATCTCTCTGATTTGATTGAACATCCATTATCATTTTGCGGCGTGTTTAAACTGTTACCCTTAATAAACCATTCACTGCCTAAAATAGTACTATGAAAAGGATCTAATGCGAAAGCAGGCATAGAAGATTAAGATATTACTTGTTTCCGGAGATCGCATGTAGATGAATCACAGTGAGATCCTCGTGAACGGTGAAGCTTCCACGCTTGATGTCAGGCCACAAGTAGTCGGTCCATCTCAGCCCGCAGCTTTGTCGACATGTAAATAATCATGCAGTGCCCGTACACACAAAACATGTCTTATCAGGTCGTTGGTAGCGCTCGAGAAATTGCTAATTAAAAAAGGTTGAATAACAACAGAGAAAAAATGAGACTTGCAAGTTTGGGAAGGGTATGCTATCCGGAAGCGGCGTTCTGTTGAGTATAGAGCTTCTGGTCCTCTTAGGCCGTCCGGGGTCTTATCCTCTTCCTTCTGTGATCCGCGCAGCGAACCATAAGTATCATTATAAGTTTGCTATCTTTCTCAGTACTGAGAAATGTGTGAATTTATCTAGACAAGCTGATACAGTATCATTATAAGTCTGCTATCTTTCTCAGTATCTAGACAAGCTGATACAACCTCCGGGCGGCGCCGCGGAAGATATTTACAGGTTGCGTTCACGTGTTTCATATGACGAGAAAGTCAATTCGTAGGAGTCGTGTAGCCGTGATACTAGAAACAATGACGCCTCGAATGACAAGTGATAATGATTTTGATTACTTTTGTCGGGCGTTGACATTAATTAGGGTGTTGAGATTAATTAGGGTTTGTGTGTTGTATTTAATTTTAGTTAGATTTAGTGTTTTTATGTAGTGTGAATTTAGTTTTAGTTAACTCTAGTGTTTGTATTTGGTGTATAGGCCAATAATATATATAGAGTTATTAGTCTATTAATGGATGAGGCAGTATATGCTATTAGTTAGATAATGTATTTGGTTAAATTTAATTGGTGGAATATACTTGTTAAAAGTATTAATGAATGAAGAGCTCTATATACATTGGTTGCTCTAAAACACTAACACATAACATAAATCACACTTAGTTTTATTTAGCCTTAATGCTTCCATAATATTAATTTTAATATTGATTTTCTCATCAATATTAAAATATCAAATTCATCATTTTAATTTTAATTTTCTTTTACAATTGTGACAAGTTTATACAATTACTCGTAAGCTAAATTCTTATGTGTAATCTAATAATTTTATAACTTTCAGTAAACTTCTCTTTAAATAACCCTTAATAACAATATGTTCACAATGATGTTATGCCCTCAACGTCAACACCCTGACATTTCAGTGGATCCATCTCATAAAATTCATTGATTAAAAACATAATTGGGCCTTACCTTTCGAGCTAACTTTCATTTTGAAAACTCTAATCATTAAACTAAAATGCTTGTATAATTTTATATAATTTTAAGATTTTTATACTCGTAAAAGTATATTCAACACACTAAACATCACATTCAATTTCTCACTATATAAAATGTTCATCTGTATGTTCTTTATCTATATTGGACACTATTTAAAATGGTGCATACTGTTTCATCTTATAACCCAAGAGGTAATATTCTATGATGCACCTTGAGAATTCCAGAGTAGGAACGTTGTTTAGGCCGTGACGTTAAACCCTGCCGGTATGAGTTCAAAAGGTATAAACATGTTTCGTTGGTCAAAGTAGGCTTCATGCTTTCAAACCCTAGTTCAACATCTCTTCTATTTTCTGATCTTGGTGATCTAGAAGCTATCCGAAGCATACTTGAAAGTTAGAGAGGCAAAGATCCATCTACTTACATTTGGGTAACAATATCGAAAAACTACTAAGTGATGATTTACTAGGGGGAAGAACATGTTGTAGTAGCTCTTGTTCCTTCATATGGATAAGTTAGGTTTCGTTATATTTTTTGGGCTGAGTTAGAGTGATTAAGTTAATTATTGGATCCTTAGAGTATCATAGGATCCCTATAGTCTGCCGTTGAGTTGAGTAGGCGAAGGAGCGGTTATATTTTTCCACGGTTAGAGATTACTTATATAGTTACTAATATATTTTTCTACGGTGAGAGATTATTTATATACTTACTATTCTTTGTTATCATAGTTATATTTCTTCAAATAGTTGTAGAGTTATGGGAGTGGACTAATAATAAGATGAGTTATTGAGAGTTATGGGAGTGAACTAATAATAAGATGAGTTATTGAGAGATTCAAAGAGCTATGAAGAATAAGATATATAGTTGATTTCTTATTAGGAAAAGTAGATCTTCCTTGTTCTTATGGTGAGGAGAAATGATATATTTCAAATTAAATATATATTAATTCTTTTATATATGATCTTAAGAATAAGAGAACCTTTTTCTCGGGTTGGTCTCACTATCTTTCCTAATATATTGATTTTGAAATATTTAGTAATTTCTAAAGACTTTATTAATCATATATATATAAGTGGAATAAGATAAAGGATTAAGCCTTAGCTTATAGGGGTAACTCAATTGGGAATTGCACTGTTATGAAGTATTATGTAGAACTATGAGATTCAAAGTTTAAATCTCCCGTGGGTCAAACCAACAACAAAAAAATATATACTATTAAGTGTTATTCCTTCCTCATGTGGTGTGGTTAAGCCGTATGTAAGAGAAAGGGTACGTAAGAGAAGTGGTGATTGATCTAATGGAAGAGAATCTTTTCCCATGTTAGAAAAAAATTATACCATGGCAAGAAATTACAGTGGATTTGTCTTTCGTGAAGTTGATGACTTTCTATCTCCCAACATAAAGAAACTTAATATCAAGAGACCTTATATATTCTAATTAATATAAAGGAAATTTACTCCTTATGACAATTTTTTAGATCCTAAAGATACTTTATAGATCCTATGAAGCTCATAAATACCCTATTACTCTCTAAAGTATACCTAATATCTTATGTCATAACATTAAAAACTCCTTTATAATTAAGATACTAACATTCTTAAATAAGATTATCCCTTAATAAAGCATTATATTCTAACCCAGAATTTACTAGGGGTTCTTATAGGGACCCTAATATCTTCTACGGTCCATAATTAGATACTTTACTATGGGATTTGTATATATCTTATAGGGATACTCTAGTATCCTAGGAATATCCTATAAGGATATTACCTATAGTATATCCTATATGCTATATGGAGATCCCTATGGATAATATATCTATGCTAGAGATGACGTGGTACTATAGGGATTCGTGTAGGATATCTATCCTCTACCATAGGGATATAGATACTAGGATACATGGATATTATACTAGAGTATATTATATTATATACAGGATCCTATTCCTATTTGATATGGTAGGATATAGAAATGGTTTATATAGGATACTATATATAGATCCTACAAAGGGAGCCTCTTTATTGGATACGATATCTATTACTAAAGGAAAGTAGTTGGTTCCTATGTCAATAGGAAAATTAATGATGTTGTTTGATCAACTTAGGAAGGTATGTAAGAAATGAAAAACCAAAAGCTTGTTGCATTCGTTATGAAGTTGGATCTTGTAAAAGAATATGACAAAGTAAATTGTCTTTACCTTAGACAACTATTGCTCCATTCAAGTAGAAATCAAGAGATTATAGAATGGATAATGGGATTCCTATCATTAGTTTCTTTTACAGTTGTAGTTAATGGATCTCCTCCAGTTTCTTTAATGCATCTAGAGGTCTTCATTAAGTGTGTTATTTATCACCCTTTATATATTTCTTTTTGGTTGAACACTTAAGTATGTTGTTGAAGGATGCTAGGAGAAGAGAGATGGTAAAAGGAAGACATAATTATGACTCTGCAATTCTTTCCAATCTTCTTCTTCTTTATGATATCATGATTTTTGGACAAGTATCCTTAAGGGAGGTAAAAAATCAAAAGGATATCCTAGATATATACTACAAGGTTACAAGTTAGGTATTGGCAGTATTCTTAGGCAAGGTGTGCCTGGGCATGAATGAAAATATATCATACAGAAATTCCATCAGGTTATTTGTTCCCTATGCATATACTCATCACTCTCACATTATGAAATATTTATTATTTGGCCTACTCCTATTTTACTTTATGTAACTACAATAACTTTTTTGGCCCATAAAAAAAACACATCGCTTGCACGACTACATGAAACTATGAAAATAACTTATACTCTCTTTTACTCTATCATATGCCACTATAAGGATAAGTAATACATGGAATCTATAATATTTGTGGGCACCCCCATGAGGGAGTCACACCTAGACATAGACTAGCTTCAATACCATATGAAAAAATTAAAACTAGATAATTGACTCAACAAATTGTGATCGATTATTCTACTGAATAATTTAATTTTACGTGGAAAAATAAGTGATGTGTTTCCTAAATATTTACACACTATATTAGAACACTAAAAATTAGTTGATAGAATATCTAAACCACATACTAACTAAGAAATTAAAGTAGTTCTCATCCAATAGCCTCCTGAAATCACTCAATATGGCTGCTCATGTGAATACACTCTTAATAGTAGCTATCATAGATCCCTAGATACGAGGATCCTATAGGCACCCTAGCATATATCCCTATAGATTTAGTAAATCCTTTTTTATATACTCACATCCCTAGGGCCCTATTATATCTTTTATAATATATCCATATACACTATATGGGATCTTGCGATACCCCTATAGATACTACTGAGCATATTTATATCATCTAGATATATATGGATATGAACATAGTACAAATATAGTGTATGATAGGTGCATATATTTAGGAGTATCACTTAGTGAGATGGGTGTTGTTAATGTGGGTTGATATAAATTAAGGACCATTACCAGGGACATTAAGGTATTACAATCCAAGACACATGATTGATGCATCTATCTGGATTTACGAAGAGATCATATTTATATGGTTGATAAATTAGGAAGATTGAGCATGGGATGATCTAATAAGCAATTACAAGTCTTAGAAAAATATTCATAGAGTTCATAGAGAATAATCCTAGGCCGTGTGTGATATTTAGGTAGCTCTCGGTTGATTATTCGGGCTACAATTTGATAGTGAACATAATATGTGATAGAATAACACCAAGGTAGCCTTAAACAAGATGTACATCGAGATTGGCATTTAAAATTGCACAGAGGACCCTGAGAGGTAGGATGAATACCTAGGTGTTGAACTTAAACTTAAGGCATAAAAACACACACATATGTTGAAGTAAAATGAAATAGAATTCTACAAAAACAACATATAGGTCTATCATACTTCTATTTAGTAACTCATAATAAATAGAATTCCTTGATTGGAATTTGAATTTGATAGGTGATGGAGTAATTGATAACAACTATAGAAAATTCACGAAGGTTGGGGACATTTCAAGCTTACTTAGAAGAAACAATTAGATAAGAAGTTATTTACACCATAACTATTTCTCATTGCATCACTAATATATTCATCTCCTCTCTAGGAAGTCACAAAATAGGTGATGTAATAATAAGGGTCATGTCACTCCCCCCAGTAGTCCTAAGGATTATAGTACCTTTGAGAATTACGATCCTAGTAAACAAATACGAAGAGTGTCTAACCAATCAATGAGAATTTAGTCATTGTGTTTGTGAATTATATAATACTAGTGTTTGGTACAATGAATGCTAACCAAGTTAAGTGGGTCTAGAAATAAGTGAATTACCCTAAGCTATCCTTCTAATTGATAGTTATCGTTCTCAAACATAAATTATATCCTTCTAATAAATAGGACTTGAAACATTGAACAATATTATATCCCATTGACAGAAACTCACTCTATCCCTATCATTATCTCCTACTACCACCAAGCAATGGAAAAGACCAATCCATAAATTCCTAGTTAAATGTCCTCCCATGAATAAATGAAATCAGAAATGAAATAGAAATGGTGTAAATCAAACCCAAATCCATTGAAAAAACATCCCATTGACTATAGGAAATTTAATCACCATAATAATACTAAAACTCACTTACTCGCAATGGATTCCTATCCCTAAGCAATTATTCTATCTCTAGATATCTCACAAATTAATGATCCTATCACTATCTACTCCAATTAATACCCTTCTCACAATCTAACTCATATACTCACACTTACTCCTTTCCTAAATGTAGCATAGAAACTCTTTAGACAAACCATATAACAAATAAATCTGCTACGTAAAGGTAAAATATATCCTAGCTATCCCTAGGGATCAAGGATCCATGAAGATCTATAGGGATACAAGTATCTGATCCTATACAACCCCTCGTATCCTGTAAGGTATAGCCCTAGGGATCCCATATATTAGAGATATACAGAGCTCTAGTTGTATAGGATCTAAAGGGATCTTAAGTATTTCCTGACCCACAAAAATATGGTTTTAAAATTAATTACTTATGTCGAAGTGATGATGATAAGTGTAATGGGGTCATGACTAAAATTTTCAATGAATATGAGGCTACTAGGTAGCCTAGACAAGAGTTTGTTTAGAATCTAGGTATCCTAGTAAAATGATAGATATAAGATCCCTGAGATAATATACTAGTATATATAGGGATATGTTAGGGATATAGGGATGTATCCTATTAGGATAATATATAGATCTTCCTAGGATTATTGCTAAGGTCCCTATACATCCTAGTATCCTTAATAACCTAGTATAGACCATGATTTACTAATGGGATAGCTTTTGTTTAGTACATTTTTGGCCATTATAGTTGTAACATAGTGCTTTGGATGTATTAGTGGTAACATAATCATTAATTTAGTGCTAAATGTGGGTTCATCAAGCTCCATGGTTTGTGATATTTTTATACTCATAAAAATATATTCCAAAAACTAAGCATTCCATACATTTCTCACTAGATTTATAAAATGTTCATCCATATGTTCTTGTCTATATTGGAAACTATATGTTTAAATATTGTTGTTCATGATAATGATAATGGTGCTGAAGGTAAGGAATTACTTAGTTTACTTCAAAATATTATTCGAGTATTGAAAAATCTTTAAAAGGTTATGAAAGTTAGTATTATAACAAATAATTTTAAATTGTTATTTACTGTGTGTATGTGGGACATTTTAAAATAGTGTTTTTCATTTTCAACCCTATTAGTATGAAAAATATAACAAATAATTTAATTTATGATATTTTTTGTAGAATTCTATTGTGTGTATGGGGTGTTATGTGGGATTTTCGGCAGAATTTTCCTAATGGTTAGTTGTTGAGAAATTATACTTCTTTCATAGGTCTTGACATAAATTTAGTGATAATGATTAATCTGTTGATAAGTTGTACCTTGGTGATAGGTGGTGTCACACCCTTCAATAACTATGATCAAAATGCTAGCTATAATTTGAGTGTTATTACTATTAATTGGACTCCTCTTTCAATAGGAATCCATGATAAAAATTTACACAAGAAAATATAGGACTTAATTAATGTATATCTATCCTTGATGAATGATGATGTAATCCTTAACTGATATGATGTCATATGGTTATATATTGATGGTTTAGTATGACTATTAGGAGATGGTGTTCTTAACTTATCATGGTCTCATACTTTCCTCCACTAATGATTGAGTTTGATGAACCTAGACACCTATGTAATTGGTAATATTGTGATGAATATTGGCATTTCTCAATAGTATTATTAATAATATTAATAATGAATGTGAAGCATTGGTAGCTATTGGATGATGGTTAGCAGGATTAGTCATTAATTATATTGTTAATATTACATATATACTTAGTTTCTAACATTCTTATTAATGTTTAAATTCTATGGCTATCAATGATGATATTATCTATTCTTGATGTTGTTAAGGTATTTGTGATAACCCCTGACAAATATTAATATGATCTAATTTATTATGATGTGATTAAGTTTAATATGATGCTTTCATATGTATATGCCCCATTAGAAATGCATTCTATTGTGATTATATAGATGCATTGGTAATGCGTGGCTTATGTGGTTATACCACTAGAAAGGCATTTCATGAAGTGTGCATTTATTAAATAGCCTATTATTATAGTGATTTCATATTATTATTGACGATGTTGATAACTTAGGATAGAGTGGTTTCACCTTATGATTCATGATGTGTACATATAATTAGATACCTTATAAGGATCATTCCATTTTTGGATACTTTCTTTTGATTATTGCTATGATTTGATACTTTTACTCAATATGGTTTAGCACATGTGAACATTTATCAAGTAAAATTTCCATTTAATGTCATTGACAATAAAATTTATGATTTATGCTTGGTTAATAAGATACCTCATGTGATGGATTATAATAATGATGTTGCATATATACATTAGTGTCTTCGACAGACTAACTTGCTACAAATTAAAATCTTAGTGGGTGGGAGAATGCACTTGAGGGAAGGGCTCTTGTCCCAATGAGGATGGGTATATGACTGTAGTAGTTAGGAGACTTCAGAAATGGGAAAAGACATGTTAGAATTACCTTCAAATTTAATTTAGGTAAATAAGTAGGAAGGAAACTTATTGCATTTCACCTTCACCTTTCTTTGGACACTTGTAAATTCACCCTCAAGCCCAAATTCATCCTTACATGAATAAAGGGAAGTGAAAAGGAAAATATTGGGAAGTTTTTACACTAAGATGAGCTATAAAAGAAGTAGTTTCATAATTTTATTTATCTTTTAATTAATGGGGAAACACGTTTTGACAAACATAGTACTCCAAATGCATGTGTGTCATGTTTTAATGATGTTGGCACACACACACACACATACACCCACCTAGTCTATGTTGACTAAGAGGTTGGGAGTGTTCTCTTAACTTGAAGGGGTGGTAAATATCAATGCCATTAGCTCATTATTTTAATTTCCCCCCAAATTCCTAAAATTCCACTATTTTCATGACTATTATCACGAGTTAAAGGTGGTAGTGAAGTCTTTATATGAGGGGGCACCACTAATATTATGATTATGATCACTAGATGAAGGCTAGAGTAATGCCTCTACTTATCATAATCCAATGGTATTTGGAGGAGTTTAAAGCATAGGATCCTTACCGCCACACTTATGATGAATTGATTGAAATCTTGTTAATTTAGTCTTAATTAGTTGGCTGAGATTCTTGAGAACATAATCAACTTAGGGTTCCTATCATCACCCATATTGAGACACGCTCGAAGGGAAACACTTGTGAAGGTGGCTTCTTTGAATGGGTAGAAAATTGACCATTGGTGTGATTTCCTCTCTTAATTATTGAAGACTAGCTCGTGGCAACTTGTTGGATATTCCTATTAGGAGTTGGAGAAAAACTAGCTACATGTATTTTTGTGTTTAAGTATTTAATTTGTAAAATGTTGGTTTACTAAATAGATTATTTGATTGCATGGTCCTTGTGACCCTTTGGTATGCCATCAACTATAATAGTTGTAATTAGCAATATATGCATTATACATACTACTTTTAATTATGGCTTATGTTTGTGTGTCGCGTGCCTGCCTGTGTGCGTGTGTGTGTGTGTGTATATATATATATATATATATATATATATATATATATATATATATATATATATATATATATATATATATATATGTATATGTATAGATATATATATATATATGTATATATATGTATAGATATATATATGTATATATATATATCTATATATATATGTATATATATATGTATGTATATATATATGTATGTATATATATATATATATATATGGTGAAGATAAGACCTTTTGATGGGATATTACAAAAATGTAAAATAGCCCAGGTTTTCTTAAGGTGGAGCCCCTAGAGAGACTAATGGGTCTAGAGGACCCATTGATTTTAATTTTTTTACTGTGAATCTAACTAATGGATCTAAGAAATTGGTGTGCTTAGGATAATATGGAAATATCAAAGAGGAAATATAAATATAGCATTGCATATTCAAAGTAATTATTACAATTGTAACAAATAACTTGAGATTACATATGAGAACTAGACATTTTGGTCACATAAATTTCATAATTTTTCTTCATTATTCTTTTTCGTTTATTATTATTATTATTATTATTATTATCCATGTTTTTACCACATCAATTTTCCTTATGAGAAAATTGTTATTTTCATTATTTTTTCCTTTAATTCTACTAATGAGTAATAGAAACCTTCATTATTTTATTTAAATTCATTCATTATAGTATCATAGTAAGCATTGCTTACATTATTTTATAATGAATATTGTAACACATTATTAGTCCTTGCCTTTGCTAGGGACTATAGTAATCGCCTCACTGTCAATAGTTCATTGACTGCAAATAGATTTTTTCACTTTAACCAAAGTTTTCAAAAAATGTTGAATATTTGCATTTTCCTGTTAATTAAAAAATAATTTAATAACTTTTAAAATCTTATTTCTAATTCTCCATTGGATAAACAACCCTTGATGTGACATAATTCCCCTGCTAGAGGGTGATTTAATTTTGGTATTTGTGAGTTCCTGACATATAATTTTAAAATGGAAAAACAAAATTCTAAATGGTCATTCTGTCAGTGATTGCTCTGACACTAGAATTGTTAGCATGGCATTGACACTGATGTTGTTAGCATAATGCATTTAGTTCTCTGCCCAGGTCCTTTACATAAGTTAGGGACGCGGGGGACGGGTGGGGGGATCATCTACACATATGAAACTTTTTTCCCTACACATGAAATTAATTTAACTTTAAGTAGAAACTTTAATTTCCATTTTAAAATTTCACACATTTAGCTATGTACAAAAATGAGTGTATGGATATGAGGATGTGTGTAAAGTAAAGGATGTGCAAAACAGAAGGTATGTGCGATAGAATGATTCTACAGAGGGAATATGTGTAGGTTTTAAACCCGTACAGAAATTACCTGCATACGAATTCTAAAACACATAAAATAAACAATGCAAGAGCATAACACATAAAACACATATACACAGAGATTTTCCCCTGAATCCCAAAACTAGGACTACCAGCTTGATTTTTCGTTATATTCCTTTCAATGTTACAATACATATATATACATGTCGAAGCATCCAATACCATTGATTGAAAACCATCGCGTCCAATACCATGGACCGAAAACCATCGCGTCCAAAAACATGTGCCAAAATCATGCACAAAACCATAGGTGGGTTTGCCCAACCTAACATAGGGTCCAAAACCAGAATTTTTTGGGGCGCTGCCCCGGACCCCATAAAGTGTGGTTATGGGTACGCCTCAAACACCCTGTGACCCCTCCCTGCTACACAATCGGTGCAACGAAGGGGGGCACTGCGCCCCCTCTAACCCTCCGATTAACTACATGGGCTAGTCGTGGAAAGAATATAACACAACCCAACATTCTCCCACCTATTTTTTTCTTTCCATAGGGGGCCATAAGAGAGTTTAGTTAGTTTTCCAGCTCTGAGATGCCCATTGTCTCTCTACACCAAGAGAACTTCTCAGAGCTCACAGATTTTGTCAATGCATCTGCAGTATTCTTCAAAGTGTCCAGCTTTACCAACAACACCTTTTTTTCTTCTATCATATCCCTCACAAAGTGATACTAAACATAAATGTGCTTTATCTTTGAATGGTATGTAGGGTTCTTTGCCAAGAAAATTGCACTTTGGCTATCACAGTCTATCCTTATAGCTTCTTGTACTAACCCCATACTTGAACACAATCTCTGCAACCAAACTACTTCCTTGCTTGCATGAGTGGTTGCCATGTATTCTACCTCTATAGTTGATAGTGCCACTACAGATTGTTTCTTACTCATCCAACTGACTGCACCTCTAAATAGGTTAAACACATACCCACTTGTAGATCTTCTCTGATCCAAATCTCCAGCCTATTCTGCATCAACAAAGCCATGAATATCCAACACTCTGTTCAATCCTGGTCTTCCTTGGTAGCACAAACCATAATCACTAGTGCCACGCAAATACCTAAAAACCCACTTCACTGTTGTCAAGTGCTCCTTACCTAGTTTTGACATAAACTTTCTCAATACTCCCAATGCATGTGCAATGTCTGGTCTAGTATAGACCATTGCATACATGAGGCTACCAACTGCACTTGCATATGGAACATGGGACATGTCCTCTTCCTCTTCTTATGTCTTGGGACACTGTTTAGCAGATAACTTCACACCTACAGGAATAGGAACCTTCACTGGTTTACTATCCTGCATATTAAACCTCTGCAGTATTGTCTCGACATACTTACTTTGGTTTAACCAGAGCTTCCTCTTTGTATTATCTCTTTTAATTTCCATGCCCAAAATATAGTTTGTAGCACTAAGATATTTCATGTCGAATTTGGAGGACAATTGGGTCTTCAAATCCTGGATAATTTCTTTCTCATTTCCAACCAGCAACATATCATCCACATACAAGACCAAATAAATAACACGGTCACCAATTAATTTAAAATACACACAGTGATTTTCTTTGCTTCTGGTGAAGCCAAGTCCCCATATAAATGTATCAAATTACTGATACCACATCCTTGGTGACTATTTTAACCCATACATAGACTTCTTTCACTTGCATACCAGTTCTTTCTTACCCTTCACCGTAAAACCTTCAGGTTTCTTCATGTAGATCTCCTCCTCTAGATCCTCGTGAAGAAATGTTGTCTTCACGTCCATTTGCTCTACCTCATAATCAAAAGCAGCAACAATAGATAAAAGTAATCTAGTAGAAGTTACCTTTCCAACAGGAGAAACAATATCACCAAAATCAATTCCCAACACTTGGGAATAACCTTTTGCTACCAATCGAGCTTTGTATTTCTCCACTTTTCCTTCTGCATTTGTCTTCTTCTTGAACACCCATTTGCTACCAATGGGTTTCCTTCTAGTTGGCAACTCCACCAGATCCCAAGCCTCATTTTTGTGCAAAGATGCCATTTCATCAACCATGGCCTCTTTCTAGAGTATTCCATCCTCTAAATCTACTGCTTCCTTCACAGTTTTGGGATCATCATCTCTAATAGATAAAACAAAATTTGAACAGAAAGAAGATTGACTATACCTTTCTGGCTATCTTCTTTCTTGAATTGATCTTCTCACACCCAAACTTTGTGCCTCTTCATCTTCTGATTCCTCGTCTACTGTAGAGTCCGATTCTTCCTCCTTTAGCTCAAACTCTATCTTCTCAGGTTCCTTTGGTTGGACTTCATGTTTAATAACATCTTTTACCTCTCTGAACACCACATCTCGGCTGTACACAACCTTCCTTGTTACTGGGTTCCAAAGCTTATAACCCTTTAAACCATCCTTATACCCAATAAAGATGCAATTTTCAGAGTTACTATCCAACTTGGTTCTTTTCTCCTTTGGAACATGTACATGTGCATCACATCCAAATACCCTCAGATGTGAAAGAGAGAGTTTCTTACTAGTCCAACCTCTTGTGGAGTCTTATCCTCCAATTCTGAAGAAGGTGATCTATTGACCAGGTAACATGCTGTCTCCACCACCTCTGCCCAGAATTCCTGTCCTAACCCGACACCACTGAGCATGTTTCTAGCCCTTTCCATCAATGTCTTGTTCATTCTTTCTTCAACTCCATTTTTCTGAGGTGTATATGGAGTAGTCTTCTGCCATGCTATACCACACTTCTTACAAAATTCTTCAAATTCCTTGTTGCAAAACTCTCCACCATTATCTGTCCTTAGCACCTTTATCTTCTTCTTTGTCTGGTTTTCTACGAGAGCCTTAAATTCTTTAAACTTGTCAAAGACTTCAGATTTCTTCTTAAAGAAATATATCCATGTATTCGTTGACAAGTCATCTATAAATGATACATAGTACACAGAATTACCCAGTGATGGAACCTTCACAAGTCCAAACACATCACTGTGCACAAGCTCTAATATTTGTTTCACCCTCTTACTACCAGAGGGGAAACTCACACGATTCTGCTTCCCGTATACACAATTTTCACAGAAATCAAAATCCAGAGAGCTATTACTCATACCTTCTACCATACCTTTACCATGAAGTATTCTAAGGCCCTTCTCTCCAATATGTCCAAGCCTTTGATGCCACAGCATGGTCTTCTCTCCAAAGACCAATATATTTTCAGCTCCACTTTTAGGAACCACAAAACTGTTGCACCCATCAACAACAGTGCTACCTTGCAGCTTGTACATAGTTCCAATCCGAACTCCCCACATCAATACCAGTGCTCCTCGAACCATCTTGCAGGTATCTTTCTCAAACACTATCTTTACAGCTGCATCATCCAGCTTGCTTACAGAAATTAGATTTCTAGCCAATGCAGGAATATGTAGAATAGTCGAAAGTGTTCTAACCCTTCCACCTTGCAACTTCAACATTACTTTTCCACGACAAACATATCTAGCCTTCCAATCATCCTCGAAGAAGAAATCACCACCATCATATTTTTCATACTCGCAGAACCACTCTCTATGGGGAGTGAAGTGAAAGGATGCACCCGAGTTAATCAACCATGCCTCATGATCTACATGTGTACTTGAAGAAGCCAAGTACACATCCCCACCTTCGTCTGAGGTGGTTTTCACCTCTACAGAAGGAGTATCATCACATCCCCTTCCTTTTTTAGGAGCTTTAGATTTACAGTCCCTTTTGAGGTGCCCTTCCTTTCCGCATTTCCAACACACCACCTTTATAGGTTTTCCTGGAGATTTAGATCTCCCTCTAGATTTAGCTCTCCCACTCAATGACTTATTTTTGTTTATGTTCTGGGACTGTCCTCGTACAGACAAGGCATCACCATTCTGGTTCTCCAAATTTTTCCATCTCATCTCCTCCGTCAGCAAGGCTGAGACTATTTCATCAAACTGCAAGGCAGTTGCATTGCTACCTATTGCAATAACCAAACTATCCCACAAATCTAGTAGAGAACACAACAAACTAATGCAATTATCTTCATATGAAATATTAATATCAATAGATGCTAACTGACTTAGCACAGTATTAAATGCGTTTATATGCTTTTTCACTGAGTCTCCATCTTTCATCCTTAGGTTATACAGCTTTTTCCGCAAGAACAATTTATTCAGCAGAGACTTAGATTGGTACAAAGTCCCTAACTTGTCCCACAAAGCCTTTGTCATAGCTTCCCCTGATACATTCAACTTTACTGAATCTGAGACACACAATTGTATTGTGCTTTTTGCCTTCTGATCCAACTTCTTCCATTCTTCATCGAGCACTCCCGTTGGTTTAGTACTCGGATCTACCATGATCCATTGATCTTTATCCACCAACAGATCCTCCATCTTGAGTTTCCACAACTCAAAAATTTGACCATTAAATTTCTCGATCTCTATCTTTCCACTGCTCGCCATCTTCTTTCAGCACCAAAATTGATCTCACGGATCTCGCACTGAACTGGGTCTACGACAGGCTCAAGTGAAACCCTTCAACAGCAAATGCGTCCCCTTGAAGCCAAAATATCTTTGATACCAAATGTAGGTTTTAACACCATACAGAAATTACCTGCATATGAATTCTAAAACACATGAAATAAACAATGCGAGAGCATAACACATAAAACACATATACACAAATATTTTCCCCTGGATCCCAAAACTGGGACTACGAGCTTGATTTTCATTATATTCCTTTCAATGTTACAATACATATATATACATGCTGAAGCATCCAATACCATGGACTGAAAATCATCGCGTCCAATACCATGCACTGAAAACCATCACATCCAAAAACATGTGCAAAAATCATGTACAAAACTATAGGTGGGTCTGCCTAACCTAACATAGGGTCCAAAACCAAAATTTTCTGGGGTGCCACCCTCGACCCCATAAAGTGGGGTTATGGGTATGCCTCAAAGCCCCTATGACCCCCCCGCTACACAATCGGTGCAATGAAGGGGGGCACCGCCCCCCCTCTAACCCCCCTGTTAACTACATGGGTTAGTCGTGGAAAGAATATAAAACAACCCAAAAATATGTGCGTGGAACAATAACTTAAACCTTTTCACACACACATGAAATTATTTTAACTTTAAGAAAAAAATAAAAAATAAAATACTACACGAAAAATTAGGAAATTAAATGTTGTTGTAATGGTTAACATATTTTTTCATTTTAAACATTTACACATTCAACTATGTGGAACAATAGGTGTATGGATCTTGTGATGTGTGCAAATTAAATGATGTTTGGAATATGGGAGAATGTGTGGGAGAATGGGTGTGCAAATGGAATGCATGTGCGGAGCAAGAACATAAATGTTTTTCTCCACATGAAATTATTTTAAATTTAAGTAGAAACTTTAAAATAAAAAAGATGGACAAATAATTGGGAAACCAAAATTTGTCGCAACAATAAATATATTTTTTCATTTTAAACTTTTACACATTCCACTATGTGCAATAATTGTTGTATGGCATCGATGATGTGTGAAGAGTAAAGGATGTGTAGAATGGGCAGTATGTGCGGGAGAATGGCTGTGCAAATGAAATGTGTATGTGAAAAACTGGATTTCAAAACCCACTACTCAGTGCAACCTTCTAATTTGTGTATGTGATAGAAAATCAAAATTCTCCTTCGATATCTTCCTATCTTCAAAAATATCATGTGAGGTACATGGGACCTGGTATAGGGTGCATAATCCTCTTTTGGTCAAGTGTAATTCAACCACTGGTTTTCTTCACCATTTTTCAATAAATAGTTCCTTTTCCAAAAGGCCCATTAAGATATCCACAAGAATTTTCTTTTTAATGCATGTATGGAAGAAGTGTTGTGGGGGAAAATGTGTGTGTGGAGCAAGGAACATGTTGACACTACAATCAACAACATCCAAAATTTTTCTTACACTTGAATTTTGGACCCTAATCAGGATCTCACGATCTGTCATTCTATGATCAATTGATGTTTTGTGATATGTTTACTTGTCAAAGTAACTTGTTCACACATGCACAATCCTGATTAAACTTATGAGCACACTTTCTTTATGTAATCTTAAATAAGCATCGCACTCTCCACCAAGGCAATGCATGTGTGATGTTCAACTCATGTCAACAGTAAGTGCACACATTCGTTGACAGTCTCCCTCACTTTCATTTCATTTGTACTTCTATTTCAGTGAGTTTTCCTAGCTGTCACTTTTGGTTCACCTTCACTTTCACGAGTGTTTCTTTCACATTTGTGACTTTCATTTTGACTTGATTTCACTTTAATAAGTTACATTTTCATGTTATCTTTGGCCTAGAAAGTGTCACTTTCAAGGTTGTTCGCATTTTGCAAGTGCCATCTTCATGCTTTCCTCCTACTCAGTGCAAGTTATAAAGGGAGTAGCCCTCTTACTAGGTGATGAGCGCAACTTATCCATGAGCCTCATTGACAAATCTTATCATCCCATAGTTGTATACTAAATTTTTTCTAAGGTCCCCTCCCTCTCACATTGTATTAGTACTTATTAGGATAAGGGACTTAACCTTTTTCTACCTCCCTTAGTGAAAATCACATTTGAGATGAACAAGAAACCTCTGTTGGAGAGAATTGTGCCCTCCGTTATGAAACCAGCTCAAGAAAAGATAGAAAAGATAGATCAATACCTTAGAATTCAGCCTCTTCGAGGGGGTAACCTCCTTTACATTACATAAATGAACAATTCTTTGATGATACAAATGGCAAACCGTCCTTTCTATATATAGGACCCTAAGGAGTCACAATATAATCTAGTCAACCTAACAATAATAATATAAAGCCACAAAAATAACAATAGAGGGATTCTATGGGGCACAGAAATAACAACATGGGGGTAATAGGGGCACAACAATATAAATAAGGGGTATAACTACAATAGTAATGGGGTAATCACTAGTATTATAGGGACCCAACATGCCCCTCTCCTTCAAAAAAGTGTTGTCCTCAATGCTTGAGTAGTTCTGGATACTTCTGCATAAAATTCTCATCCTCCCATGTGGAATCTTCAGCGGATAAGTTCTTCCACTTGATAAGATACTCTGAAATTGCTCGATTTCGTAGCTGTCGAGTTCTTGTTTCTGTGACTGCTTCCGGTTCCAATATAATTTTTCCTTCCTCATCAAGTTCTGGCAATATTGTTTGCACTGGGAGCTTGTCACTTATAACCTTCTTTAAACATGAAACATGGAAAACTGGGTGCAATCGAGAAGCTGCAGGAAGCTCCAATTTGTATGCCATAGTACCAATCTTTTGCAACACCTTGTATGGACCATAATACTTTGGTGATAATTTATTATCCTTCTTAGCTTGCTTTAGGGACATTTTCTTATATGGTTGTAGCCGTAGGAATACCCAATCACCTACATCAAAACTTCTTTCACTGCGATGTTGATCTGCCTGTTGTTTCATTCTATTTTGTGCCAACACGAGGTTATCCTTTAAGAGTTGGAGGACTTGTTGTTGATGTTCGATGTGATGTTCCACTGCCTGAACCTTAGAATTTTGTCTTAAATATGATGTGATGGATGGTGGTTGATACCCATAAAGTGCCATAAATGGGGTCATTTTTGTTGCTGTATGGAAGGAAGTGTTATACCACCATTCAGCCAGAGGCAACCATTTGACCCATTGTGTCTGTTTATCAGATACAAAGCAACGAAGATATCCTTCCAGACATTTGTTTACTATCTCAGTTTGCCCATCAGATTGAGGATGATAAGATGAGCTATGACCTAACTGAGTACCAAGACAAGAAAATAATTCTGTCCAAAAATTTCCAGTGAAAATGGGATCTCTGTCACTTACAATAATCTTTGGGTTTCCATGTAGCTTTTGAATTGTTTCCATAAATGCAGTAGAAACTGTACTGGCTTTAAATGGATGTGATAATGCACAAAAATGTGCATACTTGGTAAGTCTGTCAACTACCACCATGATGACACTCTTTCCCTCAGACTTGGGTAAACCTGTGATAAAATCCATTGAAACCTCCTCCCAACGTTGGCTTGGAATGGATAAAGGTTGTAATAGACCCAGTGTCTTAATTGTTTCAACTTTATTTTGTTGAAAAACCAAACATTCCGCCACAAACTTTTGAATATCTGATTTAAGGCCATCCCAAAAAAATTCCTTCTTAACCCTGTGGTATGTTTTTAAAATCCCAAGTGCCCTCCTAAGGGAGAAGTGTGCAATTCCATAAGAATCTTTTGTTTTAGCTGGGAATTCTTACAGAGGTATAAGCGATCTTTGTACCATAATGAATCATTTTTCCAGCTAAATGTATCAGACATACTGGAATCTTGTTGTAGCTTTCGAATAAGTGCCCACACTTCTTCATCATTCTTCCATTCCTCCCTTGCTTCGTTTATCCAATTTGGTTGGATAATAGAAATGGCGCACAAAAATGCTTCCACATCCTCATCCTTTCTTGAGAGTGCATCTGCCACCACATTTTGCTTCCCTTTTTTGTAGATGATTTCAAAGTCATAACCCAACATCTTTGTGACCCACTTTTGTTGCTCTTCAGATGATAATCTTTGTTCTAAAAAGTATTTAAGGCTATCATGATCCGTTTTTACCTTGAAGTGTCTTCCCATTAGGTAGGGTCGCCATTTCTTAAGTGCATGGAGTATTGCCAACATTTCCTTCTCATAAATAGCTTTGCTTAAAAACTTTCCCTTGATTGGACGACTTTCAAAAGCAATGGGTCTTTCATCTTGCATTAGAACAGCACCAATTCCATTTCCTGAAGCATCACATTCCACAATAAAGGTTTTTGTGAAGTTCGGTGTAGCTAAGACCGGTGCTTGGCACATTGCCTCTTTAAGATGTTCAAAGGCCTTTGTTGCTTCTGGAGTCCATGAAAATGCATCTTTCTTCAATAATTTTGTTAGAGGTGCTGCTATTCTCCCATAATTCTTAACAAACTTGCGATAATACCCTGTCAACCCAAGAAATCCTCGCAGATGCTTTATGGATGTGGGGATTTTCCATTCCTTAATGGCTTTAATTTTGCTAGGGTCTACCTTAACTCCTTCATGAGATACAATATGACCCAAATATTCCACCTCCTGGACTCCAAAGAAACATTTGGATCTTTTTGCATATAATTGTTTCTCCTCCAATAGTTGTAGCACCCTGTCAACATGTTCAACATGATCCTTCCAAGACTTGATGTAGATTAGTATATCATCAAAAAATACTAACACAAATTTTCTAAGGAATGGTTTGAAAATTGAATTCATCAAACCTTGAAATGTTGAAGGTGCATTAGTAAGGCCAAAAGGCATGACCAAAAATTCATAATGACCCTCATTAGTTCTAAATGCCGTTTTCGGAATGTCTTCAATCTTCATTCTGATTTGATGATATCCTGAACGAAGATCCAACTTGGTGAAGTAAATTGATCCATGCAATTCATCCAGTAATTCATCAATGACAGGAATGGGAAACTTATCTTTAATAGTGAGCTTGTTGAGCTCCTATAATCCGGACACATGCGCCATGATCCATCCTTCTTGTGCACCAATACTACTGGAGCAGAGAAAGAACTTTGACTTGGTTGAATTATACCAGCCTCTAGCATTTCTGCAACCATACGTTCAATTTCACTTTTTTGGACATAGGGATATCTGTACGGCCTGATGTTTGGAGGAACACTTCCTGGAATCAGATGAATAGCATGATCATGATCACGCATAGGTGGGAGACCTTTGGGAGTCTCAAATACCTTGGAATGATTGTCCAGGACTTTTGGAGATCTGGAGAAATAGATGATTCCGATGTGGAAACATCTAGCGAACATAATTGTGCAATTACACCTCTTTGCTCCTTTTTTAGAAGCTTTGTCATACCATTAGAGCTGATTATCTTTCCTGGTTTCCCTACAATACCCCTTAATTCAACTTCCTTTCCTTCCATAGAAAATTTGATGAAAAGTTCTTGAAAATTAAAAGCTATTGTACCCAAGGATTGTAGCCATTGGACTCCTAGTACAACATCAGCACCTCCCATTGGAATGGAAAGCATTGGGCTAGTCAATACATATTCTCCCATGGATAGCTTGATATTATGGCACCTTCCAGAGCAATTTATTGTTCCTCCATTTTCAATCATCACTTGACACTCTGGTGCTGGATATAGGAAGCAATTCAATTCTTTTGCTACCCTACAATGAATAAAATTGTGGGTGCTTCCTGAATCAATCAACACTATTACCTTTTTCTTCTTGATTTGTCCTTCTATCTTGATGGTTTGAGGAGTGGTAATTCCCACCAATGCATTACAAGATATGGTCGGATTTATTTTTTCTTCATCTAGGCTTTGTTCCTGGAGTATATATTCTTCTTTTGACCTTTCTTGCTCCTTTTCTTCTTCCTCTTCACAATCTATGTAGAATAATTTCTTCTCAGCACACTTATGACCTTTAGTGTATTTGCTATCACAACTGTAACAAAGCCCTTTTGCTCTTTTTTCTTCCAATTGTTGTGGTGTCAACCTTATAGGTTGTGGAAGACTAGGGGCAACAACACTTCCGTCTTTATAGTTGTGAGTGGTATGCTTCCTAGTTGCCATAATTTTGCTTTCCATTTTTCTTGCTAACCTGAATGCCTTCTCTAATGAATCAGGTTCCCAAAGGCGAACATCATGTTGGATATTATCCTTTAAAGACCCTATGAACACATCAATCCTATGCTCCTCTGGAATATCTTTTACCCTTATGTTCAATTTTTGGAACTCCTCAATGTGCTCCATTATTGAACCCTTTTGTTTGAGACTTATCAATTGGCTAAAAAAAGTGTTGCTTTTTGTATATTCATAATGTGCTATCAATTCTTCCGTAAAAATTGCCCAAGTGATAATTTTTTTACGAGAGCAAAGCCATTGATACCATACAAACTGATTTGGTTCCAAATATACAGTTGCCATACGTACCTTTTGTGTGTTTTGCACATTATTGAGATCGAAGAACTGCTCCATCTGTAATATCCATGTGGCGGGATCCTTGCCATCAAACTTCCTCATATCGATTTTTGGAATATGGTGGGTCTTCGATCCAACATTAGCATCTATGGAATCATGATTAACATTACTTTTTCACATCATGAGTTTCCTTTACAACCTTTTCACCATTAGTAAGTATTTCTTGTAGAAAATTTGTCAAATCTGTCTTCAAATCTGTCTTCAAATCTGCCATGTCTCTCTTCAAATCTATCTTCAAATCATCCATCTTAGCTTCCATGCCCTTTATCTTAGATTCCATGCCATTTATCTTAGATTCCATGCCACTTATCTTAGCTTCTGTTAGCTTTTGTGAGCGTGACATTTGTTGCACTTGTTCTTGTAATTTTGATATATCATGTAGCATTTCTTCCTCTTCTTCATGAGTCATGCTCGAGCTTTCAGGTTCCTTACTAGGTGTTTTCATTTTCTTTCCACAGGGCATCAGTTACCGATAATAATGCTTTACTATGCCCTTTGAATTCCCTTAAACCAAGCTTACACAAAAATTAAAAAAAAAAAAAACTACACAATTTTTTTCACTTTATAGAAGACTGATATTGAATTTGATGTATCTCTGTAATTTGGATCATCCAGTTCTGAAATTTTGACCTGTAGTAGCCTTCTGTGTCCTCTTTCCAATGCCACAAGTCTGACCCAAATTGGATTCTCCAAGGAAACGTTATGTGAAATCTCCCACAGTGACTTGCTTTTAGACTAGTTCAATAGAGTGAACTTGTACGACGTGCCACGAGTCACTGTTTCAATCTTTGAATCTGAAACACACATACAAGAAACTATAGTCCGTCCTCTTTCTGTACCTTCTTACGAAATTTCAATCCGATTCCCAAGGAGAAAGTTATGACGATTTTCCCCAAGTCACCTGTTTTGAATGTAATTCAGGAGTCTGCAAAAAGCCCAACTTCCTCAGATCATATCTCCGCAAATATCGTGCAAAAAGCTCTAAAATTCGGACCCAATGTTCATCACGATGTCTTCTCAAATGGGTTTTTTTTTAGACTTCTCTAAAATTCGGACCCAACGTTCAGCACAATGCCACGATGACCTGTTTGGAGCAGCGAAACCCTAGAATCCAAAGCTCTGATACCAAATGTTATGAAACCAGCTATAGAAAAGATAGATAAGATAGATCAACACCTTAGAATTCAGCCTCTTCGAGGGGGCAACCTCTTTTACATTACATAAATGAACAATTCTTTAATGATACAAATGACAAAACCTCCTTTCTATATATAGGACTCTAAGGAGTCACAATATAATCTAGCCGACCTAACAATAATAATATAAAGCCACAAAAATAACAATAGAGGGATTCTATGGGGCACAGAAATAACAACACGGGGGTAATAGGGGCACAACAATATAAATAAGGGGTATAACTACAATAGTAATGGGGTAATCACTAGTATTATAGGGACCCAACACCCTCCCAATTTTGAGTGCAGTTCGGAACAATGAAGTTCACATCAAAAAAATGAAGCGCACTTTGGAACAACGGAGTGCACTTCAAAACCACAAGGTGCACTTCAGAACAAAAAGGCACACTTCCGAAGAACAAGGACCTTCTCTCCCTTCAAAAGTGCACTTCCGAACAATGAAGCTCATGTGAGAACAACGAAGTTGATTTTAGAGCAAGAAGGCACACTTCAGAAGAATGAAGTGCACTTTAGTAAATGAAGGATACTTTATCTCTCTAAAATCACATAGCACAACCATGAAGAAAAAACCTTCATCATTCCCTCCTCCCTTAGAGTGCATGGCGCAGCCACGAAGCATGATGCATTCATCATTCCCTCTTCCTTCAGGGAAAATGATGCAGTCATGGAGCATGAAGCCTTCATCCTTCCCTCTTCCTTTAGGGCTCATGGCGTAGTCATGAAGCCTTCATCCTTCCCTCTTCCTTTAGGGCTCATGGTGTAGTCACGAAGCTTTCATCCTTCCCTCTTCCCTTAGGGCACATGGTGCAGTCACAAAGCATCAAGCCTTCATCCTTCCCTCTTCCCTTTGGGCGCATGGAATAGTCACAAAGAAAGAAGCCTTCATCCTTCAATATTCCTCTATGCGCTCTATGCTCAATCCTTTCTTAGACCCTTTATATTGAGCACATGCTATAATATGGAAGGCTAAAGGAGTCCTCCTCTCAACGCTTGACTAGTTGAATTGTGCTTTTCCCATCAAGCCTCCTTCTTTTAACCCTCTCATAGGACTACCATGAGCTGATCATTCCATGATCTAGGTAGTGCTATAATAGATTTTTTTAAGACTAATTTCATTTTTCCATGAATGATTTTCATTAGCAAGAGTACTTTCCAAGATTGAGAAGATAATTCTTAAAGAAGATGGCAAGGTGAAAGCATAAAGAAACACCTGCATAGAAGAAGCACCAAAGAGAGTTATCAAGGAGACATGAAGCAAATCAAGGACCAAGATAGAAATAATACATTACATGATGATTAAGAGGATTCCAATATTTATCCAAGACCCTTTGGAGGGTTAAAATGAAGGAAAAAATGGATATTTTATTAAAATGAAGTATAGATTAGATCTATCATCCAGAATTTAAGATGAAGAAGTAAGGAAGACATCTTGGCATTTCCACCTCATGATGAAGTCGATGCCAACATTTTCAAGTTGTAACTTGTACAAGTGTAATCATAACAACCAATGTGTGTCCATGTGTCATGCCAGATCATTGTGTGGAATGTAATGATGTATATTCAAGGAAAATGACAAAATGTAATGTGTGGAAGTCCAAGGGTCATATGTGGAATATGAAAAGTCACATGGAGAAGTCAAAAGCTCACTTAGAAGTTCAAAGGACGTATTAGAAGTCCAAGAGTCATGAGGGTAAACCAAGAGTCAAGGGGAGGTGAAAGTTCATTCATCTTCTTATAAAAGTAACCTCATAACTCAAGCAAGGGATTTTTGGAGGCTTAAGCTTTGGGGAGCTAGTCTTGGATTCTCTACTTGGCATAGGACAGAAAAATATTCTTTGGATAAGCAAGAAGTGACTTAATGTTCCACTACTAGAACTAGTTCCTTATCATTGTAACTGTGTACATGGATCCTTCACCTAATTGAAACTTAATGAACCAACACATTTTCATGCATGTATCGTGAATGTTTTAGGACTATTCTTGGGAGAATGTGTGTAATACGGGGTTTGTGTGGGAGAATAAGTGTGCAGAGGGGATGTGTCTGTGAAGAAAGAACATAAAATGTTTCCCACACACATGAAATTATTTTAACTTTAAGCATCAAATTTGAAATAAAAACTGCACAAATAATTGGGAAATTAAAATTTGTTACAATAGTTAACATATTTTTCCATTCTAAACTTTTACACATTCATTATGCAAAATGATAGGTGTTTGGATCTAGGGATGTGTGCAAAGTAAAGGATGTGTGGAATAAGTGGTATGTTTAAGAGAATGGGTGTGCAGAGAGAATGCGTGTGTGGAGCAAGAATAAAAAAGAATTTCCACATACATGAAATTATTTTAACTTTAAGTAGGAACTTTCAATCATGGCTAGTCAACAATGGCTATTGAAATAAATAGTCCCTACCTCTACTAGCGAGTGTAAAGATCACTTCGTAGTCAATTGATTTGGGACAAGAGAATCACTATCAATAAATTCATTTTGACCGTGATGGTCAAAATTTCATTTACTATAGGAAGTGGGTTTCCTGAATTTATTTTAATTGTTTGAAATAATTAGGAGAATTAGTATTTAGTTAGAATTATTATGTATTTTTATAGAATAAGAAATTGTTGTAGCTAATTTTGACAAATATTGCAATCATTTTATTATAAGGATATTTTCTAGATTTAGGAATTAGATCCACAATTAATGGATCTGAACTGATTTTTATGTTGTATTAAAAGTAGATTTTGTGGCTCAGAAAGAGGTTTAGATAATTTAGATAGTTTTGTGTCAAAAGTGTGAATTAGTGTAGTATTCTATGATTACATAAAGAAACAAATTTCAATTAAAAATATAGATACTTTGCCTTTGATTAGATCACTATGTGTTCCTTTATTAATTTAGTTTTGTTTCCACATATATGACTTATAATTTTTTTCTTTAAATCCTTGTTCAAGCTTCAATCCCAAGTGAAAGAGAGTCATTGCGCTCTAAATTTGCATTGGGTTAATGTTAAGTTATGGTATGTTCTATGATTATAACAGTTTACTTCTTTTTCTTATTATATTCCACCAATTAACAATCACATGTACATAAAGTAAAGTGCAGATAGAACATTAAACGATCAACAGAAAACAAGCCAAGACAAGAGACACAAGATGTGGCGGCTAGCTAGGGACAAACCCCACAATGTGTGGGGAAACCATTTGATCAAATCTTCTTTTATCTTCAATAATTCAACAGAGATAAATAATACAATAAATCTGGTTCATATCAACAGTAGCAAACCCTAGATCAGCAGCATCAACATTAGCGGCTTCATTACCAAACTAGGTCAGATCATATCTCACAAACCGACCGTCGGATTGACTTCATTACACCACCAAAAGTTTCGGCTTCCAGAGGAGGTTCAGATGAACCTACAACACAGTTCAGATGAGGAGATCTTCTAGGCCACACAAGTCAATCTTTACTTCTGCAGTTGCAACTTCAGTTTCGGCAGTTTCCGGCTTCAAACTAGGGCAGTCGATATCTTGCAAACCGTTCGTCAGATTGACTTCATTCCACCACCAAAAGCTGTAGATTTTAGAGGAGGTTCAGATGAACCTACAACGTAGTTCAGATGAGGAGATCTTCTAGGCCATGCAAGTCAATCTTTACTTCTGCAGTTGCAGCTTCAGTTTCGGCAGTTTCCGGCTTCAAACTAGGGCAGTCGATATCTTGCAAACCATTCGTCAGATTGACTTCATTCCACCACCAAAAGTTGCGGCTTTTAGAGGAGGTTTAGATGAACCTACAAAACAGTTTAGATGAGGAGATCTTCTAGGCCACACAAGTCGATCTTTACTTTTGCAGTTATAACTTCAAATTCAACAGCTTCCGGCTTCACATGTGCGAGAGAGAGACACATTTCAGCGCAGTAGAGAAGAGACTCATTTCTGCACAGTAGAGAGAGAGAGATGTGATGAGATGAGTGAGTCCAAATGAGGAAAAGTCCTCTTATATTTATAGACAACATTGGTGGGTGAATAGATATGACTGTTGGGCTTCTGAGCCTACATGAGTTGTAGGTCGGCTTGATAATAATTCCATAATCAAAATAAATTCATATCTCCATGAACACTTATCGAAATTGGATGATCTTTATATCAATCCTACACCTCTCGATGAGACGAATCTAATAAAAATATTATCAGACATGAATAAGATGAACCACATGAAGTTTTACCCTAGTTTCCAATTTTAACAGTTAATTTAGGTCGATGGAAACCATTGCATTTACCTATAGTATAGTTGGTGTTGTGCTCAATTAAATCTAAAGCATATTATGGAAGAGTTATAATTTTAAAGGGGAATTTCTTTATTTTTCAAGTAAGGGCACATAGTTTGAGACAGGTCGTAGTTGGCAGTTAGATAAGTGGTGTAGTTGTTGAATGCATAGTGAAAGCCAACCGTGACCTGAAAGGACCCAGTCAATCATTTAGTCACATAATATGCCCTACTTTCGACTTATTTGTATTGTAGTCAAAGCAGTCAACCCCAAACTGTAGTTAGAACCCTTCTAAAACGTTGAACTCTACCAAGCCCGAAAGCCAGCCTTAAACAAAATCCCAACCCTTGACTAATTGTGGATTAGTCAGCACTGAACCCAATCGGGAGTTATAATAAAAATATTTACTTTTCATAGAGTTATGACCCAACCCTGTAAATTTGTAGAATAGGTTGGTTGTTTTTTCACGTAATTAATAAAAAGTGGATTTCTAAATATTTCCTTGATTTATTTGAAAAGAGAGCTTGTGTATAATTGTGATATTTGGAAGCAAATAATCAAGTTGGGCACTGGGAAGGACTAGATCAACATCAGTTGTGTTATCAAAGCATGTTTATTTCAATTAAAAAGAAGAATAGTAGAGGAGAAGGTCGAGGTAGGCTTATAGAAAATGTTTCTTTGCTAGTTGAAATGAGAAGGCTTCGAGAGAAAGTAGCAACTATCGAGACTGCATAGAAGAGAGAAACTCATATGAGAGATGTTAGTGATGTAAGGATCATGAAGATATTTGCTCAAATAAATTTCAAGCCAAAGATGGAGATTCCGCCATATGAAGGTAATTTAAATGTTGGTGAATTAATGGATTGGATACATATTCTTGCTAAATAGTTTGATTATGAATATGATGAAGTTGATAAGTGAGTTAAGTATGCAGTAACAATATTGAAAGGCCATGTTTCACTCTGGTGGGATGAAGTGCAAGCTGAGCGGAAAGGGAAAGGAAAAGCTAAAATTAAAGACTAGGACGTAATGGTGGAAAAACTCAAAGGTAAATTTTTACCCAAAGAATATTAGATTAATATTTTTAGACATATATAAAATCTTAAGAAGAATTTTATGTTAGTTAAAGAATATATAGAAGAGATTTATAAATTGAGCATTAAAGTTGGTCATGTATAAGATGATGTTGAGAAAGTTACTAGACATATTAATGGTTTTATATTTGATATTCAAGGAAAATAAATTTATTGTTTTTAAAGACTATTGAAGTTACATATTAGGACCCCTTGAAAGCTGAAGAAAAGTTTTCTATTAGAGAAGTCAAGGAAGGAATCCTGCAAGAGGAATAGGACAACAAATTGGAAGAGGAATAATTTAGTTTGCAAAAAGAGAAGATGAAGGAATTTCCAATAGGAAATCACTAAGAGGAGGTGATTCGAGATGGAGGAGGTCATTATATAGAGGTAGAGGTCATGGAAGAGACTACCATCATAGATGTTTTAGATGTGGGAAACTTGGGCATATGTGATGGGATTTTCCTAAGAATGCACCAACAGGTCAAACATATCCGCATGTCATTGAAGCAGCGGAATGAATTGAGGATCCAACTGTTATTGAAGAGGTTCTTGAAGTGGGAGAATCATTGTTAATGAAAAGAGTGTTGATCAAAGTTCAAAAGGAGACCAAGGGACCAACTCAAGGAAGACGTTTATTTGAAACAATGTGTAAGTCAAAGGGCGAGTGTTGCAAATTTGTTATTGATAGTGGAATTACTAATAATTTTGTTTTGTGGAAATGGTAGAGAAGTTAAATTTACAAAGAGTCACACATCCTCATCCTTATAAAGTATCATGACTACAAAAGAGACACCAGTACAAAAATACAAAAATGAAGTTGTTTTTGATATAATGCCGATGGATATCTTCCATGTGTTATTGGGGAGATTGTGGCAATATGATAGGAAGGCCATACACGATGGGAGAAGGAATAATTATACTTTTGAAAAGGATGGGGAAAATCATGTGTTGTTACCTTTACTAGATGAAGAAATTAAAGAAGAAGTAAGTCCCAACGTATTTCTTATGAGTGGAAAGAAGTTGTTGCAGGAAGTCAAGAAAGAATAATTGCACTTTTCTTTAACTGGGAAACGACAAGTAATTCTTACCAGAATCAATTTAAATGATTTGTCAGATGAAATTAGAAATTTGTTAGCTCAATTTACTGATATTATTATGGATGTGTTACCAAGTAGTTTACCTCGTGTTTTAAGTACTAGTCATCATGTTGATTCAATTTTAGGATCTATTCTACCAAATAAATCTTCTTATAGAATGACACAACAAGAAAATGAAGAAGGAAAAAGATAGGTTCAAGAATTATTGGAAAAGTGCCTAATAAAAGAAATCTCGTGTGCTTGTGTTGTGCTGACAATATGGAGTCCCAAAAAGGAAGGAGGTTGGATAATGTGTACAAACTCTAGGGAAATTAATAAAATTACAATCAGGTATTGATTTCCGCTCCCATAAATTGATGATTTAATTTACTATTTAGGTGAATCATTTTTTTTTTCAAAAAAATATTTAAAAGGTGGATATCATCCAATTTGTATAAGAGAGAGAGAGAGATATGAGTGGAAAATTGAGTTTAAGACAAATCATGGATTGTATGAGTGGCTCATGATTCCCTTTGGTATGTCCAATGCACACAACACATTCATGAGGTTAATGAACACATTTTTAAAAAATTTATAGGGAAATTTGTTATTATTTTTTTGGATGATATGTTAGTGTACAAAAAGAATAGGCAAGAGCATCTACAACATTTAAAATTAGTTCTAGGCACGGTGCAAAAAGAAAAGTTGCAGATAAATTTAAAGAAGTGTAGTTTTATGAAATTGGTTTATTTAGGTTTTCTAATTTTGAAAGATGGGTTGAAGATGGACCTAAAGTGTAACAAAATGTAAATTGGCCAGTTCCACAAAATGTGAATAAGTTAAGAAGTTTCAAGAACTTGCTAGTTTTTATTAAAAAATTATAAAAAAATTCAGTAGTTTGTGTGCAAGAATTATTGGAACAATTAAAGAAGTTAATCAACCATTTAAGTGGACTTTAGCAACAGACAATAATTTTAAATTTCTGAAACAAAGGATCACTGAAAAACTAATTTTTTCACTACCTGGTTTTCAAAAATCATTTCAAGTGAAAACAAATGCGAGTGATAGTGCTATTGGAGTAGTTACATGTCAATACGGGTGTCCAATCACTTATTTTGACAAAACATTAAATGAAGGCAAGAATAAATATTTGACATATGATAAGGAATTTTATGATGTTGTGCAGGATTTGAAATGGTGGCCAAATTATTTAATTCCAAAGGAGTTCATTTTATTCACCGATAATCATGGATTGTAGTTTATAAACAATCAACTAAAAATTAGCTAGAGGCATGTTAACAGGGTGGGGTTTTTACAAAATTCCACTTTTGTGATTTAGCACACCAGTGGTTCTTCAAATAAAGTAGTAGATGCTTTAATTATAAATAATTTAGTTTTATAGGAATTTTAGTTTCATGTTACAAAATTTGATGAAATTAGAGAAATTTATGAGAATGATGTCAATTTTAGGGAAGCATATGCAAGATGTAAAAATCCAGTGAGAAAAAATACAACACAGTGGTCCAATTATATGATTTATGGTTTATATTTAAAGACATCAAAATTTTCATTCCCAAATGATCCATGAGGGATAATTTAATACAGGAAAAACATAGTGAATGATTGGTTGGACATTTTGTGATTGAGAAAAGTTTTTTTGTGTTAAATTAATTTTATTATTAGACATACATGCAAGATAATGTGAAGATATTTGTAGACAGATGAAGGATTTTCCGGTAAGTGAAAGGAAGAAGTCATAATATTGGATTATATCATCCATTAGCCATTCCCGACAAGTCATGGGATTTAATCAACATGGAATTTGTTCTTGGGCTACGTTGAACTCACTGAGGTAATGTCTATCTTTGTTATTGTGGGAATATTTTCAAAAGTGGCACATTTTTCTTTGTGCCAAAACCACATATGCAACTACTGTTGATATTTTTTTTTTCAAAGAAATTGTGAGACTACATGGATTGCCTCATAGTATTGTGTGAAACATGGATACTAGATTTGTGGGCCATTTTTGGAGAACATTAGGTAGGAAGCTAGGTAAAAATTTAAATTTTAGTTAGGCATATCATCTGCAGACCAATGGTGAAACATAAGTGAGAAACCAAAGTTTGGGAAATATTTTGAGGAGTTTGGTAAGTGATCATCCTAAACAATGGAATCAAGTGCTTGCCTAAACAAAATTCATTTATAATGTTTCATCCAACAAAAGTATAGGTATGAAACCATTTCAAATTTTGTATGGAATGCATCCTAGAGGTGTATATGAGATAATAAATTTGGGTAATCAAGAATTAAGAATTGCAACAGGAGAATATTTTGCAATTAACATGAAAGAATTACAGGAAAGGGTGAAGAAACAACTACATGAAATTAAAAAAAATATTAACAATGGGTGGACAAGAAGAGGAGACAAAAATAATTTAAAATTGGGGACTTAATCACGATACATGTGATAAGGGAGATATTTCTAGAAAAAACATACAATAAGCTCAAAATGAAAAAACTTGGTCATTGTCAAATCTTTAGAAAATTTTCCTCAAATGCATATGAAACACAACTCCCTCAAGACATTGGTAGTTCACCTCTCTTCAATGTAGCTAATTTATATCCTTTCAAAGGACAAGACAATATTCTAAATGATAGAACTATTATCGATGAAAATTAGACTAGTGGATGGGAGAGCCAACTTCCAAAAGTAGTTCCTAAAGATATTGAGGAAGCGTTGGACTAGAAATTGATAAAAAGAACCAGAGGCAAGGAATAATATTAGTATTTAGTCAAGTGGAAAAATCAACTAGGTGAAGATTTTACTTGGATGACTGAGGCATAAATTTCAAAGTACGGTACTACTATGGAAACTCTTATGGAAAATTTCTTTCCTCGGGAGTCTGATGTAGGAGCATCACCATTAGTAAATTAGTTTTGAGCGTGATGGCCAAAATTTCATTTACCACAAGAAGTGGGTTTCCTAAATTTATTTTAATTGTTTGAAATAATTAGGATAATTAGTATTTAGTTAGAGTTATTATGTAGTTGCATAAAATACGAAATTGTTCTAGCTAATTCTGAGAGATATTGTAACCATTTTATTACATGGATATTTTCTATATTTAAGTATTAGATCCACAAATAGTGGATTTGAACTAATTTATAATTTGCATAGATGGGACAGAGGTTAAGATAGTTTGGATGGTTTTTTCTGGAGAGTGTGAATTAGTGCAATACCCTGTGATTTCATGAAGAAAGACATTTCAATTAAAACTACAGAGATTCAACCTTGATTAGATGACTATTCGTGCCTTAATTAATTTAGTCTTGTTTCCACATTTATGAAATATTTTAAAGAACCTCCATGGCCTATCTAGAAAATAAGCCCAAATCCCTAAAATTTTTAAAATTTTCTTATACATAGTTAAGGTTCCATGTTCTTTTCCTCTAGGCGGACTACTATATCACCTTCAGGAAGGAGCTTTATACCATAGACACATTATCTCATCTTCATCGAAGAATTTCTAAAACATAACTACAGATGGAAGGGAAGAAGGAGCTATAACATGCAGCCATCAAACTTCTATTGACATGCATGGTATTGAAATCCTTGTCAATTGGATTATATAGAACTTACCTCCTAACAGTTTTTCATGCATCTATATCTCATGCCTAATTACCATATGCATGCATAAACTATATAAAAGCTATTAAATCAGTTAACCACATGCATAGTAATATTCCATCAGTTCCATAATAAGATAACTTCTAAGCAACAGACAGAATGCAATCTAGCCTCATTGAGTATCTGTGCAATAGATAATCTAACCATCATAGACTATTCCATTACTTACATTATACCATAATGATTCACAAGCATCTACCACTATTTTCCATGTTGACTAGAGGCTTTATATAACATTAAAGGTTCCTTCACTAACATAATGAAGATCGCCATTAGATTCATTTGTTATCCTACTCATTCACAGGCATAAGAATGGAATCCACCACATGAATACAGATAGCATCATACTAACACATAAGCCAAGATGGGGCAACATATCCAATACTAAATCAAATAAAATAATCACATGAAGGGTAAGAGACCGACATACAAAACATTCCACGCATGTGAATCCATCTAAAACAATCACTTAGAGGGAGGAGCATCACCATCCAACCATGAATCACCTCTAATTCCCCCAAGCCGAGGTTATTTCCAAGGATCAACTATCCTCAATTGATCAATGCACTGGGTATTTAATACCCTCTTTCATGATTTTATGGATTTTTCCATTTGCCTAGGTCTTTTCTGGAAAATCTTGTCTTTATCTCCCATGAGGTTTTTCCTCATAAAAGATTTCCTTTATATCTTGAAAATCATTTATGTTCGATGGATCTTTATCTCCCAACCATCAGATGGATCTGCAATCTATCCAATATTATCTAGAATCCCATCTAGAAGCCTTATCATGAAAGATTTATCTCTATCCCATTCATAAATTGGATTTGACTAGAATCTCCTCTCTCTTGGTGCTCCACCCTCCAAGTGATTTATTTTATTAATTTATTTAATAACACATTTTCTTTGCATATTACATATCACCTAGCTTTCCTCACCTTAGGTTTAGAATAGTTTAACCCACAAAGGAGGGTATCACACCTAGATTTCCTTAGCTTAGGTTTACAATCATTTAACACACAAGGGAGGATACCACACCTAGCTTTAACTCATCTTAGGTTTACAATAATTTAGCACACAAGGCATGGGCGTTACATACTACCCCCATTAATTTTTACACTGTCCTTGGTGTATCACTCCATCATTTCCTAGTTCATAGGTAGCTCATTTCTTAATCAACAGCTCTTATGGCTCTGCCATCTGATGCAATTTTTCAGTGTACATCGGTCACAAGAAGTGCTCCTCTTCCATAGCTACATTGGTAACCAAGAGCTCTTCTCTTCCATAGCTACATTGGTCACAAAGAGTGCTCCTCTTCCATAGCTACATCAGTCTCAAGGAGTGTTATCCTTTCATAGCTACCTGTAACATTGTTTTCAAACCATTTGTGAGAATTTATAGGTGCAAAATTTTAAATATGATACATATCATAATCTATTACTTAATATTACTAAAGCAGATATTGCTCATTTTTCATTTTACCTGATTAATGCATGTTCGCTTCTAGCATTGTTCCAAGCCTTTGTGTTCTTTGTTGAACACCTGCTTCTTGTAGTTTCTCTGCATACAACACAGTTGTTAGCATATTTTCCACATCAATATGCTTGCAATGTCATAACATATTAGTTCACATAACAATATATATTCATCATATATGTTCATCATATATATTCTTCTTAATTGTATATATGCCAAACTTAACCATGGTTACTTATCCTTGAACCACTTCTTACTCTCCTTCTTTTATGCAACCAACCAGTCGGCTCTCCTACCATAAATCTACCAAATGTCCTCATGCATACCTTCACACAATCTGTTATACACATCGATATATACATATCATATTTCAAACATGTAACATATCTAGTCATATGGGTACCGTATGTACTGCTGCACATACTACCATCTGTGGTACAACCTATCTGTGGAGTACCAAAAAGGTATGTTTTTGATGATCATTTCAATGGCTTTTCAGTGGAACTTGTGAACCTTTTTTCATCATGAACGCGAAAAACAATAAAGAATTATAACAAAACATGTGGGATTAGTATGCAAGACTTAACCACTGATAGTTGTCATTCTCCTGTGCAGGAAGGGGTGAAAACGAGGAGCTGTTGTTCCAAAGAAAAAGTCAAGAACAGGGTAACTGCTGTCCCTTTGACGAAGGACCAAGTGCAAACAACGCTAAGTAGGTTGAAGCAAACCGGTCCGGAAAAGGAGGAGAAGACACCAGCTCGGCGGAGGAGAAAAGAAGTGATTAGGGATTAACAGTTTGGCGAATCCCTCAGGATCTTTGATCTTGAGGGATCGCTGCTTTATTTATCTTATTACTTAGAAATCTCCGCCGTCACCCTTATATAAAGGGATGACACTGTTAGCTTTGGGGGATTATGCTTTTATGTAACTTTCTATTAAAGATCGAACTTTGATCATCGCGTCTCGTTGAAACTGGTTCATTGTACTTTTGTTTTATGCATTAATATAAACTTGGTGATTATCCTATCTCTGTGTCTGAATTAACTTAAAGTGGTGTACCCTTGGAGGCTAAGGGCCCGGCCTCGGAGGATACTTGCTTCTATATCACTACGATTTGATTTCTGTGTGGTCTTCTTATCGTCGTTATTTGGTAATCTGATATGCTTTATAAGTTGCTATCATATGCTCTGTTAAGATTCATTCATTAAGGTTTTTATAGACAGAACTATTGTATTGACTCTGCATTATATTACTAATCCTTTCAGATTTGATTGAATATTATTAGTCTTGACTGAATATTGTTACTATTTTGTTACAGAGCTCTTATGTTGTACATTCATGTGATAGAATTTATCTGAAGGTTGTGTTCTTTACGATTCAGGAGTGATGCTGTTCCATTTTGAAACACAGTTGTATTCCTGTTAATGAAGATTGATGCTAGATCAGATTACTCTTCAAGCGTGTTGTGTGTGTGTATGATTTCCAAACGCTGTTCCATAACTTATTAGTAATTAATGCTGTTCCATTAGTGTGTGCTTCTTGATTTTCCTGGAGAATGAAAGATTGTTGTTTGATTACAATGAGTGCATTTGAGTTAGTAGAATAAAGCTTGATTACTACTCGCGAGGCTTAGTTGTTCGATTGCTGTTCCATTTCAGAATTGTTGTTCCATTTTAGCATTGCTGTTCCATTTCAGATTTGCTGTTCGATTTATTATTTGTTGTTCCATTTTTCTACCTACCGTTTCATTTACTCGCATTTGTTGTTTTGGTGTGAGAGACGATCCGTGGCTGTAGTAAGCCTTGGCATTTATTGTCTAGCTCCCATACTTGTGGTCCATGCTCTAATTTCCTTTCCATCAGTTCCCAAAGGGATGGGCTATTGCTGTCGAACCCTTGACTGATAAGTTGCCTAGCTTTAGAGTGTGTGATTTATTCATTTGAAGTAACTTCGTTATAGACAAGCGTCCGTTTACTCTTGTATTTTTGTTGAACGCTGTACTACTAGAATTACTCTGACAAATGATAGCCTCAGACTGAGTCACTCTTTGAAATAACAAAATGCTCCCGGATTGACATATTAATGTGAGGTAATTAGAGGTGATAGAGACCCTTTTTATAGCTCTACATTTGGACGCCATTGCCGGGGAAAGAGTGTAGCCATTTGTCTTTTTCAGAGTAGTGTACGAACCTGCTAGAGAAGAGTTGGATCTTAAAAACGGAAGGTAAGAACCTACGTGCGGAGCATGTAAAAGCCCTGCTCCACTATCTGCTTTCCTAACATATTTGTTGTTGCTTTGTTTGAATAGAATTTAGTAGTTCATTTGAGTGCATCACTAAGCAGAAAAAACCAGAAAATAATATTAAGCTTCCATCCAAACCTGAAAAAGCTAAGGGGCCGGTGACCCTTGGCCGAACGACCTTCATAGATGAAATCTATAAGAAAACAGAATCTCAGCCATCAGTAGGCCCCAGGAAAATCATTTCTAAACAACCTACTAGTTCCCTTCAGGCCACAGGATCACCATTTATAGCCTTTGCTGAGGTGCATAGTCAAACTGAAGAACATGACTTTCAAGAAATTGGAAATTCTACTCCAGAACTATTGCTAGAAGGGAATTTCAGCAACTTTTGTGAAGGAGAAGGAGAAACAGGGGAAACCGAGGAACCAAAATCTCCCATTGGAAAAAATCAGCCATTAAATAGCCCAGATAAAGGGAGCGATGCGAAAATAATTGTTGAAGGAATCCAATCTCCTCAGACACCAGGTATTCCCATTATCCCAGATAAAGGAAGTGCTATTAAAACTATCCCTGCCAAAACCGTTCCCTCTCAACCTAGGAATACCCTCCTAGATATCCCAGAAGTTTATTGGCATATATTTGATCCTATGGCTCAGAACCAGCCAAATACTCAAACCTCTACATTACAATATCCTATAGTAGATTCTGCAGCAAATGCGCCCATGAAAGCTATCCCTCTTCAACATATCCCTACATTTCACGGTCTCACATCAGAAGATCCGGATGCATTTTTATTTGAATTCGATGTGTTGTGCAGGGGATATGATTACACTACCGATCCCCAAAAATTGAAATTATTCCCCTCTACATTAGAAGGGGCTGCTTTAAGATGGTTTATGGGACTAGGTGGTGGGGTCATCAACAATTGAGATCAAATGAAAGAATCTTTCTTAAAAAAATATCAGGACTATTGTAGGTCTAGAGAATTAAAGGACGAAATATTCCAAATGATAGCCAAACCAAATGAAACATTAGAGGAGTATGTGGAATGTTTTCAGTACAATCTACAAAGATCTCCTTATGCATCACTACCTTTACCTGATACTGTGTTAAAAACTGCATTGATAAGGGGCATGAATGAACAATGGACTGAAACATTAAACATCATGGGAAAAGGGGATATTTATCAAGAGAATTTTGCTGACATCATTGATTTATGTATTAGGAGTTCGAGAGGTAGCACAAAAGTAAAACCGGCAGAATATGATCGGTTTTCAAGAGACAACAAAATATCAACAGAAGGAGTAACACGTGTAGAGATTGGAAATTTATTAGAAAATTTTAAAACTGATATTCTAGGGACACTAACTACACAACTTGATATTATGCATGCTAAACAGAAGCAGATGGAGAAAGAACATAATTTGGCAATCTTCGGTCCCCAATGCAGTAAAAAGCATAGTCACAAGGAGTGTCCACTCGATACAGTCCAGACATGTGCCATCTGTACAAAAGATCATCTTACGGAAAGCTGCCCCTCAATTCCTGGATTAAAAGTAGTATATAAGGAAGCGGAAGAAGAACCAGAATCAGTGTACTTGATCAACTAGCACCGCTAGTGGCAGCCGAGACAATCTGGTATGTTTCCAGACCCAACTTCTTCTTTTCAGCCTCCACAGTATAATGCTCAACAATATAGTATGTGGCAAAGTCAGTCCCAACCCCCATTTTCAAACTGGTCACCACCGTCGTTTCCTTCTTCAAACCTGTCGCTGAATCAGGTAAGCCAATCTGGTTGGCCGAATTTCCCTTACACTCCACCATATTGGCAAAATAGCCCATATCCTCCACAATGGACTCCCCCTACTTCACAAATTTCACCCTGGAAGACAAACTGGCAAAGACCGATGCACCAGCCAGTAGGAACTATTCCGCTCCCTCAACCTACTCTGCTAGCTTTATAACAAAATCCCCAGTCTAATCCGAGACCGCAACTCCCAGCCCAACCCAACCCCAATCCAAATAACAGACAGGTCCAATCTCTTCAAATCATAGAATCACCAGAAATAGGACCCGACCTGAGGGAGTGTAACGATCTTCAGTTACGATCTGGACGTATTATTGAAACCGAGGGAGATAAAACAGTTCATATTGAAGATCAGTTATCAAGAGAACATCAGTTGCAACAAGAGGATGTAAATAAGCAGCAGACTCATAATCAAGCAACCACATCCTCTCCTCCGTTCCCAGAACGATTAGTCATACCTCGACCTTTACAGTATCCTGACTTCGACATTCTGGGAGAATTACAAAATCTGTACATAAAAATCCCATTCCTCCAAGCCATTCAAGACATTCCTATATACGCAAAAACTATCAAAGAATTGTGCATAAAGAAACCAAGGAGGAATATAACAATTAATCCAAGAGTCCAAGTAGTTGGTACTTTATCTGATTTACTATCTGGGAAAGAAACACCCATTAAATATGAAGACCCAGGAGATCCAATTGTAACTGTTCAAATTTGTGGTCAGACCCTGTCTAATGCCTTAGTTGATCTAGGAGATGCAATCAATATTTTAACAACCACTACCTGTCAAAAGCTCAGCATTACATCTGTAGAACCCACCTCTACTTTGTTAGAATTGGTTGACCGATCTATGGTTTGACCAGAGGGTACTCTACATGATGTCATGGTCTCTGTAGATTCCTGGGAATATCCAACCGATTTCCTGATAATTAATCCAAAAACCCGACTTGATGGACACCCGCTAATCCTAGGTAGACCTTGGCTTGCCACTGCCGATGCTTACATTGGTTGCCGACAAGGAAATATGACCATAACCAAAGGACCTGATATCAAGAATTTAGTTCTATACCCTCCAGTGCAGCCAAGTGTCACAATAATTAAAACTAACAAGCACCCTGTATCATACCTTACTGACAACATTAGATCTCCATTGACTATACAAGAGGCACTTGATTTTAAAGATCAAACAGAAGATGATGCCATTAACAACTTCATTAGTCAAACTGAATCCGGATCCTGCACACAGTGTCACATGATAGAAGCAGCATTTGATATTGAATTAGAAGAAGATCCTCTGAAAGATACACATGATCAAAAAATACCTGTTACTTCTGTTGCAAATAGTAAAATTGTGGAAATTGAACGGGGAAAAACATTAAATATCAATGCAAACCTCACATCTGAACAAGAAATGAAGCTCATCCATCTGTTAAGAAAATATCAAGAAGCATTTGCATGGGATTACCTTGATATGAAAGGAATCGATCCACAGTTGTGCACACACCACATTTATATGGAAAAAGATGCTAGACCTATTCGTCAACCGTAAAGAAGACTTAATCCTCATCTAAAGGATGTGGTAAAAGTTGAACTTCAGAAACTTTTAGATGTCAATTTTATCTATCCTATTTCTGACAGTAAATGGGTCTCTCCGCTTATGGTGGTTCCAAAAAATAATGGGAAATGGAGAATTTGTGTGGATTACAGGGAACTCAATAAAGCAACACAAAAAGACCACTTTCCTCTCCCGTTCATAGACCAAGTACTAGATACTTTAGCAGGAAAGAAATTATTTTCTTTCCTGGACGGCTTCAGTGGATACAATCAGATTCAGATTGCCCCTGAAGACCAGGACAAAACTACTTTTACTTGTCCTTGGGGAACATTTGCCTATCGAGTTCTACCTTTTGGCCTATGTAATGCTCCTACCACATTCCAAAGGGCTATCCTTAGCATTTTTGCAGATTTAATAAATGATGGACTTGAAGTATATATGGATGACTTTACACCATATGGAGATGATTTTGATCCAGCACTAGACACCCTAGAAAAAGTCCTACAACGCTGCATAGCTACCAGGCTTTGCTTAAGCCACGAAAAATGTTACATGATGATGACTGAAGGACTTATCCTAGGACACTATGTTTCAGCAGCCGGCATTCAGGTAGACCCGGCCAAAATCCAAATACTTTTGCTTATTCCCAGTCCTACTACTCAAGCAGAGGTACGCAGCTTTCTTGTATTTTTTGGTTATTATAGACGATTTATAGAACATCATTCACACATTGTTGCACCTTTATATGCACTAACTGGTAACGTTGATTTTCTTTGGACAGAAAACTGTGAACATGATTTCAAGGATTTAAAGAAGCTCGTATCCACAGCCCCAGTCCTTCGAGGACCAAACTGGGATTTGCAATTTCAGATATCATCTGATGCCTCAGATACAACCATTGGCGCAGTCCTTGGGCAGGAAGAGGATAAAAAACTATACACTATCTATTACATCAGCAAAAATTTATCCCCCGCTGAATTAAATTACACTGTTACTGAAAACGAATTCCTAGCTGTAATACATGCTGTCAATAAATTTAGACATTATATTACAGGCTATCCTGTTATCTTGTATACAGATCATTCTGCCATAAAATATTTAGTAAATAAGCCTGTCACAAATGCCAGAATAACTAGATGGTTGATTTTATTGCAGGAATTCGATATCACAATCAAGGATCGGCCTGGCAAAGAAAACCCTGTAGCCGATTTTCTCTCAAGAATGCCAAAGCCAATTGATGCAGCAGTAGTTGAAGATCAATTTCCAGATGAACATTTGTTTGCTATTGCCGTTAAAACACCCTGGTATGATGATGTTGCCAATTACCTTGCAGTAGGTAAACTACCAAAACACCTAGCCCCTAATGAACGAAAACAGATTGTTCAGAAGAGTACTCGGTTCTCGTGGATTGGGGGCTATTTGTTTCACATAGGGGTAGACATGCATATCAGGAGATGTGTTCGAGAAGATGAAATCTTTGACATCCTAAAAGCCTGTCATGATGGACCATGTGGGGGACACTTCGCTGAGCATAGAACTGGACATAAAGTATTACAGACAGGATATTATTGGCCCACGATTTCCAAAGATGCAAAGAAATTTGTCCAAGCCTGTGACAGCTGCCAGCGAGCAGGACGTCCTGGTCAAGCTGACGAGATGCCTCTGAAACCACAGTTAGTCATTGAACCATTCGAGTGATGGGCTCTTGATTTCATTGGACCCATCAACCCATCATCAAATCAGAAAACATATATCTTGGTGGCAACAAAATATGTCACCAAATGGGTTGAAGCAGAAGCATTGCCAAGAGCCACAGAGGACTATGTCATATAGTTCCTGTTCCATCTATTTGTACGTTATGGCCTTCCAAGGGAAATAATTACAGACAGAGGAACACAATTTGCTAGGAATAGATTAGCTGCAACACTTAATAATTATCATGTCCAGCATAAAATCACTACTCCATATCACCCACAGGCGAATGGACAAGTAGAAAGAAACAATAAGGTAATTGAATCAATCCTAACGAAAACCATTGCATCACATAGGCATGACTGGGCTACCCGACTACCTAAAGCACTCTGGGCCTATAGGACAACATGGAGAAGCACCACTGGTTACTCACCTTATCAATTAGTGTTTGGAAAACAACCCATTTTTCCTATAGAATTTGAAATCCAAACATTACGAACATCACAGGAAGTTGGCTTAGATCTAAGCGAGGCACAGATTAATCGACTACAGCAGATCAATGAATTGGATGAAATTAGGCTCTCTGCACTACAAAATATAGCACTGATTCAACAGCAGCGAGCTAAATGGCATGATGCGCTCATCAAAAACAAAGTCTTCCATGAGGGAGACTGGGCTCTGTTGTACGACTCTCGGTTTCAGGACTTCCCTAGGAAACTCCAGACTCGTTGGTTGGGACCATATGAAATCCAGAAGGTACATGACATGGGACTCTTACTCTAATCACCATTGATGGTTCTGGATATGCCTTCAAAGTAAATGGCCACCGAGTTCGTCTCTATCGTAAACCACTCACTCGGGAATCCTTCTGCCAGCAGCTACGCCGAGACACTGATATGGAGATTTTAGGAGAGGAAGAGAAGTCTTCCTCACCTGTAATTCATTAAGGAATTCATTTCTTTTTACAATTTGTACATAAGTTCTTTTCTTTAAGTCGTTCTTGTACATATGCTTGAACTAAATGTTTTCTTGTCATTTTTTGCTGCTCCTTTTCTTCCTCAAGATTTCGATTTTTGCCGTTCCGTTTCTAAAAGAATGGCATTTGCATGTTTTTGTTGTTCCTTTTCAAAAGGAACAAAATTCTTGATTTTTCTACTGTTCCTTTTCAAAAGGAACAACATTCTTGATTTTTCTGATGTTCCTTTTCAAAAGGAACATCATTCTCGATTTTTCTACTATTCCTTTTCAAAAGGAACAGCATTCTTGATTTTTCTGCTGTTCCTTTTCAAAAGGAACAACATTCTTGATTTTTCTGCTGTTCCTTTTTCAAAGGAAAGACATTTGCTTGTTTTGTTGCTCCTTTTCTAAAAGGAACAGCATTTTGATTTTTGCTGTTCCTTTTTCAAAAGGAACAGCACTGCGGTGTGTTTGCTGCCCCTTTTTCTAAAGGCGCAACATATTTTTGATTTCTGTTGTTCCTTTTTCAAAAGAACGAAATTTTTGTGTCTTTTGCTGTTCCTTTTTCAAAGGAACAACATTTTTCATGGCTGCTATTCCTTTTTCAAAAGGAACGTCATTTCGAGTGTTTTGATATCTTTTTCTAAGGAAATAGCATTTTTTTAATTTCTATTGTTCCTTCTTCAAAGGAACGACAATGGTGTGTTCTGTTGTTCCTTTTTCAAAAGGAACGGCATTTGCACTTTTAAGACCTATGCTCCCTTGTTGTTAATCTTTCCGAAAGGAACACTTCTAGCATACTTTCTCTCTCCTTGTGAAATAGCTTATCCCTTTTGCCGATCTAAATTGAGGATGCTTCTTGCTCATGTTCTTTCAAAGTCTTTTAGAGACAGCTATGCACTTATGCAATGAACACAAAATCAAAGCATACTGAAATCATCAAATTATAAATCGCTATCTTTATAAGGCTCTGTATTGGTAAGAGGACAAAAGGAAGGACACACTTATTCATCATCTTTTGTTGTCATTGTCTTACTAATTTTGCCTTGATTAGTTATCTTTATCATGACATTCCCTTTAATCCTCTTTGATTATTGTTTAGGAATAAGAGCAAAGGGTTTATATCTCCCTATTGAGATAATAAGACTTCTTCCACCATTCCTACTCTTAAGGAGTGTTGAACCACCCTTTGTGTATAAATAAGGAAAACTGCTTTATGAAAAAGAAGAAAGTAAAAAGATGAATTATAAGTTGTCAAATGCAGGATAGGGGGTCTCATCAAGAGCCAGCCTACCATGATCATGAGGATGGAAGTGAAGTGGCATTCCCACTATGGCCACCACACCAGGGATATGGTCCAAAAGGTATATCAAATAAACAAACCTTGGAACAGGTGGTCTCATCATGAGCCGGCCTGCCCACTTTTCGCTCCCTACTCGTGAATGGCATTATGGCTAACTGGTTACCAAGCCACCATAATGGCCTACACATTGACATTACATTCCTTAAAATGCACATAAAGGATCATGGTTCCAGGGGTGAAATAAACAACTCTGCCAAGGTTATGGACACCTTTCGGCAGTAGAGCACTGTTTATGGTATTGAAGTCACATTGATTACACCAATAGCTAAGATACTAATACTCTTTTGTTTCTTATATCCTAGGCACTAATCATACATTATCTCCCGACTTATATATCGCATGAACATTTATTACCACCAATCATGGCAAAGGAGGTGACAATGACCACTTGAGATTTGGCAAGTATGACAAACGTCCTATCCCCCAGTCTTGCATCATATCACAATAGCCTCTTACGTAATACGCGATCCAACTTTATGCCTCGATTTCGGTCATTCGTTGTTTTTCTAAACATGGCATATTTTCATACGTTGTTCCTTTATGACTCGGTTGCAAATTGGGTGCTGCTCCTTTCTTTGATGGCTGGGACAACCTATCACATTGTGGGCGGGGAGCTTAACCTCATTATTCCCTGGATTAAGAGTCAGCTCACTATTCGGGAAAGATAGTGTACTAGGGTATAGCATGGCTTAACGGCATGATATTTCTATTTTTTACACAAGTTGTTGTTCATAAGCCATTTTTGTTGCATACTCTGTGTTTTTTTCAAAATCTTGCAATTATTACCCTCTCTGTGTTTCGAACAGCACAAGAAGTTGTTGCTCCATTGAGAATCCATAGTGAAACCATGGGAGGAAGGGAAATTCGAAGGGAGCCTCAGGAGTTGACAGTCTCCGCTGCTGCCCAGGAGATCCAGGAAAGAGCAGGGTGGCTGACTTATCTCAGCTGCTTGCAGGAGTCTAATGAAACAGTGGTGATTGAATTCCTGTAGAATCTGCAGGAGGATCACTCCATAGTAAGGGGGAAGCAGATAGCGGTCACTGATGATATGATCGCAGAAGTCTCGGGACTACCAGCCACCGGACCTGTATGGACACTAAAGAAGGAAAGATTATAGAAGATCATGGAAATCTTCCAGGACGAAGGCCAGAGCTTGACGATTAAAGGGAAGGGAGCTCTGCCAGCAACACTAGGAGAGCCCTGGGTAGAATTAGCAAGAACCGTGCAAAGCTACATCACCTGCGAGGGGAGAAAAGATGTGGTAAGACCACGACATCTTAAATTCTTAACTGTTGTAAAGCAGAAATGCTTTGTAAATCTGCCTGCAATTTTGAATTCATTACTTCATGACGTTTCACGAAGCCTAAAAAAGGCATAGCATGTAGAGTCAGTTGTCAGCCACCACAGGTTAATTCGATTAATTGTTAGTCATAGCCTCACCCAACAGCAAAGCAGCTGGGAAGAGCTAATTGCAATAATTGAGGAGAGGGTGACAACACCATCCCCAAAATGTAAACATACTACAAGCACACCAGAACATCTGGAAAAATGCAGAGAATTAGTAAAACAAAAACATGTTGCTAGCACATCTGAACGACCAGAAACACACCAGGAGTCGGTAAAGCGTAAGCATGACACCGGTACACCCGAACAGCCAGAGAAACGTAGAAAATTAGTTCGGTTACCTCGGATATGAGGAAGGCTGGAAAAGCTCCAGGAAAGCACCAGCCAGCCAGTGGAAATGGAGGACGAGCAATCCTCATGGACAGAAGTAGAAGTAGATCAAGCTGAAGGAGAAAAGAAAGGAGAGGCAGAGGAGGCCAAGTAATTTGAAGAGGAAAATGAGGAAGAAGCTGAGCATTCTGAAACAGAAGCTGAGCATTCTGAGGCAGAAGCTGAACAATCCAAGCAGGAGGAGGAAATGGGATAGCAGGAAGGTAGCCCACCACAGGACCCAGTGGGAGAAGATGAATTGGCCGCAGTTTTGGCCAATATGGGTGAGTATGGCCAACCTTCGAGTCCAACAGACCTCCACGACAAACCCAAAGAAGAAACTGCATCTGAAAAACCACATATAGAGGAGGCAGAAGAAGGAAATCTACCTGTTCATGATGAGGAGGAGATAAGAGACACTAAACGGGAAAAATCCGTTCCCAAGACACTAGAGGAAATTCTGGAGGATGTAGGAGTAGAAAAAGAAGTTGCCCAGGAAGTGACGGAACCAGTTAGGGTTCCCACCTCAGAACAGAACAGTGAAGAAACACCCAGGAGAAAGATCTAGGGACTAGTCACGGCCCAAAACGTAGCAGACAGCCTACTGTTCCTTCTAATAAAACACTGGAAATTAGGGAATTATGAAAGGAATAGCGGAGATTACTGAGCATAATAGCCCAGCTCCACCAGCAGATCAGGATCCTGAAAGCAAGGCAGAGGGTAAGGAAGACCGCAGGGAAGAAAAGGGTGACCACTGCAGTAAAATTCTGCAAGATAAAAAGGCGGAGGACCAAAAATCGCCCTGCTATTCAAAACCCTGCTGAAAATCTAGCTGCTATTCCAAATGATGCTGAGGAACAGACTGTTGTTCCATTTGAAAAGGAACAGCAGCAAGCTGATATTCGTGTTAAAAAAGAAACAGACAACAAGAAAATTCAGACGGAGGCACCACCCTCAGGGGTGATAAGGGTTCTGAACTCGAAACAACGCAATAAGAAAGTTCAGGTAAAACTCCTGGCCTTCATTGCTAGATGGAGAAGAGATCCAAAGACAGTGACCTTGCGCAAGGGATTGAAATTGGCTGAGCAAGAAGCAGAAAGGCTTAGAGAGCAAACGATTGCTCGTGAGAAGTATGAAGAACTACAACAGCAACTAAGGAACGTCAATCAATCCGAAAGCCAGGCCTTTGAAGGGTGGCGAAAGGAACAAGAGAAAATTGCAAAGGTAACTCGTAGGCTATATACTATTATCAAGTAGATGGATACCTTGTGTTCTTTATACAATGACGTTTTAGCATGTAAGGCCCCTGCCAAAAACTATGCTCTGTTTTTACTAGAACGATACTTTTCAATTAAAAATAAAAGCTGTTAAAGCAAGTGCCCCTATACAAATTAACACTGTCAATGACTTTATAGACGGTTTTAAACGTTATGGGGTGAAGGTCCAGAGATTGCTGTGTGAATTCTATTTGCATAATGTCGTGCTAGATCAAGAGACTAAATTGAACCCTGGCCCTTTTGTTGGAGACATCCAATTGCAAGCATTCATCTCATTCGGGGTTAGTCAGATTAAATGGCTCAAAGCCTATAATACCTTCCAGAGGCAGGAAAATGGCCTAGACTTGTGGGTAAGGGATGAGCCTAGGGACCCAGTATAGTTGTGGAAAGCACATAGAAACCTCATGAGAACTCCGAGTGTCATTGAAACGTTAGGATCCATGCACGAGGCACTCATTCGAAAAAGTTTAGAATATTTTATTTCTATCAAAGACCTCGCCATTGATGCAGCCAAATTTCGGTACCGAATCTCTAATCCAAACATCCAGCTCAGGGAGCCATTTAAGTATGAGAATTTTCAATTAGCTGCCAACCGTTTGAACCTCTATGGAAAAAGCATTTTGAGGGCAGGGCCATCCTGGTTAGGATATAGATTCTGCAGTCCAATTATCTGGCACCCTCCACCCGAATATCAAGCCCTATATGAGATGCCTAAGGGTCAAACAGGCCAGTTCTTTGACTACCTAGTCACTGTCCATGGCTGTAGGCCTCCGCACGAGATTCCCTCTCCAGCCTATTCTAGCACTGCTTTGCATGTCAACTACACCGTTTCCATGAGGGCATGAAACAGGGTAGCAGGAGGGTGTGTGGAGTACTAAAAAGGTATGTTTTTGATGATCATTTCAATGGCTTTTCAGTGGAACTTTTGAACCTTTTTGCATCATGAACGTGAAAAACAATAAAGAATTATAACAAAACATGTGGGATTAGTATGCAAGACTTAACCGCTGATAGTTGTCATTCTCCTGTGCAGGAAGGAGTGAAAATGAGGAGCTGATGTTCGAAAGAAAAAGACAAGAATAGGGTAACTCCTGTCCCTTTGACGAAGGACCGAGTGCAAACAAGGCTAAGCAGGTTGAAGCAAATCGGTCCGAAAAAGGAGGAGAAGACACCAGCTCGGCGGAGGAGAAAAGAAGTGATTAAGGATTAATAGTTTGGCGAATCCCTCAGGATCTTTGACCCTGAGGGATCGCTGCTTTATTTATCTTATTACTTAGACATCTCCGCCGTCACCCTTATATAAAGGGACGGCACTGTTAGCTTTGGGGGATTATGCTTTTATGTAACTTTCTGTTAAAGATCGAACTTTTATCATCGAGTCTCATTGAAACTGGTTCATTGTACTTTTGTTTTATGCATTAACATAAACTTGGTGATTATCCTATCTCTGCATCTGAATTAACTTAAAGTGGTGTACCGTTGGAGGCTAAGGGCCCGACCTCGGAGGACACTTGCTTTTGTATCACTACGATTTGATTTCTGCGTGGTTTGCTTATCGTCGTTATTTGGTAATCTGATATGCTTTATAAGTTGCTATCATATGCTCTGTTAAGATTCATTCATTAAGGTTTTTACAGACAGAACTATTGTATTGACTCTGCATTATATTACTAATCCTTTCAGAGTTGATTGAATATTATTAGTCTTGACCGAATATTGTTACTATTTTGTTACAGAGCTCTTATGTTGTACATTCATGTGATAGAATTTATCTGAAGGTTGTGTTCTTTACGATTCAGGAGTGATGCTATTCCATTTTGAAAGACAGTTGTATTCCTATTAATGAAGATTGATGCTAGATCAGATTACTCCTCAAGCGTGTTGTGTGTGTGTATGATTTCCAAACGTTGTTCCATAACTTATTACTAATTAACGTTGTTCCATTAGTGTGTGCTGCTTGATTTTCTTGGAGAATGAATGGTTGTTGTTTGATTACAATGAGTGCATTTGAGTTAGTAGAATAAAGCTTGATTACTGCTCGCGAGGCTTAATTGTTCGATTGTTTTTCCATTTCAAAATTGCTGTTCCATTTTAGCATTGTTGTTCCATTTTAGATTTGATGTTCGATTTCTTATTTGTTGTTCCATTTTTCTACCTGCTGTTTCATTTACTCGCATTTGTTGTTTTGGTGTGAGAGACGATCCGTGGCTCTAGTGAGCCTCCGAATTTACTGTCTAGCTCCCAGACCCATGGTCCATGCTCTAATTTCCTTTCCATCCGTTTCCAAAGGGATGGGCTATTGCTACCGAACCCTTGACTGATAAGTTGCCTAGCTTTAGAGTGTGTGATTTATTCATTTGAAGTAACTTAGTTATAGACAAGCATCCGTTTACTCTTGTATTTTTGTTGAACGCTGTACTACTAGCATTACTCTGAAAAATGATAGCCTCAGACTGAGTCACTCTTTGAAATAACAAAACACTCCCGGATTGACATATTAATGTGAGGTAATTAGAGGTGAAAGAGACCCTTTTTATAGCTCTACACTATCATACCATTCCTATGGTAGCACCTGCATGACAAAAACTTTGTCCACATATTTTTATACCATGTTAGTATCATGGAAAACATTCCATTATACTTTTCTAGCAATTAAAGCAACTGTGCTTAGTTGACAAGGAATTTGTATGAGCATGGTTCATTTCTGTAATTAGAGAAAGTTTTGTCAAGTGTAAATCATTTTCAGATTTCGTGTGGTTGTAACACAATATCATTAATATAGTAGATATTCATGCATATTTTCATCTTAAGAAGACTATTAACTAATAGTTTACTAATATTTAAATCAATACTTCATTCTTAAATCATTTATCTCGGGTGATTTACTATGGCCCTTTTTATGTTTCAACAACTTAACCACTTTGCACTATACTTTACCAACGTGATCATTCTTTCAATCATGTTCTTTTCTTCTACAAATTACTCCCCTTTTAGAGTCGTTGGGGTAGCTACATCTTTAAGGGTTTTTTATAATGATTTCTATATAAATTTTGTAATGAACCAAGACCGATACTGGAATTCATCATGAGTTGCAAGATAATTCTAACAATCCATTAAACTCAAGACTCTTTCAGGCCATGGATGCTTGACATCTGTCATCAACCAAATGATAACTACAATATTGTTATAAGGCTATAATATTGTACACCCATGTGTTTACATGGAAAATTCATATGCCTCATTATTATGTGTAGATTTTAGCATGATTCTTTCAACAACAAGTTTATCCTGATTCCTAATGACCCCTTAACTAGGCTTATGATAACAATATACCAAACAATACATCAATATATGTATCATACAAAAATAAAACAATGATGCAAACATGGACTTCCTCTATTGAAGCCAACTATAATGTTAATACCATGATGATATATGTCAATTACATCAATGTTTAAAATGCTCACAAGCTTTCCTAGTCAACATTCTCTAGATAACCATCTCTTAATACATAACACATTCAAAAACCATCTGCTAACCATATGCTACCAGTAGGCCATATTTATTACAGAGTCTCATGGTCAGTACGTAACAGGGTAAGCCCTCTTCCATAGCCATATTTACATTAGATGTTATGATAAAAAAATAGTAGCGAACTACAATTTGTGCATAACCTCAGACATGATAGTAATTATTAACCATTATACCTTGTTAATTGCACTGCATCCACAATTTCTTATGCTATAAAACATTCGATAGTGTATGATTATCATACCATCATCACAACTCTCTCACAACAAGCATAATATCCTATGGCATAAATATTCCCAATCTATCATCTTCCTTTTTCACAAATTTTTTAGGGAAGATAGTTATGTAGGCCTTAATGATTTAGTTATAAGGATTTTCATATAGCAGTAAGAATTAATACCTACTTAATTAATCCTCCAATCTGACTATAACTCTTTCAAGGTGTGATTAATCCATTGTTTAAAATATGAGAATTTCTCATAGTTTGCATCTCGTTGTTTCTTATCATAATCACCTAATAATTCATGCATGCTAATAATGTTTCACTGCTTAATTTTGGTAGCAAATTTATTGTAAAAGAAACCAAGAAATGTCCATGTCTTAAATGCAAGCCACACTTGCCAATATGCTTTACTGCATGCATTATTCTTTAAAAATGGACTAAAAGAACCCACATCCTTGAAAAACAATTTTATTAAGTCCACTAACTCTCCTACATACAGATCATATCACTTTTTGTTTCTTTTCATGGATAAAATTTCATTTCCTAATATGAATTTCTCCATAATTTCCACAACTGTGAATATCATTTGATGAAATAAATGCTCCTATACTTCATATAAGTTCATATAACATGAATAGGTCATCACTACATTTGGATTATAACACTTCCATACATCATTTGTTACTCCCACTCAAAAATATTATTTCATAATTTAAACTCTACCACGTCTCAAATAGCTTGCATTAAATGTATAGGAGAACAATAAAACAAGGAGTTTGTATATTTCTCCAATATCCCTGACCAACATATCAAACCATTTTACTGCATTAATGAACTTGAAAAAACCTTGTACCAATGAATAAACATTGCAATGAATTAGAGCGTAAAACCCTAAATTCCAATGTTTCTCTATTAGAGAATGAATTCACTATTTGGTATTAAGAAAAGAATGCAATGTTTGCACTGCAATGCCTCTAATTTTCACACCAAAGAATAAATCTAGTGCGAACTTGAACATATTCAATGTTATCACATTAAAATATTTCCTATGCTATATATTAATAGTACCATATTTCTATGCTTCCCCATTTACATGAAAAAAAATATCAACACTCTCCCAAGTTTCCATTCTTTAATCTAATTCTCTCAATGCATATGTATGCTCATGGATGTCAAGATAGGATAATAAATGCACGAGTTTGAATTTGTTTTCTATTGCATTCAAGGACCTCAACCCATATATTGTTTTTGTAGTATTATAGTAGAATATTAAAAGATCGAAAACCTTATCTCACAATACTGATCATTGAACTATAGATACCCAAGTATCTTATATGATTTGTATAGATTAGAATAGTCTCTAAATGTGGTGAAACAATCAATTTCATTATAGCATTAGGCAACTATCTAGTCACTATTCGATAAAAACCACAATTTTAAATGCATCATAAAATTTACTGAGGGGGATTTCAAGACTAAGAAATCAAATTTTATGAGCTATTGTATTTCACGTCGGCATAATTGAAAATTGAATTCTGAACAGAAATCAAGTTAACTGACTCCTATTTTTAGCTTCTAGGGTTTTGAAACCATTTTTTTTTATTTCCACTCCTCTCTACATCCAAAATGGTTATAGAAATTGCATTTTTGATGTTAGAGTTCCTTCTAATAGGATTTCTGGTATGGATCTATTCATGTCATGGAAAACTCATGTTCAGAATTAGATACCAAGAAACAATGCTCCACCCTGATTATGAAGAAATTTTTTGAATTTGTTTTGTTTAATCTCTTCCCCAAGTCATGCCAGTCTGAACTACAAAAACTACGTAGTTCTGAAATGCCAAATTTATCAATGTCTAACCCGATATTTACATGATCTTTTCAGTTGCGTCCAGTGATATTGATATTTCTAAACTAGCAGTCCTGTAACATGATTTTAAGAAATAATATGCAGATCAAAAATTACAACCAAAGTCTCGCCCTCCATGCCCATCATCTCATGCAGTTTGGCATTTATTACTCCAATCATTTGCTGAACTCCATCGCTGGAAATTTCATTGCACCATGCATCAATTCTCATTTTGTTGGCTTGGATAAATCTTCAGAAGTCACCTATTAACAGTTTGAGAAAAACAAAATCTCACAATATATGTTGAAGATAGCTATTGTTAAAATTTATGCTGGAGTTTTGATATTTCAACAATGACGATACACATAATAACAAATCAACCTAAAAGGAAGGATATTCACTCCATTTTTACCTCCACAGGACTAATGGCATGATCTTCTGTATTTCATATTTACAGTTAAAGGTAAGAATTCTCTTACTTATGGCCTCACTTAGGCTCGACTTTCATAGCTTGAGGTCAAGATAGCTCGTTCCAATCGAACTTGCTTATTTATACATTGCTCTAATGCATAGGAGTGGTAACACACTATTGTCTATATGGATAAGCAATATCCTTTCCCACTCTTATCCATTCATGACTCTGAGAAAAGATACAATATATGGTCATCTTTATCCGTAGATAATCATCATCCTACCACCACCGGATAGGTACGCTATCTAATGAAAGAAACAACGTTAAAAATTTTGTTGGGAAAGCAACCCATCATTTGCTTTTGCTTGAACATAGTGATATTATGGGTTTTAAAAAAAAGAGAAAAAATAGTCTTAGAATATATTACTATCACACCGTGACACATTCTACTTTTACCATTGTTTTATGGATAAGATAGTTTACTCTGACTAAGGGTGAGGATAATCATTATCCCTACATACAACTTGTAACTAACCATAATGGAAAAACTGGCTTTTCTTCAATATTTCCATAGAAAACATATTTTTGGCTTGGTGGCCATCTCACATACCTATGGTAAAGCAGAATCGAACAGAGGAAACTACAGTGTTGTGACCTTTTCTCCTTTAATCTGGTGTGTGTGGTTACTTTACCCACAAAAGATAGTCTAGAATCATCCAAGCTGGTGTTCATGCCTTCCAATCGCAATTGAAGAAAATGTTGCTTTCTCCAGCAGCGCAGGAGGAAATAAAGCATCACGATTTATGTAACAAGCACCGAGTCATATGGAAGGATGGGAGGGTAACCATTCTTCCATCGAGGAGCTTCTTATCCATGCTAGATACCTAGTTGATATCCCCACCGATCAATGACTCTTCTATTTCTCAATCTAAACATCTATTGGCATCAATATTTACCACATTTAATTAACCAAATTTTAACTAAGAGTCACTGCTTCACAATCTCTGTAGCTTGAGTGGTGCCTCATCCACTTCACTCTTTACAAATCTCGCCCACGTATTCTTTTATTACAATCACGAATTAGTCGCTCCCTCTGGAATCCACTAACGACCTTGTTTAATTTTGGAACAGAAGAATCTCTCACTCAGTCCTAAGGATCGTCCTCCAACATCTTTTTTTATTGCTATACATTCTTATTCCGAGCTTCCAAATATCGTCGGAGGCACGCATCTAAAAAAAACAACAACTATGGCAAGACATGGACCCAATCACGGCCCTGAGTTCATAAGTTAATGTTCATAGAATATATTAATTATGGATTATTAACTCTTACGTTGACTTTTACCATAGCTCCTTCACGTAAAGTCCTTGAATTTCACCTCAAATCCCTCGCAATTCCAACCTTAACGATAACTAATAATCCATGTTTACCTTTGTTTTTTTCTCAACCGAATCTTGTTCATGGTGATCCTTGTCACCCCACCATATTTTTATCGTGGTTATCACCTACGAAAAAGTGAAGAAGACCTTATTGCATATTTTTGGTCAGAGAAAATGGGTGCAAGGGAACAAGGCTTCTTAGAAATTATTGAAGGTTGGCCAGATTTCTCCCTATTATGTTCTTGATGGTGATATTAGACTCATGATCTACACTACCCTTCCTCTATAAACATAAAGAGCTCAGGATTCTTAGCCAATAGATGCTCCCTGCAACCAAGTATATCACTGCACTGGAATATGTGAAGTATAACACAAATACACTTATATATGCTGAGACTAGTTTGGTAAGATGATTTGTATTAGGATTGTTATCACAGATATTAGGTTTCCTGGTAGCTTGCATCGGCTTAATGAGGAAGAGACATCTCCACTCATATATTCATTTAAACCATATACCCAACGTAGTATAATATAGAGTCAAATGACATATGTTTGAGGAAGGTTCCACTAAAGATTAGGCATACTATTCCATTGATCTTGACATGCAATCTGCAATACAAATAAAGTTCAAAATCATGAACTTTGTATATATATTGGTTGATTTTGACTGAAGGTCATATTAGTTTATGGGTTTCCTATTCGTAATTATATATCAATGCATATTCATATGACATTACTTCGAACCTCCATGCTTACTTTACTATTCAATTGTTAGTGCTTTTACCATCCTTATGATGCTTATGATTATCTACTTTTAGACCATATATATACCATCATGCATACATGTACATCCCTAATATATCGATCTATAATTTATATATGGGAGGGTATTGATTTTTTTTATTTTTAAGGACTCGTAAACTCAATATATTCCTATATTTAAATCTTAACTTTACCTTATAGGTATTTTTTAAACCCTTTAGCAGTTCCACCTATATATTTATGTTGTCCCTTCCTAACGAATTTGTTTTTATGACAGACATAAATATTGCATGCAACCAGAACTGTGCATATGGCTTTAAAATTTTTAATATTTGGATTAAATCTTAAGGAGTCCAGATTTAACGCTTATACCATAACCCATTTGTAAAGTTTGTGGTAGTGAGACCAAGTTCAGGCTTAAACTTGTCCATAGCCTATGGAGGCATATTGGCCCATAGGCCACAATGTTTGAACTTGATCACTCTGATACCATTTGTAACGAAATTCCATGGCCTATCCAGAAAATAAGCCCAAATCCCCTAAAATTTTTAAAATTTCCCTAGACATAGTAAACGTTCTGTGTTCCTTTCCCCTAGTTGGACTGTTATATCACCTTCAAGGAGGAGCCTTATACAATAGACACATTATCGCATCTCCATCAAACGATTTCAATAACATAACTACAGTTGGAAGGGAAGAAGGAGCTATAACATGTAGCCATCAAACTTCTGGTGACATGCATGGTAACAAAATCCTTGTCTATTGGATAATATAAAACTTACCTCCTAACAATTTTGAATGCATCTATATCTCATGCCTAATTACCATAGGCATGCATAAACTATATAAAAGCTATTAAATCAGTTAACCACATGCATAGTAATATTCCATTAGTTCCATAATAAGATAACTTCTAAGCAATAGACATAATTCAATCTAGCCTCATTGAGTATCTGTGCAATAGATAATCCGACCATAATAGACTATTCCATTACTTCCATTATACCATATTGATTGAAAAGCATCTACCACTATTTTCCATGTTAACTAGAGGCTTTTAACATTAAAGGTTCCTTCACTATCATAATGAAGATCGACATTAGATTCATTCGTTATCGTACTGATTCACGGGAATAAGAATGGAATCCACCACATGAATACAGATAGCATCATACTAACACATAAGCCAAGATGAGGCAACACATCCAATACTAGATCAAATAAAATAATCACACGAAGGGTAAGATACCAACATACAAAACATTCCACACATGTGAATCAATCTAGAACAATTACTTGGAGGGAGGAGCGCCACAACCCAACCATGAATCACCTTTGATTCCCCCTAAGCTGAGGTTCTTGCCAAGGATCTACTATCCTCAATTGAACAATGCACTGGGTATTTAATACCCTCTTTCATGATTTAGTTTCCATTAGCAGTGTCCTAATTTTATGGATTTTTCCATTTTCATAGGTCTTTCTCGGGAAAGCTCATCTTTATCTTCCACAAGGTTTTTCCTCATAATAGCTTGCCTGAATCTCTCACAAATATTTTATGTCCAATGGATCTTTATCTCCCATCCATCTGATGGACCTCCAATGCAGCCAATCTTATCTAGAATCACATCTAGAAGCTTTATCATGAAAGATTCATCTTTGTCTCATTCCTCAATGGGATTTGGCAAGAATATCCTCTCTCTTGGTCATCCACCCTCCGGGTGATTTATTTTATTAATTTATTTAATAACACATTTTCTTTTCATTTTACATATCACCTAGCATTCCTTAGCTTGGGTTTAGAATAGCTTAACCAACAAAAGTGGGTATCACACCTAGCTTTCACCAACTTAGGTTTACAATCATTTAACACACAAGGGAGGATATCACACCTAGATTTAACTCAACTTAGGTTTACAATAATTTACCACACAAGTGAGGGGTGTTACAAATATATACATTTACTTTAAATCCCTATTTAAGATTAAATCCCAAGTGAAATAGAGTCATTGTGCTTTCGGATTTGCATTGATTTAATTCAAGTCATTGAGGACCATTGCATTCACCTATAATATAGTTGGTGTTGTGTTTATTTCAAGCACAAACATATTATGGAAGACTTATAAGTTTAAATGGGTGTTTATTTATTTTTAAAGTATGTTCACAAAGTACAAGACATGTGATAGTGGATAGTTAGACAAGTGGTTTAGTCGTTGAATGTAGAGAGAAAGCTAACCTCAACCTATCAAGACCTAGTTAATTAGTTGGTCACATAATAAGTCAAAATTTTGGCTTATTTGAATTGTAGTCGGAGAAACTAGCCTCAACCTAAGTCAGAACCCTTCTATGATGTATTACTTTGTTCACCACACCTGACCTCCAACCTCTGATAGAAGCTTGACCCCCGACTAACCATGGATGAGTCATCCCCAACTCCAGTCGGGAGATCTAATAAAAATCTTTACTCTTTATATAGCTCTAACCTGATCTTGTAAATTTGTAGAATAAGTGGATTTTTTTATATTTACATGATTTATTTGAAAAGAGAGCTTGCATATAATTTTGATTTTTGGAAGAAAATAATTAAGTTGAGCATTGGGAAGGAATAGATCAACATCTAGTATCATTACTATAGATTACTTAACTCGGGTTTGGTGAATTTTTTCTTTTTAGAATGACATTAGTTGAAAATTTGACCCATGACCTTTGAATGATTTTTCATGGACTAGAATTATATTGGTATTTAATGTAGTTTTAAACTTCTACACATTCATCTTTGTGAAGAAATAGGTATATCGAGTAGGGGATGTCTGTGGTGTAAAGGGTGTGTGGACAAAAGGTATGTGTAAGAGAATGGTTGTGCATAGGGAATGCGTGTACATAGAAAGAAAAAAATTCATTTTTCCACATACATGAAACCCCTTTATCATTAAGCAGGAACTTTGGATCATGGTTTCTCATGGCTTCTCAATAATGGCTATTAAAATAAATAGTCATTGCCTTTTCTAGGGACTACAATAATCACCTCACGGTAAATTGTCCCTTAACTATGGATTACTTTGTTAAGCTTTTCTGACATTTTCCTTTTGGAGAAACATTAGTTAAAAATTTGATCCATGATTTTTGAATGATGATATCATGGACATGAATTGAATTGGTATACGATGTTGGATGATTTCATTGTATGTTTTTATGAAATACATATAGATGCCAATGACGAAAGGTATGAATGGACGATATCTAGAAGGTATGGGAAATTTCGCATGGGTAAGAAAATATAATTGTGATCATTATACATGTTAGTTAGTATGTACCACATACCATCAATACCATATTATCAAAATAACATATCATCAATAACATATTGTCATTAGTTAGTATCTAAAACATATCATAAAATTTTAAAAGGTAACGTGATGATTATAACAAATAATTATATTTATTATGTTTGCATGTGCATTGGTTGGGAGTTCAAAATAACATATCATGAATAAAATATCCTCATTAGTTAGTATCTAATACATATCATGAATTTAAAAAGCTAATGTTACAATTGTAACCACTAGTTCTATTTATTATTTTCATATTGTCATTGGCTAGGTGTTTTTCATGTAGTTTTTAGCATGCATGTTTCCATCACATGTTCAATTACTTTTAGGGGAGATTGTTACATAAATAATTCATTCATATTATTTTCCTGCAAAATTGGTTTTCTATTTGCATCACATAAACAATTTGTTCTCTCGGTTGTATGGTAGTTCATTCACGGTGTCTCCCAGAGCAAGGATGGTGCAGAATCTTATAGCAGCTATGTACTCAATGCAAGCATAAGTCCTTGGAAGAAAATATCATTCTGAATGCAAGCGCAAAATGCATAGCAACTTTGTGAGGTAAATAATGGCTCCTCCTTTCTGTATGCGGGTTCTTATAGCGTTCCCACAATATACATTACAACCATGTAACAATGAGGTATAAAGATCTAGATGTGGATAATGTGTGAGTGATTAAAACATTCATACAATATAGGTTACCCTCTTGTAGTAGTAAGGACTGAGGCTGAGAATGTGAATATTGAAATGCACATTTTGTGATGTTGTTTCAGTGAGCTAATTATATTGGAAATTGTTTTTGTACTATGATGTTAGGAATTTTGTTACCAACTTTTTATTGATACTAGAGACATAAATTACTTTTTTTCGGGGGGGTACTTCTTCAAGGTGAAAATTTGGTCCCTTACCACCATAATCCCTTATACTCTTTGCAACACTTGGAATGAATGGCTAAGAAAGAAATTTGTGAATTTGTATAGGTCATCAGTGTACCTTGATTCACTATATATTCTTTCATTGTCATAGTTTTTGTCCTTTATCTAGGATCTCTTTTTTTCCAACGTTATGATTATAGATACATTATATGCTTATTATTTCCTTGTTCTCATCAATATTGACATCTTTGATTTCTAGTGCATATTGCATTTATTCCTATGTTGCTAAAATAACAATGACACTGATTAGAAAACTGAAAATGAATTTGTATTGGAGGGCAAATCTGTAATCAACATATTTTGGGAAAATCGGTGCATTCAGGAAACATGAAGAATGCTCTCCACAATAATGGAATTAGGGGGTGAAATTGTTTTCTGATATTCAACACCATCATACTTATGCTTTGGAATTATTTCAAAATTTGTAATAGAAATTCAAGCATCAACAATTTTTTTTCTCATGGTATTCGGTAAGATGTGTAGGCACAAATAATGTTAATATCATTTCAAAATTTTTATCTATGAAATATGCACAAGGTATTAGCTAGAATTAGTTTTTTTGCCCAAAAAAATTCTATATATAATGAACACATCCTAATGAAAAATGTTGTGTGTTATATTGGTACTCATATCTTCCATTTATATTTGTATAAGTTGAAGAGTTTTTCTCTTAGTCACAAGCATTAGATTGAAATAAATTCTTTAAAAGAAAGGAAAACTACATCTAACTATCTAAACTTGGAAAAAGCAAGTTTTTTTCCTCTGTTTATTGTCTCTATTTTTCTCGTTTCATTGTGTGTGGAGCAATATCTACTTTTGTAATTTTTCAATTCCTATGTATTTTCCATTTTTTTTTAATTTCTATATATTTGATCTAATTCATATATTTGGAGCAGGGAATATGAACAAAAATAGAACATATACAGTTAAAGATAGTGATAACTTGGATAATGGTTGTCTCTATGTTCTATTTATCGTCATTTGATTAGTACATTATATAACTCTCTATTATTTTTCTATATTCTTTATATGTTGTAATTAAAAATGATGCTTTTTCAAATTTCCAAAAATATATGACACTTAGAGAAATAGATCTAGAATAACAAGTACAAGGAATCAGTACTTCGATTATTTCCGTAAAACATTTTTGTTTTTCATTGTTTTGCAAATTTGTTCATTTTTCAATTTAATCTATGTCATAAGGAACTATAAACTAGAATTTGTTGACATTAAAATCTATTTAGTATTTTACCTACATGCATAGAAATCAAATCCTATCTAGTAAATATGAACCTAATTTTATAATATACATTAGCAATGTCTTTTTGATATCTCGTTCTATCATCATGGCCCAATTATTTCTTCATATCAATTATAGTGTCCTTTCAAGCAGTAACTTCATTGTTGTACTTGTCAACTGGAAAAAAAATCAGATTCTGAACCGATCTGAAATAAATATGTTATGAATGTTGTGATGTTAGACTAGACAAAATAGACATGATAATGAGCACAATTACAAAATTATATATTGCATGAGACAAAAAGAAATGTGCATAAAATAGACAAGGAACAAAGATAAAATGGTAGTGTTTCCAAGTTCAACTAACTAGATATCAAACTTCTTCTCTTTTCTAGAAATAATTTGAATTCAATGTTGATGACTAGGAAAAAATGATCTAGTGTGTTCCATTATCAATCAAATATATTGAAAAGAGCGCAGCAAGAAACATTTTCCATGGCGATTTTTTGTTTACATATCGAACTTATTCAGACAGGTCAAATAAGAAAATACTAACATGTAATGCAAATTTAATATGTAAGATGGGAGAAATGACATTAGAATTTCGTGTTCCTACACATCTTATCGAATGAAATGAGGGAAAACTCATTGCAAATGCTAGCATTTTTATTACAAAATTTGAAATAATTCAAAACCACAAATATGATAGTGGTGGCTATGAGAAAACTATCTTGGTAACTAGTTCCAACATTATAGAATTTGTTTTTCCTTTTATTACAGGTATTGATTTTTACTCAATATGATAATTTCAAATTTGTCCCGTACTTGAGATCAGTTTCTAGTTGGCACAATTGATTTCGTTTTTATTTCAACAACAGAAATAAGGATGCAATACACACTAGAAATAAAATATGAGAATGTCAATGAGGATAGGGCAATAGTAAGCTTACATTTTTTGAATGCTTCAATGATAGCAAGTTATTGTCCCCCTCTTATATGATTTACATATATTGTTTTACAAATATTTCATATGTGACAGGTTCAAGTATAGGACAAAATTCTTCTAATATATATTTCAATTCAAAGACAATTGCAAGAAAACAAATTTCCATTGATATTGCTAAAAAATATAGTTGAAATCAACATTCATATGTTCATTGAAACCATATAAGAAACTTGAAAGTCTAAGAAATTTGATTTCTTCACCGATTGGAGTATGCACATTAAAATATCTCTCTCTTGGTTTTTTGTATCCACATTTCAACATTTACAAGTATTACTAACAATAAAAAGTACATATCAAAATCCATTTGAAGTTGTGTGCACAAAATGCAGTAGTCCAATTATAGTTTATTATACCATTTGCAAGAAAAATTGTCACTTAATTTACTTCCATCAGTTAAACTGTATGATAATTGTTGACACCAAGACTTCAACATATTATTTCTTGATTTACATTATTTTTCCTATTAATAATATTGTGTCGATAAATAAGTTATTATTGATTTGTTGTCGAGTTTCTATATCTATGGCACATATATTCCAAACCATGAGAACCTGATTATGTGCATACAATGATGATTCCCTTTACATTCATTTTTGAGAAATCTAATGTTGGTATTGTATAGATGGACGTGGTTTCTTTGAAGTGTCTGAGAAAACTATGGAAAAAAAGTTGAGGTTGCCTATGAAAGGAAGGAATATTAGTGATATAAAATTGGACAAGGAATTTATAACTTAGGGTGAATTTGAAAATTTGAGAATTTTACAAAGCCTACTTGAAAACCTTAGTGAATATTGAATTAGTAGTGGTTAGTAAGATTCTAAAGGCATAGTCTAAGGCGACGGTCTCCTTGTTGAGTGTTACTTTGTGATATTGCAGTGACCTAGTTATGGATAAAGACATCCTTATGTGCTAAAGGGAAATAATGAAAAATCATAATGAAATTAAGATTTACCATGACACTAATTAATATTGTATATTTAGTTCACCTTTTAGTAGTTATTAACATTATATACATACTTGTTCCAATGAAGTTTTTGTTGAAGAATGTAACTAGTGTCGGTCTTTAGAACTATATTTCATTCAAGTTGTAATATATTTATTAAACGAAAGAGAAATACATTTTATTATAAAAGAAAATTGTTTATTAGCATGGGTTTCATGTTTTATTACTTTATTTCTAGGTCAAATCATACATTGCATGTTTTTAGGGTTGATTTCAAGAGTCATTTTCCATGCCATCATGTAATAGACCCTTCTTAGACTTTTTCTATCAAGAAAGAAAAAATATTTTGATGAAAATTGAGTCAATTAGGTCTGCTCCACCGATTTGGCCTCAAGGAAGACATGTTGGACTAATTGGGAGCCAAAATCCACTAATAATATAAAGGCAACAACTTAACCTCATTTGGACAACAAGACAAGAATGTTTGATTTGCAGTAGTTGGAGAAGAAAAAGGAGAGCGAAATACCTTTGGAGAAAGAGAAAAAACTATCGAAGAAGAAGGAGACACTTGTCAAGAAAAAGGAAGCTGAATTTCACTCTCTCATTACACACGTGAGTTTTTGGGTTTTTGCTAGAGGGTCAAAATTTTAGAGCTATAGTAGGGTTGAAACTCTAGAATTTGGGGAACAAAATTTTGTGTTGTATCTAGTTGACAAGAAGAGACTATTAAATTTTTCAAAATCATATTGGAAGGCTAACTTGGTCGAGTGAGGAAGGTCTTTTGGTCTAGTCAAAGGTATGTGTTTGTCTCAATTTGATTTATTAGTGCAAGAGTTTGACTAGGTTTCCTCCTTCATAGGGGTTTTAGCCTTGGCTGGGTTCCTACTTATGGTGTAATTGATATTCATGCTTTTAATTTGATGATTACTTGATAAGAAGAACATAAAGAAAGCTAAAAAGAATGTTAGAATATCACAAGTAATTTTTAACATAAGAAAATATTTCTTCCTGTTCGATTTTCTAACATGGTATCATTTCTAAGTTAAAAGAAGAGAGCAAGGAAACTTGAAAATATATTTAAATAAGGAAGGATCAAAAGAAAGTATTCAAGACAAGATCATAACATGAAGGGAAGAATCTACATCTAGAAAATATATGGCAACTTCAATGAAGATAAATAATAATTTAAAAGGAGTCGCCAATTATAGAGGATGGAAGAAAATTATGGATCTCATCCTTGCAAAATATAAAGTATTGGATTTTGTTCAAGAAAAGGTGAAGGAACCCACAAATGATGTAGGAAAATAAAGATATAAGGAGACAAACATCATGGCTACGGATATAATTGTAGATGGAGTAAAAGACAACATAATCCACTATATATGAAATATGGGCACTACAAAATGGATGTATGAATCTCTCTCTAAACTATTCACTATCAAGAACATTAGAAAAAGATTTAGTCTCAAGAATGAACTAAGAATGTTGAAGATGACAAAAGATGATACTGTATCTTCATATTTTGTGAGGATATCCTGAGTAAGAGATTAGCTCTAAGTGATTAACGAGATCATTCTAGAAAAGGAACATGTGGTTTCTACTCTACTAGGTCTACCAAAATCATGGAGTTCATTTGCATCAAGAATTAGTAGTTGGAAAGAAACATTATCCTTTGAATAAATCTAGAATGCATGTAGTCAATCAGAGAAGCTCAAATGTCATTAGAAAATAATAAGAAGGAAGAAGATGAGCAAAACACTTCAAATGCTTATTCTTCTCACTACAAGAAGAAGGGAGGAAACAATAAATTTAAGAGACCAAAGAAGAAAATTGACCTATCTAAAATATAGTGTTATCATTGTCATAACATGGGACATTATAATAATAAATATCTAGAAAATCCTAAGAAATATAATTAGAAGCAAGGAAGAGAACATGCAACAATTGTTGATGAAGCTCCACCCAAAAAGAACAAGGCGAAAGAATCTAGAGTAAAATATTTATACTATTAAGTCTTTCCTTGCATATCCTTCTAGATTATTATTTTAAGTTTTGTAAAGTTTTTCTTTTATCATTTGATCTAATATCTCTTGTTAGAAGTTCTTGAATTATTTTGATAAGTTGTAGGTATCCCTTAGAAAGACTGGATTAAGACAAAGGCTTCATTATTTTAACAAAATATAAGTATATTATTCTTTGTTTCCTCTTTCATGGTTGATTTCCTCCACACATCAAGATTTGTTTATATTGCATGCTCATAATCCTTTCTTTGTATTTTTCTTAGTAGGAAAGCTTGTAGAATACACAAGGATTATGGAGGAAACTTCAAAGAAAGACTTGAATCATGAGAGAAACTTTGTTACCCTTTAGAAAAGATGATATCCTACAAATTCTTTTAAAGAAAAACTCAAGGTATGTCCTAGACTACAAGATTTGTTGCAGCATTTTCGTCATACAAAAATGTATGATCATTCTCTTTTTCTCCCCTTGGAAAAATCGTAATTTTATTCATATGGCAAAATTACATGTTGTAGATGCTAAAAATTATATGCATATAAGTTTTTCCTGTTTCACAAGATACATAAAAAAAATTAAAAAATTACAGCTAGCCTATTCTTTTCTGCCTTTTTCTTTTGCACTTTTCGCCAGCCTCCAGCGTTGGGAGTGGGTGTTACAATGGCCAGTTGACTTTCATCTGTATTTATGTGGTATTCTTTGTTAGATTTTGATCCTTCTGATCCATGAGCTTGTTTGTTGCCACTTACTTCCATTTGGGTCTCTTGTTGCAGCAGGGGGTTGTAGGGCCCTAAGTTTCAGGGATTGGTGGGATTTTTCTCTTCCTTTTGTGTGTTGTTCTAGCCCTTTTGAGCATCCAATTATGCTTTATTTCCTATTGTTTCTGCTCTTTCTACTTCTTTTTCCTGGGGTTATGTATAATGCCAACCTTTTGGCCTTTTATATTTCTTCCTATTCCATTTGAGGTATTTTTTGGCTTGTGGACAAGCACTACGGAGGTGGCCTATTTTTAAACATCCACGACATCGAAAAGTTGTATTTTCATAGTCTAATGGTTGAGTCCATTGTGTATTATTGAAATTCAATGTAATATTGTTTGGTAGTCTCTGACTGAGGTCTACTTCAATGCATAGTCTGGAAAAAGTAAATATTGCTCTTGTAAGTCTGTCCCCATCAATCTTTAGGAATGTCCCACGGAGTTCCCAATGGCAATTAAAACATTATGATTCCAGAAGTGTAATGGAAGGTTATGCAACCTGACCCAAACTGGTATATTTTGTACCACCATAGTGTTGGCATGGAACTATGGGAACCAAGGGTTCATGAAGAGTCCAACATTGCCCTAGAACCATGGTCCCTTGTTAAGGATATGTTCGCGTTCTTGTGCTGTGTGGAATATGACTATGAAAAACCCCTTGGGGCATAGGTATATTTCACAATTTGGTGACCATGCAGCAAAAATCCATTGGTGTAACACATCATATTTTGGATAAAAGCCATTAAATCTACATATAACTACTTTTTTATAGACATTTGAATATAAATCATTTACCTTTGTCATTGAGACTGTGAGAACAGGAGTCTGAGATTTTTGTCCATGATGTAGGGCCCTAGTAGATCGGGAAATGCTGCTAGTTTGGTTTGTGCTCTTTCCCTCCCTTTGAATACATCTTTAAAAGAGCCTGTGTTCTTTGAGATGGTTCTAGAGCATCCACCTCGCAGACACAAATTGATTGTGATAGTTGAATCTTTGACGATGCCATAATCCTGAAGTGTGTGATTATCTTGCAGGTTGTGTCCTAAATAAATCAGATTTTGACTGCTTGCTAGTATACTGAGGTGAATCTGTATTTCATGCCTTAAGTCTTGGATCCTCATCCCCTTCCGGAGCCTCTAGCAGATATGTATGCCCTCCAACATTTTGATGAATATTTGTATCGAGTCCACCTCAATAGTGTGTGAATTTGTCTGAGAAAGAGCTCGATCTATTGCCAATGTGTCTGGATCTGCTGGATATGGGCATATCAGTGCTTTGTTGGGTTCTTTCTTTGCCATATCTGGGCCCTGTAATCATTGCAATGGATCATATGCTAGATCTGTCCATTTCCTGTGTCCATGTTCCCCCAGGGGGTCTGTTTCTCTATGTGCTATTAGAAGTAACGATCGATTTTGTGTACCCAAGATTCTTGGTAGTGTATCTATTGAATTCCATTCTTTTCCTTTAGGGACTGGAGCCCAGCTCTGTGTCATGCACCAATTTATTTTTCTCATGGGATCGAACCCAATAGTTTGATAATCGGTCTTTTGCTTGGATAGATCTATTGGATCGCTTTGGCAATAGGCTGATGAAGGAGGATCGTATGAGATGACGATAGGTACAAGTCTGACTCCAATTGGTTTATGCACCCCGTATGCTATCAGCCAAAACAGTTCTAGGGTAATGACTACCATACCCTTGATTATGTGCTTCATGGCATCAGGGAGGACCTAGTTTTGGATGGACAGTCATTATGTCTCTCTGTTGTGAGTCGAAAGTAGGTTTTTTTCCTTATTCTCAATAGTATAGTACTCTGTGATACAAGGAAGGGGTAGATCAAAAGAGATACAAACCCAATGGATGCCCTAGGCTCTACCCTACGCTACCCAAACCTTCCAGAAGGGTTCTCTTTTTCATTTTGTCTTTGGATCAGTGGGTCGATGGGAGACATAGTCAAAACGTTTGCAGGCTTTTGGATCTAGCCCAAATATGAGCTGATCTACCAGCTCGGTGCCCATTCCTGGAATCCCTTTACCCTTTCTACCAGATACACCTTGATTCAGGAGAGGGGAGATCATTCGTAGCCAGAGTAGGATTTGATCTGTCGCCTGAGGGTCATTTTCTGGTTCGTGGAAGAGCCAAATGATTGGTTGTTTAGCAATGTCAATGTGCGCAGCTTCAGATCATCTATAGTGGCAGTGCACTCCCCTCCTTCATTCTCAATTGACGCCTAGATCACAGGTCTGGAGAGCAGTGTCGGTGTAGTATGCACTCTGAGAAACCCTCGCCATCGAAAAAATCAACTCCCTTTCTTTTTTTAATTTGCCGCAATCTTGGACCTACGTTCGAATGCATGATCACTCTCATTCTCATTTGTTTTATGTTAATAACTCTCTTATGTCTAGGGTTTTGAATCATAAAGATTCTTGTTAGGGTGATCAATAGCTAGATTGAATCTACCCTTAAAATTATATCTCTTATCATTTTACTTTGATAAAACCCTAATTGTTTGATGCTTAGGGTATGCTAATGATAAAACCCAAATCTTCTTAGGGTTTACTAATAAATTTGAGATCTTTTATAGAAATCCTACTCTCTTGTTGTTAATGGTTTTAACAATGTTATGGTAAAACCCTATCGTTTTAGGGTTTTTTGTTGATATCTATAGACCATCATTTTATTAGGATTTGGTAAATTAGGGTTTAGGACAAAATCCTTGTAATAGTCAATATAAAACTCTAGAAATGGATCTCTAGGTGTATGTACGTTCGTATAATTGAAACCCTAGCATGGTAAAAATGTGTTGTGTATCTAATTTTGGATTTTGATGTTTGTATATAGCGTTTACAATAAAACCCTAGTATGAGACTGATATAAGTTTCTAGGAAATAATAATGGAACCCTAGAAGTATAATGTTTTCAATATGATATATTTTTTATGATAAAATATATGATGACACCCTAGTAAATTTGTTTTGTTAAAAGTCAATGGATGAAACTCTTGATTGATTATAAAACCTAACTAGGTTTAGGTCTTCAATAAAATCTGATTTATTATGCTCCTATTATAATGACATGCTAACCCTATATTATAAATCTGACTTCATACTCTTGTACATATATATTATGTTTGGTTGTACTTGTTGTTCAAGGTTGACAAGTACATAGTCTTCAAGATGATCAACATTCTTACCTCATATTCGATCATAATTTGATGATGATATTGAGCATGATGGAAAGAGGGAGCTGTGAGAACCTCAATGAAATTAAAATTTTAAAAATTTAATTGATTTGGAAGGTTTAAATTCTTCAATGAATTGTTGATGCAAAAAGGAAGAGCCTATACGATTGGAAGAATAAGATAGTTGATTGGATAAAGGAAAGTTTATATCTCCCTAGTTGAGAGGGAACTTGAAGAGAAGTGAAAATTTTGATCAAAAGGCCATGAGGATGTTTGAAATTGGAGAATGAATGAAGCAATACTAGTGGTTAAATTTTGTTTTGGAAGAATTGATGAGGCTGAGGTTGATGTTGCTGCAAGAGTTAAAGAAGTAAAGATTCTGACTAGCTATGTTTGACATGATGATTACCTAAGAAACATCAGTATCTTTGAATATCCCAGAGGTTTTTTTAACTTGAATATATATTTTAAATTTTATCTAATTGGGATTGTGGATGTACAGGTTAATCTCTCCATAAAAGGATTGAACATTTTGAAACATGTTGGAACTGACGGACATATTTGATTTAGTTTATACAGAGGGATGATACTTGGGAGGACATTTTTCCAACCTATGATGATGTCTAGATATTGAAGTAGAGGGCATGGTGTTGGTCTTGGATCTTCGACCTTGGATATGCACCTACATCCCTAGGTTGCTATTAGAGCTAAATCCTGATGGTACCTAGAGTGGCTAAAGTTTGTAACAAACCTTAGTCCCACCCGATTAGATATGTTGGTCTAGTATCTAATCTATAAAACTACATGTGTTGTGAATCTTCATGGAGCACATAATTTTGAGATCTTCCATGTATCTATGTACATATCTAATTATGAATACCTCCCTAGTTAAGAGGGAGTGTTGAAGAATGTAACTAGTGTCGATCTTCATAATTGTATTTGAGTTAAGAGAAAATATATTGATCAAAATAAAGAAAACAAATTTTATTATAAAATAAAATTATCTATTAACATGAGTTTCATTCTTTATTATTTTATTTCTAGGTCAAATCGTCCACTCTAGGCGACTGGGGCTTAAGTCAAGAGTCCTTGTCCATGTCATCATGCAATAGACACTTCTTGGGCTTTGTCTATCTAGAAATAAAACTTATTTTGATGAAAAATGAGTCATTTACACCTCCTCCACCAAGTTAGACTCAAGGAAGACAAGTTGGCCCAATTAGGAGCTATAATCCACTATATCAAGGAAATAACCTAACCTCATTTGGAGAAAAAGGCGAGCAAGTTCGATATGTAGTAGCTGGAGAAGAGAAAGGGGAGAGAAATACCTAAGGAGAAGGAGAAAACCTAGGCAAAGAAGAAGGAGACACTTGTTAAGCAAAATGAAGCCAATTTATCTCTCTTCTACCACACATGCAAGTTTCTGGGTTGTTTCTAGAGGGCTAAAATTTCAGATCTGTAGTAGGGCCAAAATTCTAGAAGCTAGGGGTCGAAATTTTGTGTTGTACTTTAGTTGAATCTGGTTGACAAGAAGAGAATACTGTAATTTTCACAATCATCTTGGAAGGATGATTTGGTGGAGTGGGGAAGGTCTTTTGGTCTAGTCAAAGGTCTTGGTTTGTCTCAATTTGATTTACTAGTGAAATATTTTGACTAGGTTTTCCCTTTCATAGGGGTTTTATCCCTCGATGAGTGCCTACAACTGGTGTCATTGATCTTCATTATTTTGATTTGATAATTGCTTGATAAGAAGAAGATAAAGAACATAAATAAAGTTTATAAGAATGTAACAATATCACAAGTAATTGTCATATAAGAAAATATTTCTACCTTTCTAATTTTCTAATAGTTTTTTGTTTAACTTCCATGTTTTGTATTATTCTATTTACTTATGTTATTTGTACTCTAAAAATATGGGTTTATTTTTCCTTTACACATGTAACAATAAATTTCTAGAAAGTATTATGGGTACTTGTTTCAAATATGAGGGAATGATTTTATTTTTTTCACTAAAATATTTTAAAAGGTATGACATTGTAGTAGATAGAAAATAACATAGATTACAAGTAAGAGTCCTACTTTTAAGTGGCCAAGTTCTTGTAACTAGTTTGGAACGTACCTTAGTCCCACTCAATTATATATACTGGTCAGGTATCTAATCTATAGCACTACGTGTGTTCTGACTCTTCATAGAGCACATAATTTTGAGATATTCCATGTACCTATGTATATATCTAATTATGAATACCCCATAGTTAAGAATGATTGTTGAAGAATGTAATGAGTGTTGATCTTCATATTTGTATTTGAGTCACGAGGAAATATACTTATCAAAAGAAAGAAAAATAATTTTACTATGAAAGAAAATTATTTATGAACATGGGTTTCATGCTTTATTATCTTATTTCTAGTTCAAATCATCCATTGTAGGCTTCTAGGGTTTATATCAATAGTCCTTGTCCATGTCATCATGTAATAGACACTTCTTGGGCTTTATCTATCTAGAAATAAAATTTATTTTGATGAAAAATGAGTCGTTTAGGCCTCCTCCACTAAGTCAGCCTCAAGGAAGACGAGTTAACCTAATTAGGAGCTAGAATCCACTATATAAAGGAAGCAACTCAACCTAATTTGGAGAAATTGACAAGAAAGTTCGATCTAGAGTAGATGGAGAAGAAAAAGGTGAGAGAAATACCTAAGGAGAAGGAGAAAACCCTAGAAAGGAAGAATGAGACACCTTTTCAACAAGAGGAAGCCAATTTATCTCTCTTCTACCACACGTGCGAGTTTCTGGGTTGTTGTTGCAAGGCCAAAATTTCAAATCTATAGTAGGGCCAAAATTCTAGAAGCTACGGGTGGAAATTTTGTGTTATACCTTGGTTGAAGCTGGTTGGCAAGAAGAGAATACTGAATTTTGCATAATCATCTTGGAAGGATGACTTGGTTGAGTGGGGAATGTCTTTTGGTGTAGTCAAAGATCTTGGTTTGTCTCAATTTTATTTACTAGTGGTAGATTTTGATGGGTTTTCCCCTTCATAGGGGTATTATCTCTAGCTGAGTGCCTACAACTACTATCATTGATCTTCATTCTTTTAATTTTATAATTGCTTGATAAGAAGTAGATAATGAGAATAAAGAAATCTTATAAGAATATAACAATATTAGAAGTTATTGTCAATATAAGAAAATATTTCTACCTTCCTAATTTTCTAATAGTTTTTTGTTTAACTTTCATGTTTTGTATTATTCTATCTACTTATATTATTTATACCCTAAAAATATGGGCTTATTTTTCCTTTTCACATGTAACAATGAGTTTCTAGAAAATATTATGGGTACTGGTTTCAAAAATCAGGGAATGATTTTTTTTCATTAAAATATTATAAAATGTATGACATTGTAGCAAATAGAAGATAACATAGATTAAAAGTGAGAGTCTTACTTCCAAGTGACCAAGTCCTTGTAACTAGTTTGGAACGCACCATAATCCTACCCAATTAGATATTTTGGTCTAGTATCTAATCTATAGCACTACGTGTGTTGTGACTCTTCATAGAACACATCATTTTGAGATCTTCTATGTACCTATGTATATATCTAATTATGAATACCTCCCTTGTTAAGTGGGAATGTTGATGAATGTAACTAGTGTCGATATTGATAATTGTATTTGAGTCAAGAGGAAATATATTTATGAAAAGAAAGAAAATTAATTTTATTATAAAAGAAAATAATTTATTAACATGGCTTTCATGCTTTATTATTTTATTTCTAGGTCATATCATCCATTGTAGGCTTCTAGGGTTTATTTCAAGAGTCCTTGTCCATGTCATCATGAAATAGACACTTCTTGGGCTTTGCCTATCTAGAAATAAAATTTAGTTTGATGAAAAATGAGTCATTTAGGCGTCCTCCACCAAGTCGACCTCAAGGAAGACAAGTTGGCCTAATTAGGAGGTAGAATCCACTATCTAAAGGCAACAAATCGACCTCATTTGGAGAAAAGGACAAGGAACTTTGATCTACAATAGATGGAGAAGAAAAAGGAGAGCGAAATACCTAAGGAGAAGGAGAAAGCATTAGCAAAAAAGAAGGAGACACTTGTCAAGGAAAAATAAGTCAATCTCTCTCTCTTGTACCACACGTGCGAGTTTCTGGGTTGTTGCTGGAGGGCTGAAATTTGAGACCTACAGTAGGACGAAAATTATAGAAGCTAACTTTTGAAATTCTATGTTGTACCTCATTTGAAGCTAGTTGACAAGAAGAGAATATTGAATTTTCCGCAATCATCTTGGAAGGATGACTTAGTAGAGTGGGGAAGGTCTTTTGGTCTAGTTAAAGGTCTTGGTTTGTCTCAATTTGATTTACTAATGGAAGAGTTTTACTGAGTTTTCCCCTTGATAAGGGTTTTTTCCTTGGTTGAGTGTCTACCACTAGTGTCATTGATCTTCATTATTTTGTATTGATAATTGATTAATAATAATAAGATAAAGACGTTAAATAAAGATGATAAGAATATAATAATATCACATGTAATTGTGAATATAAGAAAATATTTCTATCTTTATGATTTTCTAATAGTTTTTTTTTTAAATTCCATGTTTTGTATTTTTCTATTTACTTATGTTATCTATACTCTAAAAATGCAAGTTTATCTTCCCTTTAAACATGTAACAATAAATTTCTAGAAAATATTATGGGCACTGTTTTTGAAAATCAGGGAATGAGTTTCTTTTTTTCACTAAATTTTTTTAAAAGGTAAAACATTGTAGTAGATAGAAAATAACATAGATTACCAGTAAGAGTCTTACTTCCAAGTGACCATGTTCTTGTAACTAGTTTGGAATGCACCTTAGTCCCACCCGATTAGATATGTTGTTCAAGCATCTAATCTATAACACTACATGTGTTGTGACTCTTCATAGAGAACATCATTTTGATATCTTCGATGTACCTATGTATATATCTAATTATGAATACCTCCCTAGTTAAGAGGGAGTGTTGACAAATGTAACTAGTGTCAATATTTATAATTGTATTTGGGTCAAGAGGAAATATATTTATCAAAAGAAAGAAAAATAATTTTATTATAAAAGAAAATAATTTATTAACATGGTTTCATGCTTTAATATTTTATTTCTAGGTCAAATCCTCCATTGTAAGCTTATAGGGTTTATATCAATAGTCCTTGTCCATGTCATTATGCAATAAACACTTCTTGGGCTTTGTATATATAGAAATAAAATTTATTTTGATGAAAAATTTGTCATTTAGTCCTCCTCCACCAAGTTGGCCTCAAGGAAGATATGTTGGCCTAATTAGGAGCTAGAATCCACTATATAAAGGCAAAAAACTTGCCCTCATTTGGAGAAAAACACAAGAAATTTCGATTTGCAATCATAGGAGAAGAAAAGAGAGAGAGGAATACTTAAGGAGAAGGAGAAAATCCTGGCAAATAAGAAGGAGACTCTTTTCAAGAAAAATGAAGCCAATTTATCTCTCTTCTACCACACACGTGATTTTATGGGTTTTTGCTAGAGGGCTAAAATTTCATATCTGCAGTAGGGCCAAAATTCTGGAAGCTAGGGGTTGAAATCCTTTATTGTACCTCGGTTGAAACTAGACTTTGACAAGAAGAGAATACTGAATTTTGCACAAATAGCATGGACGGATGACTTGGTGGAGTGGGAAAGGTCGTTTGGTCTAGTCAAAGGCCTTGGTTTGTCTCAATTTGATTTACTAGTGGAAGAGCTTGACTGGGTTTTTCCCTTCATAGGGGTTTTACCCCTAGCTAAGTGCCTACATCTAGTGTCATTGATCTTCATTGTTTTGATTTGATAATTTCTTAATAAGGAGAAGATAAATAACATAAAGAAATTTGATAAGAATATAATAATATCACAAGTAATTGTCAATACAAGAAAATATTTCTACCTTACTGTTTTCTAATAGTTTTTTGTTTAGCTTCCATGTTTTGTATTATTCTATTTACTTATGTTATTTATACTCTAAAAATCCGTGTTTATTTTTCCTTTTCACATGTAACAATGAGTTTCTAGAAACTATTATGGGTACTCATTTCGAAAGTGAGGGAATGATTTTTTTTTCACTAAAATATATTAAAAGGTATGACATTGTAGCAGACAGAAAATAATATAGATTACAAGTAAGATTCTTACTTCCAAGTGATGAATTTCTTGTTAACTAGTAAGAATACGATAACCTAAGTATCATAGATTAGTCACATGCACATGTTACAACAATTGCATTTGTCTTCTTGCATTTTGCTGCTAGCTTGTTCCGATCCTTGGCTCTAAAATGTCAATTATTTTAATGAAAAATTTTATCAGCTTGCAGAAAAAACTACATGATTAAGAAAATATGTTAAAGAAAACAATTTCAAAGTCATACTTACTAGATAAATATGATTTCTATGCATGTAGATATAGCCATGTTATTATTTTCTTTAACTATATCCCTTCTATTTCCATCCATTTATGCTTTTCAACAATATGCTAGGTTTCTTTCTCCATGTTTTCAGGTGTGTGCAGTCTATAAAAGAAAATGTAGCTATCCCCTTGTCCTATGTCATGTTTTTTTTTTTTTTCAATGTAAAATATTGCATTGTTTTATTAATTTATTAAATTTTCAAATCTTATGATTAGTAAAACAATATTAGAAATCGTTTTTCCTCTCCACATAGTTTATGTTTTCATAGTCTTTGTCATCGCACATGAATTTCTTCTGTAGAGTATTTCACTATGTTCGTTTGAAGTAGTATGAACCAATAGAAACTTATATTAATACTTATCTAAAACTAATGCGCTAATATATGCCTTAGGTGGTTGATTGAGTTTATGTGATATTTTGCCAAAATGTTACTGAGAAACGGGGTAGTGTACTAAAACAATGTGCGGAGGGGAAATGTAGGCAAAGGATGAATGTGTGTGGAGATGCACAAGTGGGGGAATAAAGGTTCTCTCACACATACTCCTCTTCCATGCATTCTTTCAATCGACTATGACATATACTAGCTGCATAACCCTTTGCACCTTCTTGATTTGCATACAACTAGTCAACATTACACAATGCTTCAGAGTAAATATTATTAAGCACTAGAATGATGTCTTGATTATGCACTGATTCGCTGAGAAAATACCAAAAATACTCACATTTACCGACAATGGATATTTTGTTAATCGTAGGATTAACCAGTGGTTCCTTTATATTAAAGATTTATTTTGTTCTTTCAACATAAAAAAACAGGTTAAATTTTTAAACAAAGTGATAAGTCAAGTTAATAATATCATATAACCTTTCCTAAAGGAAGGAAGAAGTCCCATCTATTTGCAATTGTGAAATTTTATTAGAAAATGAAATCAAATGCTTCCACAAATAACATTTACATTAGTATTATGATCCAATTTGGCATAATTTCTAGAATTTATGTCCCATGAACATGATTAAGTTATAAGTGATGCAAGGTTGTTGGAATATTCTACTATATGTTTCGTGAAATTATTTGTTATAATAATTTTAGAAAATTGCAATAAGTAGCTTTTAGCATATACTGAATTGCAAGATTGGTTGAGCAAGTAGTAAAATTTGTTAGAAATTTTCTTATTAATCAATAATGTCTCCGAGAGGTTGGGGATCGTCCTAATTGTGCCTCCAGAATGAAGGTTTATTTTTTCCATTCATGCTTTGCAAGAGCTCTTCTAGTTGAGCTCTTATGGTGTCTAGTTCGCGTTTTAGCCACTCAGGCCTTTTTTGAAGTTCCAACATAATATTCATAAAAATTAAGATATTTTGGTTCATTTCATATAACGATTCCTATCTACTTATACCATTGCTTCCTTGGTCCATTTTTCTCATTGTTACTATTTCAATAGCAATAAATTCATTGATATATTCTCTATTAAATATCATAAATTGAGTGACATGGAACCTCTCCCCCCTAAGCTACCAGTTCTATGAAGCTACTATGATATCGTCTAATCCAACACAAAATTAATAAGGCCAAGAATATCAAAATTATGTTTCAAAATCCTAATAGAATTTCCATTTAAAGAAATTTTTCCCTAAAACAAAAATTAATTTCAAAAGGCACTTCACCAGAAAACATTTCTGACAAGATGATACCAGCAAGACACAAGAAATTAAAAAAAATAGACATATGATAAAGAAAACCTTGATAATTGTCACGAGCTTCAATACAAACGAACCAAAATGCTTTCCTAGATATTTTCAAAACAAATTCAGAGCCCATAGGCCTGCAACAAGACTCAACAAATTCAAAAAATAATAGACATATAATTAACCAAAGCTTGATAACACTTGTCATTTTTAAAACAAATGAAGGAAACCACTTACCTATATCTTTTAGAAACAATTTTAGAACCAACATGCCTACATATAGTGTGTCGAAATTAGTGATAAGTCATTTAAATTATGAATTCACATCAAAGCTATGAAAGGACATTTGACTGTTATCTAGTTTAATGGTCTTCATTTTCCATTGATCATCATCAATCTAGCTAATCTTGATTTACCAAGTTTGCAATTGGAAAAGAATTTTCCAATATCGGTTACTAAAAACCATATCTATTTTTCTTAAATTCCCACTTGAGATAGTCCAATTCATAGGATTGTGCTTCATTATTACTGCATTTGGCACACTTTAGAAATCGATATCAACATAGTGTTGAGAATATTTTAATAATGTCATTTAATACAAATTTATTTTTTATAGAAAGCTAAGCTAATAAAAGAAGTAAAGGAAGGGAAAACCTCACCAACTTCTATTTTTTGAAGTTCATATCATATAATCATATTCAACTAAATGTTATTTTATTAATATCCTAATTCTAATTTATTTACATTTATATAATGATATAGAGACATCCAAACAAAAATTTCATTACATTAACATTAAGAGTGTGTATATGTATAGGTATATGTATATGTATATATGTATGTATGTATGCATGAATCATAATGTTAGTAGAAAAATGACGGCCAATGATATTCTATGTGTACCTTTGGATATGATCAAATAGAGAGAGTAGTGTTATTTTCTGTGTTAGTTCAAGCTTGATGTTGTATCTAGGAAATATATCTAAAGCAACTTATACAAAATATGAAACAATGTTTTTTTACAAAATAAAAAAACATAGGATCTCATGCACTAAAGCTGAAACTTTATCCACAACCCAATTTTGAGCTTGCATGTGCAACCTTTTCCTGGATTCTGTTGACGTTATTAAGTAATTCACAATTATATATTAGCAATTTACTCCTAGTTTAAACCAATTGGATAGTTTACAATATCAATTTCGTATAAATAGAATCTAGAGAAGTATAATTTTGATAAGTTGGTTTAATAGGATAAATTGTTCTCACCTGATAGTTAATGTAAAAATAATTCCTTAGCTTTTCCACAATCTTCTCATTCTTCAATGCTCTGACATATCATAGAATTTATCATCATTTATTCCATGCCTATTTAACATTTCATTGTATGCATCCAAAGATATTAATTTTCCATTCAAGTTTGAATACGAAGGTAGATACGCTCGTCTTAAAATATCAAATCTACTATTAAATGAATCAATTTCCTTCTGAACCAATGTGAACTTCTTCTGCACCTGGTGGATAAAATTTTCTAGTTTTTGACAATATTTCCTATTTTCCTGGAAGATATTTTTTAGAACACTAGGTGACAAACTAGGGAAATGAGTGAGGCTAGGATATGATAAATTGGGGAAAATATGATGCCAAAAATTGGTTTCAAAACTAATTCCATAATTTTAAAACTATTTTAAAATTGGAATTTTATAATTAATTTTGTAACTTGACTCCATAGGATAGGTAGCTTTTAAATTTTTAGTATGTCAAATAAAGGATCCGTGGAAGAGGGGTATGTGTGGGAGAACCTTTATTCCCCCACTTCCAAACTTCCATGTGCATTTTTGTTTAACACATTTCTTCCACAAATTCCAAAACATCAATTTTAACTAGGAGCTACATGAGTACTTTAGTTTTCTATTGGTTCATGTTACACTAGAACTAGCATTTTAAAAATAATTTCATAGATTTGAAACCAATTTTAAATTGGTATTTTAAATGGATTTCGTAACTTGACTCCACAGGATGCAAAGCTTTTGAATTTTTTGTGTGTGGAGTAAAGGATATATAGAAGAGAATATTTTTGGGAGAACATTTATCCCTCCACTCCCACACCTCCACACACATCTTCCACACACTATAAAAGGTAAATTTTCATGTTATTTGGAACACATATTTTCACATTCCATAGTAATGTTTTGGAGAAAATTCACATAATCTCCACCAATCTCCTACGCTGCAAATCACCACATATTAAAAAATTAATTAAGAATTTATCCTACGATTAATAAAATCTATCCTATCGGTAAATATAAGCCTCTTTAGCATTTATTTGGCAAATCAACATGTAATCAGGACATTGTTCAAATGCTTAATAACATTTACTTGGAGGCATTGTGTAATCATCACTAGTTCTAAACAAATCAATAAGGTAAAGAGGGATATGAAACTAGTATATATCCTTGTAGATTGAAAGGATGTGAAAAAGAGGGGTATGTGTGGGAGAACCTTTATTCCCCCACATTTTCACCTCCACACATATTCCACATCTACACACTTATTCTGCACACTATGAAACATTAATTTTCATGTTATTTGACACATATTTTCTCGTTCTCCGACAACATTATGGTCAAATGTCACATAAACGTAATAAACTTCGTACATCATAGACTAGAAAATATTAGAAAGATAATTATTCTTAGTTATATGATTCATTAAATTCATAACTTTGAAACTAAATTTTAAATTGGCATTTTAAAACTAATTTCGTAACATGAATCCACAGGATTATAATCTTTAAACTTTTAGAGTGTGGAATAAAGGGTGTATAGAAGAGGTATGTATGTAGGGTAACCTTTATCCCCCCACATCCACACCTTTACACATATTCCCCCTCCACACACTTCCTCTACACACTATAAATGTCAATTTTCATGTTATTTGACGCATTGTGTAATTCTCTTTGGTTCTAAACAAATCAAGAAGGTGCACAGGGCTTTGTAGCTAGTATCTGTCGTAGCAGATTAAAAGGATGTAGGGAAGAGGGGTATGTGTAGGAGAACTTGTATTCCTACACATTCACATCTCCACATAGATTCCCCCTCCACACACTTCTTCTTCGCACTAAAAATTGTCAATTTCCATGTCATTTGACACACATATTTTCCCATTCACTGGCAACATTTTAACAAAATGTCACATAAAATCAATCAAAATCCCACACTGCAGAATGCATATTAAAATAATAATTAAGGCTTAATACTACTGTTACATAAAGCTCCCTTAGCAGTAAATGTAAATCTTTTCAACATTTATTCGATGAATCAACACGTAATCAAGACATTTCTTAAGTGCTTAATATAATTTACTCTGATAAATTACTTCATAACTAGCTAATGTTTTAATTTGACTAGATTTGTGTTCAATATTTAGATGTTTATTTTGATGTTTCCTTCACACACATTCCCAATTTTGCATTTTCATACACATTTCTTCCTTCCCATAATTGTTCCATACATTTCTACTCTACACACTACTTATTTTGCATACGTTCTACTTAAGATGATTGCTTTCTGACATTTTTCTTTTCTTGCATGTTGTGGTACTTAATGCTACCAATTGTTTCTACACTATCTGTTGTCCTTACAAATATTTTTTGGCATAACCTTAATCATTTTTTAATGGTTTTTTACGATTTAAAATTTGGGTTTGGAACTCCTTACTTTTCATCGATATGCTATGTTTCTTTTTCCATGTTTTAAAATGCATGAGGTTTATGAAAATGTTTTATGCCTAGGTTTTCAAATCCTATAATTGGTAAAACATACATAACAATCACTTTATCTCCACAAATAGTCACACGCCTTGATTCTCCTGTCACATAAATAATAAGTTCCTCTAGTTAATATACAATTATCACTAATTGTGGCTCTAAGTTTTTCTTGCATGTATGTAAATCATAATATGTATTAGTTTTGTTTCCAATACATAAAACGTTACAAATTCGTACGAATATTGACTTTTCATTTATACAAGAAGATTACATTTTTTAGAACAACTTAACAAAATCTTACCAGCCTCACCCTTACCAAATTTATTAGCCAATAATTGTTTTTCCCTTTTTTGTGTGCGAATCTATTCATTTCATTTATGAAAATTTATTGTAGCGATGTTACTAGCCTCACTCTTACTAGATTTATTGGTTGATAAGTAATTACTAGAGAAATATTACAAATTTCAAAAACGACCTCACTTTCCAAAAATGAAAAGGAACATGGAACCAAAAACCCTTAGGATCAGTCCAGAACCAGGAGCCATTAACTAACATGGGAATTTACCAAATAGGATTATTTGTTCATGAACCAGGTGACAACGAATGTTGCAATACATAATGTACATGTTTCTCCATGTTATCCAATCTACCTTCAAAGTGATCTAGTTTCTCTTGTAGGTTCTGTTGACCCCTTTCCAGAATCGTTGATATGTCTTTCATGAGCCACTAGTTGCATTGGAGATCATTTATGAATGAGATGATCATATTTTGGTTATAATTTCTCTCTTTCATGATTTGTTCTAGAAGCATCTTGAGTTGTTTTAGATGGTTGCAATTTTTTTTTTATTAGAACTAAGCTCATTAAAATTAGTTGTATTGATAAGGGTTGGGGTGTACAGATTCACCCTAGCCAATGTTCTCTAGGTTATGATGACTTAAATCCCCTCACTCATCAAACCTACACCTTACACTAACTCATTGATGTGTTATCTTGTATTTCACAAGGAAACAAAATGACTCAAATACAAAGATAGTAGGGACAAACTAAACTAACAAAACCTTCGATGTCAAAGAAAATTCCAACCCATCCCAGAATAATAACAACCCACCCACTCTTACAGTTTAATAAACTAGGATGTAGTCCCAAAAGAATTTATCTAAATGAATATTCACAAAACAGAATAAGAGAGATACAAAACCCCCAAGAAGGCAATAAAAATGGGGGTACATAAGCATAAATCTATTCTCCTAGAACTTCCTACTTCAATGACACCTCTAAAACCCAAACCACAACAATAACCACCAAATGGAGTTGGATCATAGAAGTGTTGCACCTTACCTCATTATCAAACTAGGAATGTAGAGGAGGGATGGTATGCATTTCTATGCATCCCCTCCAAAGAATGACAAATAGTGACTTATCGACTTACCAATTGAATAACGTTTAATTCTCATGCATAACACGTACCTATATACATATTTTTAATTCATTGGTTATGCCCTATGTCAATGTAGATCGCCACTAGTTTAGATATTATTGTACTCTGGGTGAAAAAGGTCATTTTTCCCATCTTTCTGTAAACGAAAAAAGGTTTTCCTAATTTTAAAATATTTTGCTAATTCAATTTTGGAATTTGTGATAGATTACAAAATAATTTTAAAGTAGGAAACAAATGAATTACGTGATTAGTATCTCTAGAGACTTTGACAATGCTATGATGATTGCCCTGATTGATTTGCAAATATCCACAATTCGTGTACATTATGGGGGGTTGTAATTGTGGTTATGCTACATCTCATCAACTGTTCTCTCTGATGCAAATTCTACTGTGAACTATCGACAATTCAATTAGGACACACACTAATTCTTTACGAAGTAAATTGAAAATTCATGATGTCAAAAAATTGAAATATAATAATAATTGAATGGACTCTATAAGATTAGGTAAATTAGATGAAAAGTTAAATTAAATGTGTAAAAGTTTTATCTCAAAAGACATTCCCCTTCCGTACACTTCTTTTATACACCTCCATCTTGTACAACAATTCTAAACATTATTTTTTAAGTTGTTTTACACAGATATTTTCACATTCTGTGATAACATTTTATTGTTATTTCTAGGAGAACATTAGCTATGGATTTAAGTCAATTTTTTTGAATGATATGTAAATCTATGGGTAAACTATGTTGTAGGATTTTATTTCACATTTAATTTGAAATACAAATACATGTAGGAGAAAGGTTATGTGGGGTAATGCATGTAAGGAATCAAGAACATAAATTTTCTTCCACACACATGAATAGTTGCTAGGTCGCATGTTAGTTATGGAGAAAAAATATTAGCTGAGCTAGATGTAGAGCCAAACATGTGCTCCCATTATTATAGATGTTTCTTATTCAATATTAAGCCCACAATTATTAAAGTCAAATGTAATGGATCATTTCCCATGATTTTGGAAATAAACAATTATTGATAGAATTATTGTTCCATTTATCCCCATGGATAGTATCTCTAAACAAAATAGGAAATTCCCAATATTGACATGTAGTTCGATAGTAATAATTAGATTGATAATTTTTTTTATTTCCAACAAATAGAGTCAGGTCTTAAACGGACATTTGCAATAACATAACTCAACATGTTTTATCAATTATCTATTTCTAAGACCGAATAGGCATGATAAATGTACATGTTGTGCCACTCATATTTCTTTCAATAGTTATCAAAACATTTGCAACGACAAAAGTACAACTAATACATAATTATTATACATTTATAATAATTTCAAATTTCAATATTGGCATAAGTTTAGATAGAGTGAATAATAAACAATACCTAGATTACATGAAATCATAACAAAGGCTATCATTACTGAAATTTGGAGAAATTACAGGAGATGCTTTGTTACATTTAATGTGATTATGCATAAATATTCGTTGTAGCAGATAGAGGTGTTCCTGTACGGATTTTAAGACAATGTCCTTAAGGTGATCACCATGATTACTTTACCTTGAAAACCTTTGCTTATATGTACACAACCTAACAAAAAAGAAATTTTAGATTGACTCCTTTACTTTACACATACTTATGTATTCCTTGAAAGAAATTTTAGAGTTGTTGCCATGCCATTCTCTAATTTCTTACCTTTCCTTCCTACTAGCTTTGAGTATTGAATAAACTATAGGAAAATTAACTTTTTGTATTGCATTATATAAGAGGGATCTCAACTTCTTGATTGTCCTTATTCACAACAAGATGATAATTGAGAAGATAATACAAAGAGTACCATAAATACTCTTTTCATATAAAGTACATCTATAAGCTATGAGTTTCTCAGGGGTTTCAATTTAACATGTTGCTTGATTCCATTCTATGTACTGAACTTTGGCCTTTGGTATAGTAAATATTATGGGTTCATTCGGTAATGTATATTGCACAATCATTATTCCTACAACAACAAAACAAGAATACTTCAGCTCCTTCTTCCATGTGACTTCTGGATTTTAAACGAGGATCCATATTTCATTGTTTTGTGTTCTCTCGTTCATTTTGACTTGGAAAACATTAAGATGAGAGTAACCTATTATAATTTCTTCTTAATTTAGAACATTTGATATCAACACAACACAATCAAGAAACTAGATTTAGCCTATCTTTTGATTTCATTAGCATAAACATCATAACAATTCCATAACTTTGTAGAAATAACAAATAAATATGAGAACTTTGTAGTGTGAAGAAACCATAACCATTAGATATATTCAATATTATTTAATTTTCTTAAGTCCTAAATATATGATCATTTGACCATTATTGTGGTACGTGCACTTATCATTTTGATAGTACTTTCCATTAATATCTGAAAAGATGTCTATTTATCATAAGATTAAGTCTTAATTATTTTTTAATGTCTACTAATCCATTTTGCAGAAGGTTGATATGTGTGGATGGGCAACGTGTCTGAAGAAGTGGAAGTGAGCGAGAAAAGGTTCTGCTACACATATCCATATTTAGCACATCCCTCTAATATACTACAACAAATACTGGTTATGGAGCCCTGTACACCTTCTTGATTTTTCAACAACCAATAAATGGTATTAAGCACTTGAACAATGTCCTAATTGTGCATCAATACACTAAATAAATTACCAAAATACTTACGTTTGCTAGGAGGGAAGGTTTTGTTAATTGTAGGATTCAGCTTTATTAATTTTTTAACATGTTATTAAGCACTTGAACGATTTCCAAATTACGTATCGATTTTCCATATAAATATCCAAAAGATTTACATTTACTAGAAAGGAAGCTTATATTAATCATAGGAATAAGTCTTAATTAATTTGTTAATATTTTCTAATCCATGTCATTGGGGGCTGATTGAGTCTATGTAACATTTTGCTAAAACATTTCTACATAACAAGGCAGTGCATTGAAGAAATATTTGGAGAAGGTATGCACCTCATTTGAATCTGCTATAATATATATTGGTTGTAGAGACTTCTACACCTTCTTGATTTGTTTATGACAACAAATGTTATTAAGAACTTTAACAATGTCGTGATTATGTGTCAATTTGTTGAATGAATTTCAAAAATACTATTTTATAATATGGATGGATAATATATTCTTTATTTGTTTACAACAAGTAATCATTACACAATGAATTAGAGTAAATATTATTAAGTGCTCAAATGATGTCATGATTGTGCATTAATTCACTGAATGGATGCCGAAAATTCTTACATTTACTGATAATGGAGATTCTATTAATAGTATGACTAAGTGTTAATTAATTTCTTAATATTGGGTGCAGACTCCTTTATAATTTTTGGATTTGTTTACAACTAGAAATCATTATACAACGTTTCCTAGTAAATGCCATTGAGCACTCGAACGATTTCCTAAATACATATTGATTAATTACTACTTGTAGTGTCACATCTCTTGTATTATACTTACATTTTCTGAGAGTGAATCTTTTTTGATGCTTAATTAAATTTTTAATGTGTTAATTTGCAGCATCAAAGATTGATTATGTTTGTGTGAGATTTCATGAATGTTAAATACCATGATAACTGACGTTGTATCATTTTCAATTAACCTAAGTTTGTAGTTTTAGTTCTACTGGTTGTATTGAGTCTATTTTTCCATGCATCATCTTGAAAAGAGTTTATGCATGTGAAAAATAAGTGTTGTGCAGAATGGAGGTCTGTGGAAGAATCGTGTAGAGGGGGAAAGTGTGTGGAGGTGTGGAAGCTAACTCCTCTTACTCTGCATGAAATGAATATTTTATTCCATAAATCGACCATGTCAATGCATTTTATGCTTCTATATTCTATGGACTAGACTCTTCATTGAAAAATGGTGGTAGTTAATTCCATCTAAATTTGAAATGACCTCCAATATATGCCTTAACATCAATAAAGTTGATTACCCTTAATGAATCTTACTAATAGTTCATATAGATGGATTAATGCTTTATTTCGAAAGATCAACACTAAAGTTGCATTACAATGGAAAGTTACTTTTTTTATATAGCATAACAAATTTACTTTATTTTGTTTGTCCCTGACTTTAGTGCTTCATGATTATATTATGAGGAGATTGTTTGAATGCTTAATTTCATTTACTCCAAGGAATTGTGTAATGATTACTAGATGCAAACAAATTGAGAGGGTCCAAATGGCTCCGTAGTCAATATCTATCATAGTAGGTTGAATAAATGTGATTTTTGGCTACATAAAAAAAATCACTTTTGAAAAAGAAAAAAAATAATTCCCACACCATCACAGGCATTTTTGTCTCCACACAATTTTCCCTTATATGGCTTCCATACACATTTTTCCTTTCTCACATGCTTTGATACTCAATGTTATCAATAGTTTCTATGCCACTTGCCGTCATGACAAGGATTTTGTGGTATAATATTTAGTTGGTTACACTTAACAACCCATGTTAACACTTAAAGTACATGGATGAATGATATGATTGCAAGGATTAACTCTAATGTTCCACAACCATGACAAATCGCTCTCATTATAGAAAGAAAAAACATTTAATTTTAGTTTCTGTCATGCAAAAACGATATGGATAAGATGATTTCATGTAGTCCTTGTAACAATGACACATGTTAATTAGAAAAGGACCCGCACTAATTCTATGGTTAAATGACGTAAAGTTCCCTTTCTCATGGACTATGTTGGGTCATGCTCTCCGCTAGCTCTAAATGATACACTATGAATTCATGCTAAAAAAGATCACTAAGTCTCATGTGGCTACTGTGTTGCATTACCATGTGTCACTTACTTTGTCCAGATAAGCATCCATAAATCACATATTCTGATTGCCACACTTCCTTCTTTTGGTCAATATGTCATCACTTGGAATACTGCAGGATGCCAATTTTCACGTTATTTGATATAAATTTATTGATTCTTTTTAGAGTTTATTGAGCAAATTGACCCATAATCAATTCATCATTCAAGTTCTTATTAGCATTTACTCTGAATTATTGTGTAATGATACAACTCCACAAACATCTACTAAGTGAATCAACCTTTAATCAGGAGATCATTTCAGTGCTCAATATCATTTACTTTGAAGCATTGTTTAATTATTATTGGTTGTAAACAAATCAAGAACATGCAAATGGTTTGACAAGGAACATCCATTGTAGCATATTGTAATAACCAGAACCACTGACATGTAAGCAAATCCGTTTCAACTTACATTAAATGGAAAGTTTCATAAGCATTTAAATGAGGATTTCTCTCCATAAAACAACTATTTTCTATGGTTTAATTTCAGTTTTATATGGATCGTAATTTAATTTTCTATTGTTCTACACAATGCTAAAACTTGGCATTTTAAAAATAATTCCATAACTACATAACTAATCTTAAATTCACATTAAAAAAAAAATCATAACTTGACTCGTGCGTAAGAGTGATAAGCATGGGAGAACCATTATATGTTGACTTTCTAACATGCATACACATTCTCCCCATCGAACACTTCTTCTATACACTTCCATCCAAGACAAGCTACAAAATGTTAATTTTCACTTCATTTGACACAAAAATTTAAATTTTTAGAGATTTGAATTATTAATCTTGCGAGTATCCATCCTAGAAGATTGAAATGGTGTGTTGAAGAGTAGTATGCCCAAGATAACATTTATTTCCCCAATTGTACACTTCCACACACTTCCTTGTTCCATGACAATATTTTGATGAAATGTGAAATAAACTCAATTAACCTCTAAATTTGGTGATTGACACATAATCGATACATCATTCAAGTTCTTAATAAATTTTACTCTACACATTCAAGGGTCTATGCAACCAATATCTATTGTAGTATATTGTAGAAATGGGAGGTTCTTCCATGTACAAAAATTTGTTTTCATATGGAGAAAGTGTGGACCCTACAAAAAATACTTTAGAAATAATATTAAACTCACATTTTAAAATCAGTTTCATAACTTGACTCATGTGTGGAAGAATGATATGTGTCGGAGAACCATTGCATGTTGAATTCTGCACTTGCACACACATTTTTCCTATTGAACACTTTTTCCACACACTTCCATCTAGAGCAAACTGTGAAATGTAAATTTTCACTTTATTTGACACAAATATTCAAATTATCAGAGATTTGAATTATTAATAATACTAGTATTCGTCATAGAAAATTGAAAGGATGTGTAGAAGAGGAGTATGCACAAGAGAACCTTTTTCCCCCAATTTCACACTTTCACACACATTCCCCCTCTGCACACTTGTGTTGCACACCGCCCCGTTCTCTGACAATGTTTTGGCGAAATGTCACATAAACTCAATCAACCTCCCATTTGGGTGGATTGATAAATAATCAACACATCATTCAAGTGTTTAATAACATTTACTCTAAAAGTGAAGAGGCTTCTGCAACTAGTATCCATTATAGTAGATTTCATAAATGTGAAGTGCTACCATGTACAAAAATCGATTTTAATAAGGAAAAAGCACGAAAAATGTACTTCCTGAATCATACCAACATAACAATAGCTACCAAAAGAGGCAGGGACTATGGTGCTATGCAACTATCACTCTTGTTTTAATATTGCATTGTAATACTATGTTGTAATATTGTTTTATATTCCAAACTATATTATAATAACTACATTATAGAGTATATTCCAAATTATATTATAATAATTGCATTACATAGTGTATTTAATTCTGATAAGTATTATAATACATATAAACACATAAAATGAATTTGTTTTATATCACGATAAAAGTCAAGGGTTTTGTTGGGGGAATAAGACAAAGAAAAATAAAAATGAGGGGACTAGAACATTACGTATTTTACAAACCATATAGGGTTTTTTATTTCAATTTCATTAAAAAATCCATATATTGTAAGGTAAAAATATACTACTTATCCATAAATCCATGTGCACAAGAAACAAATTCCGAGGTTTACTTTACTTTTCAACGAATACTATGGGCATTGAATATCAATAAATTCATTTGAATAAGAAAATGCATGAGCGCTTTTTCTTTGTGTCCCTTAAAGTATAATTATGTTACATATCATAATATCAAATAAGCCATATAACAACTAAAGTCTACATATATCTCTAACATAGTATAGAAACCAAAGTATATCTATATAGCGAACACAGTAAAAAATAGTTAAAAGTAGAAAAAGAGATAGCTCATTCATTTCTAATCCATTTGTAGTAAGATTAGATATAAAGAAGTAAGAGTTAATCCCTGACTTTAGTCAACATCTTAGGCATATATTCCAAAGAAGTATGGTTTTCCTTCATGCATACAAATCCCAAGACCTCATAGTCTAATTAAATTACAATAGGTAAATGAAAGAACCTTAGCTATACCCAATATTTCCATTTGGGTATGTAATATTGGGTTGTATTTATTTTCAAATCCTCTTGGGTGGGGGTGAAGAATTGTAACACCCTGTGGTGTGTGTGAATGTCGTGCAATAGTTTAAATTTGTTTCTAATGGTAGAACTATTCCTCTATCTATTGACAAATTATACTTTCATGGTAGATTTTTTTTCCCTTAAGTAATTATGGTCAAAGCGTTTTCTATCCTATAGTCAAATTTTGAGTGTTTATTATTTTTAGTTGGACTCATCTTTCAAAATGACTACTTGTTATAAATTTAATTATTGTTGGATAGATGTAGGGACTGATGAATGTATATTTATTTGATGACTGATGATGAGTAATCCTAATTTGTTATGATGTTATATTATGATGTATTGATATTCTAAATTACTATTAGAAAATGGTGCGCTAGATTCACCATACCATATTTCTTTCCTCAATTAACGATTGAGTACGATGAAACCGGACACCTATATTATTGTCCATATTTTGATGAATAATAAAATTTCTTAATTTATGCACCAAATATTCTTGATAATGACTATGAATCACTAGTAACTATTGGATGAAAATTTTTAAGATTAGTCTTTAATGGTATGGCTAATACTACAAATATACTTGTTGTCCAAAACACTGATGGGTGCTTTTAATTTATGGATATCGGTGATAATATTGCATATTATTAATGAGGGTTGGGTAGTTATAATAGAACTTGGTGATTATTCATATGACTTGTAATATTATGATGTGATCCACCCTCTTCCAATGCTTTCTTACGTGGCTCCCCTATTAAAAAATTATTCCATTGTGATTGTGTGTAGATGCCTTATTCGGATGTGGCTTATGTGGGATGACCTGTTAGAAATGTATTTCATCAAGTATAAATGTGCTAGATACCTTTCCTTTTTAATGATTTCATAATATTATTGATGATTCATATACTTCACCAAAGTTTGGTTTCATGTTATGATTGGTCATGTATGCCATATGATTAGATACATTGTAACGATCATTCTATGATCGTATACTTTGGTGTGATTGGATATCTTATTATAGTTAGTCATATGATAGGATATCCTCTTATGATTAGATTCATTTTCATGCTAATGATTATTGACATGAATGGATATCTCCCTATGATAGATTGGATACCTTTCTATGATTAATTAGATTAATTTCTTGATATGTTTTGGGATATATGCACATGTTGGATGATCTAACATATATAGATATATTGTGTGCCTTTTCCATTTAACGTGTTTCATAATATGATTTTTAACGTATTATGTGTTAATAAGACACTTATGAAATGGATTATGGTGATTATTTTGTATGAATACATAAATTTCTCGAATGGAATAAAATATTGCATGTACGGGACATGGTGGATAGTGGGGAAATGCATTCAAGATAAGGGGTTTTATCTGCTAACTTGATAAATGGGTAGAAGTTTAAAGGGTTACAACTTTACCTTACTTTGGATACTTATAAATTCATCCGCATGGTCAAATGTTTCCTTGCATGAATAAGAAATTAAGGAGGTCATTTTGGTAAGATGTTACATTGATATCAATTATAAACTAAGTGGCCTATCAATTGTTGGTGCTAGTTTATTAATTGAGCAAGGGGTTCTAAGGAAGTTAGATCTATAAATGCATTCGTGTCTTTTTATTGGTTCGATCAGGTAGAAATGTGTCTCTACCCACCATTTTTGTGTCGATTAAAAGGCCAAAGTGTGTCCAAAACTTGAAGGGGAAGGTTTAATGTGTTTATCTTCTCATACTACTTTTAATCCGCAAAATCCAAACATGTTACTACGTTCATTATTGTGATCACTAGATATTAGCTAATATTTAGCTATTTGCTTGAGGGGTTGTCATTTTTTCCATGGTTTAAGTGGGTGAGGTGGTAGTAAAACCACTATATACCATAGTCCCACAATATTTGGAGGATTTTCATTATCAATGTCTTGGATTCTCTACAACATGCCTAGGTTACGTTTATTGAAACAATGTTGACTAAAATGCACAAGAACAATGTGAGCTTGTGGTTCATATCCTCATTAAGATTGAGCACTTCTTAGCAAGTGAAACTTATGAAGGTGGATGCGTTGGGTGGGTGGAAAATTGACCTTTGATTCATTTTCCCTCTCACATATTGATGCCTAGTTCATGAAATCTTGTTGGAGAATTTTGGTTGGTGCTAGAGAGAATTCTAGTTTAACCTTGCATTTTACAAGTGATACATTACAAGTATTTTTGTGTTTACTTATTGAATTTGTAAAATGTTGGTTTCTTTGATGGATGATTTGATTGCATGTTTCATGTGTCACTATCAGGCCACATAATTGTCACATTTAATTCACATTTTCACCCTATGCTTACTCATGGTTTTCATTGTTATTACTATCATTTTAAACAATTGTTGGGCTAGTATCTTAAACTTGGAGCATGACTAGGTAATTGTTCATTATTTAACCTATTTCCTTTATTTAGATAAGATTTGCATAAAAATGGTTATTAATCATACTGATTGTGTTATTTTAGGTTTTTAAGAACTCACATGAATTCACAGTCAAAGATACACATACATCAACAATTAATTGGACCAAGTTATGTTCCTGTACTAGCATTCCTACACCAATTTGGAGTTTTGATATATTGGCACACTTTAGAGGAAAATTGAAGATTTTTTTAACCAAAAATGATGTTCTAACACCTACACATTAGTAAAAATTCACCCAGGTCACATGTGTGAGTTTCTAGAAGCAAATTGATAAATCGTCGACAAAATTTGCGCAGGTTTCAAAATCCCAACTTTCACCTCGATTTTCGTGCATATGGAGGCGAACCTAGAAAATATGGCTTAATTTTTTTCCTAGTATATCAAGTCATCTAAAACCTAAACTGTTTCCCACAATTTGCATTGGTTTAAGAGTTATGCAAGGTTCTTTGAGGCAATTTTGTAAAAATTGCACTAATTTCCGTAATCCTAGGATCATGCCTAGAATTGAAATAAAATGGAAATTACTATCATATTTGTGTCTCCTTGATTATATATTGGTTGTACTTTACTCTCATTGATAGAAAGTATTTACGATTCGATTTTTCACATTGTTTTAATGGAGAAAATTTGTATTGTGAAAAGAGTAGAAAAACAGAGTTATGTTAAGAGACAACAGTAATCCATTCCATACTCTTATGTACTTGAATTGAGTTTTTGGGGTTATCCCCCTTTGATAAACTCAATTATGAGATTATTTTCCATGATGCAAAAGGACTTCACAATTATTTAATAAATTCATGCAAGGTTCTCTTTAATCTTAGGTGTATTTAAGTTTATTTGCATTTTGTGGTTTATATTTTGTTTAAGGGTGTGAGCCACTTGGTTAGGGCCCAACCAATGTAGCTCACTACCACTCCTATACATTATTGTGTGGATTGGTTTTATATTCATTAAGGTGTGAATTTATTTCTTTTGCAGAGGTGCATAGAGTGCTTGGATCTATTCTTAAACCTAATAAATTTGTGTTTACAAGACATGCTTTGCCTATTTCATGATTTATTTAATTTATTAGCAAAGATTTTGGTTTGTGTCGAGATTTGTAAATATTGTGGATTTTGGAGATGAAAACTGGTAAATATTACAATCCATATGATTTGGGTGTGATCCTTTTTCATAATTTGTGATTACAAATTTTTATGTGCTTTGAAAATGCTTATTTCATTAATACTTTGTTCTAAATCTTGACTAAGTGGTTTGTAATAGTTCAACAGGGTATTGGTGTAAAGAGATTTTGAAAGTATATATATATATATATATATATATATATATATATATATATATATATATATATATATATATATATATATATATATATATATATATATATATATATATATATATATATTGGGTCTATAACTCTTGGTACAAGATTTAGAGATCTAATTATAAACTCTCTGACATTTGACAAAGCACAACAAACTTCTAATATTTAAACCTTTCTATTTCTTGGATCAAAATTTTAGTATGAGATTTTGATCACTGGTTGGTAATGAATCAATATGCATTTGAGATTTGATGATATATGCTTGGTGGTTTAAATATAATTTAAGACTATGGATCTCGGTTATGAACCTAAAAGGCTACTCTAAACTCTAATGCAACCCCGCTACCATGAAATGTACTTCTTCATTAATAAGAAACATAGGTCATATATTTTATTTGTGGTTGTTGAGGTCTGTATTCTTTGTGACCATTATATTTGGTCTACGGAGTTGAGGATTCTAGATCTTCTAAGAGTTGTGGTTTGAATTTATGATCTATTTGAAATCTCTACTAGGTATCAATAACTAAAGAGAGATGTTGTGTGAAATAAGCCTCATTGTTTCAATCAGATATTCCAAGTTGTTTTGACAAGGTTTCTTACAATTCAACTTACATCTTTATCATTGTGTACCTATATAAAGCATTGGTCTCCAAGATAGACATCTATTATTTTTTACTCTTGTATTAATAATTGATCGAAGAGTGGCAAGTTTATGGTTTATTCTTGTAGATTTTGAGAGTACCTTGATTACAAGGTTTTTAGTTTGTATTCCTAAATAGTAGTTCCTTTCTTGGATTGACTGCCACATTATTTCTAATATTTGTTTGAAGAACCAAGATATAATTTGAGAACATGAAAATATTGTGTTAGTTCAGAGAATAGAACATTATTTTGATATGTATGTAGTATCTTATAATTAATACACTTTGGTTTGGTAACACCTTAGGATGAATTTTCATCCATCCATTTGACTGAACAAAAGATTGTTAGAAGAAAGAACCAGAGTGTAGGATTTCTAGCTAGGGTTTATTGATTTCTTTGGATTGAGTATTTTTCTTGATAAGTATAAGAGTTTTATCAAGTTTTCATTTTTTGTTATATTAAGTCAGTCTTCATGCTTAAATTTATAAGTCATTTAAGGAACTAATACTCATGTTTTCTAGATTGATTAATAATTAGCGTTTGTTCTTTTATTGTTACTAGTTAGAGTTTACTTTCTCATTTTCCAAAAACTAAGGTTTTCTTACAAATTGTTGATGATTCGCGGGATTAATGTTTATGGCTTCGTTTCTAAAGATTGATTTTGAGTGTATGATTAGCAAATAGATTGAGTAGTGCAGGAATCCAAAGGTATGAGCAGTTTCTAGACAAACTAGGGTTTTGTTTTGCAGGTTGTTGAAGTCTCTCTATGGAATTTCTAGTGTTGCCCCTCGAAGTCCATGGACCCCAGATTGACATTAAATGTTGGTCCATTAATCCACCTTATACTTCACCAAACGTTTTGGAACCGTTGCTGACGAGGTTCTTAGAGGATTGACCTTGGTGACTTGTTGTAGTTTGGTTTTCTTGACTTTACGTAGTTTTTCACAAAAGCTTTTGTTCCTTTATTGCACATTTTGTTTCCATTTTTAGGGTGTTGTAAGAACCCCCTATATATACTTATCCACATGTTGACATAATATACCAGCTCGCTTGTTGAAGAAAAGAGTAAATGGAATTTTGAGGCAGTTTTCAGTGAGTTTGAGGCTAATATCAGTCATCCAATGAACATATTTCACTAGCCAGTTGACAACAACATTCAAAGGAGTCTCAAAATAGTACATGGATAACTTCTTATATTTTTGGATGAAACAACACACATTATAGCCTTTGAATTCACTATCAAAGGTCAAGGAGGAGTGGTACAAATGTATAATATTCCCCCTTATGCTCTATCAAAATTTCAAGTTTTGGGAAACGAAGGCCTAGATACATTCGTATTTGAGTTTGAAGTACTATGTAGAGGATATGGTTATTGTATTAATTCTCAAAGGTTGCAAGTGTTTCCTCTTATTATTAAAAAAACAACCCTATAATGGTTCATGAGCCTTGGAGGGAACTACATTCAAACATGGGAAGATATGAAGAATGTATTCTTTGATAAGTACCAATACTACTGTGAGACTAATGACAATAATTTTTGAATGATACAAGGGGAAGAGGAAAGTTTGGAGAAATATGTGGGGATATTTAGATAAAACCTTAAAAAATAAAAACATAAAGATTTGGCAAAAGAGATGTTGAAAACACTCCCACTCAAAGGAATCAAATATAAATTTTTAGAACCTTTAATTCTGATAGGAGTAGGTGAAGTTTTTCACTTGCCAAATGATGATGTTTGTAGATTATGCATTATCTATTGAAGAGGAATCTCCATGACAGGTAAGAATTCTCGAAAACTTTCTTCTCAAGTTTTGGAATATGTTACAAAAAAAGGAGTTATGAAAGCCTCTCTAAATTTACAATTGGATGATTTGAAGGAAGAATAGAATCGGTGGAATGAGGATCACTTGATCAATTTCCCATCACTATTAAGGTTACAATAATTATTTCAGGAATCAGTAAGGAAATAAATAGACCGAAAGGTATAACTCAAAACTAATTGTCATTTAATACTTGGAATACTATTTATTGTCACCAACAAGTTCGTCAGCAGAGCTATAACCGTACAGTTTCATTGAAAGCTTATAGCCCTATTCTTATTCAATTCCACATCTTATGTCTACAATCTCCCTCTCCCTCGAGTCAAATATTTCTGTATCCTCAAGGATGGTTTAGAGGCTCCGCTCTAGAGAAATTTACCATGAAAACTCCATTACCTCAGCCACAAAAGCTACAATTCTTGTCTAATGAACCACCATGTTATCCTTCTCTATGGTCCTAGCCATTTGTGCAACTAAACCCTAATTGAAACAATCAAGTTTCACATCAATTTAAAACACCTACTTTTCCTACTCACTCCCATATCGAATGTAATGCCATATATTTTAAATAGGGTAGACGAGTGAATTCTGAAACTTTCACTATTACCACACAACATTTACCTTAGGAAGAACCTTTAATCCATAAACCATTGGAGGAACTATTTATGATTGAAACTTGTTCGAAAAATGTTGTTGAAGCTCATGAACAATATCAAGAGAAAAACCCTATAAGTTCCCTTAACCATTCTTATCAATCTACAGAGAGAAAACATCAAGTTGCGGAAGACATGTACAAATTGGAGAACCATGAATATGCAGGTCATATTAAAGTTTGGATTCAAACAATCATCAACACACCCCATTCCTTCATCATTCAACATCCCTTGGTACGATATCAAATAAATAATTTGGTCTCCCATACTTTGGTATGCATTAAATGTTACTTTTTGAACCCAAGTGTGGGTATGTTCATGTATACTTACATTACATATAGATTTGATATTTAAAAAATGTTTACATCTGATGCCTACACATCTTCCAGGCCATTGTTATGTTATATAAATAGCCGACATTTAAAAATTGTTTACATATAACATCCAACGTCTAATGCCTACACATACCCCCTATATTATGCTCTAGAGCACCTCTCAATGCAATTATCAATAATTATTAGGAGGATGGTTGAGATTTAACCTCCATGGAATATGCTTGAATCTTCATAGTAGCATTCATCCATCAATGGTTAAGATAAGTAAGTTATTCTCTTTTAATTAATTTATCTCAAATTAATTAGTTAAAGAAAATGTCATATCAAGATCTATCATATTGGTCATTTGGTATTGGTAAGCCATAGTATTGAAAGAAGAGCTATTTAAAAGTTAAGAATTTCCATGGTAAAGTGGGGCTGAATCTCCATGGTTAAGAATATTGTCACATGTCTTTTAAAATGTATATATATTTAACCCATATATTGATTCATTTTATAATAGTAATAATAATAATAAGATAAAGTAAAGTTATAATTTAGGTAACTTGTATCATTTTTTTTATATGGGTAATGTGAGATGTATAATGGGGTAAGTGTTTTGATTTTCAACATGGATTGATGCCTGTGGCATTTACTAGTCATTTAATTTATATGACTGCACTAATATATACATAAATATTCTACTTAACATACTTAGTGAGACATTTTTTTATAAACTACATTGTACACAATTAAATGTTCTTTGTTATTAATATATGTTTAAATACATGCTAATACTATTTAAACATACATATTAAATTTTTATATTTATAACTTGAATTGAATTTATTTTATTATTTTTAATATTGTAAATGGATCAGATTAATTTTATATTAAAAATTTGAATGAATTACACATGTTGGTGAAAATTAGATATGAAGCTCTTAGGATCATGTAATCACCCTAGTTAACTAGATATCAGGCTCCTAGGATCGTGTAAGAACCTTGGTTAAAAATACATGTAATAGAGTTAATAAAGGAAAAATAAGATGAAGGTAATGGGACACATTCCAATATAAATTTTGGGCAAAAACATAGTGATGGGGAATCCCTTGTGATTAATTAATGGCTATGGAAATTGGAAAAGGATATGGCAAAGGCTTTAGAAAGGAAAAATGGCATTAATTGGCATTTATTTATGAAAATAATGGAAAATATGAGAAAATGAAGGTGAACAGTCGTGGGATTCATGTGAAGAGGAAAATGAAGGAAAATAATGGTAAATGAGGAAAATAGAGGCCTCACTGATAAAAAGGCTTTAGAGGATGAGTTCACAAGATTGTGTTAGTTCTATATTGGAACTCTCATTCTATTCTCTCTCCCTCACACTATTGCACACTTAGAGTTCTTAGAGAGGTCTTGGAGGATTTTGGGCATACTATGAATTTGGATAAAGAAGGCAAAGGAGGAGAAGGATAAACAACTACAACGAGTTTACTTTGAAGGTACCCAGTTACATATATGATTTCCTTGCTAGTTTTCTCATGCATGGTATATGCACGTTGTTGTTGGTTATGATTTTTCATTGGCATGGAGGATTTCCTAGATTGACAATGATTTTTCCTAGCCTTTCCATTTCCTGGATAGCCATGGTGTTGTGGGTTTTCGTTTTTGTTTTCTGATTGGTGCTCATGTTCCATATAGCCATGGGTTGAGTTACTAGATCTTGGAGCCTTGGTTGAACAAACACTCTGAAAGCCTTGTAACAGCTTGGGTTCAATTACTAGTGCTAGAAGCCTATGTTGTACAAACTCTCTAGAGCCCTTGGTGGGTTGAGCTACTAGGCCTCGAAGACTTGGTTGAACAAATTCTCTGGAGCCTGGTAGGAGTTGTGGGTTGAGTTACTAGTCTTGGAAGCCAGGTTAGAACAAATGCTTTGAAGCCATGGATAACCTTGGTAGAGACTCATCTTGTGATGGTTAGTGGTGTCCAACCATGAGGTGGAATCACTGGTTAAGGGTTGAGGAATTTTGGCCTCTGGAAGACCTAGTTTGGTTTTTCCTTGGTTTATTCCATGATACCCCACATACATGCTTGGAATATGGCTCAGAGGTGATTGGATGAAAGAGATATTTGGTTCATCCTAGTCTATGCTTAGGTGGTATGTGGAAGTCATTGACCTAGTTTCATTTTGCATATGTTAATAATAGCTCTTTTCCTCTTGTATTTTATGGGTAATTTTATTTGTTATTATGTGGCTTTAATGGATATTCTATCATTGATATTTCTCTGGTTATCTGCTGGTTATAAGCATGGTTTATGAAATACTTAAGTTATGTCTCTCATCATGTTTTGGTTAGTAAATTAAATGTTAATGAATGCATGACCTAATAGATGATATTGCAGCTATGAATTAGACTTTCTTGACAATTCTTAGATAAGTATGAGATACCTATGTTCAAATGTGTATATATGACCTGTACATTTCATGTTCATCATGTGTTTCACAAAATGTTTGTCATGGTTATGCCTAGTTAGGTCAAGTTCTTATCTAATATTTGTGCAAAAGGATTTTTTCTTGTTTCATTCATGGTTCTAGAAAGTTTCATTAAGTTTTGGGTAGAGGTCTGGATCCTAGCCTAAAAACGTGGCTTATATCCTACGATCACACCCACAGAACTGGGTGAAAAGGACTGTAGTCACTCCCATATTGGCATCATGCATGCGACTAGAGGGTCACAATCGAAATCCAACAGTGGTGTGCCATTGTATATGAGATCATGGCACTGTCAAAATTTTATCTCAGTGTTTGGGTGCCTCGAAGGGTGGTTTAGTCCTTGGGGGTATTGTAACACTTGGGAGAAGTCAATAAGGTTTTTGTCTTGTCCATTACTCTTCCTTAAGGTGATCTAGGAGGCTAAATCATATCATAGTAACTCTTCGTCACATGTTTACTTTGTTAGGACGATAACTCGGGTAAATGTAGGAGGAGGTGGTTAAAAATTGCCGAATTATTTACTGACAATATAGTGAGATTGTATGGCATACCAAATAATTTCATATCAAACAAGGGAGTGGTGTTTAATAAAATATTTTGGATTAGATTCAAAGAGGCCTTATTAACCCAACTAAACTTTAGCACCTCTTCTCATCTTGAGATAGATGGACAAACATGGATGTGTATTGATGCAACATGGAAGGGTAATGGCATATATGTTAATGAATCTTTCATAACATGAGGATAAATATGCAACACATGACCTATAAATGTTTGCAACTCTATAAATATTGAATATTTGGAGACATTACTTGCTAGGATAGATTTTTGGATGTAAAACTACCATTGTGGGTTACAACACATTTTCACACAAGACAACTTAACTTCTAGACAAAGAAGGTGTTCAGAGTTAATTAGTAATTATGATTTATACATTATATATATAAAGGTAACAGTGAGAAATGTGGTAGATCCCATTAGTTGGAAGCCACAAATATTTTTGGTGTTTCCCTTGAAGGAAAATTTAAGGGAATGGTAGCATAGATTGAAAACAAAGGATGATTGGTACAAATAAATCAAACCAAATTTGGAGGAAAACATGTTGAGCATTCCAAAGTATGAAGGTATTATTTAGATATTAATGGTCTATTACAACTTCCTTGAAGGATATATGTGCCACTGATAGAGGAATCACAAACTTTGATCCTACGTGAAGCTCATCAAGGTATGTGCATGGTGCATTTCAGTGTTAAGAATATGAGTACAAACTTGAAACTACCATTCTTGTTGAGAAGGATAACGAAGAAGATCATACATTTTATGGCAAGGTGTTTAGAGCGTCAACAAGGAAAGGCTGAACATAGGAATATGATAGGAGTATTGAAATCTAATGTAAAAATAGAGTCTAAATGGGAATTTTTTTTATGGACATCATTATGGTACTTCCAATGATGACAAGGAGACATGATTATATTAATTTGGTGGTGGAAACATTGACCAAAGGTTCTCACTTCATATCAATCAAAACTAGATATTAGGCTCTTGGGATAGCCTAAGTATTTATTGAAAATATAGTGAGATTGCATGGTGTACCAAAGAATATTATCTAAAGTAGGGGAGTGGTGTTTACAGAAATAATCTAGACTAAATTCAAAGATACCTTGTGGACCCAATTAAACTTTAGCACCACTTATCATCCTGACACAAAATTTATTGTCACAGCCCTTCAGGGTTCTAAATATTATAATTTGACTTTTAATGCCAAATCATAAAGTGTCTCCAAAAATCCCAATATTTCGAATACATAAAGCTAAAAACTAGTCCTCAAGTTGACTACAAGCTTTCCCCTTTCAAACTTTATCCAAAAGTCCAAAAACTAAGTTCCCTTCCGCCTTACTGGAGGGTTATATTTATACAAAAATGGGGTGACACTACACTTGATCGGGTGCTCAAGTTTATGCTCAAAAAATCAAAGCATCAAATTTTTGCTAAACTCAACCTTAGATCAAATATCTCATCATTCTATTTCCAACAGTGTGAATGACACTCAAATCCGAGCTCGTATGCAGAAGTTAGAGCAAGTCAAAGTTCAAATTTGACTTTCTTACATGGTAGGGTTGGATGATGTGGCAAAGTCCTTTAATGAATGAGGAGGTGCCAAGTGGTAGGCCACCATTTTCCCTCACATATCGCAAATCTCAATCGTAGGTAGGGAGATGATACATAATCGCCCACCAAGAAGAGAAGGGATGCGATGCGATAAATCGCAATCACACATCCGTGAAGCGAGTGAAGCACTATAGAATCGACCCCGACAAGTAGCAGGTTGCGATGCGATATCACAATCACAAATCACAGTTATAACCTGCAGAAGGCAGAGTCCCACATTTTATTATCACCGATTCACCACTGATTTTGATTTGTTATGAGATCTCGGATGTGATAAGTTATGCATTCTGGTTAATAATCTCGTCGGGTCCAAAAGTATCACAATCGCTCAATCGCCTGTTTTGTTCACAAGAGAATAAGACCATTGGGTTCTTCCACCGATTGTGATATGCAATAAATATAGTCAGTGTTGACACATTATGGCCCATCGCAGAAGGAAATTTTTTCCCAGTTAACGGATTTTAGGCCGAATTTGATGGTTAGTGGCTGGAAAAGGGGAATTTGTTGAGCAAATTATGGGAGCCAAATTAGGTGGAAAAAGAGTCAATTCTAGCAGTTTTGTCATCTTGAACTCATTGAGATAGGTTTCAGAGGCATTTGAGCATAATAGAGAGGCCCAAGCATTGGAAGATGGACCAAGGAGATGTAGCACAAGAGGGGTGACCTCCTAATCAAATCTATGTGTTGTTTGTTGTATTATGATGTCTTTGTTATTATTTTGTTGTTGTTCAGCATATGTTTTATGTTAAATTGTTTATAACAATTACATAAGAAACTCTCATGGGAATTAGTTAATTAATAAAAAATGGTTAATGCTTAAGCACTTGATAAGTAAATGATAAGCATCTTGGGTTTTATTCTGAATGGGGAATTAGCACAGCATTACTAATATGCTCAATTTCAGATCAAGTTGATATCAGAGCACTAGTTTTTGCTTACTAGATTTTCTTGTGAAAAGAAGGATTTTATTGTTTGCTATTTTTGTGTCATACTAACAAGGGTAAAACTCAAAAGAGGTGAAGGAAATATGGTTTGAAGCCCTAAAGTTGGGTCAATGGGGAAGAAGATCAATATTGCCACAATCCCCAACACTAGTTCAACCTCATGTTGTAGTTTAGACTCCAGAGATCATGTCTCATGAAGGAGAACCTACAAACATGATAGAAGATGAGAAGACCTTCAGAAAGGTTTTCTTTGATATGACAGAGATGGTTAAGGTCCTCTATGAAGAGAGGAATATTAGGTTGCAAGGAGAAACTTCCAAACCTCCCAAAGGACAAGGCTCTTCAGGAGGAGGTAATGGAAAAGGAGGTAATGGGGATGGACACAAACTTGCACCCTCTCCACCATCTTCTTCATCTTCTTCTTCACAAGTATCTCCACATTCTTCCACTAATACAACCCTTACTCATACTCCTCATCATTCTTCTAAAGGAGCTAGAAAATCACCTCTACTTAAACTAGATGTTAAATTCGAGTTGCCTATGTATAATGGTGAAGTGAATGCAAAGAAGCCTGATAATTGGATTCATGAGTTGGAGGTGTATTGTAGAATTTAGAACCTTCAATAGGATGATATCAAAATTCAGTTGCCTTCATTGAGAATGGAGGGTGTAACACTCATTTGGTTGGAAGCATGGACTCAAGATGAGATAAAAAAACATGGTAAGATCTCTATTACTTGGTTTGATTTCATTGTTGCTATAAAAAGAAAATTCTTCCCTTTAGCTCATATGCAAAAATCTATCATGAATTGGAAAAATTTTAGACAGTTAAAAGGTCAAAATGTGCAAGAGTATACTTAGGAGTTTAAGAGAAGAGCTCTTATGCTAGGAATAGACTTGCAGTCACAAGATACTTTGCTGAAATACATAGGAGGTTTGCATAGCTATCCTCGAGACACCATCCTTATGTTTAATCCCATGAATCTTGATGAGGTCTGTGTTCAAGCTACACACCTCGAAGAAAGAGGGAAGAATCTACAAGAAGAATTCATTCTAGAGTGGTGAAAAAGGAAATAAATATAAAGGAAGGCAGAAGAAAAATGCTTCTTTTAAGGAAGAAGGGGAGAAACCCATATGCAAGAATTGTTCCAAAGAGGACCATGATGAAGTGCATTGCTGGAAACTTCATTCTGAATTAAGACCCAAGAAATCTAACAATAAAGGGAAACATAAGACAAATGTTGTTGTACAACAAGACTTGGGTTCTGACTCAAGTGATGACACAAAGATTGCAGCCACAGTCACTAAAGGAAAATCCGTGGAAAAAAAAAGGAAAGAGGAAGCCGTGACAAGAACCAGTGCAAAAAATAACTCCAACAATGCTTCAAATCAAGAAAACAAAATTGAGTTGTTCCATATAAAAGTTATTTCCAAACACACCAATATTGATACGTTGTTTGACAGTGGATCCCAGGAAAATTTAATTTCTACAGCCTTGGTTAAGAAGTTGAATTTGGAAATTCCTCAGATGCCATATCCGTTGGGTTGGATAACCAAGGATGCAAATATCCAAGTCACAAGGAAATCCATTTTCGGGTTTGCTGTTCTTGTGAATTTCTTTGATGAATTCGAATTAAATGTAGTGCCACTGGATATTTCTGGAATTGTGTTGGGAAGCCCGTATCTGTATGACTGGAAAGCCATTTTCGATAGATTTGAGAAAAAATATCATTTGTTCAAAGATGGAGTGGTGTATATTGTGAGATACCATCATAGAAAGCTTAATCTATATTTAGCAAGTGTAGGGAAAATAAAGTGACTCGTCAATTCGAACAAGAATATCGTGCTCCTTATGATTAAGAAGAAGAATGACACAAAGTGTGAATCCTTTGTAGGCTATGACGTGAGGCTGAAAGCTGAATTGGTTGATGTGGTAAATGAATATGGATATATGTTTCAAGAACCAAATTTATTGCCACCGAAAAGGGGAATTCAACATGAAATTTAGCTACAACAAGATTGTCCACTCCCAAATATCGATATTTATCGAATCTCGATTCTGGAAAGTTTAGAAATTAAGAAACAAGTCCAGGAATTGTTAGATAAAGGTGTAATTCGTCCCTATACTTTGCCATGTGGTTCACAAATTCTTTTGGTACCTAAGATATATGGAACCTAGTGCATGTGTGTAGATTATCGAGCTTTGAATAAAAGTACCATAAAGAATCAATACCCACTGCCCATAATAGATGATTTGCTAGATCATTTGAATAATGCAAAATATTTCACTAAATTAGACTTGAGAAGTGAATATCATCAAGTTAGAATAGCTAAGGACGATATTTGGAAGACTTCTTTTAAAACCAAACAGGGATTTTTTGAGTGGTTGCTTATGCCTTTAGGTATTTGCAACACTCTAGCTACATTCATGAGAGTTATGAATGATGTTTTAAGATCCTTTCTTGATGATTTTGTAATTGTATATTTAGATGATATTTTGATATTCAACAAATCATGAGATGAACATGTGAAGCATGTAAGGAAAGTGTTGGATGTCTTGAAAAAAGAACAATTATTTATGAAGATGTCTAAATGTGAATTCGGGAAAAATTCCTTAGTGTATTTGGGCCACATAGTTGGAGGAGGTGAGTTGAATATTGATCCCTCTAAATTTTTGGTCATTGTGAATTGGCCAATATCGAAATTAGTCACAGAAGTAAGGCATCTTCTGGGAGGAGCACAATATTGGAGGAAGTTCATTGTCAATTTCTCTTCCATAGCAGCTCCACTACATGCTTTGATGAGCATGAAGGTTGTCTTCCAGTGGGAAGGAAAACAACAAAAAGAATTCGATGCTTTAAAATAAACGATCAGTTCAACCCCAGTTTTATCATTGCCTGATTTGAAACAACCATTTGAAATATAGATAAATGCAAGTGACTATGCCATGGGTGCAATTATTTTATAACATTGTAATCCCATTTCATTTCATTCTGTGATTTTTAATGGTGTTGTTATGAACTATCCTACATATGATAAAGATCTTTACGCATTGGTGCAAAGTGAAGAAATGTAAGCATTACTTAATGGGAAAAGAAAACATTATTCACACCGATCATCAACCTTTGCAATATCTGCAATCTCAAAAAAAATTGCAGCAATCAAGGAACTTTCGTTGGATGACATTCTTACAGCAATTCCACTTTGTAATCAGGTACGAGAAAGGTATTTATAATATAGTTACTAATATTATTTTTAGACAGGTTGTTAATGTAGAAATTTTACTCAATAATGAAAGTTATGTTGAACAAGAAGAACATTATGCTGAATTTCAAGAGGTATGTTCAAACTTGAGTCAAGGCCAGGAAGTTAAGGAATTAGACTACCATGTAGATGATAATCGATTGTATCACTTGGGAAAACATTCAGTTCCATAGGGAGAGAGAGTAAATGTCATAAGGGAAGCACACACTTCTCTTATTGTTGGACATTTCGGTGTAAGTAAAATAGTGGCAAATATTCAGAGGTATTTTTACTGGTTTTGTATCCTTGAAAGTGTGTCACATTTTATTAGAGACTGTTCATTATGTGCAGTCAGTAAGCCTACTAATAGGAAACTAGGATTGTACACACCAGTTCCAATGCCTTCATGTCCATGGGAGAGTGTTTCTATGGATTTTGTAGGAGGTCTTCCTTTATGAAGAAGAGGTCATGATTATTTGTATGTAGTTGTGGATATGTTCAGCAATATGTACATATTAATTCCTTGTAAAACATAAATTACAGCTGAACAAACAAGTCAACTTTTCTTTCAAAATGTATGGGTTAATTTTTGATTACCTACTTATATTGTAAGTGATCGTGATTCCCGATTTGTTGGGAATTTTTGGTCAAATTTATGGAACTTGATGGAAACTAAGTTGAAGAAAAGAACAATCTTTCATGAGCAAACAAATGGTCAAATTGAAGTGGTTAACAGGACAGTTATTCATTTGCTAAGAGGATATTGTAGCAGACATCCTAAGTCGTGGGATGAACAGTTGCATTATATTCAGTATGCTTACAATCGAGCAAAACACTCTTCTACTCTAACTTCACCTTTTGAGGCATGTCTTGGTTATTTGCGTAAATTGCCTTTGGATTTAATCTTTGAGAAATATGTAGTTGTAGATGGACATAGAGACATAGAAAGAGAAAAGTAATTCATTGAGAAAATTCAGTTAATTCACCAAATATTTCAAGAACAACTAGAAAAGAGTCAAGTAAAGTATAAGGCAAGGCATGATAAGCATCATGTGGATCATTGGTTTCAAGTGGCTGATAAAGTTTGGCTTTACATTAGCATGGAAAGGCTTCAAGGTGAAGGTAAAAAGCCGAAACCAATCCGTTATGGTCCATTTAAAATTCTGGAAAATATTGGTAATAATGCTTTCAAGCTTGATTTTCCTTCATATATGAAAATTTATTCCGTTGTTAATGTTGAATTTGAGATTGTATGAGCCTACTTTGATTGAAGATCAAGGAGAAAGTGTAGAGATTCCATCAATTGAAGATTTTTCTCCAGAATTTCTTGATGATCTTCAGTAAGATACCATACTTGACAGAAGAATGAGGTCCTCAAAGAGGGGAAATATTGATTATCTTCGAGTGTGTCTCAAAGGTACAAGTCCATCAAAGGCCAAATGGATTAAAGAGGGGAAGGTGAGGTAATAGTAACCTCATATGTTCAATAACTGAATATAATCATTTGGAGTCCAAAAGGCCTCCAGTGGGCAGGAGTGATCAAGTGCTCAAGTGTCAGAATTTTGTTAAACTCACATTCATATCAAAGAGCTCATCATTTTGATTCGAACGGTGTGAATGACACTCAAATATGAGCTCGCATGTAGAAGTTAGAGCAAGTAAAAGTTTAGATTTGACTTGCTTACATGGTAGGAATGGATGATGTGGGAAGGTCCTTCATTGAGTGAGGAAGCGCCAAGTGGCAGGTCGCCATTAGCCCCCACATATCAGAAATTGCAATCGCAGGTAGGGAGATGATACCAAATCGGCCCCTGAGCACAGAATGGATGCGATGCGATAAATCGAAATTGCACATCAGTGAAGGGAGTGAAGCACTACAGAATTAGCCTCGACAAGTACCAGGTTGTGATGCAATATCGCAATCGAAAATTTCAATTGCAACCCGCAGAAGGCAGAGTCCCGCATTTTATTACCGCTGAGCCATCGTCGATTGCAATGTGGGATGGGATCCTGCATGGGATAAGTTATGCATTCTGGTTAATAATCCCATTAGGTCCTCCAATATTGCAATTACACAATCACGCGTTTTGTTCACAAGACCATATCACCATTGGGTTTTTATGTTGATTGTGATATGCAATAAACACATCCATTGCTCACACATTATGGCCCTCCGCACGGTGAAATTTTCACCCAGTTAGCGGATTTTAGACCAAATTTGATGGTTGGTGGCTGGAAAAGGGGAATTTGTTGAGAAAATTGTGGGAGAACTTGGAGAGGTCATAACTTCTTCAGTTCTTATCCAAATTAGGTGCAAAAAGAGCCAATTCTAGCAGTTTTGGCTATTCTAAACTCATTGAGACATGTTTCATAGGCATTTGAGCATTTTAAACACATTATCATTGTAATTCTGAGCATAATAGAGAGGCCCAAGCATTGGAAGCTGGACCAAGGACACGTAGCCCAGGAGGGGTGAACTCCTCATAAAATCTCTCTGTTGTATTTTGATGTTCTTTGATTTTATTTTGTTGTTGTTCAACATATGTTTTATGTCAAATTGTTTATAACATTTACATAAGAATCTCTCATGGGAATCAGTTAATTAAGCAAAAATGGTGAATCCTTAAGAACTTGATAAGAAAATGATAAGCATCTTGGGTTTTATTCTGAATGGGGAATTAGCACATCATTACTAATATGTTCCATTTTAGATCAATACCTTCCATGAATTTTCACTTACACTCATTTCTAATCTATAATTCACTATATTTTCTAATTTTGTTTTACTTTTACATAATTAAATAGAAATCTGAAAATAACATTTTGAAAAAAATAAACATCTAACTTAGGCCCAACCAAAAAATTGATATATTACAATTGTAACTCTTGGGTCACATGAGTGTGTCAAGCCTTATAATTTGTTGCAATTTCTAAATATTTTCAGTAAATCAAGCCTTCATTTATGACTTCATATCCAAATGTGTTTGGTGCTATCATCTTCAAGTCATCTTGGATCCAGTAAAATAATAAAGTGAGAATGGTATGCAACATAGTGGGCTACATTAGTTGTTTTTCCAATGCTTTCTTTGTTCAATTTGTATCATTATCCATGAGTGGTAGTTGTCATGCAAAATCATTGCATTTATTTCATGTTCAATATCTTACTCAGGTCTCACCTCTCCTTAGCCTCCCATGAAAACTAACCAATGAGATTTTACTAGTCTCTTCATTATGATGTGATGCTATTAATACTTGATCATTTTTATTATCACAACATTTTCAAGATTTTCTGGTGCTCGGATGACGAGTCTAATTACAACGTATCTCTTGCTCAATTGAGCTCATATTTTTGGATAATGCCTCTGGTGAACTGGGATGTTCCATACTCCATAGACAAATTATATCAATGGACAACAAGATGTTTTTGAGTTGCACAACTTTCCCTTTGGTTTCATTTTCTATTTAAATCAATATAGTAAAAACATTTCGGAGTTTCCCTAGTTCTTGGTACAATTTCTTCAAGACGTCCTCTAGTGATTTATTTATCTCAAATGTTGCACTCTGATATTATTTATCATAAGAGCTTGAATATGAAAAATGTTTGTTTTCTTTCCACAACTTTTCTATTTCTTGGTGGGATTTCTTCAGGCTCATATCTTGCTCTTTTACCTTTTCCATCAAATGTTCAATATTCCTTTTTGTTTTCAAGCAAAAGGCAGTCCCAACTAAGGCTATGGCCAATGGATTATCTAAAGTGTTAGACACATTTTTTCTTTGCATGGTATCTGAGATGAAATTTGGTAGTTGTTGATTGAAAATTTTCTTTCTCTCCTGGACAATCCAATTAGTTTCCTTGTCAAAGAAGATTTTTTCCAATTTCATAACTTGATTGTTATCACTTTAACTTATTCCCATCTCACTAATCAGAAAATGGTCTTGCGTTAATGATCTTGAATCTGAGATTGTCAGATCTATGTCTTATTGAAAAGTAACTAGGTTCGGTCTTCAAAATGACATATGTAATTGATGAAAAGAATAAAAATAAAATTATTATTGTAATTATTGTCTCATGAGTTTCATGAGAAACGAATTTTATTTTAGTATGACTCCCATTGTGAGTCCTTAGGTTTTTTCATAAAATCAATTTGAGTCTATGTAATGGATGATGGACCCTTATTGGGCATATTACACTTATGCAAGATTCAATAGAAATGTCAAGTAGACCTCCAAGCCAAGCACAAGGAATCCCTCTTCAAGTCAACATCAAATGAATTAATTAACTCCTCCAAACATTCATGCTAGCTTAACCTCTTCATGCTAGATTATTACAGTGGCAAAGAATTATAAATAGGGTCATCTGAATTTCATTTAGACACAGATTTTCAGTCACCATGTCTGAAGAAGAAAGTGTGAAGTACAACAGAAAAAAGAGTCGAGATAGGGTAGCCACGAAAGTGTGAGGTCTGAAATTTAGGTGTAGAAGAAAGTGTTGAGAAAGGGTAGCCAATAAATTGTTAAGTCTGAAGCCCAAGTGCAGCAAAAAGAGCCAAGAAAGGGTAGTTGATAAAGCATGAAGTCTAAATCCTTGTTGTAATAGAAGAGGGTCGAGACAAGGAAGGTAAATTCTAGAAGGAATACCAAAGGTTTGAGGCTAAAGAAGATTGAAGTGGAAGATGAGCCAAGAAAAGTAAAGGAGCAGAAGGTTGCTTGTCATTGTAAAAAAACAGAAATTGTGTCTTGGTCTTGGAGTGGAAAATAGGTCAAGGGTCTTGTTCATGGTATTCACCAATTGGAATCTCTATAAGAATAACTTGTGTGTGCTTTCCTCTAAAAGAGTGAGAGATTTTAGCCCCAGATGGCAGCCTATATTTTTTGTCTCTTCTCTCTTTATGGTCTATGCATTGGTAGTTGTTTGATGAAGAAGAACACTAATAACCTACGTAAAAGAAGATCCTAATATAAAGAAGTAAAAAACACTCACAAGCATTTACTAATAAAATAGAAATCACTTAATTGATATGCCCTAGATATATCAACATGGTATGAGAGCTAAGGTGACTAAGTCAAGGAAGGGCATATTATCAAGAGACACTCAAGGATCGAATCTCAAGGAAGGCATGAAATCAAAGATCATCTTAAAGTCAAAGGAAGCATCATATTTCTAGATAAGGGAAGTATACAAAGAATTATTGGGATTGTCATCAAGAGGGAGGGAGAAAAAGCCCTACATCTACTCAAGAAAAAGTTTTTGAAGACTATTCATCCAAAGGAAGCTAGTTCAAAAGGAAATATTGTCTAACTCTCTATAGGATGAAGGATCATTCTTGAAGAAAACTACCTTCTATTGATGCGGCGAATTTTTGGTATGCCAACAAGGGGAACTAACCCGACCATAGGTCCTAATTATATCTTCTTTCATTTGGGGTGGCTATTTCCAACGGGTTTTAAAGGATCCCGTAAACTGTTATAGGTGTTGAAAGATTGTTCCTCGGAGGAAGACTTCAATTAAATCAACAAGAGAAATAGCTAACCTATATATATTAAGTCCTATCTATACTAATATTAACTATTTTAATCTATCCTGAAGTAGCATAATGAAAGATATTAAACATCATATATATAGATTCCAAGTCCAAATGAATCAAAGACTGGTTTACAGATGAACAAGGCTGTATTAAATCTTAATTGCAATCTAATTACTCATACAGGAATACACATTCCTTTCCATACAAATAAAACATGCAATTGATGTTTAACAAGGTTTCGAATCAGTGACCTCTCATGAATCAACCATGGTAACAAATTATATTTTAATAACCAAGACTAGTTACAAACTGTCTGTTCTCAATGTGCACAAAAACAAAAACATATATGTCCTCATGCCTATTGCAACACCTTGATTCCAAACATAAAAGAAAAAGGAAAATGAATCTTAACAAACAGGCTTATTCTTGACTGAAACAATATTCTTTATTCACATAACAAAATCAACCCCTCTTCTTCCAAAAAAAAAGTCCTCCCTCTATCTCTAGAGGTAATACTTATACAGCAAAAACTGGCCCTCTGTCTTCTCCCTGCCTTTCCACTTCCCTCCTCTTTTCAATATACAAATTAAAATATACAGGCGTAGAATCGATCGATGAAATGGATGACACGTAAAGGCCACATCTGATGGAGCATTTCATTTCCTAGGGAAATGAATAGATGCCAATTGAAAGGAGGAGGTATGCGTGTCATTTCTTCATGATAAGGCCTGAGACCACATAACCTTTGGAACACACAGGTAACACATGGAAACTTGACCGCCAACGCCTAAATCTGGATCTTTAAATAGAACACATCCGCATATATAAACTCTTCGGATCCGCTTATGCATATTTTACCCGGAGCCATACTTGACGCTTATGCATCTGTTCTTTGACCTCACTTGCCTTCTCTCAGTCCTCACCTGTAGAAAAAACCAACATCAACTATGCTTATGGAAATATGATAGAAATGCCCAAAAACACAAATCTTCCCTTCATTAAAATGTTTATAAAATCACAAGGAACAGACGTGAAATAATCGGCCCCTGGTTCACCCAAGGTTGTGATGCAATCATGTCGCAATCGCTCACTATAGCAAGAAATCACATGCAACATCACCCTTATCAGATTTTCCTTTGAAAACCCAGAGCACAACATTTTATCGAAATACACAAGAAAACACACAGTCGAACCATAAGGCTGGACTTCAAATCCTATACACCAAGATCTATAGTTATCGTCAGTTCTGCCATATGGTATCGCACCTTATGTATAAGCACTGGACTCTGCCGATTGCGATTTGTGATTGGGGAAGCGGACCCGAAAATATATGCGCTACGGTTAATAGTTCCGGCGGGTCCGCCATATGGGATTTTCCTTTAAAAAACTGGACTATAACATTTTCTCAGAATACACAGGAAAACATGGGAAAACCCGCGACTAGACCATAAGGTCATAATTCAAATATTATTGACCCAGGTCTATAGTTATCGTCGGGTCCACTAATCGCATCGCACCTTATGTATAAGCCTTTGGCTCTGCCGATTGCGATATGCGATAGGCTAGACCCAAAAATATTTATGTTGCCTTTAATAGTTCCAGCGGGTCTAGTATATCATAGTGAGGCTTATATATAAGCCTTGTGTTCCGCCGATTGCAATATGCAATTGGGGAAGCGGAATCGAAATAAAATGTGTTGCGCTTAATAATCCTAGTGTGTCTGCCATTCACGGAACATTGAAGCTTGGGCTTTGGGTCTTAACAAAGTGCAATGGTGATTTGTGATTAGAGGCCTGATCACATCGCATTTATTCAAGGGAGATAGGCCTTGCCCTTGATCAATGCAACCTGTGATATACAATAAAGGTATGCAACGAGGATGTGCGGAGATGTTAAGTCATGCATGCTTTGCAAAGCATTTCTATTATAAAAGAGTTATAATAGGAATAAAGATGCGGTGGAAGGTTTTGAGGGGTAGAGTGGGGGTGGTTATATGTGTCATTATATGGCACCATGAAGGTTTATGAGGATTGACAGAGTCCCAATGAAGGATATGAATGAAGTGCTAGACTGTGTTATGAATGAATCATGCAACAAAGATTTATTCAAAGGGGGTCTTGACCATTAAGAATTTAAGATTTGACTCGGCACCGAGTTAAAATCCTTGAGATAAAAATAGATCATTCGGAGATGTGAAATATCAAACTTCTAGGGGACCCATTCAAATTTGCTATCAGAGCATGTTTTAATAGGGTGGTGGTTGTGGCCACAACAAATGGAAAACCTTTGGGCGAACCAGTTATATCTGTTTCCAAATAAACCTTAGATCAATAGAACATCGGGGTGTTAAGATAAACTTGAAATGCAAACTATATAGATGGACAGGCATGGGTTCCACTTCAACATTAATTGCTTCAGGCGGGATAAAGACAAATAGCTTCTACTTACTGATAGGGTTTTGACAGGAATTCTCCAATGGTAGTATTATGGGATTTATTGACCCTCTTTTACCTATTTTCTACTTTCAAAAATCCTTTCGAGGCCATCACTGGTCTGTCAATACCTGTTTAGGTGTGTACCTCAGCTCTTTATCGCTCATCAAACTTGATGTAGATATGTTTATCTGCACTTTATGTAAGAATTTCAGTGCTATATTTTTGTATGATTGAATGGGGTGTAGTCATGGATCATGCCATATTTTTAAACTGCTTAAGCAAGGTTGGGCTTGTTGTGTCAACCGGTACTCTGAGCCCAACAATAGTCCCTACTCCAACCGGCTTCCCAAACAACCTGTCCTTCTAGATTGGCACAAGGACTCAAAATTTCGTTTTCTTTTAAACAATCCCTTCCAGTTTCAGGCACAAGGACTAGAGCACAATTGGATTTGCCATAGGGTATATGATAGTGAGCTTAGCCCATGAAAGGAGATTTACTTGTAGATGACAGGCATTTGAAAACTTAGTGTGGTGGATGGGACCAATGGAGAATGACTGCAAACCTTACAGGCAAGTATAGGCTAGGTCTGAGTGGGATTTTGAAAATGCAGCATTCTGCCATGCCAGTCCAGCTATGGTTACACATTTTTAGTTTTATAAAGATGCCCCAACATGTTCCAGGTATCTAGGTTATCAACATATCCTACCTAGTTCCCAATAAATGCTAATGAGTGGCTTTGATTTGAATTCCACCGCTGATTTTCCAGTTCTCATAGACTCATTTAATGTTTGCTTGATTTCCAAGGTAAAGATGAATTTAGGATTGGCAGACTCATCAGCAGGTTAATGAGGGAAGCAAAAAGATGAAGATAGTGAATGAGGGCAATCAGAAGAGGGTTATAAAAGGTGAAAATGAGACTGAAAGACCAAAATCAATTGACTGAAAGGACTGAAATTCAAAACAGAAGGAAAATAAACTTTGTGGAAAAAACAAGAATGGATAGGGCAAAAATATAACTAAGCTAATAGAAAAAATAAAAATGAATCCTAACTTACTTAAGAGGTAACCACCATGTGGTGGTTACTGGAAGTATCTCTTAAGATGTTGGCCATTAACAGGGATTTTTCTAGTTTCTCCCTGTAAAGTTTTCAATCTGTAAGTTCCCTGACCAATTTTTTCCTCAACTTGGAACGGGCCCAGCCATGAGTGTTGGAATTTCGTGTGTTTACCTTTTGGCTCATTCAACTTGTCCCATTTCAGGACTAGCTCTCCTACTTGGTAATATTTATCTCCTGCCAAATGGTGATCAAACCATCTCTTCATAATCATTTGGTGTTCTCTAAATTTATTTCTGGCTTTATCTCTCAATTCCTCCAACCTCACCAGTTGGTTGATGCTTTTTTGAAGTAAGGTTGAAGGGGTCTGCTATAAAGAGGGAAGGGTAACAATGGGAAGCAGGATGGCTTCTTGTCCATAGGAAAGGAAGTATGGGGAGTTTCCTAATGCTACTTTTGGGGTGACCCTATCAGCCCAAAGGGCGTTTTTTAGAGCGTTGTGCCAATTCCTTTGGTTGTCGGTGACAGATTTATGGATTATGTGGATGAGGTTTTTAATTGAGGACTCTACAACTCCATTTCCCTGGGTGTAATAGTTTGATGCATACCTTATGTGAATTAATTTATCAATAGCAAATTCAGTCAATTTCAATGATGAAAAGTAAGAAGCATTGTCAAATATGAGAGCGTCAAGGATGCCAAACCTATTGATAATAAATTTCTCAATAAATGCTATTACCTCGTCTTCATTTACCTTCCGAAGTGCGATGGCTTCGGTCCATTTGGTGAAGTAATTGGTCACCATGAGTATATACTTATGCTTCTGTGAAGATTTTGGAGTGATCTCGCCTATGACATCTAGGCCCCATTGCTGGAATGGGCGATAAATCATAACGGGCCTGAGGGGAACAGCTAGCTTTCTTTCTCGTCCTGTGGCAGTTTGACATACCTTGCATTTCTGAGCATAGGCATGTGAGTCTCTGAACACTATGGGCCAATAATATCTAGCTCTTAATATTTTGTGAGCAGTGGTCTCTCCACCATAGTGACCACCTGCTGGGTCATCATGCATTTCTTTCAAGACATGATCAGCATCATCTCCTTACAAACACCTCATCCAAACTCCATCATAATTTTTTCTGTATAATGTGTCATTGGCCAAGAGATACTGATTAGTTTTCAATCTGAGCGCTCTCCTTCGTGATACATCCATGTGCTTGGGACATGATTCCTATGTTAAATAAAAACATATGTCATAATACCATGACTCAGGGTCCAAAGGGACTTCTAACATTTCGTGCTCACACATCAGCATCTCATTAATCCATAGGGGCTCCTCCTTGAATTCTACTTGTGCATTCCGTATGCTCTGTTCTTTTGGTTCTTCGGACACCCCTTCTTTATCTGCTAAGGCTTCTGTTGCAAGCTCACACAATCCCTGCCCTCAAACTGTATTTGTCGGCTTAATCTTGAGGTCAGATTCTTGAAGGGCGGTTGTCCAATTCCCTCTCCCTTCACCCATTTATTTTTGCATGAAGAGGGCCCTTACAGCAGGATGGGGAACGCTTACTTTAGGCCTGGCCTTCAATAAATAAGGGTGGAAATTTTTTACGGCTTTAAAAACCACAAAGCCTTGTTTCTCCACATCTAGGTAGTTCAGTTTTTCTCCCTGAAGATTAGAGCTCATATAAGAAATAGGGACTTCATTTCCATCATCATTTTTTTGAGTGAGGATTGTAGCATATGAAACATCAGAAGCGAAAGTGTACAAGAAGAATTCCTTGTCAAAATTAGGGTTGACCAATGCAGGAGCTTCTGTGATGGCCTCCTTAATTCACTAAAATGATTTCTTAGTTTCATCGCTCCACCTATACACAACATATTTCTTCATCATTAGCTGCATGGGACGCACTATTTCTGCGAAACCTGATACAAATTTCCTAACGAAATTAATCTTCCTGAATAAAGATTTCTTTGCCCTTTTATTTGCACGGGTTGTATTCTCATGATGGTCTCTATTCTTTCGGCATTAATAACAATCCCTTCTTTAAAGAGGATGTGACCCAGTAGTTTCTCTTCTGTAACTATGAAAACGCTCTTCTTGGGATTCAACGATATTCCATACCTTCGGCATTTTTCGAAAATCTGTTTCAGGTGATAGATATGATCCCTTTTGTGATACGAATATACAGTAATGTCATCCACTTACACTACTACTGATCTGTTAATCAATCCTCAGAAATCTATGTCCATAGCTCTCTGGAATGTGGCACCTGCATTAATAAGTCCAAAAGGCATTTTATGATATGCGTAAGTGCCGAATTTAGTGTTTAAGGTTGTCTTAAGCTGATCCCCATTAGATACAAAAACTTGATTATATCCTGAAAATCCATCTAATAGGGACAACATTTTAGACCCAGAAATGCACTGAAGAATTGTTCCATAGAAGGGATAAGATAGTTATCTTTCTGTGATGCTTTTTTCAGGTTTCTGAAATTAATACATAGCCTGATGTATCCATTTTTCTTTCTTACTGGCACAAGATTGGCTACCCAGTGGGTGTGTTTGATCGGAACAATGATTTAGCATCCAGCATTTTGTTTAATTCTTTCTTCACCAACGGTTCTAAGCTTGGATGCATCTTAGGAAGCTTTTCTTAGTAGGGCTTAGCCGCCTTCTCCAAAGGAATTACATGTTGCATAACGCTGGTATCAAAGGTTTTTAGGTCGCCATATGTCCATGCAAAGACGTCCTTGTACTCTTTAAACAACTTAACAAATGCAGCCTTTTCTTGTGGAGAGCACCCCAAGCCCAAACTAACAGTTTTTGGGTCTTCTTTGGTTCCAAGGTTGATCAACTCATACTTCATGGATGAGCTATATGTTTTTCAGTTATTCGGCTTCTTAAATTTATCATGCAGGTCATACAAATGCTCCATCTTGACAACTGACTTGGGAATTATATTAGGTTGCTCCTTTTCCTCATCTTCCCTCTCATTCATAAGCCTGTCATGCTTTTTTTCATCAATGACTACGTTTTTGAATGTCTTCTCGCAGTTCAAGAACTCAAGGATTTGCTCGTCATCTTCGAACACCTACCAATTTGAGATGTTATCAGGCATGGATGGTCTAAAAATCAATTCAAAATAATATTTATTCTTCTTTAATCTAAGATCAAGAAAACGTTTTGCAGCCATACCAGCCATCAGATTGACATCTTGGTTTTTCCCTCGAGGTATGTATGTGATATTAAAAGAATCAAAACTTTCAATTAAACTCCATACCTCATGTTGGTATCTTATCAGGTGTGGTGAATTGCAATGTATCCTTTTCCTTACCTAGTCCACAATTATCTACGAGTCACCAGAAACACTAAGATTTTTTACCTTCATATCAATAGATTTTTTCAAGCCATGCAACAAGCCTTCATATTCTATCGCGTTGTTGGTGCATGCAAAATCCAACCGGCTGGCCATCAGATGTTGGTTCCCTTCCGGGTCAATGAGAATGCTCCCAGCACCTGCACGTTCAAGGTAGTTCTAGCCATCAAAATAGAGTGTCCAAAATATAGAGTCTAATGTTACATCAATTGAACTGATTTCTACGAAATTAGTTCTATCATCTACTATATTACAGGGTGGCTCATTAGTTGGACTACAGGGGAGAGCTTCCAACTGTGTTTTTCTTGCTGTTTCTTCAATTGTCTCCGCATGGAATTCTCCAAAACAGGTTTCTGTGGCACAAACATTTAAACTATAATTCCCAAGGATAGCGTTGGTAAACATTACAGGTTCATTGGGGCCATTTAGTTCCATCACCACATACTTCATGTATCTTTCTCGATCAACTCTCAGCATATCACCTTTTCCCTTCTGAGGTAGCAAGAGATGGGACTAATCAGTTGAGAAATATCCATTCTGTTTTGTTGACCAGTCCCTACTAAGCAGCATTCCATAAGAATCGGGTATGTCGACTACAACTATGTCAATGACTTGTGTGTATTATGGTTTAGTAGCCATCCCAATCAACACATATTTCAATTCCCCAATTACTCTCACATTTTCCCTCTCCAATTTCATAATTCGAGTTCCAGTTTTCTCGGGTATCGCATGAAGTTTTTTAGCAACAATGTAAGGAATAACAGTGGACGAGGCACTTGAGTCTACCAAGAAATTGTGTACGTTCATGCTGAAGATTTCAAATGAGATAAGGAAAGGTGGAGTCATGAATTTTGATTTCCTTCCTATCATGGCCACACTCACATCTTGGGGGGTTCGATTCATTTTTGATAGAGTGGCTTCCATAGCTGGTGGTGTTTGGGCTGTACTATAAGTACTGATAGGTTTGGATGTTGACTTCTTGGTTTGGCTACTTAGAATGCTGGGATATTTGAAATTTCGTTCATTCATAGATTTCAACAACAAATCTCTTTGCTGCATTAACTTTAACAAATCGAAGTATGTGATATTAGCTCGAGATTTATTAAGATCATCCACAATATTGTAATCGATGTTGTAAACAGGGTAGGGCAGAGGAAACATACCGGTTTTGCCATTCTTAGGTGGGATTTTACGATTTTGAGTCGCCTTCATTGCATTCAGAGATGTATTCTCTTTCTCTGGATAGTTTGCAACTGGAGTATTCTTGGACTCACCACTAGGTCTACCCTTCTCAACAAGAACTTTGGGAGTGGATTCCTTCAAAGGGCGAACATCTTTCTTTGTCTGGTATACGGGCTTCATCACGCCTGCAAGTGGCCCTTTACTTCGTGTGTGGATTTCATTAGTGTGGATTTCTGCCATACTATCTCCTTCGTCATCATCGTACTCATTTGTATAGAAATCCCACGGTACATTGATTTGAGATTCTTCATCCAAGGGCTCTTCTACTTGGTATTCTTCCTCATTTTCTTATTCAAGCTCCGGCTCCACTATAGGTTCTTCATTGTTAAGGAGCGATTCGATAAGAGCCAGCTCTTCCATGTTTAAATTCCCTTCATTGGGTGGAGCAGGCAATGCAATTTGACCGTGACCACCTTCTGTCTTCTTATGATAGAAACATTTGAAAGTTTTTTTGTTGTTATAATCTCCTCCATTCCCATTAGTACTCTCTCCAGAATTCCTTTTCATATCGATGACTGTGTTTGTCAATTTCTTAATGATCCAATGCAAACCTTCCACATATGTGGTGTCCCTTTCTTTTCCCTCAGCCACTTTGTTATCACTCCCATTATTCTTCTTGGATGACTGAGAGGCTTTCTTTCCTTCAGTCGTCTGATGACATGTTGTGAGACTCATGATTTCATTCTCGACTTTTATTGCTTCATCAACAACACATTGTAAGGTTTGTGCATTACTTCTCTTGACCCACATCGCAGTAGGGATAGGGAGAGAAGTGATGTAGAATTCCATGAGCACCTCATCAGTAAGTCTAGTGTTAGCCAAGATTTTGTTGAACAAAGTGTTGAATTAGATGTTAAAATCCTTGACCTTTTCTTTGGCTTCCATTTTTAGACAGGATAGTTCTAAAACTAAGGCCACAGGTGTTTTTTCATCACCAAACATGTCTAAGAAGGCCTGCTAAAAGGCACCCCATGAGGTGATCGATCCTATTCTCAAGTTGATGTACCATGTGGAAATTGTACCAATCAGTGTAAAAGGGAAGAAGCGACAAACTAAATCCTCATCAGCTACCCCCAACATGTGCACAGCTAGAAAGAAAGAGTGAATATGGTTATCAATAGTCTCCCCACTCAAGGTCGAATTTAGGCAATACTCTTTCTACATTCTTGGGTAAGGGATGTTGTTGCCCAGGTATCGCTACGACATCCTGTGCAAGTTAGGGAGGGAGTGCTCCTAGAGGAGGTGCGGGTTGATTCCCACTTAGAGGAGGCAGATTCCCACCTGGAGGAGGTGGTAGAGGCAGATCCCCACCTGGAGTGGGAACATTAGCCATATTATGGATAGGGAGGTTCTGGTTGAAGGTCTCCTCTGGGCATACTTTGTTAGGATTTCCAAAATTGGGCCAGGAATTACCTTCAGAGAGTGGATCCTTAGGAATTTCTCCCCAAGGAGTTTCGATACTTTGTAAGGACTCTAGTACAATATCTTGAAGAAAAGGGGTTGCATATGTCTCTTCGTTTATGGGACAGATCCTTGGCTTTCTTTTAGCTATTGGAGGTAAAGATTAAAAGATGGGGATCTGAGATAGGGAATGAGTGTAAGCACAAGTAAGTACTCTGACTGGTTCTTCCTGAATGATAGGTACTCCCACAGTCTCTCTTCCTTGTGTGACCCAAACATGGGACTTAGATTTCCTTCCTCTACTTCTTTGAAATGAGGCTTTTCGAAATGGGAGGAGGGATCTTTTTGAACCTTATTATCCATGCATTAATATTTTTGAATCCATGCACGAAATTTATAGATGAAATCATCAAAATCTATGGACAGTGGTTCAGTCCCTCCTTCTTGTACCAATTTGTTGACACGACGAATTTTCGTTATGCCAACAAGGGGAACTAACCTGATCGTAGATCCCAATTAAATCTACTTTTGTTTGGAATGGCTAGTTCCAATAGGTTTTAAAGGATCCCCTAAACTGTTATAGGTGTTGAAATATTGCTCCTCGTAGGAATACTTCAATTAAATCAACAAGAGAAATAGCTAACCTATATATATTAAGTCCTATCTATACTAATCTTAACTATTCTAATCTATCCTGTAAGAGCATAATGAAAGAGATTAAACATCATATATTTAGATTCCAAGTCCAAATGAATCAATTACTGGTTCACAGATGAACAAGGCTGTATTAAATCTTAATTGAAATCTAATTACTCATACAGGAATACACATTCCATTCCATACAAATAAAACTTGCAACTAACGTTTAACAAGGTTTCGAATCAGCAACTGCTCATGAATCGACCATGGTAACAAATTATATTTGAATAACCAAGACTAGTCACGAACTGTATGTTATCAATGTGCACCAAAAAAAAAACATATATGTCCTCATGCCTATCGCAACACCTTGATTCCAAACATAAAAGAAAAAGGAAAATGGATCTCAACAAACAAGCTTCTTCTTGACCGAAATAGTCTTCTTTACTCACATAATAAAGTCGACCCCTCTTCTGCCAAAAAAACGTCCTCCCTCTATCTCCGCAAGTAATACTTATATAGCGAAGACTAGCCCTCCGTCTTCTCCCCACATTTCCACCTCCCTCCTCTTTTCAATATACAAATTAAAATATACAGGCGTAGAATCGATCGGTCAAACGGCTAACATGTAAAGGCCACATCTGCTAGAGCATTCCATTTCTTGGGGAAATGAATAGATGTTGATTGAAAGGAGGAGGTATGCATGTCATTTCTTCATGATAAGTCCTAAGACCACATAACTTTTAGAATACACAGGTAACACATAGAAACCTGACCACCAATGCCTAAAGAGGAATCTTTAAATAGAACACACCTGCATATATAAACTCTTTGGATCCACTTATGCATATTTTACCCAGAGCCATACTTGATGTTGATGCATCCGTTCTTTGACCTCGATTTCCTTCTCTCAGTCCTCGCCTGTAGAAATAACCAACATCAGCTATGCTTATGAAAATATGATAGAAATTCCTAAAAAAACAAATCTTGCCTTCATTAAAACGTTTATGAAATAAAAGGAACAAATGCTAAAGAATCAGCCCCTGATTCAGCTAAGGTTGTGATGCGATCATGTCACAATCGCTCACTGTAGCGGGCAATCACATGCAACATCAACCCTATCGGATTTTCCTTTGAAAACCCAGACCACAACATTTTATCGAAATACATAGGAAAACCCGCAACCGAACCATAAGGCCAAACTTCAAATCCTATACACCCAGATCTATAGTTATCATTGGGTCGGCCATATGGTATCGCACCTTATGTATAAGTGTTGGACACTACCGATTTCGATTTGCGATTGGGGAAGCGGACCCGAAAACATATGCACTACGGTTAATAGTTCTGTTAGGTCCGCCATATGGGATTTTCCTTTAAAAACCCAAACCATAACATTTTATTGGAATACACGGAAAAACATGGGAAAACCCACGGTTAGACCATAAGGTAGGACTTCAAATATTATGCACTCGGGTCCGCTAATCGCATTGCACCTTATAAGCCTCAGGCTCTGCTGATTGCGATATGCAATAGGTTGGAGCCCAAAATATATGTTGCATTTAATAGTTCTGGCAGGTCCAATATATCTTGGTGCACGTTATATATAAACCTTGGGTTCCGCCGATTGCAATATGTGATTGGAGAAGCAGACCTAAAATGAAATGTGTCGCGCTTAATAATCCCGACGGGTCCATCATTCGTGGAACATTGAAGCTTGGGCTTTGGGTCTTAGCAAATTGTGATTTTGATTTGCGATTAGAGGCCTAACCGCATCGCTTTTATTCATGAGAGATAGGCCTTGCCCTTGATCAATGTGACCTACGATATATAATAAAGGTATGCAATCAGGATGTGCAGAGATGATAAGTCATGCGTGCTTTGTAAATAATTTCTATTATAAAAGAGTTATAATAGGAATAAAGATGCGATGGAAGGTTTTAATGGGCAAAAGAGTGGGGGTGGTTATATGTGTGGGCATATGGCACCATGAAGGATTATGAGGATTTAAAGAGTCCCAATGTAGGATATGAATGAAGGGCTAGACTGGGTTATGAATGAATCATGCAACAGAGATTTATTCAAGGGGGCTCTTGACCATTAAGAATTGAAGATTTAACTCAGCATCGAGTTAAAATCCCTAAGATAAAAATAGATCATTTGGAGAAGTGAAAGATCAAACTTCTAGGGGACCCATTCAAATTTGCTATCAGAGCATGTTTTAATAGGGTGGTGGTTGTGGCCACAACACCTTCATAAAGAAAAAGTTGTATATCTTCTATATCATCATCAACATCAAGGAAGAAATAAGAAGAAGGAGAATCCTATCATGTAAGTATATTTATTTACACATCTGAATCTATCAAAATTTCTTTTTGCAAGGAAAGCAACAAATTGGTTGGGGCTTCAAACTATCTTGCATGGAAGAAAAGGAAAAATTTGAATCTCATGAAAAATTAGGTTATGAAACATGTCAAAGGTTCTATCACTAAACCAAGAGAGGAAGATGCTCAAGATCTTTCCAAGTATATGAAAGGGGAAGTTAGGGCTCAAAATATTCTAATAGAATCCATCAAGGATCCCTGCATCCCATATGTATCTAAACTTCAAACTCCAAAATAAATCTATGATAAACTAGTAGATTTATATTCTGTAAGCATTACTAGAGAAGAAATATCATTAAGGAAAGAAATATACAAGATGAATATGTCAAGGGAAGATGGAATAAAATCACACTTTATGAGGATATCTGAGATCGAGGATCAACTACAAGATTTGGGAGTAGTCATGCCTGGTAGAAAAATCATTACAGATATATTAAATGCACTACCAAAGGAGTGGGGCAACTTCACTTCAAGTATCTATGGGAAGAATGAAGCTACTCCATTCCAGGATCTATGGTCACTATGGAAGATTGAAGAATCTAAAATAAAGGCCAAACTTGATGTGGGAGAAAGTGAGAAAAATCAAGCCTATGCTGTAATGACTACAAGAAAGTGACAATTTGGAAAGTTTGGTCCTTAGAAAAAAAAAAATAATGTTGCTAAAATCCAATGCTATGTGTGTCAAGAATATGGAAACTACAAAAGAGATTGTCCTAAGATCAATAAGGAGAATAATAGATAAGAAGAGAAGAAGCTGATAACAGTGAATAAGTGGAGGAAGATGAAAAGAATAATTCCAAGATAGGGGAAGTAGGATATCTCTATTATGACTGAGATAGTATTCCTAACCTAAGCTCTTTTCAAATTCCTAACTCTTAAATTTTAATATATGGCTATCATAATTCACTAAATGGGATGCATCAAGGCATCATAGAAGCATTCAAATAAAGAGCTCAGGAAATCATCATAGAGAAGCATGAAATATGGTTAGAAACTATGGAATTCAAGGATATAGATCTTAGAAATATCATTGGAAACATAAGTGGCAAGGACATCTAGTACAAGGTTCATCATACATATGACAAAACAAAACATTTTCTTATGGGGATACTTTATATCCTTGAGATTATCTGATGGAATCTTCATCTAAAGGTTCGTCAATCAAGAGAGGAATAAAGTGTTTCATAAAAAATTCCAAACTTGTGTAATTCATGGGATGATGGTATGATGAGATAAAAGTGAAGCAGATATTGATGCTCTTTCAATCAAGGAAGTTGCTGCATGAAGTTTGGATAACCCAAAGAAAAATGAGTCATGTATGATTACATTTGATATTTTAGAATTCATGTCTTATGGTTGCATGTAACATGGATCAACGCTCTATCTTGAGAGCATGATCAAAAGGAAGGATCTCCTCCCTCGAAGAAATATAGGAATGGGAGTCATACATTCATTAGATGAAATCAACATAATATTTCCTCATATGAAGTATGAGTTGGTTGACAACAATTGAGGAACTTTGATTGGAACCTCCTCTGAATGAGATGTGTGATGAAAGGAAAGAAGATATCATGGAATATGCAACCATGGTAAAGGCTATCAACATCCGAAATACCAATAATATTTGACTAGGATATCTCCATGGAAGATATGAAGGCTTTGTTGAAGTCTGAAAAACAAAGAGACCCTTGAATATATATATATATATATATATATATATATATATATATATATATATATATATATATATATATATATCTTTGGGATATGTGTCGGTATGTATGCAGGATGTTGATGCAAACTAGAAGATGTCATTGTGAAAGACCATCACAAAGGTAATGTTGATTTTAATGTTCATTCCGTTATTTTTGAACATATATTTGGATGGGTTTATGCAGGGGTTCTGAGGGAAGATCTGTGGATATCTTCCACCATTGATGTACATGTAGTAGGATGAAATATCCTTATGTAAACATGGCATAAATAAAGAAGCATGGCATGAAGGAAGGCCAGATATGAACTGATGGATCACTTTCCGATGATAACATGGATGACTCATGGATAAAAGTTATGGATGGATGATGTGCTATGTAGAAATCCCAAACATGAAGACTCCTACATAACGAAATACGTTCATGACATTGTGAGAAGGAGTTCTTCAAGTAGTTGGTTGTCCCATTATCTTCCCCTAAGGAGCTACTATATGTCCCTAATTAAGAGGGATCCTGAAAACATGTTTCTTACATGGAAGAAACTTGGAAATTCCTTTGCCAAGAGGGAGCCTAGGTACATTCCTTTTGTAGGAATGAGTACATTCCTTTATTAGAATAGATATGTCCTCCCTAATTAATATGGAGAGATAGACATATCATTCTTGTCTTCAGTTGGGAAGATTGAATGAAGGATTGGGTAAGAATATAAAATTTGATTCTCTTTGAGGATGTATTAGTGCATCCATGATAAGAGTAGTCATTGAGGACCGATATTCTTTGAGGACTGGGAATCCAAGATAAGAATAGTCCTGGTGGAACACACCATGAGAACTCAGGTGGGTTATGTTTTGAGAGAGACAATGATGAGGGTGCCTTTACATCATTGGTCTCACCAATATTGTGCTCGGATCTTGTGGAGAGACATAGTTGTTAGTCAAGGCCTCTCTATGTGACAATGCTGGTTGATATGATGCTATACAGATGGGTTACCAATCCGACTATTTTTATCAGAAATTCTTCAAATTGAGAATGACCAAGTAACATTATGAAGACCTCCCTAGTCAAGAGGATGTGTTGAAAAGTAACTAGGTTCGGTATTCCTAATGACATTTGTAATTGTGATATTATGTAATTGATGAAAAGAGGAAAAATAAAATTATTATTGTAATTCTTGTCTCATGGGTTTCGAGAGCAAGGAATTTTATTTTAGTATGACTACCATTAAGAGTCCCTAAGATTGGTCATAAAATCAACTTGAGTCTATGTCATGTATGATGCACCATTCTTGGGCATATTACATGTATGTAAGAACAAATATAAATGTCAAGTGGCCCTCCAAGACAAGCACAAGGAATCACTCTTCAAGTCAGCCTCAAATGAATTAATTAACTACTCCAAATAGTCATGTGAGCTTAACCTATTCAAGTCAGCTTATTATAGTGGAAAACCATTATAAATAGTGCCATCCAAATTTCATTTAGACACAATTTTTTGGTTACCAATTTTGAAGAAAAATGTGTGAAGTAAAACAATAGAAAGAGCCAATATAGGGTAGTCGATAAAATGTGAGGTCTGAAGTTTAGGTGTAGAAGAAAGAGTCAAGAAAGGGTAACCAAAAACGTGTGAAGTCTAAAGCCTCAGTGTAGTAGAAATAACTGAGAAAGGGTTGTTGATAAAGTGTGAAGTCTAAATCTTAGTTGCAACAGAAGAGAGGCCGAGACAAAGGAGGTAATGTCTAGAAGGAATACCAAAGTATTGAAGCTAAATAAGATCGAAGTGGAAGAAGAGATGATAAAAGGAAAGGAGAAGAAGGTTGATTACAATTGTCAAAAAAGAGACTCGTTTCTTGGCCTTGGAGTCAAAAATAGGTCAAGGGTCTTGGTCTTGGTATTTTTCAATTGAAATCTCTATAAGAAGAATTTGTGTGGGTTTTCCTTTCAAAGAGTGAGAGGTTTTAGCCCTGAATGAAAGACTATATTTTGTGTCTCTTTTATCTTTATGGTTTATGAATTGGTAGTTGGTTAATGAAGAAGAACACTAATACCCTAAGTAAAAGAAGATCCTAATCTAAAGAAGTAAAAATCATTCATAAGAAATTACTAATAAAAGAGAAATCACTTAATTTCTATGCCCTAGATCTCTCAACATGCCCATGCAAGGAAAACAAAAATTGCCTACACTTTTCACTTCTTTTTCCTGTTGTTTTTCTAACATTGATTCCTCTTAGGATTCTTTTTCTATTCATTCTCTTTCAAGGCATTCTTCTTCATTCCTTTTCTTTCCTTGTTTTTGTTTTCTTTCTTATTATTCCTTTTTCAATATTTATCTTTCTTCCTTTGCCCTCTTTTCCACCTCCTCTATTTCCCTTTTATTTTTCTCTTTCTTTGACCTGAGATATTCTTTTAATTTCTTACTCTTTTCTTTCTTAACAACTTCCTTTTCTATTTCCCTTTTCTGTGTGGTTTTCCTGTCTTTCTTCCCTTTTGAAGATTCTCCTATTTTAGGATGAGAGTCATTCATTCCTCCCAAGGTTTCTATACAATTGTAACATTTTTTAATCCTTTTTTTATCTTTGGATATTTGAAACATGTAAGACAACTTTCATGTACATTTGGAACAATGTGTTGATACTACACCCTTTGGGTAATACCTATGGAAGTCTATTTCTCCAAACTTAAAATGATCTAGATCAACAACTTCTGCTTGTGCTTCTTTATAGTTCTTAACACCAAAATACCTACATAAAAGGAGTATGTATGCCATGGTTCCTTCTTTAATCATGCCTGCATGCCACTAACATTTGTTGTCACGTGATATGCAACTTCCTATAAAATTATCTTATTAGTTACAAATGATGGGATTTGGTGTGGTTGTTTCCACGAGCCAAATACTCTGATATATGTTGAATCTAGTGGAATGAACCAGTTAACAACTTCCTAAATTGCTTCCTTAGCACGATCTTACATGCATGGTGAGTCATGATCAAATAGATAAGGAAGAGTGGTGAGATGAAGCCTTCAACTATATTTGTATTTGATGTCATATATTGACTTTCCGACAACTTCTTGCAATAAATATGCATGGGCTGAATATCTTGAGTTAGAGACCTCCTCCACCCCATCATCTCAAACTCACATCTAGCACATATTCCATCAAGAAAGTAAGAAGCCATGTAAAATTAGGGCTTCTTCCCTTCTATGAGACTCTAAGCATCTTCCACATTGGCTTGAATAAATGCAATAATGATTTTTTCCCAATTAAAATTGACCACATCATGGGCACATGTTTATATGAGTGGGACCCAACGTTCATCAAAGAATTTTGTTGTTTCTTTTCCATATAGACTATAACACATGGATGTGACCATATGATATTCCCTCTTAAGTGAATTCATTATATATTTATATTCTAGCTTACTTATAAACTTGTTGGGGTCTTTTCATCAACTTCTTAGGATTTCCTTGTTGTTAAGATTAAATTTGTTGTACCAAGCCATTGAGAATTCCATCTGATGTTCTGGTAACTTGTACTACTCAACTATCTAGGGATATCTAAGTGTATAAATTTCATTACCATGACTATATTTGATAATCATATTTCTTGTATCAATACACTTGGGTATCCATTCTATGGTCTCACCACATGGGAATACTACCGGATGAGAATCCACTTTATGCATCCATGAATTCCTGACATTTTGGTACACCTCAATGTCTTCCTCCCCATCTGAATATTCTTTTATATTGAAAAAATGTAGATTTTTTACCACTCTAGATAAATTGACTTATCAATATAACACCTGGTATCAACATTGGTGGGCACTGATGCGATCATAATTTCCTCATATTCTTCCTCCACAAGGTCTTTCCTAGGTCCTCTCTTCGGAGGATCCATATCTTCGAATGATGATATGCTAAAATATTGAAAATCAAACAAGGCTAGAAGATCAAATATATCCATAATAATGAACAACTTTAAGAACTAAAAGTGAATTACGATGTAGTGGAAAATATCATTGAATTCTAAACCTGTGAGATGTGTTATGGTAGAAGGAAAAATATTATGCTACTAAATAAGATTGCATTCTGACAAAATTTGGTAATTCACCCTTCTGGAGATGTACTATGAAAAAACTATGTGGCACACCACTTAACTTCATCGCATGTTATGTAAAGTGATTGCATCATAGCACAACATTAAAAAAAATGTTATAAAAATAGCAATATGATGAAGTTGTGGAAAGAGGGGGAAATACTTCATATAAAAAAAACCCAATGCACATTGTGTAATGTTGGAGATTGTGGCACAGTTACAAAGTGAAATGAGAGCAAGTGTTGGATAAATAAGGGATCATCCACACACACACACAAACACACACATATATGTATGTATGTATGTATGTATGTATGTATGTATGCATGCATGCATTCATAGGGTGAAGAGTTGGATAGATGAATGGTTGCGCCAAAATATGGCAACACTTACAATTTTATGAAAAAACATATGTGAGAAGAGGATGTGTAACGCCAACCCGAAATGTTGCATGTTGGTGAAGCATGTGTGTTATAACTCCATATCGCATCGCACAAACTCAAAAGAAAAAATTGTGCCTCAAACCAGTGCAACATAAGTATGGAAGGAATACTTGTGACAATATATTACTCTTAAAATGAAATGGAAAAGGGACATGGAGGTATATATAGAAATTTAGCAAGGTAAGTGCATTAAATGTGCATTAATTGTGTTCACATATCATAAAGAGATTTGCAATCAAAGATCATGGATGCAATGCAATGTTCAAATTTTATGTATTTTCTAAGTTATAACCTCATGTTTTGTAGTTCAAGGGTAGAATATAGTCGTAGGGCCTTTGTCAAATCGATGCTTAGTTTTTTAGATGAGGAGACCCTAAATTTGCCTCTTGTAAAAAAAAATTAGGGTTGTTGTAGTTGTTAGAACACAATATCATATTCATATATATCTACTACATCCTATGTTTCATGGTGATGATTTATTCATTTGTACCCATAAAATCCAATATATGAGCATTAGATAATTTTCTACTATCGATCCCACTTTCATAGAATTTCCATTGTAGTAAAATAACATGGATGATGTCGATGTAAATGATTACATAACACTAGCCATTAAACAATAGTTAACACCATAAAATTTGAACAATACATTTAGTCAAATTGAATTGTACCTCACTATCAATACTAATGAAACTGATGGTTACACGAAAATTTAGGGGCTAATATTCGCAAGTGGGCTAATTTTCCATGTTTTTCCCAAGAAAAAAGATTCGCCAATTTTCAATTTTTTATAAAAGTTATTCACCCAAATTTTATAGTATAAAATTATTTTACCTAAAAAATCACCAAAAATTTATATAGAATATTATAAAATTATTATAGATCTAAGTATTTTTACAAAAAATATCCCCAAACATTTTACAATTTTCATATTAGGGACTAGTAAGATTCGCCAAAGCTTCTAAACTTTAACATAAATTTCCATCCTTAAAATTTTCCATGGATGGTTGTAGACACTTATGTTATTATGGCAAGGTAATATTGAAAAAAATTGGCTACTCATTATCATTAAGAAAGTCAAATCTAAGTTAGTTAAAACTTTAGGGTTTAGTTTATGCACTATTTCATAGTGATGAAAAAAATACGCATTCTATTTGGGACCTCCACATTTAAATAAAAAATAACTTTTCATATTTTCAACAAATTAATCTATTTAATTGAAAATCACCACCTTCTTTTCTTTGTAACCTCACAATATTTTATGGCAAAGATTCAATGTGATCAAATTTTCATGTTCTTAATTCTATGATTTCTCTAAGGGCATGGGATCCCAAAATTATTTGTGTATGAAGTAGAAAGAACCATGGAACCCTCTGTAGTTTACACATAATGTATATTTTGGTTTCCATCTCATTGGATAGTCATTTTGCTAACCAATACCTTCTAAGTCTAACCTAGAGACATGTTTTCTTCACTGTGACATGTAATTGGGAGGTTTGCAAAAGGAAAATGGGGGGTGGGAGGGCGGGGGAGGATTATGATATTAGAATGCATGAAAATAAGTGAGCATATTAGGAAAACAATGAAAAATGACTAAGTGATTGGATGATATGAAGATATATCTCTGCAGCCCCACATTCATGAAAAAATTATTGGGTTAAGGTAAAAATAATAATTGTAATAATGAATGGGAAAATCGATAATGAGTGGATTAATGATGAAAAAATGGAAAATGAATAGAAAATAAAGGATAATGAAAATAATGGATAAAAGATAATTAGAATTTGATAAAAGTAGATGACAAGGAAAATGGTGATATCTTGCGCATGTAAAGTGTTGGAAAAGGCTAAAACATATGGCTATATAATGAAAGGATGCTTAAAAAATATTCCTTCTTCTTAAGTATACTTTTAAACGGAGAAACCATCCCCATTTACCTTGTGTGAGTAAGCACTACAACATTGAAATTGATTCTAATTAATTAAGGACGTGTTAGAACTCCATGATCAATAAGTGAAGCACATTTGTAATTTTACATATTTCAAAATCTGGTCTACAACTAGAAATGCATAGGGTCAAGTATGATCCAAAATCACTCTACTCGATGAGTAACATGAAAAGACATAACATGTGGTAATTTTCATTTCTATTGAGTGTACTACCATAATTTAGCTCAAGTTGGTACTAGAACATGTATTGGAAACTTGATTATTTACTATGATTTTTTTGGTTAGGGTAACACAATTTTAGACATATCAGGAGGAAGGTGACATGAAAATTCATATAGTCTTTCTTGATGAAGACATTATTAATCTAAATTTCAAGGTCAAGTCCATTGATAGTGAATTAATAGATATCATCCATTTGTTGTAAAACTCGAAAACCTTTGTAATGAATTTACAAGCTTTCATTCAACCTCAATGGGAAAAAAATGGTTCAAACAAGGTTCATCACTTAGTATTGGTTTCCTTTGAAGGTAAAAACCAAAGTGGAGATTTCCTCCTATGATGGGAAAATACATTATTTTTCGTTATATTACTTATTGAGGTGGTTAGATTCATTTGATGGAGTACAAAAAATCACGGATAAAGATTGTGTTGCATTCACAAAGTTATGCATGTAGGGAGAATATTTTGTTTAGCAAGGAATTTTCGTAAGGAAAAACATAATCAAGCCACCATATAGAATTTGAGTTGAGATGAATTCAATTTCTAAATCAAACATGAATTTTATCCTATCAACTATCAAGGAACAAAAAAATAACGGAAACACTTGTAAAAAAATTTCAATAAAATGGTCAATGCTTATATCCCAAAATTTAACAAATTTTTTATTAGGATTAGACTGAATGATGTGAAAGCTAAAGTCATCATCAAGATGATTAGGGTTTCATTTACACTAACTGAGAAACAAGTAGAAATAGCTTGAGTTGTTTGAGATCAACATTCAGAATATATGTGTCTTACGGATAAAATAGAGTAATATATGAGTAATGGAAAGAAACTTGAAAATATATTTGGTGAAAAAAATTACTAAAGGGAGGAAGACTAGTCTCAAATATGATCCACACAAAAAAAAGGAAATCCATTGAATAAAATTACACTATAGAAGGTTGAACCCAAGTTTCCTAGAGTATGATAGAGTATGATAGAACACTCTAAAATATAAAAAGGAAGGGGATTCCCTATTATATAATTATTATAAGTATGTTGTAGCAGATACCACAACCCTCCAAAATTTTTTCCTACACCCAATTTTGGAGCCTCCCTTGAGAGTTTCACTTGATGACTACACACACTCAGGTTCACTCTGTGAACCCATGCGAGTCTTTGCATCTGCCTTGCTTGTTCATGTGGTTCATGTTGAGTCTTGAAAATGTCATTCATTTCCATTACACTTTCACTATTATGTCCATTATATCACCTCCATTTCACTACTATGTCACCACATTCATCCCACTTTCATTATCATTGGGCCACATTTATGTTTTTCCAATCTTTATTAATTCTAGGCCTTTTAAGTGAATTTGTGGTTAAAAATTAGAAAATAATGTGCATATGCTTATACCTAAAAAATGAGTTGAGATTGTTGACATGTGTAGGCTGAAAGGAGGCTTCTAGAAGACCCTTATGTGGCACTCTAAGGCAAAATTCGAATTTGAGTGGCAAGAATCATGGGATCATGAGGATATGTGTCACATCTCTTAATTATATTGTAACTCTAAGAAGACATGTGTCTTATCAGTTCCTATTTTGATTAGGACTCTAGAGGTAGAGGGAGAGATTCATGGACTCTCATTAATGAGATGGCTTCTCATCTTTTTGTATAAATAGGAGATCTTTCTCCTTCATTTGTTAGCTTAGAGTTTGGAGTTCTTAAGTCTTTTAGCTTGTGAGTTCTTTAGCTTGGAGTTTGTACTTTTGTAATTTTGAAGGATTTGAATAAAGCTTTGATGTTCTCAACATGGAAGGAGATATGAAGTAGATGTCATGGAGCATATTAGAATGTAAGATAGAGTAGATATCATTTTGTAAATTTTACTTTGATTTAATAGTGTCATTTGATTGCTTTCAAGTTTGATAGATTAGATTTTTCATTCATGCAATTTTAATTCATGCAAGTGTGTTCAACCAGTTGATTGTAGATTAGTAATGCACATAGCTATTTAATGACTAATGACATGATGGAATCATCTCGTCCTTCTACTGATTTATTTTCTGAGTTCTAATTCCAGCATTGTTATTTCTTTCAGTTTTGTTTTTCTCATTTACTTTCATGCAATTTAGATATCATATTACTCCATTTGTTTATGATTACCTTCCTATAGCCAAGTGACTTAAATAGTGAGGAATCAGAATATTATTTGATGTAGTAGGATTTAGTTTACTTTCCTGCAAGTCAATGATTAGATTACTTATGTCATTTTCAGGGATTGAAGTATGAATGAGTAGTTTAATCTTAGTTTAATTTTATGCAATTTCATTTCATGCAATTTAGATATCATATTACTCAATTTGTTTATGATTACCTTCCTATAGCCAAGCAACTCAAATAGTGAGGAATCAGAATATTATTTGATGTAATATGATTTAGTTTACTTTTCTGCAAGTTAGTGATCAGATTACTCATGTCATTTTCGGTTACCTCGTATAGCCAGAGCGAGTCAAATGGTGAGGGATTGAAGTATGAATCCGTAGTTTGATCTTAGTTTCATTTTATGCAATTTGATTTTATGCAATTTAGATATCAGATTACTCAATTTGTTTATGATTGCCTCCTATAGCCAGAGCGAGTCGAAAGGTGAGGGGTTAGAATATGGGTTGATGTAATAGGATTTAGTTTACTTTGCTTACAGTTTTTGAATTGCTTTAAGTTCAATTTTCTTTTTATACAGCAGCAAGGATACTGGGTTTCATAGTCACTAGCTCATTGTTTGGTTGTTGCATTCTATTTTGATTGAAGTAGCTGCATATTTACACTTTTGTTTAAGTAATAATTCCATCAATAACATGTTTTAAGATCTTTTGAAGTGCTAAGTTTTGGAAGTTACCATTAGGGACATAGGCCTTGTCTTGAAATATTTATCCATATTTGTCCTTTAAAAGTATTCTTAAGACCTTAGAATAGGATTTCCATTTGCATTAGACACTTTAGGAAACCAACAAAAACAAAACCCCAAAACAAAATAAAATCTATAAAACAACTAAGTAAGAAAAAGGTTAACTAAGCACATATGGTGCACCACACTTCATCAATTTATGATTCCCGGATTGATAATTTATGTAGAGCAATTTAAGACGTTAAATTGACTAGACATTTTCGCACCGTTGCTGGGGAAGTGTAATTAGGAGACCTTATTTCTTACATCTGAAAAAAAAATTAATAATTCTTGAGTATGCTCTCCTCCTGCACTTCGTGTGATCTGGAGGATCAGAAAAAGGATTGTTAAATAAAAAAAATTAATTAATAATTCTTGAGTATGCTCTCCTCCTGCACTTTGTGTGATCTGGAGGATCAGAAAAAGGATTGTTATGTAAAAACAAAAAAAAAAGGAGAAAAAATAAACTTCATCATTTCAATTGATTCAATAAAAAAAAAATAAAAAAAAAATGAAGAAATGAAACCCAACTGCTTTGATAGGTTCAGATGTCCAAGATTGACTGGTTATGGTCTATAGCAGTCCTTAAAACACTGTATCCTATTTTAATAAGGTTTTGCAACTTAGCTGCGGAAAGTGCCCTAATTCCGCAGCTAGTTGAGAATTCCGCAACTGTTTCAAGGTTTAGTAGGTTACAAATGTCTAATGAAAAAACCGACCACATGGGCATCTCCAGAATTGTCCCGACATGGATCCTATTCTAGTCACTCAGCTCAGATCGATCTAATTTGGTTCTATGTTGGCACCTACTCTACCTCTACCACGTCTTCCACCCATTGCCACCACGTCTTCTGCCCTTATGCCACCCGATTACAATTCATTAACACATGTTAAACAACAGTTCCAATTCAAGATGGCTCTCCATTACGTGATCTGGTTGGGTACAACTCTTCACAGCATCACTCTATTTTTAACTGATGATTATGGATCGTGGTTGATTTGACTACGGCTTCTTTCAGCTGCACAAAATCCGCAACTATTTTATAAACGTGCTTGCGTCCATTCTATAGCCACCCAACTTTAAAAACTGCCAGATGCACTTTCTCCCCCTACTGTTCTATTGACCTCACGACTTCATTTCCACCGTGCTCACATAAGCCTTCACCCCATTTTGTTCTCTGTTCCGCTTCATTCCGTGTACCTATTCTCTGATATCCGCTTACAGTTGCTGGTCTCCTTCATAAACCCTGACCATCTCTGCTAATTCAGACGAGTTTTAAAGAACAGAAGGAAGGATGGGACGGCTGTTGAGGGCAGAAACTTGAGTTAAATTGAGTTACATCCTCCACATTTTTTTTCGTTTTCCACGCACATAGCCACTCCATTTCATAGTATTTTCTACACTCTATTTTCATTAGCTGCAAGATCTAGCCACTTTCCGCAGCTAGTTCAACTTTCTGCAGCGGTTTTGTTAAACTCTAGGTTGCAGGTGTCATCAAGCAAAACAAGCCACATGGGTAGCTGGGGGAATGTCAGTACATGGATGGTGTCCTGTTCATTTGATCCAATTCAATGAAAAAGACCCCGGTCAAAGGGAAGTCATGTTGAGTGTTATCACAGAGTCGTCACACTGAGTCGCTGCATGTCAAGAAAAAATAAAATAATTTTGAATCAATGAAATGAATAAGTTATTTGCTCACTTTTCTGAAGGTATTGATTAATTTTGGACTGATGATAAAATATGAATGGCTAACTTTGTATCCAAGATTTTTAGCTACAGAACCATGCACATTCCGCAGCTAAAGTCTAATTCCGCAGTTAGAAAAACCTCATTATTCAAATCAGCCTATCTTTCTCATACAAAATCAGATTTTGATGATTTAAGTATCATTGGAAAGATCTCAAAAAGATCTACACAATGAGAAATATATCATTAGAGTTTGAAATGGCAAATAATGAAATAAATTGCTGAAGAGAAGCAACATTCAACTTGGGCACCAATTCCAAAGCAGGTATAAATTCTTTTGATTTTGCCTTTGAGAACTTGTTTCATTAATAAAAATTCTTAGTTTTGTGTGGAAATATCATAACTAGAGAAATTGATCACCTCTCTCCTTTGATAATCTTACATTCCATTGCAAAAGAAGTATTAGTTTTTTTGCAGGTTCCAGGAGGAAGGACAAATGACTACAAGAGAATGGTGTCTCTCTAAGAGACCAATTTGTTTCATAAGAGGATGATCAGCAACAAAGAGGAAATATGCTGATGCAAAATCAGATCCAAACACTTGAAAAAAAAACTTTTAGATACTATTGTCTCCATCACATCCATCCATCACATCCATACTTCATAATAAACCATTCACCTTATTCCACTCCATACTTTCCACTTACATTCACATACACTTTCCATCTATTTTTGTCCATTCATAACCCACAAATAAAAGCAAGAGGCTCATTCACATGCTTATTGCCCATTGCCATTTCTACTCTCGATTGCCATCTTTCATTTTCATCTTCCATTTCTTGTCATTTTCATTCCGCAAATAAGCCCTCCTTCAATGCAAATTATTGAGTCTATAGTCTTTTGAGTCTAAGTTCTTTGTAAAAACACCTTGAGGCTTGCATGCCTTAATGGCAAGTCCTCATGCTAACAAACAATGGGAATACATTAACGTCCTTTGTTCGTCAGATCTTCTAGGTGACTCGACTTCAGCAAATTCATTCGTATCTAGCAAGATGTGTTTGGGCATCTTGACTCTCATTGTCATCAATGGTGAGAGTTCTCATGTTGACTAGTGGCATCCATTAATGGCCACTAAGCCAACAATTTCCTACTATGTTCGACATCAGAACATCTTTTCACATAGTATGAATTGTGCCAGTGAGTTTTGAAGACATGAAGACTATTATTTTTAGCATTTTGGAGCAGATTCAACAAGTTTTAGTAGAAGCAATAAAAAGTCATCTTATCTCTCTATCCATGACTCCTCTCGTTCAGCCACTTGAAGAAGAATATGATCAGAAATTTTCAGCCACTACACATACAACTCATCCATTCCAAAGGGTAAGTGAAGGTACGTCATTTTCTAACTTTTGACCATAGAATTCCATAAAAAGCTAGAATGATAATTGTTGGAAAAACATTTCTCTTCCTCATTTCATAAAATTGCCAATACCATCAGTTGGGGGGGGGGGGGGGGGGAATACATTCATATTCATATCTTGCCATGTCCATATTATATTCAGGAGCCCACATACTTCCAATATATATTAATTATTACATTGCTATTATGAGCATACAATGGCTTTTCAAAAAGTGCTTAAAGGATAAATTAGATACAAACAAAATCATGGTTGTCACACAAGAACCAAACATCATGCAATCCAATAAAGGTATACTTTGCAACAATAATCAAAATATCATTATGCAAAGTTCAAAGTTCAAAATAGAAGGCAACAACAAAAAATGGTTGTAACACAAGAACCAACCATGTTGCAATTCAAGTGAAACACTTTGCGGAAATATGAAGTTATCAAATGATATCATGCAAAGTTAAGCCAAAGCTCAAGGATCAAAATAGTTAATGTAATATATATTGCATGAGGACATGCAATAGCTTCAATTGGGGGGTATGTTGAGTCTTGAAAATGTCATTCATTTCCATTACACTTTCACTATTATGTCCATTATATCACCTCCATTTCACTACTATGTCACCACATTCATCTCACTTTCATTATCATTGGGCCACATTTATGTTTTTCCAATCTTTATTAATTCTAAGCCTTTTAAGTGAATTTGTGGTTAAAAATTAGAAAATAATGTGCATATGCTTATACCTAACAAATGGGTTGAGATTGTTGACATGTGTAGGTTGAAAGGAGGCTTCTAGAAGACCCTTATGTGGCACTGTAAGGCCAAATTCGAATTTGAGTGGAAAGAATCATGGGATCATGAGGGTATGTGTCACATCTCTTAATTGTATTGTAACTCTAAGAAGACATGTGTCTTATGAGTTCCTATTTTGATTAGGACTCTAGAGGTAGAGGGAGATATTCATGGACTCTCATTAATGAGATGGCTTCTTATCTTTTTGTATAAATAGGAGATCTCTCTCCTTCATTTGTTAGCTTAGAGTTTAGAGTTCTTAAGTCTTTTAGCTTGTTATTTCTTTAGCTTGGAGTTTGTAGTTATTCCTTGATGGCTTTTGAAAGCTTTGGAGAACTTTGTTGTACTCTGTAATTTTGAAGAATTTGAATAAAGCTTTGATGTTCTCAACATGGAAGGAGATGTGAAGTAGATGTCATGGAGCATATTAGAATGTAAGGTAGAGTAGATTTCATTTTGTAAATTTTGCTTTGATTTCATTATGGCATTTGATTGCTTTCAAGTTTGATAGATTAGATTTTTCATTCATGCAATTTTAATTCATCCAAGTGTGTTCAACCAGTTGATTGTAGATTAGTAATGCACATAGTTTTTAATGACTAATGACATGATGGAATCATCTTGTCCTTCTGCTGATTTATTTTCTGAGTTCTAATTCCAGCATTGTTATTTCTTTCAGTTTTGTTTTTCTCATTTACTTTCATGCAATTTAGATATCATATTACTCCATTTGTTTATGATTACCTTCCGATAGCCAAGCGACTCAAATAGTGAGGAATCAGAATATTATTTGATGTAGTATGACTTAGTTTACTTTTCTGCAAGTTAGTGATTAGATTACTTATGTCATTTTCAGGGATTGAAGTATGAATGAGTAGTTTAATCTTAGTTTCATTTTTTGAAATTTCATTTCATGCAATTTATATATCATATTACTCCATTTGTTTATGATTACCTTCCTAAAGCCAAGCGACTCAAATAGTGAGGAATCAGAATATTATTTGATGTAATATGATTTAGTCTACTTTTTTGCAAGTTAGTGATTAGATTACTCATGTCATTTTCGGTTACCTTCTATAGCCAGAGCGAGTCGAATGGTGAGGGATTGAAGTATGAATGCGTAGTTTGATCAGTTTCATTTTATGCAATTTCATTTTATGCAATTTAGATATCAGATTACTCAATTTGTTTATGATTTCCTCCTATAGCCAGAGTGAGTCAAAAGGTGAGGGGTCAGAATATGGGTTGATGTAATATGATTTACTTTACTTTGCTTACAGTTTTTTAATTGCTTTAAGTTCAGTTTTCTTTTTATACAACAGCAAGGATACTGGGTTTCATAGTCACTAGCTCATTGTTTGGTTGTTGCATTCTATTTTGATTAAAGTAGCTACATATTTACACTTTTGTTTAAGTACTAATTCCATCAATAACATGTTTTAAGATCTTTTGAAGTGCTATGTTTTGGAAGTTACCATTAGGGACATAGGCCTTCTCTTAAAATATCTATCCATACTTGTCCTTTAAAAGTATTCTTAAGACCTTAGAATAGGATTTCCATTTGCATTAGACGCTTTAGGAAACCAACAAAAACAAAACCCCAAAACAAAATAAAATCTATAAAACAACGAAGTAAGAAAAAGGTTAACTAAGCACATATGGTGCACCACACTTCATCAGTTTATGATACCTGGATTGATAATTTATGTAGAGAAATTTAAGATGTTAAATTGACTAGACAGCTCATTCTATCCAAGTTTTTGCATGTTGATATCGAATTCATGCTTGCGACCATGTTCTGGTCACTCCCAAGTTCTTCGCTTCATGTATACATGTTGTGTTCGCTATGAAAGCATCTGTCACACTCACACATGAAGTCACACTCACTGTCGTGCAATCATTGTCACGATCAATCACAAGTGTCGCACTTATCGCTCACACCATTGGTCAGTCATGTTGGGCATGTGTCTCTGGATGGTTTGGGTCGTCTTGTCATCAAGTCATGTTTGTGTGTGTTTGCAAGATTACATGTGCATCTTTCACTCATTCACACACTTAGTCATTTTGCTGAAGTTCTGATGACCAGACTCCCCTCTGACAGTCGGGCCATCACCCTGTCATTGACTCAATCAACTGCCTCCCAGAACAACGCAAAAGCACCAAACAAGTAATTTTAAGTTGTGCTTCCTGCAAGCAATCAATGGTCAAATAGAGGATTTGAGTCGACAGTGACCCCGAGACTCATTCCCCTCAAAAATTGCGTATAGGATGTATACCTTTCTCCCTCCGCTAGCTGGGAAAATTACGCAGGTAGGCCGGATAGACACCTAGTGCCCGTCCCTGTCTCCCTCAAAAAATTGTATGGTTTTTTCCAGCCAGTCCTCCCGACTGTCGACCTATTGCTAATTTAGAAAATTGCGTTGTTTTCATGAGCAGGTCCTCTACTACCTAGTAGTTCGCTCCACCCAGAAATTGTGTAGATATGATCAGCAAGCAGACCTCCCAGCCTTAATGGAGTTTCTCTCACCAACAGCTCCTAGTAGTAGACTGCCAGTTCCCTCTAGAAATTGTGTAGTCTATACTGTCAAGTTCACAACATATGACTGTTAGTTCCCCTCAAGAATTGTGCAGTTACCATTGCCAATGACCTAGCAGCCAACTGCAAGTTCCCTCCAAGAATTGTGTAGTTTTGGATGCCAAGTTTTCAACCCATTACCCCGAAAAATTACACAAATCTTGTCTACCAATCCTCCATGTAGCTTAGCCTATTCCTCTCAGAAATTGCGCAAATTTTGCTATCTAGCCCCTATTGCCCACTCATTCTAGAAAATGTGTAGATCCTATCTGCTTTTCTTTCCTGCTGCTCAGACTGTTCCTCCCAAAAATTTTGTAGTTTTTCCTTCTAGCTAAGCCAGACCTTGTGGACAGACACTGTCAACTCAGATTGCTCATCTTAATCACCCAATGACTCTTGTGTTGTTTTCATTAGCAGTGCCCGGAGCCATCATCCCACCTCAAAACCTTGCTTCCTCTCTCGGTCACTTGCATGCAAAATGATCATGTGTCATGGTAGACTAGGAGGTCTTTCAATTTGATGTCATCTCATCATGAATGACTACAGGTATAGGTACACCAACAAACATGGTGTGATGACAAATGGGATGAAAGAAGGGAGCACATGCAGAAGTATAGGTTCACCAATGGACAACGAATAATGCATGTGAAGAGATGCGCTCGTGAATCAATGATCATGTAAAGATGTGTTCACGAACGAATGAACAATCAGACATACAAGATTTGCTCGCGGACGGTCAAACAGATGAACATGCACCTTTTGAAAACATACGAGGCTGTCCAACCTTCCAACATACAATCAAGGAGCAATGTGCCAAAGCAACATCAAGCGATCCATTGAACATCGAAGACTCTGTGTACCTTGCCATGCAGAGGTGAAGATGTAACACACCATGAATACATCCATCACCCAACAACACTACAGCTCGACATGCACTCTATCAACAACATGAATGTACCAACACTGTCATGTTGAGTCATGTCATCCACATCTCCACTGTGGGCCATGTTGTCAAATCAATGTAATGTAACATGGAATTCCAAGAGACCCACTGGTTGTACAAAGAGTCATGCAAGGTCAAAAATTCATGGAAGTCAAGCAGTCATGAGGGTAGTCAAACAGCCACAAGGTTCAGCTCCACCCTTGGCTATAAATACCCCCTCATTTGTACATTCAAAGGTATTTTCACCTTACCTCCTCCCACATAGCCAAGAGAGTCTGTTATGTTTTCTTTGAGGAGTATGCAGTGGCTCCAGCACCCCTCACATGAGGTTAGTGATGTATGGTGTAACAATATGTCTTGGAACTTTCACTTAATTCAAAAGCTTGCTAAGAGGCCATGATGTTTTCACACATGTATTTTATCTATTGTAAGACTAATATTTAACACTTGTAATGCGTGTTTCTTGGACCTGTGTTTAACACTTGAACTAATTCACTTGTTGTAATACACATATGTTAATGAAAATGTGTTGTATATGTTGTTAACACTATCTGTCCCATGTATACTACTCTCTCGAACATCATATAGACCATCCACATGGAACTTGCTATAACAATCGTTGTACTCGCGCGGACTAATCTGCTGAGTGTGATATGTGTTATCTTCCCTCGTGTGTTGTGACTGCTACATATGTGTGGACTATTCTGCTGGAAGTTGCACATGTCCTGTTATGTTTTGTGTTCCTAGCAAAGTTGGGACTTCTCCCAATGGACTTGGGACTCACTCCCACCCTCTCCCTCTACAGCGAAAGAACCATTGACACAAGTGACACTTACACTTACCAGGCACGCAAACCTCATTTCTTGAAAGATAAAGCAGAACACTGTCTTGTGCTGAGAAGTATGAGTTGAGGAAAATATTTAAGATAATGACAACTGGTCCATCATACCCGATGGGACTCCTAGTCAAAACGGTGTGAAGTATAGTTGGGACATCATATCGGGGAGATCCCCTGATGTTTGCGGGTCCAACACCATCAACATTTTGGTGCTAGAAGGAGGGCCATATGAAAAGCTGAGTTTTACATGGGTTGAATCTCTTACCCAATGAATAATACACAATTTATGCTCCTAGGGTGTTTCTCTCATTTCTCCCTTAATCAGTTACCAAGCCCCGATGAGCTTCTCGATAACTTGTCTTTGTTAAAGTTTTACGGTGAGGATAGAATGTCCGTAATCGAGCACATTTCTGATTTTCTTCATTTCTGTGAATCTCATGAAATCGATAGTGATGAGCTTGTTTACATACTCTTCTTCCTCACCCTTCAAGGTCATGCTAATCGGCGGTGTCATATCCTGCCACCTGCTTCTGTCCATTACCTTCTCACCTTCCTCAAGGATCTCCATCAAGCCTTTGATGAGTGTGACCACCAAGATGTCTATGAAAGAATCTCTTCATTAAGAATGAAGCCTGGCGAATCAATTGAGGAATTTTCTACCCACTTCCTTCACCTATGTCATGAAATTATTGAGCAGTTTGTGGACCTTGACTTCATGAGCGATGAGATGAAACGCTTGGTTCATGTCTCATGAAATGGTGGACTTCCTGATTTCCCTTCTTCCTCAACTCTTGTGGATCACGAGACACCTCATGTCTCGAAGAGGGTGCCCCCTCACAGCGGGATAAAAGCTGAGAAATCTACGCAGCATGTTCCCAATCCATCTGCTCAGCTGTCTCCTACCCTGACAGAGGAAATTCTAGAATGGTTAGGAAAGCCTATGGTGAAAACTCATCCCTCCATTTTGCAAGAGGACATCACCCTCCCTAACCCGAGTCTTGATTCTAATCTGCATCTCTACCATCCTCCATCATCTACAAGCCATGACTCCTTGCACCATGACTTGCTTGAGCGATCTACTTCACAAGCTAGTTGTGCGCAATCTCTTGATTCTCGAGCTACTAGCTCAAGTTGCAGTCATGTTCAAGGAATTTCCATCATTCAAGAGGAGGAGCAGGATAGTGAAGACACAATCAATTCCTCTCAAAACATTGAGCTCCCATTCTTGATCGATCCTCGATCCACGAATCTTGGTGAAACATCATGCACAATCAATTCTTTCGATCAACCTCTAGCCTTGTGCTGTCATCAATCCCACACTTCTGTATTTTGTGATGAATTCCCAAGCACATCATATGATCTATTGCCATCTCATGTACACTCAACTTAGATCTTGAATTCACATCGGTTGAAGGAGACATCCATATCGACGCTTCGTCTACACCTCACTTGAATGTGTGTCCTATCATTCACAATGCATCAACATGTGTCAGAGACACTCTTCATTCTCTTTCTTCTTCATCTTTTGAGTTATATTCTCGATCGACATAATGAAATGAAGTTTTCAATGATGAAAATAGTCTCAACACACAAGACTCTTCCCACTCATCATCATCTTGTGTGTTGCATGAAGACAGCTCGTCAAGTTAGCTTGCTGAAAATTTTAATGAAGATTGTGACAGAGATGAATGTCATCCTAAGAGAACTTTTGAAATCAGTAACAAAAACCATCCTAAAGCCATGAATGATCTAGTTCAGTTTTGGAAAGCTCCAAGATGTGTTAGGGAGTTGAGGCACTTCAATGTTTGTTGATGGTTATGTGAGGAACTCATGACTCTGGTAAGCCCATCAAACCAAATCAGATATCGTTTCTCACACACAATCCATCTATCTGCATGGTTGAACTTGACGTGGATCCCCGTGCAAAGAATATTTACTATTTGGGGTATGATATTTCAAAATTTCAGACTTTCATTAATGATCGAATCCACGAGTCCATTACAACATGTTCGTCTTCATGCACCTCTCTTACATACAATTTTGGTTTGGAGTGTCTATCCCTCATCCAATCATGGGACAGTGAAGTTGATCATCTCGAAGACTATCTTTATCCGTAGTCATACTTATTAGATGTTCTCTCTTGTAATCAGATCCTTGGTATTTTTGCAAATTTTTCACGTCAAGTCTACCCACTTATCACACCCGCAATCTCCTTGTGTGATGATGAGGGCACAACCTATCACGTGAATCAGGTTAATCTCAATTCGCCACACCCCAACTAGTTTCACACATTCACAATGTTGGCATCCTTTCTACATTTCTGTGACGACCATGATGCCTACACACTTTTTCACTAGTTGTAGGTGGGTGTTCTGTCATGCCTATTGCACAACGAACTTGGTTCCCTCATTCAAAGTGTTTGCAGGATTGTTTTAAGGGTTTCTTTGTTCATGTCAAATTGGGAATCAAGCATATCGACTAACTAGTCTGATTTCTCTTCTATCTTGGGTGACTATCATGCAGTTTATCATTTTCCCAACAATAAATCCAATGGCAGTCGCTTCATGCACTGTGATCTTCACCACCTAACATCATTCTTCTTAGACTTCTGTCAAGCAAGTGAGACACTTCGGCCTACACTGATGGCTATGGCATGCCGTCACTGCCTTAACATGACTGATGAGAATGACCAGATCTATCTATCTGTATTAGATTCCCATTATGATCCCCACTCTCGAATCATGAATCCATCTTCTCAAATATCACAAATATTTCAAAACAACCATCATGAATTTTATGATCCAATCATTTAATGACAGGAACAATCTTACTTGGCGAGTCAGGTTGTAGGTAACAAGCTTCAGTCCTTCTTTAACTTGCTGAGAAACTTGGTGCAGAACAATAGAAACGCGAAAGAGGCCTCCGAGGTTTGTCGAAAAATGGTAGTCACAGAGGAGCTAAGCGCGTGTGTTGGGTGGTTGTGACACATTCTTCCACCCAGAAGCAAGACCTTCTCTCTCATGTGCAAGTTTTTCAAGTTTTTTCATTTTCTGTTGCACACTATTTTTTATCTATTTTAATTGCTCATATCTTTGTGACTACAAGTTAGGTGCACCTACAGTGGCTTCACTGGAAATTTAATTTCACGTAACCTTGACCATTTAATGTAGGACTAGGAGTAGTGTTTGATTTTTCACTTGTCTTTGCCTTTCGGTTTTCGTGTTTGTTTGCTTGCTGACTTGGTTTCTTTGCTTGCTTGTTGTTGTTTTCACTTTTTTTTTCTTTTCTTACTATTTTTGTTTTCATTTTTTTGGTTCGCTTAACACCTTACTATTTTTGTTACCACAAATAAGTGCTTGAAACTACTACGTTATGGCTTTTCAATAGAGTATGTTGTTGAGATTTGAAGAGACTTGTGACATTGCAACACTTGGCCAGTCTTGTATCTCTCTTCTATGTGGTTAGTTATAAGCTTCGGTCGATGAAGTATTGATAGAAAATACAAGCCATCTCCAAGGGACATTTTGGTCCAACCATGCACCTGTGTCCACAATGGGAAACCTCTTTCCTATACTCAGCTCTCTTCTCTGTGTGTTCAATCTCATCCAACTAGTAGAAACGGAGAAGGGGAAAATCTAAACGAGAAAACATATGTCAGATGTCTTACATGCTTCTCTGAAGGAACAACCTCTTCTGCTCTCAATAATTTGGGATCCCTCTTCCGCCGCAAAAATAAATAAGTGCCTATGCACAGTCCTCTTTCAAAAATACAAAGGTGAAAGAAGAGAAAGGCTTCACCTGCAGAGAAGTGAAGCATGCAACTCCACCTGGGTACTGACCAAGCTCGCTAACACTGGAGCAATGTGTGTGTTCTTGCATGACTCCACATGGGTACTGTCCAAGCCTGCTGGCAGTGGAGCAACATCAAAGATGAAAACTCATAGACCGAAAATATTCAACTCACGAGCTAAACTACCCTTCCTAGATTTGAAACATTGTGATCAAACTGAAATTTTGATTGTGTTTGACTGATTTGGTAAAAGGCACACCATGTGTCCATGGGTTAAGTGGGGAAGTCGAGGTAACCCGCACAGTTATTCAATACTCCCCAAAAGAGCAAGGACCTGTGCTATCAATGAACCAAAACATAGAAGCTAGAGTTCTACCAGTCTGTCGCCAATTATTGTAGCGGCTACAAAAACCCTCCAAAATTTTGGCCTACACCCAATTTCGGAGCCTTCCTTGAGAGTTTCACTTGATGACTACACACACTTGGATCCACTCTATGAGCCCATGTGAGTCTTTTCATCTGCCTTGCTTGTTCATTCTATCCAAACTTTTGCATGTTGATATCGAAGTCATGCTTGCAACCATGTTCTAGTCATGCTCAAGGTCTTCACTTCACATGTACATGTTGTGTTCAATATGAAAGCATCTGCCACACTCACACACAGAGTCACGCTCACTGTCGAGCTAGCATCATCGCGGTCGAACAACGATCAATCATAAGTGTCGCACTTGTCTCTCACACCATCGGTGAGTCATGTTGGGCATGTGTTTCTGGATGGTTTGGGTCATCTTCTCATCAAGTAATGTTTGTGTTTGTTTGGAAGATTACATGTGCATCTTTCACTCATTCACACACTTAGTCATTTTGCTGAAGTTCCGACGAGCAGACTCCCCTCTGATAGCCAGACCATCACCCTGTCATCAACTCGATCAACTGGCACCTAGAACATCATAGAAGTACCAATAAAGTAATTTCAAGTTGCACTGCCCGTAATCAATCAATCAGCCTTCAAGTTGGTCAAACAGAGGATTTGACTCGGTAGTCACTCCGAATCTCATTCTCCTCAAAAAGTTGCGCAGAGCCTGCAGACCCTACCCCCTTCGCTAGCTAGGAAAATTGTGTAGATAGTCCGAATAGACACCCAGTGCCCATCCTTGTCTCCCTTAGAAAATTACACAGCTTTTCCAGCCAGTCCTCCCGATAGTCGATCGGATGCTCATCCAGAAAATTGCACAATTTTCATGAGCAGGCCCTCTACTTCCTAGCAGTCTGCTCGACCCAGAAATTTCGTAGAGATTATCATAAGGCGAGACTCCTAGCCTCGTTGTAGTTTCTCTCTCTAGCAACTCTCAGCAGAAGATTGCCAGTTCCCTTGAGGAATTGCGCAATTTCTATTATCATCCTCCTAATAGCTGACTGTGAGTTCCCCTCAAGAATTCCACAATTTATGTTACCAATGACCCAACAGCCAGTTGCCAGTTCCCTCTAGGAATTGTGTAGTTTTGGCTACCAAGCTCTCAGCCTGTTCCCAAAGAAAATTATGCAAATTTTGTCTACCAATACTCCCTAAAGCCTAGCCTATTCCTATCAGAAATTGTGCAAATTTTGTTGTCAAGCCCTACCTACCCGATCATTCTGGAAAATGTGCAGATCCTATCAGCCTTGCTTTCCTGCAACCCAGACTGTTCCTCAAAAAATTTGGCCATTTTTTCCTTCCACCTGAGCCAGACCTCGCGGACAGTCACTTTCGACTCAGATTTCCCATTTTCATCACCTAGTGACTCTTGTGCAATTTTCATCAGCAGTGCTCAGAGCCCACATCCCGCCTCGCAACCTTGTTGCCTCTCCTGGTTACTTGCATCCAAAATGATCATGTGTCATGGTAGACTAGGAGGTTTCTGGATTTGATGTAATCTCGTCATGAGTGACTGCAGGTACAGTTACACCAACAAAAATTGTGTGATGATGAATGGGATGAAAGAAGGGAGCACATATAGAAGGATAGGTGATGAGCACCAATATTGCAGCAAGAATGTTGCAACTCCTGGGGTTGCCAACTTTACTTTATCAATCTCAGGTTCATACAATCTTGGAGGTGACAGTGATGTATACACAAGTGATGGTTTTTCCTTTTGTCACTGTTTAGCTGGCGAGATACCACTAGGGATTTTTAAGCCAGAATTCTATGGATTCAGAAGAAGCTTGATTAATGATGATCAGAAGATAAATCTACTCTAAGAGAAAGGTTGTCTACTGCAGTAAGGAAAAAGACTGGCATCCAATGAAAAGACATACCATTACTTACCTAACTGTTATATGTTTAAGAAAGAATGCTAGATTATCATGAATGAAATTCAACTATCTTAAGCATGTAAATTCAAAGCATCAACATTCTACTACTGTGCATGTAAATAGCTACAACAAATCTATTTTTATCTTTTTATCTTTTTATGGAAAAACAAGTGAAAGCTAATCTCTTTTGGTGATGTGGCAGATGGATTAGGGATGTTGGTGGATGGTAGGAAGGTTTTGGATACCTTTAGGTGACCTTGTGTGGCTTTAGAGAGGTTTTCCCTCAATTCGGCCTCAAAACAGGCCACTACAGGAAAGCCTACAAGATGTCCTAAAAACCTATAGGATTACTTGTATCTCTAGAGGATATAGCCGAGAAAAAAACGATGGGTGCTAAAGGTGATGAAAGGCTTAGGGAAGGTGTTTGGTGGATGGAATGGAGTGAGAAAATGCCTAGAATCACTGAGAACTCAAAACCAAGGTTGGGAGATGGTTGGATTTGCTCAACATGCTTGGAGAAGTTTCCTTGAAGAATGATGAAATTGGTGAGGGTCTTAGTGAAAGTGAGGAAAGATCATGGATGGATGAAGTTGGAAGGAGGCTTCCTGCTATGATATCTCTCTCTACTTCTAAATCACTTGCACTACATCAAACAATGATATTTGCCCAAAAATCATGCAAACAAGAAGAATTTCAATAAGCTAAAAAAACAAAGTTTAATGACCTAGATGTCTACATCATGCATGAGGAAAATTTTTAGAATAAGATGAATTCATTGATGAGATCTACTGTAAAACTGAATATGGAAGAAACCATGGCAAAATCCTACACTTGCAAACTAATCAAATGTTGGCTTAAACATAGTAAACTCTAAATTCTATGAGAAAGTGGAATTTTGTCTTTTTTGGGCTGCATGGGGGTCCTTTCCTCACATCATGATCCCTTATGGAAGAAGTGAGGCCCATAAACCTACAGATAGATTTTTTATGCTCCTTTTATCGCTTCTAGCCTACCGCTGAAGTAAAGCACAAATGGAAGCAAACTAATAAACAAACTAATCAAATGTACACTACTTGCAATGAAATACTTCTAAGGACAATTTAACCATGAATATATGAAATTAATCTAAGCATACAGATACAAGAATAGGAGCCTTTGTTGCTAGGGTTGGGCCCTAACCCAAGAGCTTCAACCCTCTGAGTTAACTCAATACTAGATCAAGAAAAATCTCATTATCATTATCACAATAGAAAACTACATCGCAATGTCTTCCACAAGTCTGAAGCTCAAAAATAACTAGTGCTTTTACAACAAAAATTTGAATCCTAATGAGGCTCTAGGCCTATTTATTTACACAATTGAAGTCTCCAATGACTTCCTTAAATCTAGGGAGGATCGGCTCCCAAAATCGAGAAGAACTAACTCTTTGACTATCACTTTCTCAGGTGCCTTTTGATATTCATGTCTTGGCTACTTGTTCTCCAATCTAGCGTGATTGATGGAGGAATATTTGAATGAGGGATGAGTAAATGAGGAGTATTTACCTACTACAATCTATCTTACTTGTCCCATTCGAGTTTCAGCTTTTAATCTTGCCAAAATTCCCTGATTTTCTCTCATAAACCTGCATTTAATGCACATTAGTCCACTAGGCATAATATCTCACTTTGACTCATCTCACTAAAAAAATAATAATGAAAACATGTAATAAATTGTGAGAAGAGTTTATTTGACTAAGCTAGGAGGTGAATTAAGTTCCATATATTTACCCAATGATGAGGCTCAACATCACCCGCTATTGAAAGTGTTTCTCATCCTTTGAGAACCTCTATCAATATCCATATCTTTCATAGCCCTAGTGGCTTCCTTGACATTCCATCCTTTTGTTGTGGGTTCTTCTTCTTGTGCATAGAATCCTGCCTTCCTTTCTATCTTCTCTGACTTCTTTATTTATTCCTCTTCCTTCCTTCCTTCTAACATCCCCAAGAGTAGTGGTGGTATGAGTCTCAAGCCAATCCAATTGATTTAGAGCCTTTGGATGGTTTGCTTATACATGGATGTCCTGTTTAGTGCCTCTCTCATTCTTTGAGGAGAATGGTACTCTCTGATTTTCAAACTGTATGGCAGAGTATTCCATCTCCTTTGGTAAGCTTGCATGCTTTCTTCCCCTGACATCCTGAACATATCCTCAAAATGCGTAATTTCTTGCTCTTGGGCAGTAAGATACCTGGGTGCAGGTTGAGGATAATTTGCAATTAAATTATGTGTGTTGATGATAGCCATTGGGTTTGACTACTCAACTCTTATCATGAGAGGCTCTGTTTGTTCCCTTGCAAATATCTTCTTCATTTTTGCAGCCCTTGCTTCCTCATGGTTCATCCATGATGCCAAGGCCATTAACTGTAAATCCCCTAATTTTTCATTAGGGTCCCATACATTCAGATCTGTCAAGGCCATGTTATGCAAGTAGAACTCAGACATCTTATCCCTATCCTCCAATGTGCTTTGATCACAAAGATCAAAGAATTGTCTACAATCCTAGAATGGCATAGTTCTTCTCTGTGCTAGGGTCATGATTTGGTATTCCATCCAATGTTCCCTAAGGTATAATGCATAGGACTTAGTTGGCATCCTACATTGGACTACCTCTAAAGATAGACTAGCCATGGTTGCTAATTGATTCTCTTTTTCTTGCAGTTGTCCTTTCAACCATGCATTTTCTACCTCTAACTGAGTTTTCATTATGGCCTTTCTGTCCCTCAGGCTACCTAGTTCTTTACCCATCTTTTTGAGCTTTTCCTCCATGTGACCTATGTCCTATACTCCCTTGGAATTGGAAATCTGCATCCATCTATGTGCTTTGGCTCTTTCCTTCTCAAGCTCAAAGAATAGTGGGATGGCAATTTTTTGTGGAATGGCCATGCCCCCTTCAATAAATCTACAGCAGGAGTGAAGGTTGGGTTGAGGGCTAGGTTCCCTTAGCTCCAGGTCCTCCTTCTTTGGTTCTTGTTTCATACTCCCTTCCTTATCCAATTTTTGAGTTTCTTGCAGGACTGCTTTTGCTTCCTGTAGGTCCTGCTATGTATCCTATAGGATGTCTTTTCCCTTGGATGAGGCAAATCTAGTCACATGCCTCTCTCATAAGTGATAGGAGACTTAGGGGAGGTTTTCTCTGAGGATCCTTCTCCTTGAGTTTTAATAAGAGGAGCCATATTTTCCTTCTGTTTAGGTGAGTCTTCAATAACAATGGGAACCTTGGTGGGAGTTTGACGTTTCACCTGCCTTATCCTTATACTCTTCATTGTTCTAAAGTACAATGAGATTTGTCTCTATCTTTTACCTTTTTGTTTGATAGGGTTGTTAAGGGCAGTGAGGGAAGTTGCTGCCTCTCTCTCAGTGGGCTCTGGAGACACCCTGGGTGACTCCTCCTTGTCTTCTGCCTTCTCTTTTCGATTTCCCTTTTCATCTTTATCTTTCTCCTCTTCTTCACCTTGTTCATCAGTCTCCTCCTTGGCATATTCCTCTATTTCTTCACCACTTTCTTTCTCTTTCCCTTCCTCTTCTTCCTCATCTATTTCCTCTTCATCCCTCTCTAGATCCTCATATGTTTTAGCTTCCTCTTCATCCCTTTCATTGGCAATAGGGATTTTGTCATATTTGAGGGATTTTATATCCTCCTTTGTCTGTATGTCTCGGAAAGTTTCCCATGGGATAGGAATTCTAAGGTTGTGGAGAGCATCTACTATGATGAGTCTAATTAACCCAAGATGGGCAAGTTGCTGGTAGTTTCGCTCCTTCACTTTAATGCTCATATCTATCAAGGATTGAAGAATGAAGTATGGTATACTAAGTCTTTTGTGAGGAGGTGTATCTGCTCCAAACCTCAATTCTTCAAGAATCCTAAAGTGGTATCCATATACCACACTATAACTACCTTCACATGATATGTATTTTATAAGGCAGTAGCTTATTTTGTTCCAAGGGCATGGTAAGCTTTCTCTTCTCAATCCATTTTTGTCTTCCATGGCTTCCTCTCCCTCTAGAAATAATCTATTCTTTGCAGTTTGGCTATTTCCCTTGTCTCCTGATGAGCGCCAGTATTGCAGCAAGGACACTGCAACTCCTAGGCTACCCGCTTTACTTATCAAATAGGGGTTCTTACATACTTGAAAGTGACAGTGTTGTATGCACAACTAAAAGTGATGGTCCTCCCTGTTTTCATTGTTCAACTGGTGAGAGACCGCTAGGGTTCCAAGATAGACTTCTATGGAGTAGGAAGAAGCTTGATTCTTGGATGAAAGAAAGGTAAATTTACTTCTAAGAGAGTTACTCTACTGCAATAATGGAGAAGGTCAACATGTAATGCTAAATCACACCATTCCCTAATTAACCATTTAAGAATCTATGTTAGGAAAAAATGCTAAATGAACATGAAAAAGATTCTACTACCTAAGTTGTAGAAGTAAGAAGCATGAAAAAACACTAATGTGCAAGTAAAGAGACTGAACTAAATCTGTTTTTGCTTTTTTGTCTTTTTATGCAAAATCAGGTATGCAACTAATTGTTTTTGGGGATGTGGGAGGTGAATTAAGGGTGTTTGAGGATGGCCGGAAGGGTTATGAAATGGTTGGGTGGTGTGGAGGACCCTTTTAGGAAAACCTATAGGATGTACTAGAAACCTATCGGATGATCCTGTAGGAATTATAGGAAACCTACAAGATATAGCTGAGAGCTAGATATGAGGTGTTGAAGGTGATGTGAGGCTTAGGAAAAGTGTGTGATTAGTGCAATGGAGTGGGAGAAGGTCTAGGATCACTCAAAAGTCAATATCCAAGATAATATATGGCTAGATTCGCTCAATGTGCTTGGGAGAATTTCTATGAAAAATGATGAAAAACTAGGGAAGGTGATGGTGAAAACAAGGGATAGCTAAGGTTGATGAAGTGGAAGGTGGCTGCTGGCTTTGAAGTCTCAGTCTCCTCCTGAAGCACCTGCTCTACATAAAACATGTGTGTCTTCCAAAAAGCTATGCAACAAGATACATTTTCATAAACTAGAAAAGCAGAATTAATGAATCAACTTCCTATACTATGCATGAAGAAAGTTGCTGAAAGGAATGAAAGAATGAGTGAGATCTACTGCAGAAATGGAGATTAGAAAGATCACAATGAAATATACCTTTCCAAACTAACCAAATACTAAATTAAAGACAACAAACTCCAAAGCTCATAAAAGAACTAGAAATTTGTGTTTTCGGGGCTACTTAAGGGTCCCTTACTCAAGTCATGGTCCCAAGGGAGGAGGTGAGGCCAAGAAACTTGCTAACAACCTTGTGGTGATACTTTTTCTCCTTTCTGACCTGCTACTTGAAATAAGGCACAAATGGAAGCAAACTATTAAACAACCAATCTAATCTACACTACTTGTAATAGAAATGTAACTAAAAAGAAAATTAACAATGAAGCTATGAATCTACACTAAACATACATGTACAATAAAGAGAAGCCTTGGCTACTAGGTTTGGGGCCTAACCCAAGAGCTTCAACCCTCCGAGTTAGCTCAGTGCTAGCTCAAAACAAAACTCATTCTTATTACCAAAACAACAAGTTACATCAAGAAAACTTTCACAAGTATTGCAACTCGAAAATAGCTTAGATTTTTACAATAAAATTTGAATCCTACTGAGGCCCTTGGATTTTCTACTTATACATCTGAAGTCCCCAATGACTTCTTTAAAATTACGGAGGCTCAACACCCAAACTCGGGATAAACTGGTGCTTTGTATCTCACTCGCTTGGTTGCCTTCTAGTCCTCATGATTTGGCTATTTGCACTTCGAGCTGATGTGATGAATGGAGGAATATTAAAATGGAGGAGTAGTAAATGAGGAGGATTTACCTCCTAAAATCTCTCTCTCTTGTCCCATTCGAGTTTCGAACTTATTCCTTGCCAAAATTCCTTGATTTTCTCCTTTAGTTCTACATTCAATGCATATTAGTCCACAGATAATAATATCCAACTCTAACTCACCTCATAAACAAAATATAATAAAAAAATGTAATAGGTTATGAGAAAAGTTGGTTTGGCTAAGCTAGGAGGTGAATTAAGGACCATATAATTACCCAATGATGAGCCTCATCATCACCCCCTACTGAAAGTGTTTCTCATCCTCTTAGCAACTTTATCAATAGTCATATCCTTCATGGCTCTAGTGGCCTCTCTAACATTCCATGCCTCTATTGTGGTCTCCTCTTCTTGTTCATATAAGCCTTCCTTCTTTTCTACCTCCTCCCACTACCTCTTCTCTTCTTCTTCCCTTCTCCCTTCTAGCATCCCTAAGAGTAGTGGTGGACTGAGTTTTAGGCCAATCCAATTGACCTTCAACCTTTGCATAGATTGCTTATATATAGGTTTCTTGTTTAGTGCCTCTCTCAAACTTTGAGGAGAGCGATACTCTCTTATCTTTAAGATGTATGGCAGTGTGTTCCATCTCCTCAAGCAAGCATGTATGCTATAATCTCATAGAAACCTAAACATGTCCTCAAAATGTGAAATTGCTTGCTCTTGGGAAGCAAGATATCTAGCTGCCAGCTGAGGATAATTTGCAATCAAATTGTGGGTATTGATGAGGGCCATGGGATTTTATTGTTCAGCTCTGATCAGAAGAGGTTTAGTTTGCTCTCTTGCCAATATCCTTTTCATCTCTACATCCCTTGACTCCTCATGGTTCATCCATGATGCCAAAGCCATTAATTGTAAATCTCTTAGCTTGGCATTAGGGTCCCATACATTCATGTCTGTTAGGGCCATGTTGTGCAAATAAAACTCAACCATTTTGGCCCTATCTTCTAGTGTACTTTGATCACAAAGATCAATGAACTGCCTGTAGTCCTGAAATGGCATGGTGCCTCTTTGTGCTAGGGTCTTAATCTAAAATTGCAACCATTGTTCTTTGAGGTATAGAGCATAGGATTTAGCTGGCATCCTACACTAGATTGCTTCCAAAGAGAGATTGGCCATACATGCCAATTGATTCTCTCTTTCCTGTAGTTGTCCCCTCAACCATGCATTTTCTGTCTCTAGTTGATTTCTCATTATGGCTTCTTTGTCCCTTAAGCCACTTAGCTCTCTGCCCATCTCCTTGAGTTTCTCTTCCATGTGCCCAATGTCTTCCACCCCCTTTGATTTGGATATCTACATCCATCAGTGAGTTTTTTCCCTCTCCTTCTCAAGCTCGAAGAACAATGGGATGGAACATTTTTGAGGTATGACCCTGCCTCCTTCAATAAGCCAGTAATAGGAGTCTAGGTTAGGTTGGTGGCTGGGTTTTTTTGTCTCTCTATCCTCTTCTTCATTTTCTTGTTGCTCCCCTACCTTCCTTTCCAATTTTTGTGCCTCCTGTAGGTTCAACAGAGTATCCTGTAGGACTGTTTTTACTTCCTGTACATTTTGTTGTGTATCCTATAGGATTTCCTTTCCCTTCGAGGAAGTTGATCTATCAGTAGGCCTTCTCATATAGGTGATAAGGGACCTAGGGGAAGGAATTTTCTCCTTTTTTGTAGGGGAGTCCTCAATCACAATTGGAATTTTGGTTTCTTCTTGGGGGTTCCCCTGTTTTATTTTTGTTCTTTTTCTTGTCCTGAAATATAATGGGGTCTGCCTCTATCTTTTTCCTTTTTGCTTGATTGCAGTGCTAAGGGTAGCGAGGGAAGCTACTGCCTCTCTCTCCGTGGCTTCTATAGACACCCTAGGTGACTCCTCCTTGTTTTTTGTCCCCTCTTTTCATTTCCTTATTCCTTTATGTCCTTCATGTCTTCTTCTTCTTGTAGATCTTCATCATCTCTATCAGTTTCCTCCTAAACATCCTCCTCTGTTTCTTCATCATCATCATCCTCCTTCTCTCCCCTCTCTTCTTCTTCATCTTCATCATGCTCTTCTGTGTCATATCCTTCTTCATCAATCTCATCCCCATCTCCTTCTGTATCCTCCTCTTCCTCCTTTACTTCCTCTTCACAGATAGTAGGACTAACATCATATGTGAGAGCTTTGATTTCATCCTCTGTTGGCATGTCTCTAAAAACTGACCATGTTATAGGAGTTCTGAGGTTTTAGAGGGCATCTTCTATAAGGATCCTAATTAACTAATGGTGAGCTAACTGTTGGGAATTTCACTCAACTTAAATGCTTGAGTCTATGAGTGATTGAAGCAGGAAGTATGGTATGTTGAGCCTTTGGTGAGGGGGTGTTTCTGCTCCAAATCTCAATTCTTCAAGGATATAAAATGATAGCCATAGACAAAACTATACCTACCCTCACATGAAATGTATTTGATCAGTTTGTAACTTACCTCATTCCATGGATATGGCAGACTTTCCCTCCTGACTCCGTTTTTCTCCTCAGTGGATTCCTCACCTTCTAAAGATAATTTTCTTTTGGCAACCTGACTATCTCCTTTGTCTTCTTTCCTCCATGGTGTTATAGACATTTTTGTGCCTTACAGCGTTGAGCATGAAATGTCCATAATCAAGGGATCCAAAGTCCCTAAACATGTTGTTCCTACCCCTAGAGGAACAAGGCTAGCAAACCACAGCAATTCACAGAAGTTCTCCACCTGAAACTGCTAAAAAACAAGCCAATTCTGGATCATGTCAACTGCTCCACTGAGCATCTGCGCTGAATGTCAACTGCTCCACTGTCTACCTGCATTGAATGTCAACTGCAACAAAGGCTACCTGTGCTGAGCATAACTGGACAAGTGGCAGGCTCATTTCTCAATGTGTCAATGCCCAGGAAGCTTCCAAAATGACACTTGCATCAAGGAATTCGGCTGGTGATGAGTAAGAGGTTCCAAATCTCCAAGTGGAAGCAAGAACCTCCAAGTGGACTCAAGAACTGAGAGAGGGAGAGGAAACTAGTCAGTTTCATACCAGCCTCAAGCTGACTCATCCTCTCTCCAAAAGATCTATATATAGATCTCTCCTCCATGGGAAGAGAGGCTGTAATTTTGTTATTGCAAAGAATTGCTGTTGGTTTGAGACTGGAATCATTGGGTTCTTAATGCTTTAAAGGGAGGTGAAGATAGGAATTCCATTCTGTTGGGAAGGAGATGTTGGATTGGAGCCCTCTGGGTTGTATCTCTTCTTGAACCTTGTTATTTATCAATAAAGCTATCTTGGTTTTCTCCTATATACTGATGTATCTTTGATGTATGATTGCATTAGTGTATTTGATTTATTTCTAATCCTGAGTCATTTATGAATATGAATATCTGCCTTTGTGTTGTGTTCTTCTCTTGTCTCAAGTAGCTGTTCTCTTGTTGCAAGTAGCTGTTCTCTTGTGATCTTGCAGGAAGGCAAGTAGCTGTTCTCTTGTGGTTTTGCGAGGAGGCAAGTAGTTGTGAACACCCAAAGAGAAGAGGATCTAGATCGAGGGACAAATGGAAGACACTGGTAATTCCATTGATCTCTCTTCTTTCCATTTCATAAAGGAAGAAACCAGAATAGCTGTCTCTGTTTGTTGCTAAGGCACTGTCACACCTTAGGTGGATAGGATTGTCCTGCATAGGCATTTTTCCCCACAACACATGGTACTCCTAGGGGAAGTTTGGTGACTCTATTGATGAGCTCAGGGGTGAGATCTATAGAGAGACCCCTTATTACAATAGTGGCATGGATTTTGGTGAGTAGAGTGAGGGAGAGAGCAAATTCTTGAGCCACCTCATCATCATATCCTCTTAATTTTTTGAAAAACCCCATCCAATTATGTCTTGTGAAGATTTCAAGCACTTGGGGGTGTTGTTGGATTCTCACAGTGTTGGTGGGCTCCATCCTATTAAAACCTTCTACCATCTTGTTGATAAAGTTTGAGGAGATGAGAGGGTGGAGAAAATTTCAAATTTAGAACCAAAACAGAGATGACTATGTATGTAATATCCTTACATCGTTGCTAAATTCACTCAAACTTAGAGGATTTCTGCTTCAATTACTTGTAAAGAGGGAGGTAATTATAGAGCCTACCTCTTTAGATTGTTTGTAGTTGAAAACTCCCATTTTATCCCTTTTGAACTCTTCTCTGCCAATCCTGTAGACAGTCTCTGTGTATCCTGTAGGAATTCCTGTGCATGATCCTATAGGAATTCCTGTGCAATCTTGTAGGAATTCCTGTGCAGTAAAACAATGGAGTTTTGCTTCTAGTGGGTTGCCTGGCTATGAGAGCGACCTGAGAGAGTGAGTTTTGAGGAAGTGAAATGCATGAATTGTTGGTATTATGATACAGATTTGGCCCTATGACACAGGCGTTGTCCTTGATGGCAACTCACACAGATGCCAGATCATAGTTCAGGCTCACAGAATGAAGAAAGAGAGGTATACGCAGGTTCCACATTGACCAAGCCATGTGTACATGTGGGTTCACATAACAAAAGGCGCGTATAGCATACACACACATTTTCATGGAAGGAAAGGCACGTACATGTTGAAAAGTTTAGTTATGGTCTGTGGTATTTGGTCCATGGTATTTTGATCCATGGTATTGGTCCAAGGTATCTTATCTGAAGTGTTGACCCTAGGTATTTGGTCCAAGGTATTGATTCTAAGTGGTTTTGGACCATGGTATTGAGTAAGGCCTAAGACTATAAAAGGAGGAGAATATCATTAGGCAAAGTTGCTCATGAATTGAATATCTAATGAAGAGCAAGATCTAGAATATAGGTTATTGGGTTATGGTGCACAGCTGGATCTGAATCAAGGATGAACGTGAGCGCTTGAGGAAGGATAAGTTCTATTGATGGGTCAAGATCTTAAGGCTTCAAGAGAAGTATCTTTGTGTGTTTTTGATCTTTTATCTGAATAAATGGTGCATGTTGTAATTTATAAATATGATGATCTGGGTATAACTGATGTCTGGAATTGTTGTAAAGTTTAAATCATCATTTACAGATTTGTGCGCAGGTTCACTTTAGCAGAGGCGCATATACACGTTGGTTGTACATATCAAAACAGTGTATACACAGGTTCGCCTTGATAAAACGACTTATGTATGCAGGTTCGAGACATTGAAGTAGCGTATACCTAATAAAATATTCTTTAGCTACTTCTATTTGCTATTGCGGTGTTCTGGGTTCTAACTTCGCTTCTGGTCACTGTTACTGTATTCTGGTTATAGCATTCTGAGAAGTGATTGATTGATGCAGATATATTTGATGGCTCCAGTCTAAAAATTTATGAAACGTGGTCCCTGGAAGAAAAGAGAAGGTTGTAGCCTTCTGTAGGCCAGCACCTATGTACTAGTAAACACATTAGCTAGTACAAGAGGTAGGGGGTTGTAGCTCCCTTCCAGGAGAAGCTGGAGAATGAGAGAAGGTTGTAGCCTTCTGCAGGTAGAAGCCTGCGTACTGGTATAAGACTGCACCAGTACAAAAACTGTAAAAATAAGTTTCTTATTAAAAGAAGATAGAGACGATTGTAGCAGGTGGTTTTCACCCACATTGGGTTTCCACCTTATATCTTGTGTTCATGTGTGTGATTATATGTTTTGTTTTTACTCCACCTGTTTACTGTTTATACGGTTGTGATGCACAGATTAAAGATCAACATATGATGAATTAACTAAGTTATAAGTTTGAATGGTATATGCTAGTTTCCTTAAATATAGTTGCGTATACATGCAAGTTTGATTAACTGAAGTAGCGTATATAAATCTGAAATGAAATATTATTGACTTGCTAATACTGATTCACCCCCCCCCTCTCAGTATTATTTCCAACAATCGGTATTAGAGCAGGTCCTTCAGAAGAAGCTTGATTGCTTGAAGGAGGATCTATCATCATGAGTAACTACGAAAGAGAGTGATCCATTAGACTGCCAATCTTTGATGGGAACAACTTTGTTTATTTTAATGTAAGAACCATAGCCTATCTTCAATCTCTTGGAATAGATGTCTGGGAAATCATGGAAGGAGGATATACATTTCCATCGACAATTCCTATAGATACGGCAGGTAAAAAACAATATGAAACCAATGCCAAGGATGTCAATACATTATTGGGGAGTCTGTCACAATAAAAATTTGTCAAGGTTATGCAACTCAAAACTGCCAAAGAAATATGGGATAAGATCATTCTAAGCTATGTAGAAGACAATCAGGTAAAACATACAAAACTGTGATCTCTCAGAATTCAATATGAAACTCTCAAAATGCACAATGATGAATGTATAGCTTTTTACTTCTTACATATAGATGAGATTGTTAATTGCATGAAGAACTTGGGTGAGAGATAAAAGAAGATAATTTTGTTGAAAATGTTTTAAGATCCTTGTCTTCTAAGTTTGAACCAAAAGTTTCTGCCATAGAAGAAAAGTAGGATCTTCAGAGTATCACTATGACACAGTTGCACGGAATCTTAATTGCTTTCGAAATGAGAAAAGGAGGTCCATCAGACATGAGAGACACCACATTCAAAGCTTCAAGAAGAGAGGAACTGATTGGATCAGGACATACTTTAGAAGAAGAGGAAGAAGCAAACTTTGTCAAGAACCTTCAATAGGGTTCTGGAAAATTGAGAGGTAAACTACCCTTCAAATGTTTTGCTTGTGGAAGATTCAGTCACTATGCTGACAAATGTTCTCTTAAAGATAAGCTTGATAAAGGTAAGGAATCAGAAAAATGGAATAGAAAACAAAGTGTAAGTAACAAGAGCTACTATGCGCATGAAGATAGAGATGGTTTATCAAATAGTGATGGAGATCATAGTGACTATAGACTTCTGATGGCTTTTGAAGATGATGATTTCTTGTATGCTTTAGATGAAGATAATCTTTATGAAGAAATATCTAAACTCAAAATCTGTTTAGAAGAAAAGAATATGATTGTAGATACTCTGACATTCCAACTTGCTGAAAGAGAAAAACACAATGAGAAACTAGAATGTGAAATTGTGGGTCTAAGCAAAGATATTGAGAAAACAAAAACTCTCAATCTCATATCTGCTAAAGGATCAGAAACTTTAGATGAAATTATCAAAGTGTAGCATTCTCCTCTGATAAAGACGGGTCTTGGATATACTGAAGAAGCATCTCAAGCACAGAACCCGTCAACCTCCACTAAAAGCTATCTTGATGCAGCAAAGAGCAGTGAATAGTTTGACAATTGTCAGCAAAGGCATAAAGTAATTCACCAAGTAAATCAGGTTCAATGTACTTCAAGGATGAACAAAAGTTACAACAAACCTCAGGTAAATCATACTCAATTTGCTTCAAGAATTAATGTCAATGGAAACTACAATCACTAGGTTAGTAGATTTGATAATCGTAGGAACTTCTTTAATGGCCAATGTTTTTCATGTCATAACTTTGGACATAAAGCTGCTCAATGTGTTGCCTACAAGACCATCGTGACTAGAGAAGCACGCAATCAAAGGAATGTGATAGGGTTCATGAAAAGGACCTACAATAACTTTTCACTTCTTGAAAATGAAATAGAATTCTCTATCTGTAACAACTTCGGTCATGAAGATTCTGAAGGCAGGAGTAAATTTTAGGAAACATCTTAGAAGGAGGAAACTTCATTGAGTCCCAAAATATGGAGAAAGAAAGAACCAAAAATAGAAAGATGTGGTATAGCCTTGTATGCAAAAGGACAAGAAAATCATTGGTACATCGACAGTGGATGCTCGAAACACATGATAGGTGATAAAGAAAAACTTTAGTCATATAATGCCTTAGAAAAGGAAAAAATGGTCTCAATTGGAAATGACATTCCTGCTATCATCAAATGTAAAGTTTATGTTCTCTTAAAAGAAAAGGTTAAAGCTGGGAATGTTATGTATGTTGATGGTCTAAAGCATAACCTATTGAGTGTCAGTCAAATGTGTGATCAAGGAAATGAAGTAGTATTTCGATCAAATGGATGTGTTGTTCATGAGCTTGACACAAGAGAAACCGTGATCAAAGGCATAAGAACTCCAAACAACTTATACATACTCAAGGGAGGACAACAACAATGCAATCTAAGCAAAAGTGATAAATAGTGGCTATGGAAGAGAAGATTGGGGCATCTAAGCTTCCCATAAATAAGGAAAGCATGCAAATTCCAGGTTTTTCGTGATCTTCTTGATATCAACATTCCAGAAAATACAATATGAAAATCATATCAATTTGGTATGAAAACCATAACACATTTACCTGAGAAGGAAGGATCAGCTAGTATGCCTCTTGAACTTGTTCATACTGATTTATGTGGTCCATCAAGGAAAAAGTCACCTCGTGGAGAAGAATACTTTATATTGTTCATTGACGACTTTTCCAGAATGTTTTGGATAGGACTTATAAAGCATAAAGATGAAGCATTTGAAAAGTTCAAAGCCTTCAAATCTTTGGTTGAAAATGAATCAAATCGCAAAATTGAATGCCTCAGATCTGATCAAGGAAGGGAATTTACCTCAGATGAATTCTTCAACTTTTGTGAAGAACATGGAATAAAAAGAGGATTCTCCACCACAAGGACTCTTCAACAAAATGGAGTGGTAGAGAGGATGAACAAAACTGTTCAACAAATGACTCGTGCCATGCTAGATGAGTCGAGAACTCCTGCAACCTTCTGGGGTGAAGCTGCATTTTTTGCCATCGCTATCCTCAACAAAGCAAACATTAGGGTAAATAGCACTCAAACGCCACATGAAATTTGGTATGGTAAGACTCCTACTATAAAATGCTTGAAAGTTTTTGGAAGCAAATGTTACATCAAAAGGACTGTTGAAAAACTTGGCAAGTTTGAACCTAGAGCAGATGAAGGCATTCTCCTTGGTTACTCTTCTCGAAGTAAAGGATATTAGTGTTATAATAAAAGACTTGGGAAAATTATTGAAAGTATTGATGTTGTGGTTGATGAAGCAGGTAAAAACTAAAGAGTGTGAAGAAGATGAGGATTATCCTTCCACATCAAATCAGACTAATTTTGAAGAAGAAGAAACCAATGAAGCACCAGAAGAATAGATAACGGCAAAAGAAAAGACTCCATCCAGGTATGTTCAGAAAAATCATCTAGAGACTCAAATTTTGGGACAGAAAGAGGCAGGTGTGCAGATAAAAAGAATTATTATAGAAGCTTCAAGCTACCTAGCGTTGATTTCCTCCATCGAACCTCAAAATGTAAATGAAACATACAAAGATGAATGTTGGGTCAAGGACATGAATGAAGAACTTGAGCAAATTGAAAAGAATAATACTAGTTCCTAGACCTCATGATAAGAATATCATAGGAAACAAATGGATATTTAAAAACAAGCTGAATGAAAATGGTGAAGTTATCATAAACAAGGCCAGACTTGTTTTTGAAAGATATGCTCAACAAGAAGGTATAGATTTTGAAGAAACTTTTGCATTTGTTGCTAGACTTGAAGCCATAAGAATGTTCCTTGCTCTTTCTAGCTTTCAAAAATTCAAAGTATACCAAATGGATGTAAAATATGCATTTCTTAATGGAGACTTAGAAGAAGAAGTATATATTGAGAAACCAGATGGATTCATCCTTGGAAATGATCCAAAAATTGTATGCCAACTTAGAAAGGCTCTCTATGGTCTAAAACAAGCTCCAAGTACTTGGTATTAGGGTCTTGACAAATACCTCCATCAACAAGGTTTTTCAATAGGATCAGCTAATAGCAATCTATATACAAAGATTGATAATGATAAATTGCTAATACTTGTAGTATATGTTGATGATATCATTTTTGGTAGAAATCAAGAAGCCATGAGCCAAACTTTGCTTTGGTAATGCAACAAGAATTTGAAATGTCCCTGCTTGGTGAGCTCACATATTTTCTCAGCCTACAAGTTCAACAAAGTAAAGATGGTATTTTTCTATCGCAAACCAAGTATCTCAAGTAGATCTTGAAAAAATATGGCATGAAAGATTCTAAACCAGTATGTACCCCCATGGTAACAAGATGCAATCTCAGCTCAAATGATGAATGAGCAGCAGACATCAACCAACCTACAGATCCATGATTGGCAGTTTGCTTTATCTAATAGGTACCCGACCAGACATCATGCATGCAGTGGCAATAGTTGGAAGATTCCAAGAAAATCCAAAGGAATCACACCTTCAGGCAGTCAAAATGATCTTCAAATATCTTCAAGGAACTCAAAATTTTGGTTTATTGTATCCTAGGAATACAGATCTTACACTTGATGCATATAGAGATGCAGATTGGGCAGGAAGCGTGGATGACAGAAAAAGAACTAGTGGTGGTGCATTCTATATGGGTTCCAGATTAGTGTCTTGGTTTAGCAAGAAACAAGTTCAATTTCATTATCTACAGCTGAAGCAGAATATGTGGTTGTTGCATCTTACTACACAAAACTCCTTTGGATGATGCAAACATTGCAAGACATTCAGATCACATGTGCTCCACTCATCTCCATTCTATCTGATAATATAAGTGCAATCAGTATTTCAAAGAATCCAGTCATGCATTCCAAGACCAAGCACATACCCATCAAATATAATTTTCTACGTAAACAAGTGCTTGAACAAAAGGTCAAATTGGAGTATGTTCCCTCCAAAGAACAGGTTGCTGATATATTCACCAAACCACTTCCCAGAGAGACATGTGAGTATCTCAGACAAAAGCTAGGAGTAGTTGATGCATCATCTTGTTGTTAAAACTTATCTATTTCAGAGAAAAGTGCTTGTATGTGAGTTTCATGAAGCATATCCACGTACATACGCCGGTTGTTGTGGATACAGTCACGTACATGTTGGTTTGAAGAAAAATAGTGGATGAAAAGAGTCTAATATGGGTCTGACAATGATCATCTAGCACAGGTTCAGGGGGAGCATATAATTATAGTAATGCATTGTTGGCATTATCTTAGAAGATCTTGGTAAAAATTCATAGTTGTTTCTGATTCAGGTGGAACAAGTTCAGGGGGAGATCATGGTTGTCGTTCTGGATGGTGATTGACAGATGCTGCTAACAATGGTTACTGATAACTATCATAGTCTTGTTTTAAGATATTTGGTCTCTATGTCATGTATATCTTTTATTGTCAAGGTCATGAAACGACCTATTTTGTTTCCCCACTATGCATGGGATGGATGATGTAATGTTCTTGTTCTGACATGTATAAACATTTGGTATATACCCACTTGGTTGGGTGGATGAGTCAAACTTGGTATATCCCCACTTGGTTGGGAGATGGATGTATGTATGAGTCATTAGTGATAGGAAGGTCCTTTATTATGTATGTATAGAGTCATCTTTTTGCAAACCTTGCTTATATTCAGGAGGAGCATGGACAACGCACTTAAGCATACCAGAGAATTCAGCATGTACTTAGGGGGAGCATAACCCTTTTCCCTTGATGACAAAGGGGGAGAGTGACTTGGGGTTGCCATAAAGTCCAAAGGGGGAGATTGTTGGCATTATGATAGAGATTTGGCTCTATGACACAAGTGTTGTCCTTGACGTCAACTCACATAGATGACAGATCACAGTTCATGCTCACGGAATGAAGAAAGAGAGGTATACATAGGTTCCCCATTTACCAAGCCATGTGTACATGCGGGTTCGCAGACCAAAAGGAACATATAGCACACACATGTACTTCCACGGAAGGAAAGGCGCGTACATGTTGGAAAACTTAGTTTTGGTCCGTGGTATTTGGTCCATGGTATTTTGATTGATGGTATTGGTCCAAGGTATCTTGTTCGAAGTGTTGACCCCAGGTATTTGGTCCAAGGTATTGATTCTAAGTGATGTTGGAACATGGTATTGAGTAAGGCCTAATACTATAAAAGGAGGAGAAGATCATTAGGCAGAGTCACTCATGAATTGAATATCTAATGAAGAGAAAGAACTAGAATACAAGTTATTGGGTTATGGTGCACAGCTAGATCAGAATCAAGGATGAAGCTAAGTGCTTGATGAAGGATAAGTTCTGTTGATGGGTCAAGATCTTAAGGCTTGAAGAAAAGTATCTTTGTGTGGTTTTGATCTTTTATCTAAATAACTGGCACATGTTGTAATCTGTAAATATCATGATCTAGGTATAACTGATGTCTGGAATTGTTGTAAAGTTTAAATCATCATTTACAGATCTGTATGCAGATTCACTTTAGCAGAGGCACATATACACGATGGTTTTGCATATCAAAACAACGTATATGCAGGTTCACCTTGATAAAATGGTGTATGTATGCAGGTTCGACACATTGAATTAGCATATAGCTAATAAAATATGCTTTAGCTACTTTTGTTTGTTGTTGCGGTGTTCTGGGTTCTAGCTTGGCTTCTAGTTACTATTATTGTATTCTGGTTACAAAATTCTAAGAAGTGATTGATTGATTCAGTTTTGGTTGGTGAAAAGGAGAATGATTGATGCAGATATATTTGATGGATCTAGTCTGAAAATTTATGAAACGTGATCCCTGGAAGAAAAGAGAAGGTTGTAGCATTTTGTAGGCCAGCACCTATGTAATAGTAAACACATCAGCTAGTACAAGAGCTAGGGGGTTGTAGCTCCCTTCTAGGAGAAGCTGGAGAACGAGAGAAGGTTGTAGCCTTCTACAGGTAGAAGCCTACGTATTGGTATAAGACTGCACCAGTACAAAAGTTGTAAAAAGAAGTTTCTTATTAAAAGAAGATAGAGACGATTGCAACAGGTGGTTTTCACCCACATTAGGTTTCCACCTTATATCTTGTGTTCATGTGTGTAATTGTCTGTTCTATTTTTACTGCACCTGGTTACTATTTATATGGTTTTGATGCACAGATTAAATATCAACATATGATGAATTAACTAAGTTATAAGTTTGAAGGGTATATGCTAGTTGCCTTAAATACAATTGTGTATACACACAAGTTTGATTAACTAAAGTAGTGTATATAAATCTGAAATGAAATATTATTGACTTGCTAATACTGATTCAACCCCCCCTTCTCAATATTATTTCCACCATGAATTCATGGGAACGATGTTTTATTTCCTCTTATGGTGATTCAGGGTGAGGTGGTGTGCTGGCAGCAAAGATACATTTCCATTTTTGGAATATTGGTCCCCACTACCACCTCATCGTTCCCCACTCCTCATAATCAGCTCCCACCTTATGCATCCATAGTTTTAACTGATTTTGTCCTACTCCTTCTCTGTCTTTGAGTTGACTACAGCCACGTGTGAGAGAACACCTGATTGTGTATGTGTTGACTGAACGAAGGTGGCCAAGTTAACTAGCCACCTTTTCGCTTATAAACCAACTATCTCACAACCCTTACATTTTTTTTATTACATGATGCATATGAGGGAGCGAGAGGGATACTTACCTATGGTTCCAATGCTATGCTGCAGTTGTCAAAGACCAGAGGTGTTGCTGTGTGTATTTCCTACATGTTATTCTTCTCCGTCCTCTTGTTGTCTGCTAATGGCTTCTTTGTTTGTGCAAGTACCTGTGGTTTAAGATATGATGTTGTTGCTTTGGATCTCCTGGATCATCATGATGAAGGCTTATTTCTGGTATGATTGGTATTCTGTGTGATAGGCGGCTTCTCCCTTAGAACTCTTTAATCATCTACTTGCTGGGGTTGTGAGGATGGTGGCATGGATGGAAAGAAGGAATAGGAGTGTGGAGAGCAAGGAATATTCAGGTGATGCTCTTTATTCCTCCATGTTTCCCTCTTTTCAAAGACTGGAAAAAAAATACTCTTGAAACTGATTGTTTTTTTTTAATGGTGAGTGGAGGGGTGATGATAGTCGACAAGTTATGGTTATTGAATGATGAAGAGGGTGAATTTCATTGGCCTAGAAAGTCATTTATTTTCCTTAAGGCTGCTTCTTGTAGGATTTCTGGGTCACTGTTATGAAACCAGCTCACAAAAAGATAGAAAAGATAGATGAATGCCTTTGAATTCAACCTCTTCGAGCTGGCAACCTCCTTTACATTACACAAGTGAACAATTCTTGGATGATACAAATGACAAGACCTCATTTCTATATATAAGAGTCTAAGGAATCATCATATAATCAGAGCCAACATAAAATTAATAATGTAAGGGCATAATAACAATAGTGGGCTTCTATGGGGCATAATAATACCAATATGGGAACTACATGGGCACAACAATATAATAAGGAGGTTGTACTAATAACAATAAGGGTTTACACTAGTAATATAGGGACCTAACATGCCCCTCTCCTTCAAAAAGTGTTGTCCTTAATTCTTAAGTAGTTCTTGATGCTTCTGTATAAAATTCTTGTCCTCCCATGTGGAATATTTAGTGGCTAATTTCTCCCACTTGATGAGGTACTATGAAATTGATCGATTTTGTAGTTGTCAGGTTCTTGTTTCTGTAACTGATCCAGGCTCCAATATGATTTCTCTTTCCTCGTCAATTTCTGGCAATATTGTTTGAACTAGGACCTTCTGCAACTTTTAAATGAGTGGCCACACTTCTTCATCCTTCTTCCATTCATCCCTTGCTTCATTTATCCAATCTAGTTGCATAATAGAAATAACACAAAACAATGCTTCCACATCCTCATCCTTTCTTGAGAGTGCATCTGCAACAACATTTTGCTTCCCTTTATTGTAGATGATTTCAAAGTCATAACCCAACATATTTGTGACCCATTTTTTCTGTTCTTCTAAAGATAATCTTTGTTCTAAAATGTATTTAAGACTATCATGATCCATTTTTTCCTTGAATTGTCTTCCCATTAGGTAAGGTCGCCATTTCTTAAGTGCATGTAGTATTGCCAACATTTCCTTCTCATAAATAGCTTGCTTTAGATGTAGCCTAAAAACACCCAATCGCCTACATCAAAATTTCTTTCACTGCGATGTTGATCTACCCGTTGTTTCATTCGATTCTACACCAAAATGGCGTTATCCTTTAAAAGTTGGGGAACTTGTTGTTGATGCTCGATGTGATCTTTCACTGCTTGAATCTTTTTCTTCTTGATATATCCTTCTATCTTGAGAGTTTGAGGAATCATAATTTCTTCCAGTTCATTACGAGATATGGTTGGATTCATTTCTTGATGGTCGATGTGATCTTTCACTTCTTGAACATTTTTCTTCTCGATATATCCTTCTATCTTGATAGATTGAGGAGTGGTAATTCTGTCCAATGCATTACAAGATATGGTCAGATTCATTTCTTCTTTCTTGATGTGATCTTTCACTTCTTGAACCCTTTTCTTCTTGATATGTCCTTCTACCTTGCGAGTTTGAGGAGTGGTAATTCTTTCCAATGCTTTACAAGATATGGTCGGATTCATTTCTTGATGCTCGATGTGATCTTTCACTTCTTGAACATTTTTCTTCTTGATATGTCCTTCTATCTTGAGAGTTTGAGGAGTGGTAATTCTTGTCAATGCTTTACAAGATATGGTCGAATTCATTTCTTCTTTCTTTGGGGTTGGTTCCTGGTGTATATTCTCTTCTTTTGACATTTCTTGATCATTTTCTTCCTCCTCTTCACAATCAATGTAAAATAATTTCTTCTCAGCACACTTATGACCTTTAATGTATTTGATATTACAATTGTAACAAAGCCCTTTTGCTCTTTTTTCTTCCAATTGGTTGTGGTGTCAACCTTGTAGGCTGTGGAAGACTAGGAGAAACAACACTTCCATCTTTATAGTTGTGAGTGGTATACTTCCTTGTTTCCATAATTTTTCTTTCCACTTTTCTTGCCAACCTGAATGCCTTCTCCAATGAATCAGGTTCCCAAAGATGAACCTCATGTTGAATGTTATCCTTTAAAGTCCCTATGGAGACATCAATCCTCTACTTCTCTGGAGTATATTTTCCCTTATATTCAATTTTTGGAAGTCCTCAATGTGCTCTTCCATTGAAAACTTTTGTTTGAGATTTATCAATTGGCTAAAGAATGTGTTTCTCTTTGTATCCTCATAATGTGCTATCATTTCCTCTGTGAGATATGACCACATAACAAGTGGTTTACGAGAACAAAGCCCTTTATACCATAAAAATTGATCCGGTTCTAAATATGAAGATGCAATATGCACCTTTTGTAATAATTGCACCTCATGTAGATCAAAATATTGCTCCATCTGTAGTATCCAATTTACCAGATCCTTGCCATCAAACTTCCTCATATCGCCTTTTCTTGATTTTAGGGGCTCAAACTTGAAACGACTGTAACTCTGTAATTTCAGATATTTACATTCTGAAATTACAGCCTATAATAGCCCTCTGATTCCTCTTTCTAAATCCGTAATTCTGATCGCATTTGGATTCTCGAAGGAAGATTTATTTCCAATCTCCTACGATGACATAATTACAGACTATTTCAGTACATTTAAGTTGCAGGACGTGCCACGTATCACTGTTTCAACCTTAGGTTCTACAAAATATACCAGAAAAAAGTAGAGTCCGTCCTCTTTCTGTACAATCTTACTAAATTTAAATCTAATGCTCAGAGAGAAAGTTATGACAAGTTTCCCAAGGTCACCTGTTTAGGATGTAATTCGGGAGTCTGCAAAATCCTAACTTCCTTAGATCATATATCTAAAAATATAGTGACAAAAGATCTGAAACTCAAACCCGAGGTTTAGACCAACTTGTTCACAAATGGGGTTCTTTTTTAGCTTCTAAAACTTCGTAGAGAAAAAGTTATAGAAAACATTCCATGATGACCTATTTTAGATGAAATTATGGAGCTTGAAAAAACCCTAACTTCCTCAGATCATATCTCCGAACATATAGTGACCCAAGATCTAAAATTCAGACCTAAGGTTCAACGTGATTTCTTCTCAAATGGTTTTTTTTTTTTATCTTCTGAAACATCACAGAAATAACGTTATAGCGGAAATTCCACCATGGCCTATTTGGAACAGGGAAACCCTAGAATCCAAAGCTTTGATACCAAATGTTATGAAACCAGCTCACAAAAAGATAGAAAAGATAGATCAATGCCTTAAAATTCAACCTCTTCTAGGGGGAAACCTCCTTTACATTATACAAAAGAACAATTCTTGGATGATACAAATGACAAGACCTCCTTTGTATATATAGGAGTCTAAGGGTTCATCATATAATCAGAGCCGACATAACATTAATAATGTAAGGGCACAATAATAACAATAGTGGGCTTCTATGGGGCCAAATAATAACAATATGGGGACTACCTGGGCATGAAAATATAATAAGGGGGTTTTACTAATAACAATAAGGGTTTACACTAGTAATATAGGGACCTAACATGGGTCAGTGTAATTCCTACAGGATCATCCTGTAGGTTTTCACGGGATCCTATAGGAATAAAGGGGATCCTATAGAAAACACAGTCCCTTCATAAACTGACGCAATGGAATGAAAAAAATGACAAAAATGATGGAGGAATGCATGGTAATGGGTGGAAAAATAATTATGTGAGTGATAGGGGTCTCTTTGTGATCCTTCTTTGCTCATTGATTGTCCTTCTTGATGACCTGCAAATGGAAATTTCATGATTTTTTTTATTTTATTTTTTTGAAAAAAAACTAGGTTGCCTCTAAGAGGTTTTGACCCTAGTTGTTTGCCCTGGGTGCCTCAAGAGAGGTTTTCACCCAGGAATATTTCTTATTCTCTTTTTTTTTGTTTTGACACCACTGAGCTGCCTCAAGAGGCTTTCAACCCAATGATGGGACTCAGGCACCTCATGGAGGTTTTCACCTAAGTCCTTATTATTTTTTCTTTTTCTTAGTGATTTAATGAGGGAGGAGCTCGAACTTGCTCCCCTAGCATCACTGTTTTAATGATATCGTTGATGAACTCTTGTTTTGATAGAGGTCTCTTGTCAATTTTTAATCGATGTCCATTAACAAGAAAAGAAATGGCTTCATCTATGGTTCTAATTTGCACTAAACCATTATCGTGGCATCTTTCCACAACATAAAGTCCTAACCATCTTGTCCTTAACTTACCCTTGAAGTCTTTATACCTAGAATCATATAGCAACACCCATTCACCTTCCTGAAATTACTTCTCCTTGATATTTTTATCATGCCAGATCTTCCTCTAAAGTTGAACTACCTCTGTAGGTAGGAGGGCCTGCATTCTGAATTCATCCAAACCATTCAACTGGAACAATCCCTCTTTCTGTGCACTGCTAAGATCCAGATCTAGTTGGGCTACCATCCTTAATGTGTTATACTCAAATTCAATATACAACAAGGCCTTTTCTCTATTGACTAGCTCATAGGGTGTGAATCTAGTGGTGGTCTTCCATGTGGTATTATAGGCCTAGGTGGCCTCAACTAGTCTATCTACCCAATCTTTCCTGCTGCTGCTTACTACTTTGGTCAAGATGCCCTCTAGTGCTCTGTTCGTCACCTCCACTTTCCCATCAGCTTATGGATGATAGGGAGTGGAGGTTCTATTCTTGATTTTTTGATGGTTGAGCAAGTGTTCAATCATGTTCAAGGTAAACCGGGTACCTTGGTCTGTGACCAACTCTTTAGGGTACCAAAATTTGTAGAATACATTCTCCCTTAGGAACTCAACCACTTTCTCCTATGTTGTTGGCTTAATTGCCTTGGTTTCAACCCACTTAGTCAAATAATCAATGCACACAATAATATACTATTTTTTCTTGGAAGGAGGGTCAATAGGCCCAATGAAGTCCATGCCCCACTTGTCAAATGGGTTGAAAGCCACTTGAGGCTACAAAGGCATTTCATCTCTTGGAGTAGGCCTTCCCATCCTTTGGCACTGATCACAATGACTAGTATATTTTCCCATATCCTGAGGAAGAGTCGGCCAATAATAACTTGCTTGTAACACTTTGAATGTTGTCCTCTTTGCTACAAAGTGACCTCCACAAGGCCCATCATGACAAGTCAAAAGGATGTCAAAGACTTTCTCCTCCTTGACACACCTTCTTAAGATTTTATCTGGGCCAAGTTTGAAAAGATTACCCCCAATCCAAGTGAAGCGGGTGTTTTTTCTGACTATCTTGCTCTTTTGTATGGAGGACAAGTTTGGTGGGAATTGTGTTGATACCAAATAGTTTTCTATATCAACAAACCATGGAGAGAGAACTAAAATAGCAAATAAGTGCTCGTCTGGTATTTGGTCATCAACCAATCCTTCTTCACCTACAGGAAAATTTACTCTAGACAAAATGTCTACAACAACATTTCCCTTACCAGGCTTATAAATAATGGTTAGATCAAACTGTTGTAATAAAAGTAACCATCTTATAATTCGAGCATTCACATCTATTTTGTTCATTAAATATTTGATTGTAGCATGGTCAGTATGCACAAATGTTTGATAGCCTGTAATATTGATCCAAAATGGATCCATTTTTTCCTCCATATCAAAGTCTTCAAATGTAGATAAAAGTGGGTCAAGTTGAATTGCTCATCGAGACAATTCCAACAGTGTGAACGATGCGCAAATCTGAGTTTGAATGAAGAAGTTAAGGCCAATCAAAGTTTCAAGGCAAACTAGGGAAAAAGAGGAAAAGTCAAAGTCAAAGTGAAATAGCCAAAGTAAACGGTCAACAGTTAACATAGGGTGATGTCAGTCGGACATGTGGCATCCCAGGAATTCGCCATATGTCCAGGGTGATGTCATCAAGGTTGATGACGTGTCATGATTTGATTGGTTGAAACTAGCCAATCCGGTGCTGACACGTGGTAGCTCGGATTTTCCCAATGTTGGCATGAATCCCAAAATTTTGGGGATCAGGGAGGATCAAACCCCTGACCTCCCAAAAAGGATAAGACTTCACCGAATTCCACTCACCGGATGAGCTATGTTACTACTTGTTAGTTAAGGGGTGGAAAATATATTTATGGTGAATAGGTAACTAACTGCCAGAAAAGGGCCGGATGGTCGGGGTCAACCACATGACTGCCAATCCCTTAGCATTTATTGTATATCATAACCGCTAGAATATATTGTTATCACAAATCACTAAACCATATCCCACATTCACCACGCTTATCAACAACACGTGGTATACATATACCATAACATCGAACATTAATCAAATGACGGAGATATGATATGTCAATGGAACTATGGATATTCGATATGGTGTTATCCCATGTAAAATGCTAGAGTGTCGGGTGGCGGTTTCGACCTGCCAACCTCCAACTACATATACCAAGGCCTTAACACAAGTGCGATAGCCAACATACCAAGCGGTGGAGCTTGGTATTCAAGCTGCCCAAATTTTATTGTTATGCAGATGATGAACCTGCAACACCACCAGTACGCTTTCCAAAGTGGTTTTTGTATGCGGAGGTGGTTTTGTGCAGCGGAAAGGTGGTTTTTGACTTTCCATGGGGTTTGGAGGTCACTGTGGCAAAATATGGTCGAGTTTATACTCGTTTGACTCAAAATTTTGAGCTGGATGCAGTGGTGATGTCCATTTTCCGATTTGAGACTCTATTTTCAAGCTTATACCTACAACAACATTTTGAAGGTAAAATAAAGAGGTCAACACTAGAAGTGAAAGTACTGGGAGGTGTAGCAGAAAGTCTAGTGAACTCCTTTATTAAATTTGGCTGTGTTGATATGTTTAAATGTATTTTCAGATTGTTCATGTGTTTATGTTATTCGCAATCTTTTCGGTCTGTTGCACTATGTAACATAAGAGAATTCACACATAGTCTATAATACCTTTTTCATTAATGGATCAAGTGGTATCAGAGTAGCAAGGTTTTTAACGTTTGACAAGTTTGTGTGAAGATTTGGATGCTTACTAGGTTGAGGCTCAAACGACGCAAAGGAGAGCTTGTTGAGGAGAATCCAGAGATTGGAAGGGTTCTTTCACAAAGAAGGATGGCAGATGAAACTCTACTTGGGTTAGAATCTCAATTCTTTGATAGTTTCATGATGATATGTGCCATGGTGGAAGAGATGTATCATAAGTTTAAAAAGGGTAAAGGTGAACGCACTTCATCACCTAAACCGCACAAAGGAGCACAAGAACCTTTTCTTTTCACTCCTCCAGATAAAGAATATAAAGGAAAATGAGAAAGGCTTCCTCCATCTCCTCCATCATCACCATCATCGTCATCATCATCATCTTCTTGTCATAAACTAGTTCTTCTAAGAAGAAGAAAAAGAAAGCCTCTTTGATCAAATTCGATGTAAAATTTGATTTTCCAATTTATGATGGGGAACTTAATGTTGAAAAGTTGGATAATTGGATAAGGCAAATTGATGTATATTTCAAGGTGCAGAAAATTGATTCAGCAAGAAAGAAGATCCAGCTTGCTAGCCTTTGACTTGGAAGAACCACACTTGTATGATGGGAAGGCAAGACACAAGCAGATCTCCAAAAGCATGGTAAAATCATTTCAAATTGGAATGAATTTGTTTCTGCCATTAAAAAGCAATTTTATCCATCGACTTATATGCAAAAATCAATGATGAGTAGGCAAACAGTATGTCAATTAAAAGGTCAAAGTGTTCAAAGTTATACTTAGGCATTCCGTAAGAGAGCTTTAACACTAGGCATTTCATTTGACTCACCAAAAAAATTGTTGAAATACATATGTGTTCTTCATAGTTATTTGAGGCATAGCATACTTATGTTTAATTCAACTAGCTTAGATGATGTATCTGTTCAAGCAACTCATCTAGAATCTAGAGGTAAAAATGTAACCCCAGATGTTGGGACATCATCCAAACCTATTGAAAGCAAGAATAAAGGCAAGAAGAAATTGAAATGGAAGGAGAAGAAAACAAAAACTGTGAAGAAAGATAAACCTTCATGCACTCATTATAAGAGGGAAGGACATGATGAGGCACACTGCTAGTCTTTGCATCCAGAATTGAAGCCAAAGAAGTTTGGGGGTAAAGAGCGAAAGAATGTTGTTGCTATTAAAAGGACTTGGGATCAGATTCAGGTGATGAGACAATGGTTACAGCTACAGGTATAAAAGGTAAAGATTCAAAAGCATCTACAAGTACTTCTTCACATTTTGTTGATAATGATAATTATGAGAGGAAAAGAAATGAGCTATTTCACATAAGAGACATTTCCAAGCATACTAAAATTGATACTTTATTTGATAGTGGGTCACAAGTTAATTTGATTTCTAAAGCAATTCTAAAGAAGTTGGGTCTAGATACAAAACCTCATAAAAATCCATATCCATTAGGTTGGGTGTGTGATAAAACTAAGCTACAAGCTATGAAACAATGTAAATTTCGTTTTCCTATTGGGTCAAAGTTTGTAGATGAGGTTGAGTTATACATAGTCCCATTGGACATATGTGGAATTGTATTAGGAAGTCCATACTTGTATGAAAAAAATGCTATCTTCTATTGAACTGAAAATAAGTATGAACTCACTAAGAATGGAATTGAATATATTGTAAGGGCTCATAAACTCAAAGATAAATTCTCTCTCATAAATTCTGGACATATGAAAATAATTGTAAATGCAAGCAAAGAATTTTTACTTATGATTGTAGAAGCAAAGGATATTGATAAATCCGATGCATTCCAAGGTTGTAATCCTAAACAGAAAGCAGATCTAGTTAAAGTTGTTTCCGACTATGATATTTTGTTTCAAGAGCCTAAGGGGCTTCCACCCAAGCGAGAGATAGAACATGATATTTATTTGTAGCAAGATGCTCCACTACCTAACATTGGAATGTATAGGTTATCAGCTCTAGAGAGTGCAAAAATAAAGAAGCAGGTACAAGAGTTGTTTGATCAAGGGTTTATACAACCAAGCACATCACCGTGTGGGTCACCTATTGTGTTAGTGTGAAAGAAAGATGGTTCATGGAGAATGTGCATTGATTTTCGAGCTTTGAATAAAATCACAATAAAGAATCATTATCCTCTTCCTTGTATTGACGATTTGTTAGATCAGTTAAAAGATACAATTTACTTCTCTAAATTGGACTTGCAAAGTAGCTACCATCAGATCAGAGTTGCAGAACAGGATGTATGGAAGACTGCTTTCAAAATGAAGCAAGGACTCTATGAATGGATGGTCATGCCTTTTGGCTTAACTAACGCTCCAGCTACATTCATGTGAGTCATGAATGACGTATTTAGACCATTCATTGATGATTTTGTAATAGTCTAGTTAGGTGATATTCTTGTTTTCAATAGAACGTGGGATGAACATGTTAAGCATGTAAAGCAGATTTTAGATGTTTTGAAAAGAGAAAATCTCTATGTAAAACTGTCAGCGTGAATTTGGTAGAACATATTCAAATTATTTGGGTTATATTGTAGGGGGTGGTGAATTAAAAATACACCCCTCTAAGGTTGAAGTCATTGTAAATTGGCCTAAGCCTAATACTACTATAGAAGTTAGAAGTCTCTTAGGGGCAGCGCAATAGTGGAGAAAGTGTATTGCTAACTTTTCTTTAATTGCAACTCCTTTACATGCTTTGAAAAGTGTAAAAAAAGTGTTATAGTGGGGAGGCAAACAACAAAAATCCTTCGACACATTGAATGAAAGGATCAATACAGCGCCAGTACTAGCACTGCCAGATATTCAACATCCATTTGAGATCAAGACATATGCAAGTGAATATGCCACGGGGACAGTATTGATGCAGCATGGAAAGCCTATATGCTTTCTTTCTGAGACATTCACATCAATAGTAATTAAATATCCTACATATGATAAGGAATTATATGCATTAGTTAAAAGCGTTAAAAAGTGGAAACATTACATAATGGGTAAAGAAGCAATCATACACACAGATCATGAACCACTTCAATATTTACACACACAAACTAAATTGCAACAATCACGACATTACAGGTGGATGGGTTTTCTACAACATTTTCATCTTGTTATTAGATATAAGAAGGGCATACATAATAAGGTTGCAGACAAGTTATCAAGGCCCATCATAAACTCATCCACAATACTTAAGCATAATTCAGTAATTCATGAAAGTTACATTGAACAATATGCTCAAGACACAGATTTTAATGTTGTATATGCAACTTTAAGTCATGGCAAGTAGGTAGAAGAATTGGATTATTACATAAAGGACAAACTCCTATATCATTTGGGAAAGTTATGCATTCCACAAATTGAAAGAGTTAATATAATTCGAGAAGCACATACTTCTCTCATATCAAGTCATTTTGGGGTATGTAAAACAGTTGCACAAATACAAAGATTCTGCTATTGGCCATGAATGAATGAGATGGTTTCTAGATATATTAAAGAATGTACTATGTGTGTTACAAGCAAGCCAAGTAATAGAAAATTAGGCTTTTATACTCCATTTCTAATTCCTTCTCGTCCTTGGGAAAGTGTTTCCATGGATTTTGTTGGGGGATTGCCAAAGTCGAGAAAGAGTCATGATTATTTGTATGTAGTTGTGGATAGGTTTAGTAAAATGTGTATTTTAACACCATGTAGTAAACAGGTCACAACTGAACAAACTACAAAACTGTTCTTTCAAAATGTATGGGTTCATTTTGGATTACCCACTTCTATTGTATCAGATCAAGATTCTCGATTTCTCGGGAAGTTTTGGTCAAGTATATGGGAGTTAATGGACACAAAGTTAAAGAAGAGCACGATATTTCATCCACAAACAGATGGTCAGACAAAAGTGGTCAACTGGACAATGAAATAGTTGCTTCGAGGATATTACAACAGGCATCCCAAACTTTGCGATGAGCATTTGTGTTATGTGCAACATGCTTACAACCATGCAAAACATTCTTCTACTTAGAGATCTCCTTTTGAGACTTGTTTTGGTTTTATACCAAAGTCTCCCTTGGATTTTGTCTTTGGTAAAGACACAGCAGTTGATCGATACAGTGATGTGGACAAAGCAACCAAGTTCATTGAAAAAATCCAGGAAATTCACCAGGTAGTATAGGAATAGCTAGAAAGAAGTCAAGCAAAGTATAAGGAGCGACATGAGAAGCATCGAGTTGAGAATATTTTTCAAGTTGGTGATCAAGTTTGGTTGTACATCAGCAAAGAAAGACTACAAGGGGAAGGTAAAAAGTTGAAACCTATTAGATATGGTTCTTTCAAAATACTTGATAAAATTGGTGAAAATGCTTTCTGCATAGATCTATCAACTTAGATGTAGATCTATTCTATCGTAAATGTTTAAAACTTGTGATTTTATGAACCTTCATTGATTGAATATCCCAAAGAGCAAGGTTAACTACCTTCCATTGAAGATATTTTACCCGAGTATCTCAATGAGCTACAGGAGGACACAGTTCTTGACAGGTGGATAAGGACTTCGCGATGGGGAAATGTTGAGTATCTTAAAGTTGGACTCATAGGTACAAATCCAAGTAAAGCATGATGGATAGAGATTGGAAAAGTGAGGGAACTTTTTCCTCACTTACTTGATAACTAAAACCAACTTTTGGTCGTCTAAAAGCTTCAGGTGGGGAGGAGTGATCCAAAATGGATCCAGTTTTGCCTTTGGATCAAAGTTTTCAAATGCAAATGAAAGTGGGATCAAGTTGAAGTGCTTGTCGAGACGATTCTAACGGTGTGAACGACATGTAAATCCAAATTCAGATGAAGATGTTAAGGCCAGTAAAAGTTTCAAGGAAAACTAGGACAAAAAGAGGAAAAGTCAAACTCAAAGTCAAACAGTCAATGTCAATGGAAAACGGTCAACACAGGGTGATGTCAGTAGGATATATGTCGTCCTAGGAGTGTGCACATATGTCTAGGGTGATGTCATCAAGGTTGATGATGTGTCATAATTTGATTGGTTGAAACGGGCCAATCCGGTGCTGACACATGGCAACCCAGATTTGCCCAATGTTGGCAGGAATCCCAAAATTCTCAGGGTCAGGGAGGATCGAACCCCTGACCTCTTGGAAAGGCTAAGACTTTGCTGGATTCCTCTCACTAGATGAACTATGTTACCACTTATTAGTTAAGGGGTGGATAATTTATTTATGGTGAATAGGTAACTAACCGCCGGAAAAGGGTAGGACGGTCGGGGCAAACCCCATGACCGCCGGTTCCTTAGCATTTATTGTATATCATAACCGCTAGAATATATTGTTATCACAAAGGACTAAACCATATCCCACATTCACCGCACTTATCAACAACACGTGGTATACATATACCATAACACCGAACATTAATCAAATGATGGAGATATGATATGTCAACAGAACTATGGATATGCGATATGGTGTTATCCCATGTAAAATGCCAGAGTGTTAGGTGGTGGTTTCGACCCACCGACCTCCAACTACATATACCAATGCCTTAACACAAGTGTAATAGCCAACATACCAAGCGATGGAGCTTGGTATTCAAGCTGCCCAAATTTTATTGTTACGCAGGTGCCGAACCCAGAACACCACCAGCATGATTTCCAAAGCGGTTTTTATGCAAAGGTGGTTTTGTGCAGCGGAAAGGTAGTTTTTGTAGGTGTATGGTGGTTTTTGACTTTCCAGGGGTTCTGGAGGTCATTGTGGCCAAATATGGTCGAGTTTATACTCATTTGACTCGAAATTTCGAGCTGTATGCAGTGGTGATGTCCATTTTCGAATTTGAGACTCTGTTTTTGAGCTCATACCTATAACAACATTTTGAAGGAAAAATAAAGAGGTCAACATTGGAAGCAAAAGGACTAGGAGACATAGCCAGAAAGTCTGGTGAACTTCTTTATTAAATTTGGTTGTGCTGATGTGTTTAAATGTGTTTTCAAATTGTTCATTTGTTTATGTTATTTGCAATCTTTTCGATCTGTTGCACTAAGTAACATAAGCGAATTCACACATAGTCTATAATACCTTTTTAATTAATGGATCAAATATAATGTTTGAATTTTTTCAATGAATGCACAACAACAAGGAGTTCCTTTTTGGTCACTGTATAATTTAGTTCAGCCTTTGATAAATTCATACCAATAAAATAGATAGCATAAGGAAGTTTTTCATCTATTTGACCTAGAGATGCTCCTATGGCTTTGTTTGAGGCATCACCATGAATATGAAAGGGGAGGGACCAGTTTGGGCCTCGGAGAATCAGTGCAGTGGTTAGCTTATGCTTTAGTATGTTTAAGGCCTCTTGACAGCTTTTTGACCATACAAACTTAGAGTCTTCGACCAACAAACCAAATAAAGGAGAGGCCAACTTGCTGAAGTCCTTTATGAACCTTCGGTAGTATCTAGCAAACCCTAGGAAATTTCTGACATATCTCTGCTTTTGAGAAGGTGAGACCCTTTGGATGATAGCTATTTTGTTTGGTTCCACATGCAGTCCTTGCTGAGATATTGAATGACCTAGCATGGTCTGTGCAATAATTAAGATTTCATATTTTTTAGCACTGAGAGACATTTTCATTTCAATGAATTTGTGAAGTACTTTTCCTAGGTTAGACAAGGCTTCTTGAAAATCACATCCATAAGGTGTAAAATCATCCATATAAATCTCCACCGCATCATGGACTAATTCGGTGAAAATACTTAGGACTGCTCTCTGGAAAGTGGCAGGAACATTGCATAGGCAAAAAGGAAGGACCCTATAGGAAAACGTACCCCAAGGATAAGTGGATGTGGTTTTATCCTGGTCTTTTGGGTAGATCTGGATTTGGTTGTACCCACTGAATCCATCTAGGAAAGAAAAAAAACCTTTTCCTTGCCAGGCCATCTAGCACTTGGTCAATGAAGGGTAGAGGAAAATGATATTTCTTTGTGGCTTTGTTAAACTCCATGTAATTGACACAAATTCTCCACTTACAATTTTTCTTGGGAACTAACACCAAAGGAGAGATCCACTCACTATCGAAGATAGGGTAAATGTTGGGTTGTGTTATATTCTTTCCATGTAGTTAATAGGGGGTTTGAAGGGCACCCATAACCCCACTTTATGGGGTCTGGGGTAGCGCCCCATAAAATTTTGGTTTTGGACCCTATGTTAGGTTGGGCAGACACACCTATGGTTTTTTGCATGATTTTCACAGATGCTTTTTGGACACGATGGTTTTCGGTCCATGGTATTGGATGCGATGGTTTTCGTTCCATGGTACTGGATGTGATGGTTTTTAGATCCATGGTATTGGATGCTTCGGCATGTATAAATATGTATTGTAACATTGAAAGGAACATAATGAAAAATCAAGCTGGTAGTCCGAGTTTTGGGATCCAGGGGAAAATATCTGTGTATATGTGTTTTATGTGTTATGATCTCGCATTATTTATTTTCTGTATTTTAGAATTTGTATGCAAGTAATTTTTGTATAGGGTTAAAACCTACATTTGGTATCAGAGTTGTTTTGGCTTCAGGGGACGCCCTGTTGCTGAGGGGTTTCGCTCGGGCCCGTGGTAGAACCTATTCAGTGGGAGATCTGTGAGATTGATTCTGGTGGTGAAACAAGATGGCGAGCAGTGGAAAGATAGAGATCGAGAAATTTAATGGTCAGAGTTTTGAGTTGTGGAAACTCAAGATGGAGTATCTGTTGGTGGATAAAGACCAGTGGATCGTGGTAGATCTGGGTACTAAACCAATGGGAGTGTCCGATGAGGAATGGAAGAAGTTGGATTGGAAGACAAAGAGCACAATACGATTGTGTGTCTCAGATTCAGTATTGCTGCATGTATCAGGGGGGAGCTACGACGAAGGCTTTGTGGGAAAAGTTCGGGACTTTGTACCAATCTAAGCCTCTGGTGAATAAACTATTCCTGCATAAAAAGTTGTATAACCTGAGGATGAAAGATGAAGACTTGGTGACAGAGCATCTGAATGCATTTAATACTGTGGTAAGTCAGTTAGCATCTGTTGATATTAAAATTTCAGATGAAGATAAGTGCGTCAGTTTGTTGTGTCCTCTACCAAATTCGTGGGATAGTCTGGTTATTGCAATAGGTAGTAATGCAACTGCCTTGCATTTTGATGAAATACTCTCATCCTTGCTGACGGAGGAGATGACACAAGAAAATATGGAGAGCCAAAATAGTGATGCCTTGTCTGTATGACGGCGGATCTAGAACAGAAACAAAAATAAGTCATGGAGTGGGAGATCTAAATCTAAAGGGAGATCTAAATCTCTAGGAAAACCTGTAAAGGTGGTGTGGTTGAAATGTGGAAAGGAAGGGCACTACAAAAGGGACTGTAAATCTAAAGCTCCTGACAAAGGAAAGGGATCTGATGAGGCTCCTTCTACAGAGGTGAAAACCACCGCAGATGAAGGTGGGGATGTGTAATTGGCTTCTTCAAGTGCACATGTAGATCATGAGGCATGGTTGATTGAATCAGCTGCATCCTTTCACTTCACTCCCCATGAAGGCTAGAATCGTTGGTCGCGGAAAAGTAAAGTTGAATTTGCAAGGTGGAAGGATTAGAATGCTTCCAGGTGTTCTACATATTCCCGCGTTAACCAAAAATCTAATTTCTGTTAGCAAGCTGGATGATGCAGGTGTACAAATAGTGTTCGAGAAGGATACCACCAAGATGGTTTGGGGAGCACTGGTATTGATGCAGGGAGTTCGGATTAGAACTCTGTACAAGCTGCAAGGTAGCACTCTTATTGATGGGTGCAATAGTTCTATGGTTCCTGAAAGTGGAGCAGAAAATCTAGTGGTCTCTGAAGAGAAGACCATGTTGTGGCATCAAAGGCTCAGACATATTGGAGAAAAGGGCCTTCAGATACTTCATGGTAAAGGTATGGTAGAAGGTATGAGTAATAGCTCTCTGGATTTTGATTTCTGTGAAAATTGTGTATATGGAAAGCAGAATCAGGTGAGTTTCCCCTCTGGTAGTAAGAGGGTGAAACATATATTAGAACTTGTGAACAATGATGTGTTTGGACTTGTGAAGGTTCCATCACTAGGTAAGTCTGTGTACTATGTATCATTTATAGATGAATTCTCAAGGAATACATGGATATATTTCCTTAAGAATAAATCTGAAGTCTTTGACAGATTTAAAGAATTTAAGGCTCTGGTGGAAAACCAGACAGAGAAGAAGATAAAGGTGCTGAGGATAGATAACGGTGGAGAGTTTTGCAATAAGGAATTTGAAGAATTTTGTAAGAAGTGTGGTATAGCACAGTAGAAGACTACTCCATATACACCTCAGCAAAATGGAGTTACAGAGAGAATGAATAAAACATTGATGGAAAGGGCAAGAAGCATGCTCAGTGGTGCCGGGTTAGGACAGGAATTCTGGGCAGAGGCAGTGGATACTGCATGTTACCTGGTCAACAGGTCACCTTCATCAGCGTTGGAGGATAAGACTCCACAAGAGGTATGGACTGGTAAGAAACCCTCTCTTTCACATCTGAGGGTATTTGGATGTGATGCATATGTACATGTTACAAAGGAGAAACGAACCAAGTTGGATAGTAAATCTGAAAGGTGCATATTTATTGGGTATAAGCATGGTTTAAAGGGTTATAAGCTTTGGAACCTAGTCACACAGAAGATTGTGTATAGATAAGATGTGGTGTTCAGAGAGGTGAAAGATGTTATTAAACATGAATTCCAAGAAAAGGAACTTGAGAAGATAGAGTTTGAGCTAAAGGAGGAAGAATCAGACTCTACAGCAGAAGAGGAATCAGAATATGAAGAGCCACAAATTCCGGCTGTGAGAAGATCAGTTCGAGAAATAAGGCAGCCTAAAAGGTATAGTCCATTTTCTTTCTGTTCAAATTTTGCTTTATCTATTACTGAAGATGATCCTAGAACTGTGAAGGAAGCAATAGATTGAGAGGATGGAAAAGTCTGGAAAGAGGCCATGGTTGATGAAATGGCATCTTTGCACAAAAATGAGGCTTGGGATCTGGTGGAGTTTCCGGCTGGAAGGAAAACCATTGGAAGCAAATGGGTGTTCAAAAATAAGACAAATGCAGAAGGAAAAGTGGAGAAATACGAAGCTTGCTTGGTAGCAAAAGGTTATTCTCAGGTGCGGGGAATTGATTTTGGTGATATTTTTTCTCCTGTTGCCAAGGTAACTTCTATTAGATTACTTTTATCTATTACTGTTGCTTTTTATTTTGAGGTAGAATAGATGGATGTGAATACAACATTTATTCACAAGGATTTGGAAGAGGAAATCTACGTGAAGCAACCTGAAGGCTTTGCAGCGAAGAGTAAGAAAGAACTGGTATGCAAGTTAAAGAAGTCTTTGTATGGGTTAAAACAATCACCAAGGATGTGGTATCAGAAATTTGATACATTTATACGGGGGACTTGGCTTCACCAGAAGAAAATCAGATCACTATGTGTATTTTAAATTAATTAGTGATCATGTTATTTATCTGGTCTTGTATGTGGATGATATGTTGCTAGCTGGAAATGACAAAGAAATTATCCAGGATTTGAAGACCCAATTGTCCTCCAAATTCGACATGAAAGATCTTGGTGCTACAAACTATATTTTGGGCATGGAAATTAAAGGAGATCGAGAAAAGAGGAAGCTCTAGTTAAATCAGAGGAAGTATGTCGAGACAATATTGCAGAGGTTTAATATGCAGGATAGTAAATTGGTGAAGGTTCCTATTCCTGTAGGTGTGAGGCTATTTGTTGAACAATGTCCCAAGACACAAGAAGAGGAAGAGGACATGTCCCATGTTCCATATGCAAGTGCAGTCAGTAGCCTGATGTATGCAGTGGTCTGTACTAGACCAGACATTGCACATGTAGTGGGAGTATTGAGCTGGTTTATGTCAAAACTAGGAAAGGAGCATTGGATAGTAGTGAAGCAGGTTTTCAGGTATTTGCGTGGCACTAGTGATTATGGTTTGTGCTACCAAGGAAGACCAGGATTGGACAGAGTGTTGGATATTCATGGCTTTGTTGATGCAGACTGGGCTGGAGATCTGGATCAAAGAAGATCTACAAGTGGGTATGCGTTTAACCTATTTGGAGGTGTAGTCAGTTGGATGAGTAAGAAACAATCTGTAGTGGCACTATCAACTACAGAGGCAGAATACATGGCAACCACTCATGCAAGAAAGGAAGCAGTTTGGTTGCAGAGATTTTGTTCAAGTATGGGGTTAGTACAGGAAGCTATAAGGATGGATTGTGACAACCAAAGTGCAATTTTCTTGGCAAAGAACCCTGCATATCATTCAAAGACAAAGCACATTGATGTTCAGTATCACTTTGTGAGGGATATGATAGAAGACAAAAAGCTGTTGCTAGTAAAGGTGGACACTTTGAAGAATACTGCAAATGCATTGACAAAATATGTGAGCTCTAAGAAGTTCTCTTGGTGTAGAGAGACAATGGGCATTTCAGGGCTGGGAAAATGACTAAGCTCTCTTGTGTCCCCCAATGGAAAGAAAACAAAAAGTGGGAGAATGTTGGGTTGTGTCATATTCTTTCCACGTAGTTAACACAGGGTTTGAAGGGCACCCGTAATCCCACTTTATGGGGTTAAGGGCAGCGACGTAGAAAATTTTGGTTTTGAACCATATGTTAGGTTGGGCCGACCCACCTATGATTTTGTGCATGATTTTCCCACATGTTTTTTGGAGGCGATGGTTTTCGGTCCATGGTATTGGATGCTTCGGCATGTATAAATATGTATTGTAACATTGAAAGGAACATAATGAAGAATCAAGATGGTAGTCCCGGTTTCGCAATCCAGGGGAAAATCTCTGTGTATATGTGTTTTATGTGTTATGATCTCGCATTGTTTATTTTCTGTCTTTTAGAATTCGTATGCAGGTAATTTCTATACGAGGTTAAAACCTACAGTAAATGAATCCTGCATCTAGTAGTTTTTGCAGTTCTTCTTTGACTATATCTTTAAGAGTTGGATTCATCCTCCTTTGTGGTTTTCGGACTAGCTTGCAACATTCTTTGATGTATATGTGGTGAGTACACACTGAGGGGTGTACTCCCTTCATTTCTTTGTAACTCCAAGTGAAGGTTTCTAGATTTTCCTTTATAATGTTACATAACTTCTCTTCTTGGAGAGCAGAAAGAGATGGATTTATTTTGAAGGTTCTCTCTGGACCGAATTCTATTGTTTTGACATGGAGTGGGTTGGAATCGGCCAAGCATAACTCAATTGGATGATTGTTCTGGGTTTCATTTACTACTTCTTCTAAGGGAAATGAACTGGGACTTGGACTTTGGAGTAGGTGCTCAATCAAGTCATCCTCATCCTGTTGTCCTCCTACCATGGTTTCTTCTAAAGTATAAAGTTGGGCAGAATAAATTTGATCTTCTTCCTCCTCCTCCAACCATAAAGGTAAGCGATTCTCTAGAGAAGGTTGAGAAGGAGGGTATGGGACTAACTGTTTGGACATATGTCCATTCTTGATGGTTATATTCGCAGCTCTGCAGCTAATGTAAGCATTGGTAGTGGCCAACCATGGTCTCCCAAAGATAGGTAACCAGTAAGCTTAGCCTTAGGATGGAGAACTAGAAAATTTGCAGGGTACTCCCATGATTCAATGGAGACCATCACATCCTCCACAATTCCCTCAATGGTTACTGTGGAATAATCTGCAAGTTGCAGAACCATTCTAGTCTTCCTCAACGAACCTTGGAGTTTGAGCTTCAGCATTGTGTCCTTGGTCATCACATTAATGGCAACCCCAAGATCAATCAAAGTGTGTGGTACAATGGTGCCATTGATGTGCACATCCACTACGGGGCTTCTAAGGTCCAAATATTTTGGACAAATTACCTACCCCAACATTAATTCAGATAGCTACCCAATGACATTAATGGTAGGTGCATCCCTTTTTCGCCTCCCTTAATGCTTGAAGCACTTCTCCTTAATCAACTTATTGTAAATAGGAACATATTTTGTTGCTTCGAGAAATGTAATATTACACATATATTTTTCAATTCTCCGAGAAGATCAGTCTCTTCTAGGGTATTCTGGAGTGGTTGGGCTAACCTCTTAGGAAAGGGTGGATTTACTTTAAGATTTCTTTCCTCTCTTTCTTCCGCAACCTCCCTAGGTGGAGGTGGAGGTTGGTTATCTGGGAGAACTCTCCCAAATCTCAAGTTAATCTCCTGGATTTCCATAGCATAAGTTGGATATGATGTCTCTCCACTGTATACTTGTTTAGCGTGCATGTTGTTCGGGTTCAGATTTGGCTGGTCAGGCATCTGGGGTTGCTTGGGTGGAGCAGAGTGTAGGAGCTATGGTTGGGAAGGTGGTGGAGTCAATAGAGCTGGGGCATTGTTATACTGGGGTCTCCACCCCTGCAGTGGTGAATTCCACTGAGGTTGTCGAAGAGCATAAGGTTGAAATGACTGGTTGGCTGGCCTGGAGTGATATAGAGATGCATAGGACCAAGGAGGGGGTGTTGACTAGGAAGGATGGGAAAGGGGTCCCTAAGAAGGTATGGTTGTGTTTTGGTTGGGGTTGTAATATGCATGGGATGACCCTTTCATGCATTTTTAGTATGGTTTAGGCTCATGAGGTCTCCTTTGGTTAATGTAGTAGAGCTGCTCAGTGATCCCTTTAGCTCCTTGATATACAGCTTTGAGTCCATGTAAACAAGGGCACTTGTCTGTGGAGTGGTTTTCTTCACAGACAAAGCAAATTTCAATAGAGTTAAATGGACATTCATTCCTAGGATGCCTCCTGGTGCATCTACGACAAAAAATGGCCAAGGCTCTCTCTACTTCCTATTGATTCCCCTTAATGTGCATGGTGTCCATTTGCAAGGCAAGGATTTGCAACATATCACTTTTGAAATATTCCAGCACGTTTCCAATTTCACCCTTGATGGACGATTTGGAAGATGATGTATTGACTATAGGTTGACTACCCCTACCCTTTTTCCTAGCTGCCCTAAAATAATTTATAAAGACAGTCTCGATATCCTCATAGGGTAATCGGTAGATGTCTCCTCCTGCTGACAAATGTAAGGTATCCAGAAGATCTTCTCTTACTCCCCTAAGCAAGACCAACCTTAGTGACTCAAGGTCAAGTGTGCACCAGGCCCTTTTGTAACTAAGATGGAATCTTTCTTCGTGATCCTCTAGGGATTCATCATTACGTATGTCCATCCTGAAAATTTATTCTTTAATATCCTTTGATCAACAGTTGTCCCAATATTTTTTGTTAAAGGCCTACGGCATCTGAGCCCAAGTTGTGATTCTATCTCCAGGAAAACCCATGAACCACCGCAGTCCTGCATCCTTGAGGGTAGATTGAAATAGTTTTAACATTTTCTCATCATCTGTATAGTCGTAGGTTCAGCATATAACATAAAACTCAAATAGGAAAGTGTCAAGGTCGTCTGTGGTCAAGCCATGGAAATGAGGTAGGGTAGAAGGGTTGATATTTTTCATCTTAGTGTCCTCATTGGTTTCCCTAATGGGGAAGGCACCCTTAACTCTCTGTCTATTCCCTCTGTCATTTCTGTTTTAAGCCATTGGTTTAGTAGGAATGTATTCTTCTTCTTCTTCTTCTTCTTCCCCTGTAGGTTCTTCGAATATGTCAGGTTTCTCACTGAAGGGTTCCTCCAGTTCATAGCCACCGAAGAAAATGGAAGGTTGGATGTTGGATGTAGTGGGGGTATTTGGAAAAAAATTCCCCAAGTTGTCCCTATTCCTACGAGGCATGAAAGGAATTTTTTTTGGTTTGGTTTTGTATTTTTTTTTAACTTGGAAAGTACTTGCAGAATTCAAATTTCTGATTGAATGAAAATTACTGATAGAATGAAAAAGCTACTTTTTGAATTGAAATCTTGCTTGCAAAATGGAAAGGAAAGAAGACAATGAAAAATGAAAGAAAGGAAACAACTAGATTAATTTTGCTGAAGTAAACTAATGGTAGAATATTGAAGACGAGAAATAGAAGAAAAGAAAGCAGTAATCACGTTCTATTGAGACACCTCCCTAGCAACGGTGCCAAAAAGTGATGAGAACCAGTATTGCAGCAAGGATGCTACAATTCCTCGGCTACCAACTTTACTTATCAATCCGAGGTTTGTATAAACTTGGAGGTGACAATGTTGTATGTACAAGTAAAAGTGATGGTCCTGCCTTTTGTCACTGTTCAACTGGAGAGAGACCACTAGGGTTACAAGCTAGACTTCTATGGAGTCAGAAGAAGCTTGATTCTTTGATGGAAGAAAGGTAAATCTACTTCTAAGAGAGTTACTCTACTGCAATAGTTGACATGTAATGCTAAATCACACCATTCCCTAATTAACCATTTAAGAAGCTATGCTAGGAAAAAATGCTAAATCAACATGAAACAAATGATACTCTCTAAGTTGTTGAACTAAGAAGCATCAAACACCACTAATGTGCAAGTAAAAATACTGAACTAAATACGTTTTTTCTTTTTTGTCTTTTTATGCAAAATAAAGTATGCAACTAATTGTTTTTGGGGATGTGGCAGGTGAATTATGAGTGTTTGAGGATATTTGGGTGGTGTGGAGGATCGTTGGGAGGATTTTGGTGACTTCCTAGAGGTTTTCCATAAATTCAGCCTCAAAACAGGGCGTTTCAGGAAAACCTACAGGATGTACTGAAATCTACAGGATGATTCTGTAGGAATTACAGGAAACCTATAGGATACAACCTATAGCTAAATATGAGGTTTTGGAGGTGATTGGAGTCTTAGGAAAGGTGTGTGATGGGTGGAATGGAGTGGCAGAAGGTCTAGGATCACTCGGGAGTCAATATCCAAGATAATAGATGGCTAGATTCGCTCAGTGTGATTGGGATAATTTCTATGAAAAATGATGAAAAAATAGTGAAGGTGATGGTGAAAACAAGGGATGGATAAGGTGGATGAAGTTGAACGTGGATTCTGGCTATGAAGTCTTAGTCTCCTCCTGAAGAACTTGCTCTGCATAAAACATGTGTGTCTTCCAAAAAGCTATGCAACAAGATACATTTTCATAAACTAGAAAAGAAGAATTAATGAATCAACTACCTATACTATGCATGAAGAAAGTTGCTAAAAGGAATGAAAGCATGAGTGAGATATACTATAGAAATGGAGATGAAAATATGACAATGAAATCTACCTTACAAAACTAACCAAATACTAAATTCAAGACAATAAACTCCAAAGCTCATAAAAGAACTAGAAATTTGTGTTTTTGGGGCTACTTAAGGGTCCCTTCCTCAAGTCACAGTCCCAGAGGGAGGAAGTAAGGTTGATACACCTATTAACAACCTTGTGGTGATCCTTTTTCTCTTTGCTAACTTTCTACTTGAAATAAGGCACAAATGGAAGAAAACTATTAAAAAACCAATCTAATATACACTACCTGTAATGGAAATGCATCTAAAAAGCAAACTAACAATGAAGGCATGAAACTACACTAAACATACATGTACACTAAAGAGGAGCCTTGGATGCTGGGGTTGGGCCCTAACCCAAGAGCTTTAGCCCTCTGAGTTAACTCAGTGTTTGCTCAAAACAAAACTCATTCTTATTACCAAAACAACAAATTACATCAAGAGAAATTTCACAAGTATCGCATCTTGAAAACAAACTAGAGTTTTATAATAAAAATGTGAATCATACTGAGTCCCTAGGCCTCTCTACTTATACATATGAAGTCGCCTATAATTTCATTAAAACTAGGGAGAATCAACTCCCAAACTCGAGATAAACTAGTGCTTTTTTTCTCACTTGCTTGTTGCCTTCTAGTCCTCATGATTTGGTTGTTTGCACTCTAAGCTAATGTGATGAATGGAGGAATATTCAAATGAAGCAGTAGTAAATGAGGAGGATTTACCTCCTACAATCCCTATCCCTTGTCCCATTCAAGTTTTGACCTTATTCTTTGCCAAAATTCCTTGATTTTCTCCTTTAGTCTTGCATTCAATGCATATAAGTCCACGAAGCATAATATCCAACTCTAACTCACCTCATAAACAAAATATAACAAAAAACATGTAATAGGTTATGATAAAATTTGGTTTTACTAAGCGAGGAGGTGAATTAAGGACCATATAATTACCCAATGATGAGGCTCATCATCTTCCTTTCTCCAAGACACTCCTAAGGGAAGTGTGGTAATTCTGCTTATGAGTTCAGGGGTGAGCTCTATGGAAAGGCCTCTCACCACAACAGTGGCATGGGTCCTGGTCAATGGAAGGAGGGAGAGAGAAAAATCTCTAGCCACTTCATCATCATACCCCCTCAATTTCTCAAAGTACCCCATCAAATTATGCCTTATGAATATTTTTAGCATAGGAAGGTGTTGGTGAATCCTCACAGTGTTGATGGGCTCCCTTCTATTAAACCCACTATCATTTTTCCTGGTGAATGGAGGAGCAGAGTTGTATAATAAAAAATATAAATGAAGGAAGAAATGGGACTTAAATTTCTATGGATACAATTCCCTTACATAGTTATCACTTTCAATCAAACTAGAAGATTTTTTGTTCATTTCACTTGGAGAAATGGGAGGAAATGTAGAGCCTGCCTCCTCACAATGTTTGATGTAGCCAACCCTTGTGTTTCCTCCTCTGAAATTTTTCTCTGGCGATATCGTAGAGTGGCTGAGTGTATCTTGTAGGAGGTCCTGCGTAAGAAAAAATGAAGTTTCCCTCTCTTGTAGGTTGCTCAAAGGCAGAGAGAAATTTTTCTAGAGTGAGCCTCGAGAAGAGGAATGCATGAATGCATGGGTATCAACATTTATTTCCTCTTATGGTCGAGTTGAGTGAGGTGGTGTGCTGGCAGTCGAGGCACAAATTTCTATTTTTGGACCATTGGTCCCCACTACCACATTATCATTCCCCTCACCTCCTAATCAACTCCAACTTCAGGCATCCGTAGTCTCAACTGTTCTCGACCTAATTGTCCTTTTCTTTGACGTGACTACTGCCACGTGTGTGAGGACTAACTATTTTTTCCTCGTTGATTGAACGAAGGTGGCCAAGTTAACTGGCAACCTTTCACTTATAAACTAACTCTTTCACAATCTTTACATCTTTTGATTACATTACGCAAATGAGAGAGTGAAGCAAGATACTTAGTAGTGGTGACAATACCTTGATGCAGTTTGTTGAAGAAATGAGGTGCTTTTTGTATGTTGGCTGCATGTGATTTCTCCCTCTCTTTTTTTATATATTGTCCTTTGATGATTTGCTTGATGTGCAGGTACCTGGTGTTGAGGGTGATGATGTTGTTGCTTCTTTGGAGGAGCTCCTTCTGCCCTTGGATCTCCATGCTTGAAACTCACTACAACTTTATGATTTATGTTTGGTGGGATAGGATGCTATAGGATTTCCTACAGGATGTCATGTATTTGCTTCTCCCTCAAACTTCTTAATTAGTTTCCACTGCTGGGACCTGAGGATGATGAACATGGACAAAGAGGAGGTCTAGGGGTGTGTGAATAATGAAAAATAACCTTCAAATGTCATTCCCCTTTCTCTCTATCTTATCTTTTTTCTCTTTTTTTTTTTCTTGAAAACTATAAAAAAAAAATTGAAAACTGATTTTTTTCAATGATGAATGCAAGGGTGATCAAGTTGGAGAGTGGTATGATAATGAGATGATGATGTAGGAATTTATTTTTTGACATGGGCAAGTCATTTCCTTGCCCTAGGGTTGCTTCCTTTAGGATTTCCAAGCCACTATAATTCCTATAGGATCACACTGTAGGTTTTCACAAGATCCAGTAGGTTTACAGGGAATCCTACAAAAAACACAGAACCCTTGAAAACTAAGTCAAATGAGTGATAAAACGAAAGGAATGGTGAAGGATAATGAATGGAGAATATGAGATGAATAGGTCCCTTTTGATTCTCCATTGTTGCTCTGATCGTCCTCCTGCTAACCTGCAAACAACATTTTTCATATTTTTCTTTTCCCTTTTTAAACTTTTTTTTTTTAAAACAACTAGTCTGCCTCCAAGAGGTTTTCATCCTAGCTGCTTGCCCTGGGCGCCTCAAGAGAGTTTTTCACCCAGAGATATTTTTATTTTCCCTTTATTTTTCTTTTTGTTGACACCATTAGGCCGCCTCAAGAGGTTTGCAACCCAATAGTGGGACTCATGCACCTCATGGAGGTTTTCACCTGAGTCTTTTATTTCCTTTTTTCTCTCTCTTTTTTTTTAGTGACTGGATGAGGCAGGAGCTAAGACTTCCTCCACAACCGTCATTGTTTTCTTGAAACCATCTATGAAGTCTTGCTTTGACAATGGCATTTTGTAAACTTTCAATATTTTTCCATTAAAAAGTAAGGGAATGGCCTCTTCATCTGTGGTTACAATCTGCAATGAATCATTATCATGACATCTCTCTATAACATAAGGCCCTAACCATCTAGTCCTTAACTTTCCCTTAAAGTATTTATATACGAAATCATATAAAAAAGACCAATTACCTTCTTGAAATTGGTTATCCCTGATGTTCTTATCATGCCATACCTTCCTCTAAATTTGAGTTACCTCTGTCTGTAAGAGGGCCTGTATTCTAAATTCATCTAAATCGTTCAACTGGAGCAATCTCCCTTTTTGTGCACTGTTGAGATCTAAATCTATTTTGGCTGCCATCATCAATGTATTATACTCAAATTCAATGGACAGCAGGGCCTTCTTCCCATAGACCAACTAATAGGGTGTGAATCCAGTGGTGGTCTTCCAAGTGGTATTATAGGCCTAGGTGGCCTCAACTAGTCTATCTGCCCAATATTTTCTACTGCTGCTAACTACTTTGGTTAGAATGCCCTCCAACACTCTGTTGGTCACCTCCACTTGCCCATTAGCTTGTGGGTGATAGGGAGTGGAGGTTCTATGCTTAATCTTGTGCTGCCTTAACAAGTCTTCAATCACGTTAGAGGTAAAATGGTTGCCTTGATCAGTGACCAGTTCTCTAGGGTAACAAAACATGTAGAATACATTCTCCCTTAAGAACTCAGCCACCTTCTCATTTGTTGTTGCCTTGATTGCCTTAGTTTCAGCCCACTTAGTCAGATAGTCAGTTGACCCAATGATATATTGCTTTTGCTTGGAAGGAGGGTCAGTAGGCCCAATGAAATCCATGCCCCACTTGTCAAATGGCTCGAAGGTCACTTAAGGTTGCAAAGGAATTTCATCCTTTGGAGTAGGCTTTCCCATCATTTGGCATCGATAAGAATGACTAGTATATCTTTTCACATCTTGATGAAGAGTGGGCCAATAATAACCAGATTGTAACACCTTGAATGTTGTCCTCTTTGCTACAAAGTGACCCCCACAAGGCCCATCACGAGAGGTCAGAGGGATGTCAAATACTTCCTCCATGACACATCTTTTTGGACTTAGATCTGAGCCCAGTTTGAAGAGGTTTCCCCCAATCCAAGTGAATGGGGTTCCGTTCCTCACCATCTTTCTTTTCTCTATGGATGACAAGTTTGGTGGGAACTGTGTAGATACCAAATAGTTTGCTATCTCAACAAACCATGGAGAGAGAACTGAAATGACGAATAAGTTTTCATCCAGTAACTGATCATCAACCATTTCTTCCTCACCTGCAAGCAAAGTTAATCTAGACAATAAATTTGCAACAACATTTTCCTTGCCAGGCTTATCAACAATAGTTAGATCAAACTGTTGTAATAAAAGTAACCATCTAATAATCTGAACATTCACATCAGGTTTATTCATTAAATATTTGATTGCAGCATGGTCAATATGTACAAATGTTTGATAACCTATAATGTAATGCCTAATTTTTTTTAGTGAATGCACAATAGATAGGAGCTCCTTTTTGGTCACTATGTAGTTCAGTTCAACCTTTAACAGATTCTTATTGAAAAAGTAAATAGCATAAGGAAATTTTTCATCTATATGGCCTAGAGTTGCTCCTATGGCTTTGTGTGAGGCATCAACATGTATATGAAAAGGAAGGGCCCAATTTGGGCCTTGGAGAATTGGTGCAGTGGTTAACTTGTCCTTCAAGGAGTCTAGGGCCTCTTGATAGATTTTTGACAATACAAACTCAGAGACTTTGTCCAACAACCCAAATAGAGGAGAAGCTAACTTGTTGAACTCTTTTATAAAACTTCGATAGTATCCAACTAATCCTAGCAAAATTTTGACATCTCTATGCTTTTACGGAGGTGGGATGCTTTATATGATAGCTATTTTGATTGGGTCCACCTACAATCCTTGCTAGGATATTGAATGACCTAGCATAGTCCCTTCAGTCATCAAGAACACGTACGTTTCAGGACTAATGGACAAGTTCATTTCCATGTATTTGTTCAACACCTTACCTAAGTTCGACAAAGCCTTCTAGAAGTCACACCCATAAGGTGTAAAATCATCCATATAGATCTCTACTACATCATGGACTAACTTGACAAAGATACTCAAGACTGCTCTCTAGAAAGTGGCAAGATCATTGCATAAGACAAGAGGAAGGACCCTATAGGCAAAAGTACCCCAGGGACAAGTGAAGGTGGCTTTATCCTGGTCTTCGTGGCTGATCTAGATTTGATTGTACTCGTTGAATCCATCTAGGAAAGAGAAAAAGTTTTTCCCTTTCATGCTATATAGCACTTGGTCGATGAAGGGTAGAGGGAAATGGTCCTTTTTTGTGGCTTTGTTTAACTCTTTGTAATCGACAAAAATCCTCCACTTACCATTTTTCTTTGGGACCAACACCCAAGGAGAGACCTACTCACTGTCGGAGATAGGGTAAATTAATCCTACATCTAGTAGCTTTTGCAATTAACACCTATTTCATTAAATTTGGAATTAAATGGTAGATATAGAATTTCATAAAAACCAAAAGCTCAAGTTTAGTGATATCCTTGTAATAAAAAAATTCCAAAATTAATGAAATATGTGTTAATTCTTCTTTGACTATATCTTTGAGAGCTCGATTCATCCTCCTTTAGGGTTGTCAGACTCGTTTGCAACCCTCTTTGATATAAATGTGGTGAGTACACACTGAGGGGTGCACTCCCTTAATTTCCTTCTCACTCCGAGCGAAGGCATCCAGGTGTTGCTTTAGCAGGTTTCACAACTTTTCTTCTTGGTGAACAGAAAGATATGGGTTGATTTTCAAATTTCTCTCAGGGCTGAATTCTATGGTTTTGACATGGATAGGGGGGGAATCAACTAAGCATAGATCAAGTTGATGGTTGTTATGGGTTTCCTTTACTACTTCTTCTAAGGACTATGTACTGGGATTTGGACTTTTGAGTATGTGTTCAATCAATTCATCTTCATCCGGTTGCCCCAGTCCCATGGTTGTTTCTAAGGTATAGAGTTGGGCGGAATAAGCTTCATCTTCGTCTTCCCCTTCCAGCCATAAAGGTAAGTCATAGTCTATAGATGGTTAGGTAGGAGGATATAGGACTAACTTCTTGGACATATGCCCATTCTTGATAATCATATTCCCAGCCCTGCAACTAATGTAGGCATCGATAGTGGCTAGCCAGGGTCTCCCAAGGATGAGATGGTAACTAGTAAGCTTTTACTTAGGCTGGAGAAGTAGGAAATCTGCAGGGTATTCCCAAGAGTCAATGGAGGCTATCAAATCCTCCAGAATCCCCTCAGGGGTCATTGTGGAGTGGTCTACAAGTTACAGGACCGTTGTGGTCTTTCTCAATGAACCTTAGAGGTTGATCTTAAGCATGGTGTCCTTGGTCATCACATTAATGGAAGCCCCAAGATCAATTAGTGTGTGGGAAAATGGTGCCATTGATGTGCACATCTACTACAGGGCTTCCAGAGTCCAAATACTTTGGACAGATTACCTTCCCTAGCATTAACTCGGACGGTTTTCTAATGACATTAATGATAGGGGAATCTCTTCTTCGCCTCACTGGATGCTTGAAGCACTTCTCCTCGATCAACTTGTTGTAAATAGGTACATATCTTATAGCTTGGAGAAGTGGAATGCAAACACATAGGTTTTTCAATTCTCCCAAAAGTTGAGTCTCTTCTGGGGTAGGCTGAAGTGGCTGGGTTAATCTCTCAGGAAAGGGTGATCGATTTACTTTAGACATGCTTTCCTCTCTTTCTTCCTCAACCTCCCTAGGTGGAGGTAGAGGTTGGTTGTCCGGGAGTACCCTCTTAGATCTCAGGTTGATTTCCTGAATCTCCATAGCATAAGCAGGATAGGATTTCTCTCTAATGTATCCTTGATGTGCCTGTCTATTTTTTGGGTTCAGGTTTGGCTGGGAAGTCATCTGGGGTTATTTAGGTGGAGTAGGGTGTAAAAGCTATGGTTGAGCAGGTGGCGAAGGCAATAAATCTGGAGCATTATTGTATGGGGGCCTCCACCCCTGGGACGCTGCATTCCACTAAGGTTGTGGTGGAGCATATGGTTGAAATGATTGGTTGGTTAGCTAGGAATGATACTGATGTGAAAAGGACCAAGGAGGAGGTGTAGACCGCGAAGAATGAGCAGGGGGGCCCCAAGAAGGTATGGATGTGGTTCGGTTTGGGTTGTAATATGCATGGGATGACCCTTGCATGCCTTTCTGGTATGGCCTAGGCCCATGACATCTCCTTCGATTTATGTAGTAGAGTTGTTCAGTTACCCCTTCAGCTCCTTAATATACATCTTTTAGTCCGGGGAGAGAAGGGCACTTGTCTATGGAGTGGTTTTCTTCAAAGGCTAAGAAAATTTCAATAGAATTCAATGGACATTCATTCATAGGGTGCCTCCTGGTGCATCTAGAGTAGAAAATGGCTAAGGCTCTCTGTGCATCCTCCTGTTTTCTCTTAATGTGCATAGTTTCGATCTGTAGGGTAAAGGTTTACATCATCTCACTCTTGAAATCCTCCAACATGTTTCCAATTTCACCCATGGTGGATGTATTGGAAGAGGATGGACTGACCGTAGGTTCACTGCCCCTACCATTTTTCCTAGCTGCCCTAGAATGGTTTCTAAAGATAGTCTTGATATCCTCATAGGGTAACTGGTAGATGTCCCCTCCTACTAACAAGTTCAGGGTATCCATAAGGTCTTCCCTTACTCCTCTAAGCAAGAATAGATTTAGTGACCCAGGGTCAAGTGTACACCTAGCCCTTTTGTAGGTAAGATGGAATATTTCTTCATAATCTTCTAGGGATTCATCCTGCCCTAAGGTTATCCTAAAATTTTCCTCTTTAGTGTCTTTAGACCTATAGTAGTCTTGATACTTGTTTTTGAAGGCTTGGTACATCTGAGCCCAAGTTGTGATGCTATCCCCAGGTAAACCCATGAACCGACGCAACGCTACATCGTTGAGAGTGGATGGAAATAGTTTCAACTTCTGCTCATCATTGGTGTAGTCATAGGTTTGGCATATAACAACAAATTCAAACAATAAAGTGTCTGGATATTCTTAGGCTAGGCCATAGAAATGAGGAAGGGCAGAGGGGCTTATATTCTTCATATTAGTATCCCCATTGGTTTCCATGATGGGGAAGGCACCCTCAACTCTTTCTCTATTCCCTCTGTCATTTCTATTTTTCGAAATTGGATCAGTAGTAATGGGTTTTTCTTCTTCTTCTTCCCCTGTAGGTTCTTCAAATATTTTAGGTTTCTCACATAAGGTTTCCTCCAATTCATAAGCACCGAAGAAGAGGGAAGGTTGGTTGTTTGAAGCAGTGGGGTATTTGGCAAAAACTTCCCTAAGTTATACCTATTCCTACGAGGCATGAATTATTTTTTTTGTTTTGTTTTCAATTTTTTTCAAACTTTGAAAGTGATTGCAGAATTGAAATTGAAGACTAAATGAAAACTAACTATTTGAATGAAATCTTACTTGCAGAATGGAAAGGAAATCAAAGAATGTAGAATGGAAAAGAAAGCAAGTAAATTACTCTTGCAGTAATGAAACTACTAGAAGAATATCAGAAACGAGAAATGGAAGAAAGAAAACAGTAATCACATATTACTCAAACACCCCACTGGCAACAAAGCCAAAAAGTGATGAGTGCCAGTATTGCATCAAGAAAGATGTAACTCCTAGGGCTACCAACTTTACTTTATCAACCAGAGGTTCGTACAAACTTGGAGGTGACATTGTTGTATACACAAGTAAAAGTGATGGTTCTGCCTCTTGTCACTATTTAGTTGGTGAGAGACCTCTAGGGTTTTTAAAGCTAGACTTCTATGGATTCATAAGAAGCTTGATTACTAATGAGGGGAAGATAAATCTACTCTAAGAGAAAGCTTGTCTACTACAGTAAGGAAAAAGACTGAAATCCAATGATAAAACACACCATTTCCTACCTAACTGTTAAGAGACTATGTTTTGGAAAGAATGTTAGATTATCATGGATGAAATTCAACTATCTTAAGCATGTAAATTCAGAGCATCAACATTCTACTACTATGCATGTATATAGCTACAACAAATTTGTCTTTCCCTTTTTATCCTTTTATGGAAAAACAAGTGAAAGCTAATCTATTTTGGTGATGTGGTAGGTGGATTACGGATGTCGGTGGATGGTGAGATGCTTTGGGAAACCTTTAGGTGACCTTGTGTGGCTTTCTAGAGGTTTTCTCTCAATTCAGCCTCAAAACAGGCCACTACAGGAAAACTTACAAGATGTCCTAAAAACCTAGAGGATTCCCTATATTTCCACAGGATACAACTGAGAGAAAAATGATGGGTGCTAAAGGTGATGGAAGGCTTAAGGAAGGTGGTTGGTGGATGGAATGGAGTGAGAAAATTCCTAGGATCACTCAGAACTCAAAACCAAGGTTTGGAGATGGTTGGATTTGCTCAACATGCTTGGAGAAGTTTCCTTGAAGAATGATGAAATTGGCGAGGGTCTTAGTGAAAGTGATGAAAGATCATGGATGGATGAAGTTGGAAGGAGGTTTCTTGCTATGATATCTCTCTCCACTTCTAAAACACCTGCACTGCATCAAACAAATATATTTGCCCAAAAATCATGTAAACAAGAAGAATTTCAATAAGCTAGAAAAACAGAGTTTAACGAGCTAGCTGTCTACTTCATGCATGAGGAAAATTTGCAGAATAATTTGAAGTAATTGATGAGATATACTGTAATAATAAAGATGGAAGAAATTATGGCTAAATCCTACACTTGCAAACTGATCAAATGCTGGCTTAAGCAAAATAAACTCTAAATTCTATGACAAAGTAGAATTATGTCTTTTTGGGGCTACATGTGGGTCCTTTCCTCACATCATGATCCCTAAAGGAAGAAGTGAGGCCAAGACACCTATTGACAGATTTTTGATGCTCATTTTATCCCTTATAACCTACTTCTGAAGTAAAGCACAAATGGAAGTAAACTAATCAAATCTACACTACTTGCAATGAAATACTTCCAAGGACAATTTAACCATGAATCTATGAAATTAATCTAAGCATACAGATACAAGAAGAGGAGCCTTTGCTACTAGGGTTGGGCCCTAACCCAAGAGCTTCAACCCTCTAAGTTAACTCAGTACTAGATCAACAAAAAGTTCATTCTCATTATCACAAAAGAAAATTACATAGCAATGTCTTCCACAAGTCTGGAGCTAAAAAACAGCTAGCATTTTTACAACAAAAATTTGAATCCTAATGAGCCTCTAGGCCTCTTTATTTATACAACTGAAGTCTCCAATGACTTCCCTAAATCTAGGGAGGCTCGGCTCCCAAACTCGAGATGAACTAACTATTTGACTATCACTTGCTCAGGTGCCTTTTGACATGGAAAATTTTAGGGGCGAATGTTTTCCCTTTGGCGAAATTAAGGGGTTTCAAATTTTAGTGGACAAATATTTTGTATCATGGTACATTTTTACAAATCGCCTCAAATAGCCCACCTTATTTTAAGGGAGAGGGTAAAAAAGGTAAATTTAGCCCTTGAAATTAGGAGTTACATCCTTCCATTCACCCTAATTTTGAAGAATAGGTTTTATTTAAGTGAATCCTATGGGCCAAATACCATATTTATAAAAGAGGTATGGTAAATTAATAAATATATAAATAAATGAGAGGTATGGTAAATAAATAAAACATTTTTTATATTTACTCCATAAGTCACCTTATATACATGCAAGGGTGTAAACAAATAAAAATATAAATAAAGTGGAGGTATGGTAAATAAATAAAAATATAATAAACTAGACATATGGTAAATAAATAAAACCTCTTTTTATATTTAGTCCATAACCCTCTTTCTATTTATGAAGGCTCAAAAAGAGGTTTTATTTAAGTGAATCCTATGGGCCAAATACCATATTTGTAAAAGAGGTATGGTAAATTAATAAAAATATAAATAAATGAGAGTTATGGTAAACAAATATTTTTTTTTTTAGATTTACTCCATAAGTCACCTTATATTTACGAACACTCAAAAAATGCATTATATTTAGGTGAAACCTATGGGCAAAATACTATGGGCCAAATACCATGGGCTAGATTATTATTAATACCATGCAAAAAACATTATTAACCCTAATATTAGTATTAATAAAAATAAAAATGGCACATGGTATTGACCCATGGTATTCACGTGGAATGTAGCCTATTTAAATGGGGTAATTAAACCAACATAGATACATATTTACTCTGGATCTACTAAGCCCCGAGAGGTATCAAATATCGTGATATGCAAACTAGCATAGAATGAAAAAATATTTGATCCCTCTCGGGGCTTGGTGGATCAAGAGAAAAATGGATGTTGTAATTTAATGTATGTTAAACATTTTAACTTGGTTAAAATAAAAAATAAAATAAAAATCAATTATTAATTTTATTAACTTTTATAAATTACTAATAGTAATTTTAAGCTCCAGGTTTATGATAACCCATGGTATTGACCCATGGTAATACCATGGTATTCTTGTGAGCATAGACTATTTAAAGGGGAAATTCTATCATCTTAGATCCATATTAATTCTGGGTCTACCAAGTGCTCAGAGGGATAAATAGGTTTCATCCCCCTAAGAGTGGTAGATGTGGAGTTAAGGTGGATATAGGTTGGTTTTTATGATAATGAAGATATTAAATAGACTTAGGAAATTATATTGTAAAAACATCTTAAGGTGAATGGTTAAATCTACATTTAGTCACTTCACAAAATTTAGTAAAAAATACCAATATCTCCATTAATATTGGTTTTTAAATTTTCCTGATTTAACAAAAAAAATTCAAAACAATGAAACCATATCACTCTTTCCGCATCACTCTCGCAGAAGATTTCTCACCATTTTTCAAACATTCTCAATATGATATCTTCATGAAAAAGTTTAGGTACTGATGTTGGATTAGTTGTTTGAAAAATAAGTTGGTTTATACAACCTTTCATCTTCTGTTCTATTCTTAGTTTGTCCTAATGATCTGTAGGTGTTGGAGCCACTGCACCATATTTTGCTAAAGGGTGGATATTGTTCACCAAAAAGGAAATTAATATACATGTTACAACGATGTTAAAAAATGAGAGACCTATGAGGGTACTGAATTATGCTAATGAGCAATTTAGATTGGGAGAGACGTAATTAAATTTTATTATTTAATTGAAGATTTCCAATTAAAATAATAATAAATCTACATTTATATTCTCATATATTGATTGGAAGGATTCTCACAATGGTCACTTCTTTCAATTAGATCCCCTTCAAGCCCTTGGGATACCTAATACTTTCTTATATAATATAGTTGGGGCTTGCTACTTGTTGGCATCTTGGGGTAAACAAACTTGATGTGTTTTTTTTATCTTGCAGTTGGAGTCTATGGAATAAGAAAGAAATTTGAGAACTTGAAAAAAGTGGTAGCTTGACAAAAGTTGTAGAGAAAAGATTAATCTCTCGTACCTTGACAAAACTTGTTGTCAATATCAACACCTACAAGAACTTTGTTGCGGAATATGATCAAAACTAATAGAAGGATATGAAAGAGTGTATTGTAAGAACCTTGACAAACACAACCACTGAAACTTGGAACATTGTTTGTAGGAAGAGAAAATTATGTTTCTTTTTCCAAACATGTATGTTAGTATATTACAGTTTAATGAATATGTTTTCTTATTATCATATATGGTTTCATACTTTAACAAAACATTCGCCAAGACTTCACAATGTTTTAATATTTAGTAAAAGATTTGCCAAGATCTTACAAGATTTTATAATTTAGTGAAAGATTCTCCATCACTGTACAAGATAACATAATCTAGTGAGAGATTCGCCAAAAAAATTATATATACATATTATATTATTGATAAAATTGCCTCCCATTTTTCCTATGTATCATGGGGATTAGCTCATTTATTATACATACAAATTTAGGGTGGTTCTTAAAATTTTCCCTGCCTTTTGATCTTCATGACTTGGTTGCTTGTACTCCAAGCTAGTGTGATTGATGGAGGAATATTTGAATGAGGGAGGAGTAAATGAGGAGGATTTTCCTCCTACAATCTCTCTTCCTTGTCCCATTCGTGTTTCAACCTTTAATCTTGCCAAAATTCCCTGATTTTCTCTCACAAACTTGCATTTATTGCAAATTAGTCCACCAGGCATAATATCTCACTTTGACTCATCTCATTAAAAAAAATATAATCAAAACATGTAATAAATTGTGAGAAGAGTTGATTTGACCAAGTTAGGATATGAATTAAGGTCCATATGGTTACCCAATGATGAGGCTGATCAATAGGTTCACCAAAAGACAACGAACGATGCCTGTGAAGATATGTGCTCATGAATGGATGATCATGCAAAGATGTGTTCATGGACGAAAGAATGAAAAGACATGCAAGATGTGGTCATGGATGGAAGAATGAACAAACAGGCACCTTTCATGAACAAATGAGCCCGTTGAGCCTTCCAACATACAAGAAAGGAGAAATGTGCCCAAGCAACATTAAGTGATCCAACAACCGTCAAAGACTCTGCACACCTTCCCATGCGGAGATGAAGCTGTAACACACCATGAAGACATCCATCACCCAACAATACTGCAGCTCGACATGCACTTCGACAACAACACAAATCTACCAGCACTGTCATGTCAAGTCGTGTCATGAGTCATGTCGTCCACATCTCCACTGTGGGCCATGTTGTCAAATCAATGTAATGTAACGTGGAAGTCCAAGAGATCCACTTGTTGTACAAAGAGTCATGCAAAGTTGAAATGTCATAGAAGTCAAATAGTCACGAGGGTAGTCAAATGGCCCCAAGGGTAAGTTTCACCCTTTCCTATAAATACCCCCTTGTTTGTACATGAAAATAACTTTTCACCTCAGTTCCTCCCACATAGCCAAGAGAGTCTGTTATCTTTTCTTTGAGGAGTAAGTAGTTTCTCAAATTCCCCTCACACGGGGTTAATGATGTATGGTGTAACGATATGTCTTGGAACTTTCGCTTAATTTAGAGGTCTGCTAATAGGCCAACACGTTTTCACACATGTATTGTATTTGTTGTAAGACTAATCTTCAACACTTGTAATGCATGTTGTTTGAACTTGTGTTTAACAATTGACCTAATTCACTTGTTGTAATACACATATGTTAATGAAAATGTGTTGTATATGTTTTTAATGTTGTCTCTCCCATGTAGACTACTCTCCCGGACATTAGACAAGCCTTTCTCATGGAACTTGCTATAAAAGCCGTTGTACTCACACATACTAATCCGCTAAATGTTATATGTGTTATCTTCCCTTATGTGTTGTGACTTCCACATCCATATGGACTTTTCCGCTAGAAGCTGCGCATGTCATGTTGTGTTGTGTGTTCCTGGCTGACTTGGGACTTCTCCTAACCGACTTGGGACTCACTCCCACCCTCTACCTCTATGGTGAAAGAACCATTGGCACAAGTGACACTTACACTCACCAGGCATGCGAACCTCACTTCTTGGAAGGCAAATCCCACCACTCTCCTATGCTGACAGTCAAGAGTTGAGGCAAATCTTTAAGATAATGGAAACTAGGCCATCGTACCAGATGGGATTCCTACACCAAATGGTGTGAAGTCTAGTTGGGACTTCATACCGAGAAGTTCCTCTGATGTTGGTGGGTCCAACACCATCAACAAAGTATAACATGAATGTTTGGAAGCTAAATTTGAAGTAGATAAACATATGATTAGGGATAAATTATTATTATAATGCCTAATAATGCATCAAAAGAAATTTCTTGTATGACAATTACAAATCAAAGATATGTGAAGAAAGAGATGCTATTTTACATGAACATCAAAATAAGGAAGGAGATGTTGAATATAGTTTTTTATATTGGTATCTACAGAAATATTATCTCTAAAGAAATAGCACATATTTTTTTTTTCCTATAAGGGTGATTGTTAACCCTAATTTCTAGGATGTCTCATTAGGGATTAAAGACAACACAAGTGCCAAGTTAACTTTGATGTATCAAAATAATATTTTAATGTTGAAGTAAAGTATTTTTTTGTTTGATTGGGTGCATTTTTAGTCAAGAAAATTTTAAGTATTCATAATTATGTTGAAAAATATAAATGATGATGACTATAAAATGTTTAGTAATAGTTTTGTTAAAAATTTATTTTTTTAAGGGTTTTATATAGTTTGCATAAATTATTGGTCTATTTTAGTAAGTTACCTTCTCCTATAGAATCTACATAAATAAGTTCTAGAAAAAATATGGAAAATTAGTGTGAGGGTGAAATTTAATCCCCAAGCTTTTCTGTGGTTGTGAATTATCTTTGCTAATTCTTATTTATGGGATTGACATTAAATGTACCAAAGGTGTTTGAACTAATACACAATTATTAAGGATGGTCAATCCTATTAATTAATAACATAAAAGGAGAGAATATGATTATCAATTGTCAAGTTACAAAATTAGAAAGCCTAATTAAATCTTCAAACAATTTTGACTATTAGCCTTATGAGCCCTAGGCTCTATCACTAGGTGCACAAGATCGCCAACACTAACCCATTTGTAAAGGGGCTAAAATGTTAGGGAAGACTAGAGGAGTAGAAGTAGTTGGACAACATATTTAAAAAATATTCTAAGTTGTTTGTGGAACCTGAAGGTTTTCTTCCTAGATGCATAATACAACATTCCATTTATTTGAAATAGGGGGTTTCCTTGTTGAAGTTACCACTACATAGAATCTATTGATTAAATAATCAAGAGATCAATTGACAAATTTAGGAACAAATAAATAGGCATAAATTCAACTCTTTTCATCAACATGTGGGTTATGTAACACCCTCCCTCCCATGCCCTTAAGTATTCTTAGGCTAAGGAAGGTGTTACCTGTCATTTGACTCAATGTCCAAGGTCTGTTATGAAGATGGGGTTAGCAAAAAGTTTTGTTTTCACTAGCTGGTGGAATTGAATTCTAATACTATCGTTTTATTCAGTTGATCAAGAGATTTTTGGAAATATCAAATTTACCTCAATTGAGACCCTATATTAATAAGTTACACTCATAAATTAATGCTTTGACGTATAAAAATCAACTATGACATGGAACTGGCCATGTCGCACACACGTGGCTTCCACATGTCCCTTACAAGTCAGGATATGCAACCCACTCATACTTCCCCCCCATGGTATATAATGTTGATAATTATAAGAGGTTGTATGCAATGAATGACATTAAGGTTCCACCATGGAATCAAGCTTAGGTGGTCCTTCTTCCACCTTCATGCATGCTAGGTTGGAAGGTGTCTTGATGACAGTGTTGGGCAATGAGCATAAGGTGGTGGGAAGCCTCTACACTCAAGGTTACACTTTATCCCACTCCTACCATTTTATCATCATGAAAAGGTTCTTGGCCATTTTATTGGTCTGCAATTAATTCTTTAAACTTTCCAACTATAGTTGATGTTTGATGGTCAAACTTCATGGCATGATTATGCTAGGTCAGCGTTCCAGCAGTTCTTGCTCAATGTTTGATCGAGATCTTGAGAGGGGCCAATATCTAGGAGACCTTAACATTAGAAAAGAAAGAAATGACACAATATGAAAAATAAGCACTAAATACATAAGGAGGATAATGATTCAAGGATCAATTTATTAAATGAAAGAAAATTTTGGCCACTACATTGTAGAGGAAAAATCTAACCTCTTACAAAGTGAGGGTGGCTATTTATAACCTTTTTGAGTTACGATACCATGGATAAATAACATGGGTAGTATGTGGATACCATGGGTAAATACCATGGGCCAATACCATGGGTAAATGCCACTTTCCATTTGGATCAATCCTCGCTCCTTAGCAAGCAATGGTCCGCACTGCGCGAATTTCCCTCCTAAGAAGCCTTTATTGAATCTGAGAAGATGAAGTGATAGGTTTTGTGTTGCTGAAACATAATTTTGGGTCTATTAATGATCCAAAACTAAGTGTTTCTGAAGACAAGAGTTTTTCTTGCTTGACCCATATTAACCGAGGGTTTGTGAATGATCCATAACCATGATGAACAAAGATCCGAGGATGGAGATGCCATGTAATGATTGTATGCCAATTGTGATACTAATAATGTGCGACCTAGGAAAAAGAGTTTGATGCTAAGGGTTTTGTGTGGTTGACCTATAATCGTGGGTTTATGGATGACCCATAACAATGATGAATGAATATTCAAAGATAGAGATACCCTATAATGCTTGTGAGCCAACTATGATGTTGACAATCTAGAACCTAACAAATGGACTTAGGGTGAAAAAGTTTTGTGTGGTTGACCAATAATTGTGGGTTTTTCGGTGACCCAAAACCAAGATGAATGAGGGTCTGAAGATAGAGATACCATGGACCTTAAGATACTTTGCTTGCTAGTCTTCCTAGTGGAAATCTAGTGGCTTATCTAGAGACTTGTCTTTGTAATTTTTCACTGTCCAATAAGATGTTAATTTTTTTTTTTTTTAACTACGTATTACTCTTTTATTCTAAGGATTTGCTATTCTATCACGCTGATATCTGAATTTTTTATTTGTACTAATCAAATAAAGATGAGATGAACTATTGTAACTCCACCTATAGGCCAAATTGAAAATGTTGTGTACAATATGAGCATAATTGATGCAAGTGTTTTTGATATAGCTTTCCAAAGTATAACATCATCCACTACCATAATTTTCTTAACCTACATAAAGAAAAAACAGTAGTTACACAATTCAATGGAGTGCCCTACCCATAGGTAATGATGAACCAAATGCTTCCTACAATTATTGTATATAGAGTAGTGGGAACATTGTGTTGGACGATACAAGATACACATATCAGAATAATTTTTCTTCACTGAAATACCTTTCACAAACACATATTTTGTACGAGGTCATCGTAGATGTGGAGTGTAACTACCTATTGACTCTGGTGTCAAACTGGAAACATCATAACCTTCTTCATGTTCAGGAGGGTGTGCATTTCAAGGGAGCATTACAGAATCCCTTCCGGATGTGAGAAGAAGAAGAACTAGAACATATATTGTGAAGACCACTGCAATGACCATTATGGATATTCCAGCATGATGCAAAAACTTGTCCAAAAGTTCTCATGGAGAAAATACACAATATCTTTGCTAGAACGAGGAGGAGAACGAAAAACAGTAACCTCACATCTAGCTCAAATATAAACCTCCCAGCCAAGAAAAAAATATTGTTTCATTTACAAGCTTGATATACTGTCTCCTTGCTGCCAGGGATGATGGTCGTGGCCATGTCTAAGAAAGGTCCGTGCTTGTCCATTCCCTCAAACCCCAGCATAACATTGGCTCTGCACTCCATTAAACCCCTTTTGAAAAAATTCGTCAGCTTACAATGCCAACGTTAATGGTGTATTCGCTGCGCGTGAAGAGGCAGCGTTCACAGCTTACGTTTGCTGGTTGTTGCTGCACCATGAGCTGAATAATTAAAAAAAAATTATATTACTCCAGCAACGGTTGAATATCATGATGATGTTGAATATCATAATGAGGAGGAAGAGAACAAAATACACGTGCTTGGATGATACTTTGGTTTATACAAATGAGAAGCCAATCAAGATTTAATTGTGTGGCTAGAAACACCACAAGAAATTCCAAGAGGAAAACCAAATTCAAGCTTTCTTGTATTATTATGGGATATTTTCGCATTAACTTAATCTAGGTTTTCTTCATATATCCACGCATGGAATCCTGGCCGTATCATTCACTATACTGCTTTTACGACATATACTCACGCACAATTTGGAGAAGTCCATGGATTTGTGAACTTACAGTTTTGGCGAACAATGCTAAGATCGAAGAGAAATTCGATGAAAAAGCCGAAGATTCAATGTTAATATTTTGGTGGGGGCTCGATCCTACGACTGCCGCTACATCTTCGCCATAATGCCGATCAACCTCTTAGTCATGATGGCCTTAATTTTTTCCTCTCCAAGTGGTGGTCGTAATGAAGAATCGACTGGTGCCCATAAATAATTGAAATGAAAGGCTTGCTCGAGGGTTCAGAAAGTTATGAGATTAACAATATAGCGCTCCATCTAGAATTCCTAACCGACCAGGTTCCAGTCTCATCCCACACTTGGTCTGACGAAGACAACTCAACTATTGCCCTACGGGAGCTCGAAGTTGTTCCGGTGCCTAAATTCTGTAAAAGCAACCGATCCGTAGGTGGCAAGTTGAAATATGTGACCTACCTTTAGGCATCCGTCAACTGCAACTAACAACGATGCTCAGCTTGCTGTGAAGGTAACAACGATGCTCAATCTGTAGTGTTTCTGATTTGAAAAGATTTGAGAACTACCACTAGAGACGCTTAAAACCATGATCTCCATTGAGTCATAACTTGGATCTGAACAAATTTTAAGACTTCCACCGGAGATCTTTAAAATTATGATAGCCATGGAGTCATAACTTGGCTTCGATACCACTAATCTCGACCTTGGGAGGGGCCAAGATCCAAGAGAACTGAAGAAGAAAGAAACGACAGAATATTCAAAATAAGCACTAAACACACGAGGAGGATAACAATTCAACGAATAATTTATTAACAATTTATTCAACAAAAGAAAATATTGGTCACTACATTGTTGAGGACAAATTTATCGTTTTACAAAGTGAGACTTGTTATTTATTATTTTTTTTTGAGTTACAATACAATGGGTAGATACTCGATATTATAGGGCAATACTATGTGTAAATGCTACTTTCTATTTGGATCAATATACTATGGGTAAATATCGTAGGTAGATACTATAAGTGGATACCATGGGTAAATATCATGGGAAAATGCCACCTTAAATTCAAATCAATGATGACCGAACTCCACATACAAGTAGGTTTAACCCTTGCCACGTGTCAGTCCAAGTGGCATATATGCGGAAAACACAAGTAGGTGTAACCCTTGCGACCTCTCAATCCGAGTGGCATATATGCACACAACAAAACCAAGATTATGTTGAACATAGGGCAGCCCATACTGCCAATTTCTAGGATTTATTGCCCCAAGCTTATAGCCATAAGTTGTCAATTCCCTCTAGATAACTAGTTAAACTATGCATGCATATTTCGATCATAGACCTTAGTATCCCTAAATGCACACAACTCCACAATTTCTCACATTCAACATGAACAAAATACAAAGTAACATTGGCTATGTATGCATTAAGTTTTATGAACACGTCGGAATCACTGTAGTCATGAACATGACAATGAGCCTCATAGGTTAGACATTCATTTACATTTAAAAAAATATAAGCTATTGCATGAGTCACATATAAAAGGATTCATCAGAGGTCATGAGACAATATACAGAAGAAAAATAAATTTAAGTATGTGCTTAATGATTGCTGGCAACTAAAGGAGGGACTTCAACTCTTCACTCAACCATAGGCTAGTCACACTGTAGTATTTCTTATAGTTGACCATCACTAAGCCAAATCTAAAGTTTGACGGGATGCTTAGCCAATGAAGTTCACACCTAAGGCTTAATAAAACACTTACGATATGGAGTCAACTATCCAGGTGTTTTTTCAATTACTTCCCCATAGTAAGCACTAAAGTGACTCTGTTACTCTCTAAGCTCAATCACACAGATTCACCCAAGGCCCAGTTGGGGTATTGCACAATTCTAGAAATCTGAAGCCACTGTCTAGGTGGTTTATTAGTTATTTTTTCATGGAAAGCACCACAAGGGCCTATAGTCCATTGTCTAGGTGGTTTAAAAAGTCTTCTGGTAAGCATCACAATGGCTCAACTTTCCTGTCAAGTGGTTTATAAGCCATACAACAAGAACCTGGCTGGTTTATCATCTTATTAAACAAGCACTAAGTAGTTCATTAGCTTATTCAACAACCACTTAGTGGTTTATTAGCTTACTCAATAAAACACTGAGTGGTTAAATTCTCCTTCGAGCCTCCCACTATCCATCAAGCTTAGGTACATAGTCAAGGGCTTAACATAATCATAGGTAATACTTCCCCAATTCATAGAGTAAAGAGTTTAGTCATGCCCAACATTTCTCTTTTTTTCTCACATCAATTTCTTAACGCATAATTCCACTCCAACGGTTTTGCATAGAGCTTCCTTCTATTCCATGTTCACTGGAGTCCTCTAGCATTTTGCTTTCTCTCTGTTATTTTCTATGACAATCATCTTCCTCTTCGCATCACAACAATTGTCTCTTCTATCAGACCTCCTCTCCTGCCCCCCACCGACCCTCAATTGTCCCTCCCTTGAGACTCTCATCATCTCCCCACCATGCTCCATGAGGAAAGTGATAATAGGGGCTTGCCATTCCAAACTTCATTGACTCTGAGTGCAAACAATTCCATGGTTAGGGTGGTAGTAATAGTAATCAAGTGAGGTTCGTATAGGCTTGGTCACGAGACGACATGGGAACCCAAACAAGAATGCAAAAAGCCCTCAATAACCATTCCCATGATAGATTTGGATTTGTATGTCTCTCCCATCAACTAACCATTAATTTATTTCCACATAAATTTACATATATCCATAATTCACACAATTGTGTTTACATTCATAAGGTGATGTAAAAATGGTTGTTACAAGTTAGCTCTTCATCACCTTGTAGGTTATCTCTTGTTTTCCTTCCTATGAAATATGAAACATGAGGATAGCATGTGAATTATTGAATCTTGCACAAGATCAATATTAAGAATCAATATGTATTGGTTCATATAAAAGATATAATAAATCATATTCAAAGGGAAAAAATTTAGTAAGATCACCATGAAAAATTTTTACACCTAATTCATATCAAAGCATAATATTTGTTAAATACAACCTTTCAGATGTGTTAGGGACTATTCAAATGGATAGTAAAAAAATGATAGGGTCACTTGTGAAACTTTGACCATATATTTGTAACATTGTACAAGGAGAAATTACTTGTGTACCTCATAAAGAAAACAATTACAATAAAATTATTTATCCATCATGGATTCTAAGTAAACTAAGAATGAGTCGAAATTTATTCGATGAATATTTTGGCTACTTTGATCATTTTATTTTGGAAACAACTCTGTAACTTATAAGAAACAATGTTTAATCTATTATATTTATATTATGGGGATTGTCAACTAGTACCATTAGAGAATAATAATGAAGCTTGAAGCTTCATATGGATGCATGACTATTTATGGTCATTCATATTGATTTTCCCATCTTGCACGGCCATTTGGTTCATTGAATTAAATCACATTCACCCACTTCACAACATGGATTTAAGAATGTAACTTAAAATTTTAAGTTTTAAATAAGTCTTGATAAACTTACAATTGAAAATCTTGCGCGATTAATGTTGTCATGGCCATCTAGTTAACACTTTTAGCCTACTAAAATTTATAGCTATTTCCTCAATCATATGTATATTAATTTAGATAATGATATACATTCTAAATTTTTACTCAATATAACTGATAACATAGTATAAATGTGAATAAACTCATTTTATTAACATGAATGCGATACACATATATTTATGATTTAATTGAAAAGCGAAAGAATTTCGCTATTGTTTAAATTAATATTCATAATTAAAATTTAATAATAATAACTTATCAATTTTATATATTACTTTTACTTTTATTTTTGTTTTTCTGTTTTTAAATAATCTTTGTAATTAAAATTCAATATATCAAATCTAATGGTTAAGCATTTATGCTTCCTTAACTACATGTGAAATATATATATATATATATATATATATATGAATGAGGGACTTTACTTTTCATATATTCAATTTCGAATTATATATCTCTGGTGCCTTTACATAAATTCCCTTCATTATGTCTGGTTCACCTATCTTTAAGCTAACGATTAATTACTAATTTTATGATAAGTTTACACTTTTAAATTATTTTTATTTAAGAAACGCCATTTTTGTTTTGTTGTAATGAATTTTATATTGCTACCAACCTTACTCATTTATCCAACGCAATATTGAATTATGCGAGTATCCCAAGTTCAATTATTCCTTAAGAATAACTTTGTAACTTGCCACGGTATCACAATTTGATTTGTTACCATCAATGCAGGCCTACCGAAGTGTAACATAATTTTTTAATAAATAATACAGAAGGTCAGTTCTTTATGATTAGTAGAGTTCTTCATTAAGACGACTTCTGAAGTGACATTGCATTATACAATTGCCAAGTTAGGCAAGATTTACCATATGAACTGATACTTGATGCTAGAGTTAACAGCTAGTTTTGCTCAATACTTCAACTACAATTACTTTATTATGAAGATCAACAAGTTGTGGAATGGCCTCGCTGACTCCCTCATACTGTATTAATGTAATATTCTCATTAATAAAGAATACATGCGAGATACCATAATAATTACTACACGCAGTTAGCGGCTGGCCATCGATATAAAATTAGTCTTCTCTGGATCACTCCGGATGAAAGTTGGATCAAGATCCCAACTATTGGTGCTATCAAATAGATAAGGAAAATTTGATATTCCAGTGCTATGGAATGATTAGTGTTGGATAATCGAAGGAAATCCTTTAGGTTATTTTTTATGGCAGGAACCCACTTCAACTGTCGAGTATTACCTATGTTTCCTTTTATATGTAAGGGAACAATTACTATATGTCAATCAATGATGTTTTTCCTTTACTTGGGATACCGTCAAGTTTTACATAATGTATTGAGAGATTAAAGTTAATAACCAAAAAGCAAGATAAGAGGAGGTTTGAGAGTTAAGGACACCATTGAATCGACGTGAAGCTCTTAGGTTTGATTGCATTTTTATTAGTGATTGCCTTATCAAGGACTAAAACATTCTATAGCATTTACTTTGCAGTGAAATTGTTTTGAGCACCCATTATTTGGTTGTTTTTTTTTAATCATTTTAGTCAAAGTTTCAGAAAATGTAGATTTTTTTTTTATGAATTAAAAAATAATTTTATAATTTTTATTTCTAATATATGAATGATCTAACAACTTCTGATGGGACATAATTCCCCTAGTGTAAAGAACATTATTTTTGGTATTTGTGAGTACTTCACAATTGACTTAAAAATAAACAAAAAAGTAGTTTTCTGAGTGACTATTTGGTCGGTCAGTTCTCTGACATTAACACTAACACTAACACTATTAGGGCACTTCTCTTCTCCATGATTACAGAATTGATGCCGCTGCTAGTCCTTTGCATAGGCAAGGTGGGGAACAGTAGCAGAGGGAGAGGGGCGACGGTGGCATGCTACACAAATCGTTGTGTGAAGATACTTTTACAAATTTCTTGATAATATATCATATGAATGTTTATGGAGGATGGGGTATGTGGGGGAGAACATAGAATATTATCAGGTTTCTTTGCACTGAGTTTTTACTTTGCGAATTACAAAGTTTGCGTGGGAGAGTAGTTGCATAAAGCTTTTGATTTTAGAGTTATGAATCTTTGAAGAATTATTAATATTGTTAATTTCAATGTTTTGATTTTTCCAAGCCATGCAACCTTATTTTTCATTATCATATCAACATCATGCAGTCCTTGTTCATCTCTTTCTAATTTGCTCTCACTAAATTTAATAGGTCAAGATTGTACATTGATGGTTTTGTGGAGCTAGGATGTTGCTATGTGAAGGTGGTTATGTGGAGGAAGTGTTTGTGGAAGAGACATGTTCAGAGGAAGTTGTGTGGAGACAAATGTTAATCAATTAATTTGGTGTTGTTCCGAGCATTAGTGTTACAATTGAATCTTTGTGAAGGATGGGGTATGTGTGGGAGATTCATTGTGTGGAGCTTTTACTGTGTTGATGTTTTATCACAAAGACAAACTTACGAAGAGGTAATTTTGGGAGAACTATGATTATGTATCATATGAAGGTATGTGAAGGCAAAGAAGCATGTTCAGAAGAAGTTGTGTAGAGACTCGCATTAATCTGGAATTAATCAATTAATTAATCTTGCTATGAGAAGTAGTGCTAGAATTGAATCTTTGTGAAAGATGAGGTATGTGCGGGAGATTTACTATGTTGATCGATTTTGGCAAAGTTGAAATTATGATAGGGTATTTTTGCGAGAACTATGACTATGTGTCATATGAAGATATGTCCAGGAGAACGAGGAATATTATTATGTTTTGATGTGATAAGCTTTTACTATTTGGAGATGTCATATGCTTGTCAGTTTCTCGAACAACTCTAATACTTTCACAAATTTTTCACATCATATATCATATAAATGTTTATGAAAGATGGAGTATGTGCAAGGGAAAATCGAATACTATTATGTTTCGTTATGCTGAGATTTTATTGTGCGGAGTATGAAGTATATAGAGGAGAGAAATTGCATAGGGCTTTGATTAATTGAGGTAAGAAGTTTGTGCCAGAGATTTTATTGTGTGCAACTTTTATTAGGATTGGGTATTTTCAGGAGAATTGGGGTGCATGTGGAAATTAATGGAGATGAGGTATTTCCGAATTCAGACTTCTGTGATCCATATTGTTTAAAAAGACTTTTTCGGAGAGATCACATCGAGTAATTATTTGAAGCCAAATGGAGATGGGGTATGTTTGTCGATTTTCCAAACAAATATAATACTTTTACATGTTTTTTGATGGTATATCGTATAAATGTTTAAAGAGGACAAGGCATGTGTAGGAAAGTGGGGAATACTATTATGTTTCATTATACAAATATTTTGCTATAAAGAGTATGAAGTACGTGTAGGAGAGTTGATTTGGATCTTAGGGGGAGGCCCCTAAGATCTGAAAAAATGAAATGCCAAAAGAAAATAGGAGAAAACACATTAAACAAAACCACCAAGATTTTTTTTATTAAAATATAAAATAAATGTAAAAGCTACATTGTGGTGGACAATATGTCCTCTTACAAAATGTGACTTCTTAATTATAGTCTTTTTCTAGTTATAATACCATAGGTAAATTCCATGGGCATGTAGATACCATGGGTGATTGAATACCATCAGTGGATCTCACATACCATAGGTAAATACCATGGATGAATGAATACCATGGGTGGATGTCATATACAATTCCATGGGTAAATTCCATGGATGGATGAATACCATGGGTGGATGCCACTTACAATACCATGGGTATATTAAATGAGTGGATTAGTACCATGGATTGATAAATACCATGGGTGGATACCAGTTTCCGTTCAGATAGGGAGAAATTGCATAGAGATTTGATTTCCGAACTATGAATGAGGAACATTATTATATTTATGTGCGGGGAGAAATTGTGTAGAGTTTTTCTTTTAGAATTGTGAATATTTGCAAAGGATGGGGTGTTTGCGAGAGAACATAAGGATTAAAGTTGTTATTTTTTATTGTGCAATGTTTTTACAGTGGGTATGTAAGGGAGAATGGGTGCTGCATAACACAATTTTCTAATTCTCCCTCTTTTCTATATGTAGTAATACATAATCACTTGTACTTAGCTAGTTCCATAATTAGTGATGTTTTACAAATACTTATTTACAATTGACTATTGTAACTTTTATGACTTACAATATAAGCTATAATATGGGTTTCACACAAAAAAAAACTTTGTATAATAACACATGTTTCTATCTTTAGTAGGACTTATTTAAATACTTATTTGCTTAAAGTAAACAAATTCTATATGTCTATAAGCAGATTACTTACAAAAAAAGGTTTACACTTGAGAATTGAAAAATGAAATATGGAGGTTTACTATGTGGAGTACAAAGTACGTGCGAGAGAACAATTGCATAGAGCTTTGATTTTCTAGATTTTATTAAGATAGGGCAATTTCAGGAGAACATGAGGTGCATGTGAAAATTAATATTATATTACCAACGTTAATTTGTTATTAATACTATGTTTCTTTGTGTAGAGATATGACTGTACGAAAGATGGGGTATGTCTGTCAATTTTCCAAACAAATCTAATAGTTTTACACATTTACTAATCATACATCATATGAATGTTTACAGAGGACGGGGTATATGTAGGAGAGCGGGGAATATTATTATGGGGTATGTCTGCCCATTTTCCAAACAAATCTAATAGTTTACACATTTATTAATCGTATATTGTATGAATGCTTATGGAGGACGGGGTATATGTAGGAGAGCGGGGAATATTATTATGTTTCATTATACTGTGAGTAACAAGTATGTGCAAGGGGGAAATTGTGTAGAGATTTTATTTTAGAACTATGAATCTTTGCAAAGGACACAGTATTTACGGGAGAACATAATGATTAAAATTTTTAATTTTTGTTGTGCAGGGTTTTTACTGTGTATTTCTGCAAGTGAACGGGTGGTGTGTAAGGTGATTTTGTAATTATGTCTCTTTTCAATGGTATACAAATACTAATTTACAATTGACTATTGTAACTTCTGTGACTTACAATATAAGCTTTAATATGGGTTTCACACAAGGAAAAGATTCATATAATAAAACAGGTTTATATCTTTAGTAAGACTCATTTAAATACTTATTTGCTTTAAGTAAAAAATATATATGTATATAACCATATTATTTACAAAATTTCGTTTACATTTGAGAATTTCAAAATGAAAATATGGAATTTTTTCATAGTGTTTCAAATTATGTGACTCCTCTCGTAGTGTGTTATTGCTATGAATGACACATTTTATTGTGCAGAGCTTTTACTCTGCTAGGCTTCATATTGGAAAATTTATTCGATAGGTGTGAAATTAGTTACAATTTTTTCTACGAGGATAGGGGTTGCATCTAGAAATTAAAGTTATTATTATTATTATTATTATTATTATTGCGGAGCTTTGACTGTGCGAAATATGGGATATGTATGTCAATTTATAGCAATACAAATAAATGTGATGCATGGAAATTAATTTTCATTTTCAAATTCAGTCAGAACTCAAAAATTCAAAGAAACATTGACAGTGTTCAATATTGGGTTGTAGAATCTATTCTAAATTGATTTTCTTTATTAACGAGAAAAAAAAAACTAACAACTGCGTAAATTAGTGCATATTTTTAATATTAGAAGTGACTTTGGCTTCATTGTCTGCTGGCTCGAGCTGAGAAGGGGGCCAACACTAGTCAATGGCCATGATATCATCATATTTGTCATTGTCGTCCTCTTCAAGATTGGCCTTCTCTATTTGGGCCAAATTATCTAGACAAAAACTCAATGTTTCATTTTCCAATTGTAGTCACTCCATCTTTAATTCAAGCAATGTAATTTTCTAATTTAAAATGTCAAAATGGACATGTGCTTCAAATTTAATCATTTCAGTATGTTTTAAGACCAAACTGATGATAAATTCCAGAGCATTGGCTATTCTAGAAAAAAAAGTAGTTAGCTCTTGTTGTATAACTCCATAAAATTGTGTTCCATAGACTTCAATCTGTGTTATAGTTGCCAATAAAATTCAGAACTATTATTACTCCTAAACTATGCCTGAACTTTAGCAAAGTAAGTGGATATTTAATTAATTCCCTACACATATTAGAATTAGCTCATTTATGCCACAAGAATACGATACTTAAAAAGTAAATTATCTCGAAATATAATCCGAAATAAGTAAACCAACCTTTGAAATAATGTGATATCATTACTTTGAAGGCTATTATAGGTAAGAATTGATAATACGAAGGCTATTATAAGTTGTACATAGTTACTGGTTTGTTCGCTCCACTATTTCGATACCATTTTTATATGGTTTTTAATCGTTGATTCTATGTTTGTAGAGTTGTTCTAGTAATGTAAATATAACATCGAGGTAACTTTTCTTGATTTTAGTCTCTGTCTCCTCCCTTAATTTTGAATTTGAGCCTGCATAGTGTAAATCTTCATTATCCTAAGGATATGTAGAGAATGGTGTATGAGCCAGAAAATGGAATTGTAGATGGAAATTTATGTTGTCGATACGTAGTTAATTTTACTAAGAAGAAATTTAGAATTAGTGTTATTATGTTGTCTTTTGTCGATTTTTACTTATACGAAGTGTTTACCACGTGAAATATGGATAATGTACATGAGAACAGGGGCGCAGACCAAAAATTAATTGAAAACTATTTTTCATTTAAAACCTTTACAAATTTAGCTATGTTGAATCAAGGATGTGCGAAGAGGGAAATATGTGCAAAAGAATGTAGGTGTAGAGGGAACTTTATAACTTTAATTTGTAGTGTAATGGTATTTCACATTTTCTCATTAAATTCATACAAATATGCTTAAGGTAAGGCCTTTTCAAGTTATGTTTTATGCGATTAAAGATTTATATAGCTTACATTTTGAAGAGTTTCTTTTAGTAAATTATTTGGCGGTGCTTAAAATTAAGATATTATAAATAATATTATAATAATAATAATGATGTCGTAGAACTTTGTGGAAGGAAACAACTTAGAGAAATGGAGAGGTTCCATTATCATAACATAGTCTTTAATCAATTAACAACTATCTTTTTGTAAATAGGCATATCTGCGAATTTCCAAATTAAGTCCACTATGCGGGTAAACCTTTGAAGATTTCATTTTCCATTATATGACTTTCATTTCTAAATACAAAAAAAACTTCTAGCGTCGACATGAACAAAAACAAAAGTAATTTTTTTTTTTGAGTGCAAGTGTGTATGAATTATGCGCAAGATCCATGATTGTGCAGATTTAAAGCCTGAAATTTTATTCACTATAATGAGTTTCCTCTGTCGTTTTGTAGATATGCCTATTTACATAATGATTTTCATAAATAAAGCGTTCATTGTATGTGTAGAGCATAACCTTACAATGTTTGATTTCATGAAGCTTAATTGCATTTAATCAATTTGATGGATCATTGACCAAATTTTATATTTTACTGGTGGATCATAGAGAAAATTTATCATTTTATCAATTGTAATGTTATTTCATAAGGATATGGTATATAATCAAGCTCAGAGCTAATCAAGCTCTGTAGTGCTCAGGATCTCATAATTTGCAACGGTCTAAAAAAGTGGCCCAATTCCAGCAAGATGCCCTGCATCCATGGACTTGGTAGCAGCGTGGTAGACTACGTTATTTTTGATCTTCCATTATACAACAAAATGATAAACTTTGACATCTTAAACGACCACGAGCCTGACTCCGATCATAGGCCTTTACTTATAACCCTCAATTTTTTCATGCATAGAGTTCCCATAGAAAATGATACTTACAACCAAAAGAACTTAATATTTGATAAAAATAAAAAGGACCTCTTTCTAAATGAATTAAAAATAATTTGCCTCCTTTATCTAGTATAGACAACATAGAAGACCTATATCATAATTTTACTACAACCCTCTCATATTCTATTGAAAAGTTCTCCATTGAAGTCTCAAATAATAAAAGAAATAGCAAAACCAATCCTTGGTATGACAAAGATTGTCAAAATGCAAGGAGAGCAATTAAGGAAGCTGTTGATGATTCTCTTAAAATGGACAAGATAAGAATATACAAAGCCCTAATTAAAAGGAAAAAGAGGCAGTACATTCGTCAAAGACAGGAGAATCTCTTACACCTCTCTAAGGTCGCTCCTAAGAAATTTTGGAGGCAGATTCCGACTAGGAAGACTAAGGATAATAATAAAATTGCTCTTCACGATTGGAATTCTTATCTTAAAAAGATTTATGAATCTCCTAATGTCATGGATAATTTGGAAACCCTGCTCACAACGAAAGAAGTCTTCTCTTTAGAAGACATTAAGTTTGGGGTTAATCGCCTCGCGAATGGGAAAGCTAAGGACATTGAAGGTTACCAAGCAGAAATCTTAAAAATCGGAGGCCCTGTCCTCATCCCCCACATCCACAAGCTTTTCAACCAAGCTGTTAAGCAAGGGTTCCCTAAGCCTTGGACTGAGAGCCTCATTATCCCTATTTTTAAAAGTGGAGATACAAATAACCCCTCTAATTATCGGACAATTATGATCAGCCCTCTCTTAGCCAAGTTGTATGGTAGTATTCTGGAAAAAAAGTTAAGCATATGGCTTGAAAGTGAAGGTAAGCGGGCTAAAGGCCAAGCAGGTTTCAGAAGGCATCACTCAACAACAGACCACCTTGTTACGCTTAGGATCATTGCAGAGGAATGTCGTAATGATAAATCCAATTTATTTTGCTGCTTTGTAGACTTTAGAAAGGCTTTCGATACGGTTCCTAGATACAACCTTTGGAATAGGTTAGAAGAGCTAAAGGTTCCTCTTGAGTTGAGAGCTGCTGCTATAAGGCTATACAAGAATGTAATTGCCAAGCTAAAGAACAATGAGGGGTGGTCAAAAGATATTAAGTGTAACATCGGAGTTAAGCAAGGCTGCCCCCTCTCCCCTACCCTATTTGGCATTTACATTGATAAGCTTGAAGGTTATTTAGAAGAAGCAGGATGTGGTGGCACAATCTTAGCTGGGATAGTCGTTATCCTTCTTCTCTACGCTGACGATATTGTTCTTTTGGCAAGGTGCCCTTCTGATCTTGATAAGCAACTCAAGCTTCTTAGGGATTTCTGCTCTACCATGGGTATGACTGTTAACATTGACAAAACAAAAGTTATGATTATCAAATCCAAGAAGGACACTTGCGCTAATTTTATGTATGACAATAATAACTTGGAGGAAGTGTATTCTTACAAATACCTAGGAATTGATATCCATCACAAGCTCAACTGGAACCATAGCATTGAGAAAAGGATCAATGGGGGATGGAAAGCTTATTTTGGTCTTGAAAATAATTGTAAAACTGCAAACCTCGTAATGTGGGATAAAAATAAGTTCCTCTTTGAAACTTTAGTCATTCCTGTTATCTTATATGGCTGTGAAGTTTGGGGCTGCAGCATCTCCAGAGAATCATGGAGAAAGATTGAGCAAATCCAGAAGCGTTTTATAATTTATAACCTGAAAATTAAAAGTAATACACCCTATCCTATTCTCCTTATAGAAGCAGGTCTTTCTCCTATTGAGAGCCTAGCTATGCTCAGGTTTCTAGTGTACAAGCACAAGCTCAATAACATAGACAATCATAGACTTCCTAAGCTAGCTTTAAATTCCAGCCAAAACCACCTAAGGCTTAACCGAGGATGGCATAAGGACACAAGGGCCTGGTTAAACTATTGGGAGATCAATGAGAATGATGCTTTGCAAAACATAAATAACATTAAAGATATTGTTACTTCTAAGTTCAAAGAAAAATTGTGGTGTGACAAAGATTTAGTGTCTAAAAGAAAATTAAGTTATTATAAGAGGGTCATCAACCCCACCCTTGAAGATCAAAAGTATCTCTCTATTTTAAATAGCTCAAAGAAGAAAATTAATATAGCAAAGATTAGAACGAATTCTCATGAGCTCCATAGTGAAACTGGCCGTTGGATAGTTCCTAAAACGCCATGGATAGAAAGGATCTGCCATATTTGTGAGAATAGGAGCATCAAGGATGAAAACCACTTCCTCTTAGAGTGCCCTGCATACAACCACATTAGATCTCAATTTCACAACCTTTGTTACAATACTGACCTTCCTAGCCTTTTATAATGCCAAAATTATAGTGAACTCGGAAGGCTTCTCTCCAAGCTTTTTGAGCATAGGAATAAAATCTTAAATCAAAATAAATAATTTGTCTTTTTAGGTCCGATAGATAATTATTTGGTCTCAGCGAACGTTAACCATCATCATCATCATCATCATCATCATCAATCATTAGTAACAAGTTGACAAAAGTGTTCATTTTGTCATTCAAAAATATTTCTGGTACATTGGCAGTGCATCATTTTCCCATATTGTCAACCTATAATATTGTGAGCAGAAACATTAATAAGATTGCACTTCATAAAATTTACTATGTATTAAATCACTGTGATGGATCATTTATGAAATTTTTCATTTTGTCGATTATAATGATATTTGCTGAGAAGATGGGGATCTCATACTAGAATTAATGACAAGTGCATCATTTTTTTTTCATTGGCACTACATCATATGCCCATATTCTCAACACAAAACATTGTGATCGAGTAGGGGATCATGATAATCGTAGGGATTCTCTTTGAGGCATTTTGGTGCATTTGCAACATATAAGACTTAAAAGAAATATAAGCTTTCATTTTTTCTAGATTTTTTTTTAATTCTCCTCAAAATTATTAACATGCCATCGTCTACTGCTAGTGCAATTATTGGGTTACTCAGTTCTTTTGTTGGGTTTGTTATATTTTCTATAGTTTTATAGTTGTAGAAAATTTGCAGGATTTTCCATTTTTAGTAGACAATTACTGCACTTGTTTTATCATCAGTACTTGTAGATCAGTATCAGTACATGAATTATTTTTAGTTTAGTTCAAAAATTATAACTTACAATTAACATTTCACAAGTTTATAGCAATTTATTCAAGAATAGTGTCGGTTGTTTTATTTCAATTCAATTGTGATTATTATATCATTCATGGTAATTTTTTCATATTCCATGAGATTGATTACCATCATTTTCGTTGGTTGTCCATTTCCAATATTGCATTAAAGGCATTGTGATGGTTGAAAATCTAGACTAGATAATAGTGTATCTAAATAAAGATAAGGACGATTAAATTGTGATTAGGAAATAACGTTGCTTGTTTTATTTCAATTCAATTTTCATTATTATTATTATAGAAATTATGGTAATTTATTCATATGTAGATGTAGATTTCATTAAATTGCTTACTATCACTTCTCCTGGTTGTACGCTGTCAATATTGCATTGATAACAATGTATCTAGATAACAATGAGGATGATTAAACTATGATTATGAAATAACCTCGACTAATTTATTTCAATTCAATTGTCATCTCTCTCTGAGGTGTAGAAACAGAAGTTTCTCTTTTCGAGGAGCAAAAGTCTCGATCCATTAAATGTTAGTTGTTTTTTAGATTAATGTTATAAGAAAATGCATGTGGGAACAATTTTCTCTTTGTGAGGAGAAAAAATAACCATGGTCAATTGAACATTGGTTGTTTTCTAAAGTAATGATATATTGCAAAAGACATTTTCAATTTTCAATTTAGCCTGGATGGCATCTCCAATATATGTTTGTGTTTTATATGATATTTAGAGATGTCATTCAGGCACAATTGAAAGTTGAAGTTGTGTTCATCTATACTTTTTCGTTCTATGAAAATCCTCTATTTTGCATAGATCCATAGCCCTATGCAATTTCTTTCCTAGGTATGTACTATAAGCTTGGCTTGCTGGTAGCAAAGTCCGTTCTTGATATCGTTTAGCCCTATATTTCTCATTTGCGTGTATAACAACCATGTGTAACTATTTTGTGTGTGAGACAAAACATATGAAGTTAAATAAATATGAAATCATGTGATACATTATACTGAATGAGCGATGTTAAGTGGGTTTTGTTGTTTAAAATTTAGTATTATGTAGAAGAAAATTGTGGAAGAGAACTATGCGAAGGGGGAAATGAATTCAGAAGTATGAATCTTTGTCATATAAAAATTACATTTGTTATTCTGCATATTGGTTCTTTGGCATAAATCATAAATCAAAGGGTTTAATTTTTACATATCTTCTGTAAAATAATTATAATATTAATACTAATAAGAATAATAAAAACAAGTAACGTGTTAGTGCACTTTTCTCGTTAGCTTAAGATTCATAAATCAAATCTTCTAAGTTTTATAAACCTCCTATGGCATAATTTTAACATGTACGTGTGAGGAGTTGCATTGGCCAGTTGTTGATTATTGGGTTTTTCTCATTTTTTTAGGGGTGGAGGATGTATATTACCAATGAATATTGCTATATTCATAGTTCTTTACAAGGGAAGGCTCGTTACTAATGGTTTTATTCTAGTTGTCGGAATCAAAACTATGTTCTCAGAATTGTGCATTTTACTTGTTAGCATAAGAATTGTATACAATATTTATTTTCGAACACAGATACAGATTTTACGATATCTATATTAGGTATGTCGTCCTTCATTTCTTTTGTGACTCTATATCTTGTCCATAGACAAGATTTTTAAATTAAGTTGGTTGTATTTGTATCGTTTTATTTGTTTTACTTGTTTTCTTGTAAATTGTTTACGCTGTGCTTTTTGTTTAGAAAAATCTCATATTGAAATTATTATTATTATTATTATTTTTATTTTTGAGACATAATTTTTAAAGCATCAATGAACAAGTATATTTGAAACGTGATTGTTAAATGACCAATGAAGAAGCATTTGTTTATTTTACAAAGCAATAATATAGATGCAATACTAAGGCATTATAATATTTTTTCATTTCAACAATTTTTCATATAATGTGGGAGATCACGTATTCGATAATATGTGAACTCCATTAATTAGTAAAATATTAGTAATAATTTTTTTTAATGCCCACGTATTTATCAATTACTCATATGGCTCACAAGAGTATAAAAAAATAGATATTCGAAAATTTATTTACAATTTAAATATCTTCAATAATATAAACATAAACAATCTTATTTTATAAATAATGAAAACTTGAAATCATCTTCCACACAATGAACATCCTCCGCACTTCTACATGTCCTATAAACAAAATTTTTGCTCAATGTTTTTTTTTATTGACAAATGTCCTATGTAATATATTTCACACTTGCAATAGTGGGACCTAAATTTTTGTTTGAAAAAGTAAAATCTAGTGAGTATATACAAAATCGGAAAAAAAAATTATTGCAATTCAATGGTGTCGAGAACATTATTGATTCAGAAGATGTTTTTATCTACAAAACATATATGCTTAGACAAAAAGGAAAACAAGTTATTTGCATTGACACCTTTAATTTACATGGCATTGTCGATGAGAACTTCCACTAGTTGATTGCATACAAGTGCTATGCTAATTTTCTAATGGAAGAGAAAAATAATAATAATATTTGGACTACTAGATTAGAGAATGCCACATGTGTGTGAGCAGTTTTTGATTTCAGGGAAATTGTTGATTTGTGCACGACAATGTTTGATTCAGAAACAAGAATAATTATGCTATGAACGAAGAGAATACCTTTGAATGCGAAGACATTTAGACAAGTATTCAAGTTACCCAAGGCTAATGTTCTCTTATGATTTCCCGAAGGAAATAGTTTCATGATCTCAGAAGCAGGTGAATCTAGTTTAGTGTAGATTTCTTTTTTGTGAGTCACCAAGTTCCTTGCAATATCTCTATTCTAGAAATATTTTCGTTTAAACAACTACTTAGATACTTTTATTCACTTTTTTCATGTGTCATGGGTGAAGAAACTACAACAAGAGTTCCAAAATGAATTGTTTATATACTTTAACAGACATACAAAAAACTTTTTTATTCGACTCAGTTGATATAATTTCTAATGAAATAGATTTTTAGTAACAAATTTATCCAAGACCAAAAGGTTCTTCATTATGGCGTATCTCATAATAGCTTTGATTTCAAATGATAACTTTAGCGGTTTTCCATGTAATAATAAATTCAATGTGAATCAAGAACAAATTCACTTATGTTAACTTATACTATGGAAGAATAACACTTCTTTAAACTTTTGTCTAATACAAGATGTTTTTGTGAGGAAAATCAACTACATGATAAATGGACAAGAACCTCATCATATATTTGGAAATGCACAAGTTTTCCTATGGGGAAAAGATATACACTAAAAAGAGAAAGTAATACACTAATTTGAATATATGAGTTTCAAGATAATTCATTGTTATTGCCAAAATTTGTTATAGACATGTATATTGTTGTTGAAGTTTGTAGGAAATATCTTGACTAACTAGATATATTTGAAAGCAAAGAGACAAAACAATTCATTCCTTTACCGTTTACTAATGGAGAAATCACTGTAAAAATTGTTTCGCATGTTACAGAGCTCACATAGACTTTGAACACTTTTAAGTAAAGTTGAAAAAATTAAAGATTTTGATGAAGAGGGAATATTTCACACACACTTGGAAATAATTCGATATGGAAACTTGTTTGCAAAAATTAGAGAATGGAGCAAAGAATGCCAACATGCATCGAAAAAAACGACTAATAATAAATGTTGAAGATATCGTGGAAGTATCAAGTATTAGTATTCCTCAAGATCAATCTGTATGATGCTTAAATGGTACCCATGGAAATCAAGGGCTAATCATAGATGTTGAACAAATCATCCACAAATCGGGAATAAATACTTCTATAGAGAAATACGTATACTGGATAAAAGGTATTGATGTGAGTTTAACGACAAGTGAAAATAACACAAAGATACCACAAATACAAAATTGATTTATGGCAAGCTATCAGATAATGTGAAATAGAAAAATCTTGGTCAAATTTTTATTTCAAAAGAAGTGTATGCTTTTGAATCAACTAATTTTAGAAGTCCCATTAGAATAGTAAATGTTGATGAAATTATAAATGAGGAAGTTGAGATTGTTAAGCTACCTGATTGGATTAATGTTATTTTCCTGAAAATCAAGAAACAATAGCACAAATCGCCAATGAATCTATTATTTTTAATGATGGTTCTATCACATTGCAAAATGAAAAGTATGAAAATAACAGTAAACAAATGAAGATTGAGAAGGTATAAAATTTCAGATGAAACAAAAATGTAGGTTGATTTGTTTGGATCTACAATCACATCATTGATGGAGCTACATCAAGTTACGAGTAAGACATTTGCAGAGTCTCTTTTTCAATGATAAGCCAAAAAATTAAACTTAAAACAAGAATAAAGGACCTAGAAGATGTTATAAATATGGGTACTTTTTTGATGTCTTAATTAGAAATACGAACAACAGTTCCTACAGTTATTGTTCGCAACACATCATATAAATTTGTTGAATCTATGAGTTTTATTAATGCGGTGAAAACATATATTATTAGCAATATATGGAAACGATCATAATTTAACATGCATGGAAAACACCTTTTGATCTAAAGAACTTGAGACAAAGAGCTAAGTAATCTGTTAAGTGCATTGAATGTGATCTTGAAGGAGACATGTATTTCGTGAACAATGACTTGTTTGCTTTCAGCCAAAGACTTAACTTACTTTGTGATGCAGAGAAAGGAGAGAAGAAACTGCCAAATGCTAATTAAATAAAGAAACTCAAAGCTGCATGACCTTAAAGAATCAAAAGAATGTAAAACATTATTTCTGAATATCAAAACATAGAGAATCAAGGAGTAAATGAATATGTCAAATTTGTACAGATTGTGAAGAATTTGAATTGCTCATGTATTACATGTGCATCAGTTTAATTTCAAGGAAAATGTTAAAAGTTGAATTGGATAAACTGAAATAGTCAAGGGCATAAAAATTCAAATATATAATTGATTTTAGTGCACATGAAGGCATGGAATGGCTAATTAGATTTGTTAATGTTAATGAACAAAACTATGTTTTGAATGTGAAATTGCAATGTCAGGTCACAAAAATTAAGAAGGATATATTTAGTCAAAGTGTCAAATTGAAGATTATAGTTTCCCCTATGAAAAATTGCATACAAGCAAAGTTAAATAAATTGTTTCAAGAAACTAATAGCTCTGAGAGTAGTTAACAGTTAAGAAATAAGGACATCTGATTTTACATAGTGTATGTTCTCTTAAATTTTGGAATGTTCACTTTTTTGTTTATTGGTAATCAAATGTTCATATTTTTATATATCTTCTTATGAATTAAGTCAATCTCTAGATGCAGTGTTTTGTTTTTCATTTTAATTGGATTTTCCACAGAACTGTTTACGTGATTGCATAAAGATTTTGACAAACTCTTTAAAAATCAAATTTTATTTTTTGTCTGTAAAATTGTCAAGGTAGTTTACATGTGCAGATGGTTTTCCTCCTCCTTTTTTTTGTCCATATATTTGTTTTATAGTCACATTAAAATTTATTATATGTATTTCATTAATTGTAGAGCAATTCTTTCTATTTTACCAAAATACAGGAGCACAATGTTAAAGAGACAAAAGAACTAGAATGGTAACTATGAATATGCTAGTGGATTGTGATATCAAAAAAAGTGTTGCTATTGACATAATATATATTATGAGTAGTTGTATAGTATCATTTTTATTCAAATTTTATACCTTATTGTTAAAATCACATTTCTTTGTGAAAATGTTGACACCCTTTATCAGCTTGATGAACAATTCGAGCATAATTGTTATTTTGTTGATAGAAATGAAAGTGGATATTCAGTAACTATTTTTTGTTGTTGGAAATTTCTTTCGCCTTTGATGTTTGTTTCTATCATAGCTATGATAATTACTATTTGAATGTAACTACAATTTGAAATGGACTACAAATTTTTCTATACGAATGATGTATTTAGTTTGTTATAATACCAATAATGAAGACCATTTTTTTTTACTTTGAATATTGTCATCTAGATTTGACCAATCCATGCAATTTTTTCTATTCTCTTATCTATAGACTATAGAAATTGAATATTAATGAATTTTTTCCACAAATAACAAGAATTGAAATCTAATCTCTAAAATCATTATGTATTTCGCATAATGAAATCTTTGCTTCCAACTTCCCTCCCCTCATGCAGTTCCACTGTCATTTTTGTAAAGAACTTGCAATCACTTTAATTCTGTCATAATTGAATAGATCATATATGAAATGGCATTTAACTACTATCATTGTTAATGATATAAAATTAGGTTTTGCTACTATCAATTTCAATGATGTTCATTAAGCAATGATCTTCATTAATCTTGCAATTTTTCTAGCACTTATGGTAGACATGTTTCATATGTGTTAGAAATTGATATCAGGATAATTCAACACATTCACTCTGTAAAATTGTTTTTCTACATGCCAATTCTAGATTAGATAATTTCACATTTGGTGATTGTACTCATATTATTCAATATTAAAGGAACTTAGTTGATTAGATAAATAACAAAAAAATCATTTTGCGAGGTTTCTTTTGATAAAGTAACAACACACTTCCGATTGTAGAATTACAACTTATCATATTATCTTATTTGCAAATTTCCTTATGTCCTCGAATATAAATTAAATGAGAATAAGAGCCACAATTAATAGTCCTAAATTCTATTAATTACATTTTGTGAAGGTTGTAATGAAAACTTTGCAAGAAGAAGGTTTGAATTAAAAAACATGACTATCAAAATTGAACTAAGGAATGCAAAGCTATTATGTTTATGTGCATGCATTTATTTTTTTCCACTCATTCTTTCTCCAAAGAACCAGTTCTACACAACTACTCTCACACATTAAAAATGCACATGGGCAGAATTATGAAGCAAGTTCATAACATGCAAAAAGCTCTCGAGATTTCATTGCACTAACCCCACATATCGTAGAGTCTACTAATAATAAAATAACCAATTGTTTTGTATATGCACAAGCACATTTGAATAACCTTTTGTAGCAGGAAAATACCAAATAGTACTATGAAACTCACTATTAAAATAAAGAAACTCAATCGAGAAATATTTCGGGCATAATCTCTAATTCATTAGCTATACTTTCTCTACATGTTCTTTGTTTATCACTAATTCCTTTCACGAATTACATATAGATACTAGCTACTCATTTGTACACCAAGAATACCAACGACAGCTACAACAACAAGGGACACACAAACACCATCACCAAGAGCACGCCCAATCAATCCTCATAGCTTTTTCACTAATCTAGGAGAGTTGAAATATATACTAAGCTTCACTATTAAAAGGAATATATACTTGAATTCACTAAATAGATATCGAAAAATGTATTTCACTAAATTCTCTTTCTACTTCGACAACGGATGATAAAAGTCCTTTGTTACTATTTGCACCAACTGGTATGGTTTCTTTTATCATACGTGGAAAAACAATACATTCTGCTTTGAAAATTCCTATAAAAGATATGAAACCATTGTTCGAACAGGCTACAATGGTGTTTCGAGAAGAAATGAGGCACATTAAATATATATTGATTGATGAGATGAGATTTATAGGTAAAAGTTATTCATTCAAATAGATTCTTGTTTGTAAGAAGCCTTTCCTAAAAACAAGGATTGTCCTTTTGGTAGAATGTGTATCATTATTGTGGGTGACCTTAGCCATTTTCATCCTCTTAGAGATAAACCCTTGTATGCAGGTAGATCAGCTAGAAAGTTTTGTTGGAAAGCTTCAACATTGTTGTGACTTTGGACAAAATTTATAGGCAACAGGAGATGATCTGAGACAAGCTTCTTTTCGCAATCTTTTAACAAATATTAGAAATGCGGAGCCTTTTCTTTCTGATTGGGATCTTCTTATGACACGTGTTGATAGTTTCTTGGATCGATAGAAAATAGGTTGTTTTATTCTTCTATTCACTTGTTTGCAACAAATAGTCTCGCCAATTTACACAATCGGAAAATTCTTAAATCATTAAATTTTCCTATCACAAGATGTGTTGCTGAATGCAATAGAAGAACAAAAATATGTGACGATGATGATGATGTGTTGGAGCATGAAGTGTTGCTATTTCGTGGAGAGCATGTTATGTTAATGTATAATTTGTGTTTTGAGGTTGGGTTTTTCAATGGTGTGCTTGCATATATTGAAGATATTTTCTTTGCACCCGGTTGAAAGCTGCCACAACTTCCAAAATTCACTACTCTTATTTTTGAAAAGTATTGTGTTGTTCCATTTGATATGGACTGTCCAAAATTTGTGCCCATTGCACCTATCACAAGGGGGAATATTAGACAAATTCCTTTGAAAATGGCATGGGAATTGACAATACACAAATCAAAGGGGATGACTTTACAATGATCCAGTGTAGATATTGGAGAAAGAAAGAGGTAGTGATTGAAATGTAAAGTTATATCGAGAGTGAAATTGATAGATGGTTTTCATATTTCGTTGCCCTTTTCTTTCAATTGTACGAAAAAATACAAGATAGATCATATGTTACACTTGGAAAGAAAGAGGAGGAACGATTGAAGTGTATATTATTTAAGAGGTAAATATGTTCAATATAATTTACTATTTTGGCATGTCTTTGAAAATAAGATGAATACTTTTCTATCATTGTTGTTGTTGGTTGCAATTATTTGTTTGCGCATCGATAGATTGTTTGTTATGCTTCATGATCATTTGAATATATTTGTTTATTGGTAAAGTAACTAAATGAAACATTTGGACGAAATTGCATGGGTTAATATTTTTTTTTTGTTTATGTTCCTCTTTGATCGATTTAATTGTTTTCATTTCTTCTTTCTTTTGTCCTTTTTTCAATCTTGTTACATTTATGCCATGTTAATTTTTTTGTGGACTTTTATTATATATATATATATATCAGTGTGTGTTTGTATGTATGTACTAAATTTAATTGTATCTTTCTATCATTGAAATGGAGATATGGAAAACAATGATGGCATCTATTACATCTCAGTAATAAAATCTATTAGAGGAGAAATAAATTTTGCTATCTATATTCAAAATAGGCTAGATAAAAAACATCGCTTCCATCAAGTTTTTTTTTATGATCATATTCGTGTCTTGCATGAAATGAAATCATATGTCGAATACTTGTATCATCTACACTAGAGAGAATCTTGAAGGAGAACATGAAGGGACTAGTTGGAAAGCATGAAGCATCATGATAATTATCTATTTATTTGAATTGGTGTTGCTTCTGTCATCGACTAGGGTGTGTTTTGAAAGAGGATAGAATTAAATAACTATGTTTTGGTGGAGTGTTTAAAGTTGAAATTCGTCTGAGAATTTGCTGATGTAAATAGAACAAACATATATCTCAAATACAATTTTCATTCTTCAGTTTCAATGCCAGAAAATTCTATTTTCTTGTCATTGGTGTTGTAATGTGTAAAATTGTTCATTAATTGTCTTCCAATTTCATGTCATGTTTTTGTTCTTACATTATGATGTTTTGAACTTATTGGTGTCTTTTTACTTTCATGTTGGAACTTTCTTCTCTGTAATAATACAAATTGTTGAATTTTTGCATGTATTCATATGCTTTAATAGCAATGTTTCAGTTTAGTGTTATTATCTTTGATATTTTATCGATTCCGTTTTAGTATGAGTGCCTTTGGTTTATTTTTTGCTTCAGTTTTTAAACTATTCTTAAGGTTTATAGTGAACATGGTGTGTCTTTCTATTCCAAATCTTTTTTATATTATTATTGGGTTTTATACTATTAATAGATTGATATGTTTATGTTGATGTATTCATGGTTGACAATGTTTCGATGATTTATAATGTTTTAATATCAATGTATAACAACCATAACCACATATTTAATGTGGTTGATGTAGGCCAATTTATTAATGTTTTAATTTTTCAGTAATAGATGTAAACTCAAATCCTAAAAAAACTAATGCAATAAAAACCCTGACCATATTTGCTAAACCTTAAATATTGTACATATTGTACAATATTGTAAACATTTTACATGAATCATGGTTGACCATCATAAACCATGTTTATTTTAGGGTTTATAATATTTATGCTAAGGTTACACACCTTTGTTTTATAATACCTTGGGGTTTTAGAATTAATACCCTTGGTTTGTAATATTAATCACTTGAGTTTATTAATCTAAGGGTTCATATTCGTAAGGTATAATACTATCTATAAGGTTTATAATATTAATCCTAGTGTTTAATAAAAAATCCCTTGGGTTTATAATCATGGTCAACCATGGTCCAATGTCACATTGTGACAAATATTGTGTCAATATGAAAATCAACCATGGTGTTATGTTGCAGTCTCACAAAGATTGTCTCAATATGAAAATTCCACCATGATAAACCATGGTGAACCATGTTTATTTTAGGGTTTGTAGTATTTCTGTTAGGGTTTATATACCTTAGGGTTATAATATTAATCCCTTTGGTTTAATGTTATTCCATTGTATTATTCCCTTCGGTTTATGCTCCCTTCAGTTTTTATTTTTAATCCCTTGGGTTTATTATTCAGTTGGGTTTATAATATCGATATGTTCAGTTTATTAATCTAATAGTTCATATTCCTTGACTATAAGATCATTCATATGATTCACAATATAAATCCTTGGGTTTAATATAAAACTCAATGCTTTTATATCTAAGGTTTCATATTACTTTTGTTTAAAATATAAATATATTATGTTTATAATCATGGTCAACCATGGTCCAACATCACATTGTGCGAAATATTTTCTCAATATGGAAATCAATCATGCATAAGTATGATCAACCATCCTCCAACATCACATGGTGAGAAACATTGTCTCAGTATGAACCTTGTTCAATGATGCTCAACCATGTTTATTTTAGGGTTTATATGCCTTGGGTTTAATACAGGGAAACTTTTAGGGGCTAATATTCACAGATGGGCTAATTTTCCATGCTTTTTCTAAGAAAAAGATTCACCCATTCCCATTTTTTCCTAAAAATGATTCGCCCAAATTTTATAAGGAAAAGATATTCTACCTTAAAAATTGTCAAAATTTTATAGAAACTATATAGAATCATTATAAGTTTGAATATTTTTACTAAAATATCACCAAGAATTTTAAAGTTTGCATATTATGGATTAGTAAGAATTGCCAATGTTTCTAATGCTGAAGAAAAAATTTCATCCTTAAAATTTTCCCAGGTTTAATATTATTTCCTTAGTTTTATAATACCTCAGGCTTTTGGAAATATTCCCTTGCATTTATAATATTATTCACTTGTATTGATTTATCTTAATGTTCATATTTGTAGGGTATAATATTGTTCCAAGGTTTATAATATTAACCATGGGGTTTAATATAAATCTGCTCAGTTTATAATCATGATTGACCATGGTCCAATGTCACAATGTGACAAAAATTGTCTCAATATGATTTTCATATTGAGTTAATATTTATTGACATTGTAGCATGATCACATATATCCAACCATGGTTGCCCATGGCCAACTGCGGTCAACCATGTTCAACTGTGGTGAACCATAGTCAACCATGCTCGACCATGGCCAATTGTGCCCAACCATGGTCCTCCATGGTCAATGATCGTCTGCAAGGGCCAACCATGGTCAATCATGATTAGCCATGGGCAACCTCTGTTAACCATGGTCATCGATGGTCTACCATGGATATTCATGGTCAAGCATGGTTAACCATGGCCAAACATGATGAACCATGGTCGACCATGGCCAACCATGGTCAACTATAGTCGACCATGGTCCAATGTCATAATGTGACAAAGATTGTTTGAATTTAATTTTCATATTGAGGAAATCTTTTTGACATTGTGGCATTGTACCATAATAATCAATGTGCAACTATGATCGACCATGGCTGACCTTGGCCAATCATGGTCTGCCATGGTCAACCTTGGTCAGCCATGGTGAACCGTGCTAAAAAATGGCCAATCATGGCCAAGCATGGTGTTGCATGGTCAATCAGCGTATGTTGATGGCAAACATGGTCAAACAAGGTGAAATGTGCTCAACCATGGTGAACCATGGCCATGCCATAGTGAAACATGGTTGAATGATGAATTGTGACAAATATTATTTCGACGATGGTAAACCATGGACAACCATTTTTATTTAAGGGTTTGGAGTATTTCACTTAGGGTTTATATATCTATTATTTTTATTATCAATTCCTTGGGTTTAATATTGTTCCCGTGGGTTTATATTCCCTTCAATTTTTAGTATGAAGCCCTTGGGTTTATGATATCAATATGTAGGGTTTGTTAGTGTTAGACTTTGAAGCCTTCCTCCAGTGATCAAACATGCTCTTACAAAGTGGTCTTAGGGCGCCAAAGTCAAATTTTGTCATTTCAGTGAGTCTTCAAGTAAAATTTGATCACCAGGTCTTAGGGATAGGATTTGTTTTCCAATGTTTTCCAAGTGTCTCACCATTTAGATGAGTGTACCATCATTCAAAGAGTTATCATCATTTCAGGTTCCAATGGGTCATTTTAGACCTTGTTCATACTTCAGTTTTACTTGGGTAAGGCCCATTTCCCTCTCCTAGGGTTTTGAAGGTAATTTTTCTTGGATGGGAAAATCATCAACAAAACTTGTGTCCTGATGTTCATACACCTTCCCCTATCCCTAATATACCTTCTTAAATAATTCCCATCATTGATATCCCTCAAATTCATCATTTTCCCACAAACCCTAGCTTATTGCTACAATATGACAATTTGCTAGGCTAGGCTTATGTTTTGCCCTTCTGGACCCCTTCCCATCACTCAATATTTGAAATTATACTTTCCCCTACTTCCTAACATCCCTCGCTACTTCCCAAAATTTTCTCAAGAATTTAGAAGCCCCTCATCCCCTTCATTTCCCTTCATTTCTACAAATCCACTATTCCACATATCGGGATAGGTTTTCTTCAAAATATGTTTCTGAGTAATAAAAGATGAATTTGACAAAAGTGAGAGATTTTTTTGTCCAACATTGACCCAAGAAGAAAAACCGCTTTCAGTTTTTACACAGGTTTCATGGTTTGTGAGAAATGTCGAAAACGCCATTGGCCTCAGGAGGATTCATGCACTTCTGGAGTGACCTTGGGAAAATCAACATTTCGCCTAGTTGGGATGTTCAAATGACTCTCTTGATGATTTGAATGATATCTAGATAGAGAGATATTTCCAATGAGATATCATGAGCTCAATTTGGAGTCGAGGAAGACCTTCGAAAGTTGAATGCAATAGCACTATGCATTTAGGAAACCTCATTCTAGACATTTTGACCAGTCTTGGGAGATTTGACTGTTGATAGGAAAAATGAACTCCAAATTGAAAATTTGAAGGTGTCATAGAAATTAGACTCGACAAGCATTCCAACGCGCTATCACATGCCCAATTTTGTCATCAGGAAGGCAGTGGAAAATTGCCTTGAAGTTGGGACTGCACATAGGAAAAGTGGCGCTGCGCATCAGGGAGGCACTGTGCATCAGAGCCAAACTTCCTTCAGAAAAATACACTGGCACTACGCATCAGCGAGGCGCTACACATTGGGCTTGTGGTGCTGCGCATTGGGCTTTGAAGCTTCCAAACCTCTAAAAATCATCTTCAATCACTGCAATTGCCTCATGTCACCTCTTATCAAGTAAGTAGTGCCTCTTTTCAGTTGAAACTAGGGTTTACATGAATTTTTGGTGGTTTATACCTCTCTAAAAACTAAATCATAATTTGTCTCTAAAACTACCTCATACATTTTCATACCATATTTTTTTATCATTCTCCTTCTAAAACGTTATGCGCTAAATCCGTTTGCCCAAAACCTATCTCCTAATCCCTTCCCTAACTCTCTAGACATTATTCCCTTCATCTATTTTTTCAAATCCCTAAACCCTAATCCCTACATCCCACTATTCCCAAATGCTATTCTACATAAAACCCTAACCCTCCACATATAAAACCTATTCTACCTACTCCCCTACAAACCTTACCTATTCCCCTAAAAACCCTACCCTCTTTCCTAAATCACGTTCACATTCCCTAAACTCTATTTACATCTCATACATTTACATACCCCTCCATACACTCTGTCCACTTCATTCCTCCACTCTGTTTTCACTTCACTATTGTCCACACAACCACAATTGTTCACATCCATAAAAATGGAGAGAGACTTTGACCTTTTTGACCATGAGCAGACACAAAGAGTTAATGTCATTGATTTAGATGCTCAAGATCCCAGGATTGTCAAAGACATGATCATCAAGAAGCAAGAGGACGAGATACAAGCTTTGTCTGTTAATTTAGAGAAGGCTAAGTGGATCATGAGAGAGATATATGGCTTGAAAGGATAAATATCCACTTTGAGGGCCTTCTGAAGAAAGAAAATAGATACAACAAGATGCTAAGGCATATGGCCCACCAATATTTGACACGGAATAGAATATGCAACAAGGGGATCAAGCACCTTAAGACAAGCTTAAGGAGGGCCTTAAAAGGAAAAGATAAGGATGAAAAGCTCAAAATTTTGGCTGATGTGACTTTAGCCCAACAAAGTATCCCATGATGCGGCTTTGAGCCAATATTGGGCAAATTTTGAAACAATTTTTTCATTTTCCAATTTTTGAATCAGGCAACACAGAAAATTCCGACTGATGCGCATTGCGCATTGAATTGGTGCATCCTATTGACAAATGGCTTATAGATTTGGATTCAACATCAAAAAAAAGAAAACCTAGAAAGTTTCATCAATCCTGGAGAAGATCTTGGCCATCAAAAGGGCAAAAAACACTCAGAAAATGCCCTCTCTGCCACTTTTTGGACACACAAGAACTAGTCTTGGGAGAATCCACTTTTGATGGGGAAAATGACCTCCAAATCAGAAAATTGAAAGTGGTCCAGAAACTAGATGGAAAAGGCATTCCAAAAAGCTATCTTGGGCCTAATTTGGATGAGTGGAAAGCCTCCAAAAGTAGTCTTGAAGAAGCACTATGCATCAGGCTCAGGGCGCTGTGCATTAGGTAAATTTTGTCAATTTTGCCTAAAAGTCAAATTTTACCTAATCTCTTCAGCAGTTGACTTTTTCTTCTTTTCTTGGTAAATTTTTCATGGTAAATGACATAATATGATGTAAATGTTGATGTAAAACACTTGATGAGGTAGATACATCAAATAAAAGGTGATTTTAAATTGAATGTATCAGTTTCCTTAGTTTTAGAGGCAAGCTATTCCACTGCCTATTTTCTTGTTCCTAGTTTAGATGTTGTTGAAATAGTTCCTTGACTCATGGATTCGACCCCTGATGCATAGATCAGATGGATTTGAGGTCTATATGATGTCTTTTCTCAGTCATTTATAAAGGTTGGACTTTGGTAGAAGTGGTGGCACTCATTGAACATTTGTATCAGCAGTTTGGCAAGGAATAAAACTAGGTTTCACAGCTATTTTTGTGGGATTCTTGTGACAGTGAGTTTATGTATTGTTTCTTCTTTGTAATGAGCTTTTCTTATGTTTTATATGTACCCAAATCCATATTTCTCTTCTAAAACTAAATGAATCAAGGTGAATGGAAAAAATACATTGATGTGCTTTGGCTTGGGAATGCATTTGGTTCTCAATGTTTTCAACTATTTGAAGAGAATTCATAGTTTCTTTATGCCCTCCTCAGCTCCTCAGTTATCTTAATCTACCATATTAATCCATTTCTAGTACATAAACCCTTGTCTACCTTGCCCCACAGAACATCTTTGTATCTCTGAGTTGATTTCCAGGACCCAATCTGCCTTCTCCAATTGATTGAGCAACCAAAACCTAAAAATCAAACCAAAAACCCTGAGCTACTATACCTAGCCTAAAATATAATTTCAATTCAGTCATCTCAAACCCTAATTGCCAATATCCTAATTGAGATTGACAAGGAGAGAGCCCCAACCTAGTATGGCTAGCTACGATGTTAAGAATGGTTTGTGGTTATCCTAGGATTTCCTCCCTTCAACCTAAGGTTGATCTAGGCTCTAACATAGTGGCGTCCATACTGGGGAATGTAGTTTTATCTTTCTCAACAAAATGTATAAAGTTAAAATCTAATTGTTGATGGTGGATAACGATCAGATATACGAAGGCTGAAATCATTCACTTGGCGACTCCAAATCAGTTTCGAGATCAGATCAAAGGACTCCATTGGAAGATGAACCTAACTAGCAGAAACATGAAAGGACAATATGGAAATATCAGGTATTCAAGTTGGAATTTCATCTAAGACATTATGTTCTTCGTTATAAATTATTTCTTTTATTTTCCTGAGAATTTCAATAAGGATTTACAAAGTATATTGTATTCGAGGAAAGATCCTAGATCTGAATTTGATTCTTTCCCTTTGAAGATTGTGGATACAAAATATGTGCATGCCTTTGATCTTGATCAAGACCCTTCTTTTGAATTTTATGATGATCATATTCAAACTGATGAGCCTCAAGAGACAAAGATTGATTCTACACCTTTTGTACATATTCCCATACCTTCTAAAATTCCAGATACATACAAGCCTCTGATTTTACCTCCTATATCCCATTCTTTCCCTAAAAATCATTACCTATATCTACCAAGATTTGATGGTGAATGTGACAACATCACTTCTGAGAGACATGTATTTTATTTTTAGTCTTTTCTCGACCTTTTTGAAGTTGATGAAGAGGATGTCAGTATTAGGTTTTTTTCTCTTTCTTTGCAAGGAAAAGTCAAGAGTTGGTTCAAAACCCTGCCTGATGCAAGCATCTCAGATTTCCAGAAGTTCGTTAAAGTTTTCCTCGACAGGTGGGTGGTCAGACAGAACCATTTCTTGATTCTAGAGGAATATAACCAGTTTAATAGACAACCAGGGGAGACAGTACAATAGTTTTCTGCCAGGTTTAACCAAGTTTATTGTTTGAACGTATTACTATAAGACCTCCTCCTGGATCTTCTCTCTTGCACTACCCGGATGCCTTTGATCTAGAATGGAGTTTCAGCTGAGAGAAAGGAACCTTGCAACACTTGAAGAGATGCAAAACAATGCAGTAGACGTAGAGGCTAATTTGTTTATCAAAAGGTTAAAGTTGAAGGAAGAAGAGATGAAGAACATAGATCCAGAGGAATCGACATCTTCAGAGGTAAAGCTCGGCATTTTGGTAAGTGCAGTGGAAGAGATGATGCAAAGGATCACCAAAAGGAATGAGTATAATGTTCAATATCATGGCTCGTTGATTGAAGAGGAACAAGTTGCTGATCCAAAACATTTTCTTTCTTATCCCAATTGTCATAGATCCAATATTGATTGTTTTATTGATCATTTTTGAGAAGAAAGATCTATTGATATGGCATGCATGCTTGATGATGTGTTTTTTTACTAATGGTTTTCCTCATTTTGATCAGTATGATGATGATTATGTCCTCAAAACAGAAGCTAGTTCTGCAGATAAATCAACAGCTGGTTTGTGGAAGGAGGAAGTCCACTTTAAGAAGATCGAATACAGTGATCAGCCGATGCATATCAGCTATGGAAGTAAGAAGGAAAGTGCAGAAAATTTTGAAGTAAGTGAAGGATCTTTACCTTTTTCTTTTGCTTCATTTTAGTTCATTAGAGACAACTTTCATGCAATCAAAAATAAACTATCGATAAGTTTTGATCTAGACCATCTAGAGGGCAATGAAATCCTTGTTCAAGACTTCTCATATCCAAATTTGCAGCCTCTGAATGCCATTGATTGTCAGGTTGTCAATGAAGACATGGAAGCTGGAACATATGTTCAAATGATGCAAGATGATTCTGTACCATTCTATTTTTAATCATTTCAGTTTTTGAAGGTAAATTTGCATAGTATAACCTCAAATGAGCAGCGTGTGGAAAATCATGAAATCTCATTGGAACCAATAGGAAATGGGTTGCAACAACCTTTTCAAGTTTTTCATGATCCAATAGCTGATGTGTTGGTTGATGTCTACAGTCAAAGTCCTTCTCCATTAGCTAACTATGAGCTTGAAACAAGTATTGATACAAACTTGATCTAGCATCCGGTTTCTTTGTCATTTTAAGTAGGAGTCTCGTCACAAAGCTCAGATGAAAGTTTGCATTCATGGTTCGAGGGGAAGAAAAGTACTCCATTGGATGAGCTAAGCCCCAGTGCACATGAATTTCAAGATCCTTATGCAATACTTTTGGAGTCGGATAGAGCATCCATATTATTCAATTTGGGAAAATTTGGATCTATTTACAAGTTTTCATGGGAGCTACCTTTCAATAGTTTTCTCTTGTTGTTCATAAGCAAGCACTTGTGGAGAATACAAACAACATCCATAATGCTTACTTGGTTGCATTGGTTGCTTCATTTCACTTGATCAGGTGAGGAATGGAACAATTCAAGTAGGTTTTATTGAATAAGCTCCATTTCGAGTATTTTTCCAGTCTGTCAGTTGTATCTTAGTTTCAAGTCATTTTTTAGTTGAGTATAAGTCAGTTTGTGTCATCAAGTCATCAGTTTTTAGTCATGCATTTCAGTTTGAGTTTTTGACTCCATTGCCCAATGGATAAGGCTATTTGGTCTACGGTGTTCTTGGCACCTCCAAGGAGCTACTATCCCCATTGGAGCCAGTGTTAGTGTCAGTCTTTGAAGCCTTCCTCTAGTTATCAAACACACTCTTACAAAGTGGTCTTAGGGTGTCAAAATCAAATTTTGTCATTTCAGTGAGTCTTCAAGTAAAATTTGATCACCAGGACTGAGGTCTAGGATTTGTTTTCCAAAGTTTTCCAAGTTTCTCACCATTTCGCTGAGTGTACCATCATTCAAAGAATTATCATCATTTCAGGTTCCAATGGGTCATTTTACACCTTGTTCGTACTTCAGTTGTACTTGGGCAAGGCCCATTTCCCTCTCGTAGGGTTTTGAAGGTAATTTTTCTTGGATGGTCAAATCATCAACAAAAATTGTGTCCTGATGTTCATACACCTTCCCATATCCCTAATATACCTTCCTAAACAATTCCCATCACTGATATCCCTCAAATTCATCATTTTCCCACAAACCCTAGCTTATTGCTACAATTTGACAATTTGACAAATATTTAGACAATTTAAATATTTGAAATTTTACTTTCCCCTGCTTCCTACCATCCCTCCGTACTTTCCAAAATTTTCTCAAGAATTTAGAAGCCCCTCATCCCCTTCATTTCCCTTCACTTCTACAAATCCCCTGTTCCACATATCGGGATAGGTTTTCTTCAAACTATATTTTTGAGTAAGAAAAGATAAATTTGACAAAAGTTAGTGAGGTTTTTGTCCACTGTTGACCCAAGAAGAAAAACCTCTTTCATTGTTTACACAAGTTTCATGGTTTGGGAGAAATGTTGAAAACATCATTGCCCTCAGGAGGATTCCTGCACTTCTGAAGTGACCTTGGGAAAATCAAGATTTCACCTAGCTGGGATGTTCAAATGAAGTTGTTGATGACTTAAATGATATCTAGATAGAGAGAAATTTTCAATGAGCTATCATGAGCTTAATTTAGAGTTGAGGAAGACCTTCAAAAGTTGACTGCAATAGCACTCTGCATTTAGGAAACCTCATTCTTCACATTTTGACCAGTCTTGGGATATTTGACCTTTGATAGGGCAAATGAACTCCAAATTGAAGAATTCAAGACGTTCTAGAAAGTAGACTTGACAAGATTTCCAAGGAGCTATCACACACCCAATTTTGACATCACAAAGGTAGCCAAAACTTACCTTCAAGTTGGCATTGCACATAGGAATAGTGGTGTTCCGCATCAAGGAGGCGCTATGCATCAGAGCAAACTTCCTTCAGAAAAATACACTAGCGCTGTGCATCAGGGAGGTGCTGCGCATTGAGCTGGTGGCACTACGCACAGGGTTGTGAAGCTTCCAAACCTCTAAAAATCATCTTCAATCACTACAATTGCCTCATGTCACCTCCTATCAAGTAAGTAGAGCCTATTTTCAGTTGAAACTAGGGTTTACATGAATTTTTAGTCGTTTATACCTCTCTAAAAACTAAACCCTAATTTGTATCTAAAGCTACCTCATACATTTCATACCATAGCTATTTATCATTCTCCTTCTAAAAACCCATGCCGTAAATCCATTTTCCCAAAACCTGTATCCTAATCCCTTCCCTAACTCCCTAGACATTATTCCCTTCATCTATTTTTTCCAATCCCCAAATCCTAATCTGTACATCCCACTATTCCCAAACCCTATTCTACATAAAACCCTAACCCTACACATACAAAACTATTCTACCTACTCCCCTACAAACCTTACCTATTCCTCTAAAAACCCTACCCTCTTTCCTAAATCTCATTCACATTCCCTAAACTCTATTTTCATCTCATACATTCACATACCCCTCCATACACTCTGTCCACTTCATTCCTCCACTCCATTTTCACTTCACCATTGTCCATACAACCACAAGTGTTCAAAACCATAAAAATGGAGAGAGATTTTTACCTTGTTGACCATGAGGAGACACAAAGAGTTAATGTCATTGACTTGGATGCTCAGGATCCAAGTATTGTCAAAGACATGATCATTAAGAAGAAATAGGACAAGGTAAAAGCTTTGTCAGTTAATTTAGAGAGGGCTAAGTGGATCATGAGAGAGAGATATGGCTAGAAAGGTTAAATATCCACTTTGAGGGCCTTCTGAAGAAAGCAAATAGAGACAACAAGATGCTAAGGAATATGGCCTACCATGATTTGACCTAGAATAGAATATGCAACAAGAGGATCAAGCACCTTAAGGCAAGATTAAGGAGGGCCTTAAAAGGCAAAAAGAAGGATGAAAAGCTCAAAAATTTGGCTAATGTGACTTTAGTCCAACAAAGTAACTGATGATGTGCCTTTGAGCCGAAATTGGTCAAATTTTGAAACAACTTTGTCATTTTCCAATTTTTGAATTAGGCAACACAGGAAATTTCGGTTGATGCATATCGCCACTAGCACTGAGCATTAAATTGGTGCATCCTCTTGACAAATGGCTTACAGATTTGGATTCGACATCAAAAAATAAGCAAACCCCAAAAGTTCAATCAATTTTGAAGAATATCTTGGTCACCAAAAGGGCAAAAAACACACAAAAAAATGCCCTCTCAGCCATTTTTTGGACACACAAGAACCAGTCTTGGGAGAAGCCACTTTTGAGGGGGGAAATGACCTCCAAATCGGAAATGTCAAAGTGTTCCAAAAACTAGACAGGTAGAGCTTTCCAACAAGCTATCTTGGGCCTAATTTGGATGAGTGTAAGGCCTCCAAAAGTAGCCTTGAAGTGGCGCTGCACATCAGGCTCAGGGCGCTGTGCATCATGCAAATTTTGTCAATTTTGCCTAAAAGACAAATTTCACCTTGTCTTTTCAGCAGTTGACTTTTTCTTCTTTTCTTGGTAAATTTTGCATGGTGATGAAATATGATGTGGATGTTGATGTAAAACACTTGATGGGGTAGATACATCAAAGCAAAGGTGATTTTAAGTTGAATGTATCAATTTCCTTAGTTTTAGAGGCATGTTGTTCCACTACCTATTTTCTTGTTCCTGGTTTAGATGTTCTTGAAACAGTTCCTTGACTAATGGATTCGACCCCTAATGGATAGCTCAGATGGTTTTGAGGTCTATATGATGTCTTTTCTCAGTCATTTGTAAAGGTTGGACTTTGGTAGAAGTGGTGGCACTCATTGGACATTTGTATCAACAGTTTGGCAAGGAATAAAACCAGGTTTCACAGCTATTTTTGTGGGATTCCTGTGACAATGAGTTTATGTATTTTTTCTTCTTTGTAATGATTTTTTATTATGTTTTATATGTATCCAAATCCATATTTCTCTTCTAAAACTAAATGAATCAAGGTGAATGGACAAAATAAACTGTTGTGCTTTGTCTTGGGAATGCATTTGGTTTTCAACGTTTTCAACTATTTGAAGAGGATTCATAGTTTCTTTATGCCCTCCTCAACTCCTCAGTTGTCTTAATATACCATTGTAATCCATTTCTAGTACATAAACCCTTGTCTACCTCGCCCGACAGAACATGACTATATCCCTAAGTTGATTTCCCAGACCCAATCTACCTTCTCCAATTGATCTAGCAACCAAAACATAAAAATCAAACCAAAAACCCTGAGCTACTATACCTAGCCTAAAACCTAATTGCAATTCAATCATCTCAAGCCCTAATTGCCAATATCCTAATTGAGATTGATAAGGAGAGAGCCCTCTCCTGACCTGGTAGGGCTGGCTACCAGGTTAAGCATGGTTTGTGGTTATCCTAGGATTGCCTCCCTTCAGCCTGAGGTCAATCTAGGCTCTAACAGGGTTTATTAATATAAGTGTTCATATTCCTAAGGTGTAGTATTGTTAATAGGGTTGTAGTATAAATTCATAATTTATGTTAGTCGTAATGTTATTATTATTTTTATATTGGTAGTAATGTTATTTTTTTATTATTAATCAATATGTATATTCATTTTTATGAATTAATATTTGATCTATCAACTACATGTATTATTATTATTCATAAATAAATAATAATAGGTGTGGTCAATATACAAATAGCAGCATTTATAAACCACATTTATTAAATGTTGTTATGTTAATTAAATACAATAAATTGTGTACTCATATCACTTTAATTTTGCTTCATAATTTATTATTATTATTATTATTATTATTATTATTATAAATTTGAAATTTTAATTACAATCAGGAAACATGGGCTCAATTAGAGTTGAATAAATTTTTAATAATATTCTTTTATCATAAATACATTAAGACATTCCATTATAGGAAACTCTTGGAGGTTCAAAATTTCTATAATATTCTTATCAAACTTGAAATTATAAATTAATTATTTTTTATTTTAAATATTACTAATTTTATATTAAAACATAAACGCGTACATATATAATGGTTTTTCTTTCAAGAATTAAAAAAATAGTTATCATTCATTCATGAAGTGCCAAATTACATTATATCCAAATAAATATCCTGCATTAAATATAATATCCACACAAATATTTATTTATAATATAAGGTCAGACAACAAGAAAGAAAGCAAAGCTCATCCAATTTGATTTGAGAATGGAAATATAAAAATGACCTAAGCATGGAACGAAACATAATGGGGATGACAGAAGCACTATTGTTGTCCCCTACATCTCACATGACGATGAAAAATTACTTTTAAACACAACGGGGAGAAAAAAATGGGAATTAGATGTTGCAGATGAAACATGCAAGGAAATGGATGGATGATATCTATTTTTGCACAAGAAAGGAAATGAAAGTATAATCAAGCATGCACAAAACATTAATCCTTAGAAAATCCAATTTGAGAATTGGGAACATCAAAAATGATACGCCAATTCTGCTGCTGAACATTTCCTATGATGGAACCAGAATCAATGCTTGAGAACGCCTAGCAAAAGAGCCTCGAATCTTGTTTCATTACAATATTTTCCTTCTAAAAAACCAGGTTGACATTATTATCCAAGTGCAACATTATGGTGGGTACATTGACTAACGAAGATGAAGAGAAGTTGTAATAATTATCGAACACATTAGCTCGTGTCAGCTGCGAACTAGGGACCTGCCCCTTAAAATCATTTATGAGAGTCATATAAGAAGAATAAACCATCCCCATCTCCTGAAATCTATTGGCCACTGAGATAACTATGCTAACCACATAATAGAAATATCACAGAAAGTGCAGGTTTATGAAATTTAAAAGAATTCAAAAATGTAGACACGGGAGGAATATAGTGTTTGCAACATTGAATTGTCAATGTACATTGAAAATAAAGATTACACCATATCAAGGGTAGAGGTGACCTAATGGATAGCGATGGTATCTTGTGGTTCATTCCTAGTATCGTTAGAAGCGACAGAAAATTCCAACAAATTCCTCACACCATTGTATTACAATATCATATGAAGGATGTGAATGGACATGCACTAAGCCCCAATGATTGGCTTAATTCATTTACCTTAATATTTTCCCAATGGAGATGGCGACATCGCAGAGAATATATCGAGTGCAATACCTTGAAGGAGTTGTGAGGGCTCAAGTTGTGCAAGGAGTTGAAGTCATTGTTGCATGAGTCTAAGTTTTACTATTGCACATGTCGGGCATGGGTATGAAGGATCCATCTCTGATTGGGGTTCAAGATCCACATCATAGCATTGAATCCACTATTATATTCAAATCAAATGCGAGAGCTGAGAGAGTGGTTAGTATGGAGGGTGGAGGAACTTGTGTTGTAATTTTCATCTAAACGTGAGGAAAACACTCAAAGCAAGGATCTCAGAATGGGTTTTGTAGACTTGTGCATGGAGATCGTACCTATTAGTGATGGAAGCCATTGGATCCACTACACCAAATCATGTAGTTGATTTAATTTTACATGGAGAGTACAAACACTAGCAATGAAGAACTGTAAAGTGTGACACTTCAAAGTCTAGTTGTGGTAGCTTAGATCCATAAATTTAGGTTTTTATTCATTGTCCGCTCTCAATTTGATAGTGTCACGTTGTACATAATCTTGAATCCTTCTTCACTTGTTACATTAGTACAGTCTATGCATCATCTAGCATAGTGTTGTTGTCAGAGTGCATTTCTTGCTCCCTCTATGTGTGAAAGGTAGTAGAAGACTTAACAATGAGGAGACCGTGTTGTTCAAAATTGGAATTCATTAATTCTAGGAATGAATTGCAAATATTTTATCCATCTTAATAGGTGTAAGGCATGCATGGGAAAATTTTGCACCAAAGCGCCAAATGTTTCCCATACAAATGAAGTAAACCGTATATATCTATATATATGGTTTCTGTATAGATATTGAAACCATCTTTCGTACATGCATACTTCCATATATATTTGCATATATAGAGAAAGGTTTAGGTATATGTGCATATTTTGTATAGGCACATATATATGTAATGTGCATGTATGGAAGATCACTTCTGTATATGTGCAACTTTTGTATATGTACATATATGTGGAACTCATATTCCATATATGCACATATACATGGAAGCCATATTTTGTATATGCACGATTCCATATCTATGTGCATGTAAAGAAGTTCTGCATACACAAAAGTCATCGCTTCCATATATATGTGCATATACATTAGTTGTACATATATAGAAGATGGCTTATGTATATGCATAGATTCTGTATATGCACGTATCTGTGCAAGCGTGCATATACAAAATATGGCTTCCCTATATGCATAACTTTTGTATATGCACATAGATATGTAGACATACATATATGAAATATGGCTTCTGTGTATGCACATAGATATGGAAGAGTGCATATACATAAATCACAGATGTGCAAAAATGTAAGTGTAGTTTTGAAAGTAAACTTATATATATGTTCAAAGTTCCATACATCGAATATGGTTTGTATATATATGTGTACATATAGAAGCTACACATATAGAGAAGACATCGCTTCCTTATATATGTGCATATACAAATGACAACTTATGTATCTGCGCAACCTCTTTATATGCACATATATATGGAAGTGTGCATATACAAAATATGGTTTTTGTATATGCATAACTTTTGTATATGCACATTTTCCATATATTCATATAGATATGGAAGCATACATATATGGAAGATGGATTCTATACATGTGTAGGTTCTATATAGGCACAAAGATATAGAAGGGTGCATATACGAAAATCACACATATGTAGAAATGCAACTACATTTATGAAATATGACTTCTATATGTGTACTTTCTTATCTATATGCATATAAAAAAGTCCACACCAAGAATATGGTTTTTATATAGATATGGAAGACATATTTCATATATGCATGCTTTCATATCTATCTGCATATACAGAAGATGACTTCCCTCTATGTGAATATTTTGTATAAGCACACACACACACACACACACACATATATATATATATAAGTGTGCATATACATAAGATGACTTCCATATATGTGAAACTTTTGTATATGCACATATATATGGAACTTATTTTCCATATTTACATAACTTCTATATATGTACATATATATGGAAGTCATCTTTTGTATATGCATGCTTCCATATATAGGTGCATAAACAGAAGCCATCACTTAATATATATGTGCATATATAGAAGTTGTGGATGGATAAAAAATGGCTTTTGTATATGCATAGATTTTGTATATGTATGTATATAGGGAAGTGTGCATATACAGAAATCACACATATGAAGAAATGTAAGTACATTTATGAAAGGTGACTTTTATATATGTATATGCATATTTAGATGCATATACAGAATTCCACACATGGAATACAGTTTCTATATAGATATGGAATTCATATTTCATATATGCATGTTTCCATATCTATGTGCATATACATAAGTTGTGCATATATAGAAGACAACTTATGTATATGTGGAAATTCTGTATATGCACATATATAAGGAACTCATCTTCTGCATATGTGTAGCTTATGTATTTGCAGACATGGAAGTCATCTTTTATATATACACGCATCTATATATGTGCATATACATAAGTCATCACTTACATATATATGTGTATATATAGAAGTTGCACATATACAGGAGATGACTTCTGTATATGCATGTATATATGGAATATGGATTTTGTATATGTGTAACTTCTATATACATGCAACTTCTATAGCACACATAGATTTGAAAGTGTGCATATACAAAAATCATAAATATGTAGAAATGCAAGGCATTTATGAAAGGTGAATTATATATATGTACTTGCATATCTATATGCATATAGAGGAGTCCACACATGAAATATGGATTCTATATAGAAGATGCACATATACAAAAGCCATCTCTTGCATATATATGTGCATATATAGAACCTATGCATATAGAAAATATGGCTTATATATATGCACAACTTCTATTTATGCATGTATATATGGAAGTGTGCATATACAAAATATGGCTTCTGTATATGTGTAACTTATGTATATGTGCAAATTTTGTATATGAAACTTCTACGACAACACTAGGAGAGGGCAGGATGGAAAAAAAACATGCAAGAGAGTATGGTTGCACTTTCCACAGAATTGGTACATGTAGACCACTCTGAACGCTAGAACCATTTTGTCTGAGATGAAAGCAGGGAGGTTAAAATGGAAAAATATAAGGAAAAAGGATTCTTTTCTTTTTACATTCTCTCATGTGTTGCAAGATGGGGAGAGGAGACCCGATATCCACAGAGCAAAGAGGAGGTTGAGAGGCACCTATGAGAGAACAAGAAGAAGGGAGGCTATGATGCTCCTATGGAAAATATTAGAATAAGCTGAAAGGTATATGGGAAATAATCAATGACTCATATGAAAGATGCAAAGAGAGAGCCCAACTATAATCTTGTGGTTGTGAACCGGTCGAATTGGGGAGAATCAATAAGTGCTTGTGAGGGTTTTTGAATCACCAAGAGTTCTTTCGGGTTGAAACTCTGGTGATTGACTCATTGTGGAACCACCTAGAAACATGATTTATCACCCATAGACAACTTAACCACTATTATACCTTCCTGATAATGGGTTCTCTTCTCTTTAAAGTGAGCTAAAGTTATTTTCATAGTGAAATTACTCCTAGGTGGCTTGTTGGGGATTGGTTTTGTAGAGCAAGGCCTACCTATGAGGCTGAAAAACCCACTGGAAGATTGTGGTTGATGAATGTATTTTATCTCGGAAGAATTACCTAGGTTCTTATGAGGACTTTTGAACCACCAAGAGCTTCCTTAGAACTCTAGTGCCTGACTCATTATTGAACCATTTGTAGAGGTGCTTGTGAGGACTATTGAACCACTAGGATTTTCCTCAAAATGAAACCTCCAATGATTGACTCACTGTTGAAGCACCTAGAGAATTCCTTTCCTTACCAAGGTTACATGGTAGCAATGAATCATGCAAGACACAGAAGTGAGTGAAGGCAATGCCACATGTAGGAGGTTATAGGTCCAAGTCACCTCAGTGGCTTGAACACATCATAAAAGGAAAAGGTTGGGAGAATGTCACAGGGGAAAATCCAAGCGTGTGATTGTAACCAAAGGTGTTGGGACACATGGAAGAGGGGTTCGTGTAACCCTATTACCTCGACCACTTGTGGTGGGGCCCATATTTTTGGCACTTCATATCCTAGGGTCAAGTTTTTGGATGTTTACAATTTTCCATTCTTTCTCAATCATAAATATACCCGCGAGACTCATTGTAACATAGTTCAGAGACATGACTCATCCAACTGGGTATTAGTGGACACCCACCTATTCCACTTGGACAACCACCATTTTTTCTTTCAGTATTTTAGTCTCCTTAATTGTAGCACAGTTTACTATTTTTGCAGTTTTTAGGGTCGTGAACTTTCGAAGCTATTTTAGGCCCTAAACGACACTTTTCTGAAAAATAGTCAAACATGAGACAATGCTTTATACATTATTGTAGTTCAAAGTTGTGTTACTCAGGTATATCTTTCTAACGAGGTATCGTGTACGTCAGAGAAAGATCGTATGCCAAAGTTACAACCCTGGGAAGTTGATGTACCAATTTACCCCAACGGGCCCCATAGTTTTGGCACTTCATCTCCTAGGGCTAGGTTTTCGAATGTTTAGGGTTTTCCATTCTTTCTCAATCATCATTAGGCCCTTGAGCCTCAATGTAACATAGTTCATAGCTATGTTGCCACCACATCTCTTCTTAGAGATAAGCTACCATCACCCAAGCTAGTTTATTTCCATTCTGTATGTAAGCATATTTAAGTTCTTTGATATTAATGAAATGAAGTGTTATTTCTTATGCATCTCTTTATTTATGGTTATATTTTTATTCTATTACATTCATGTTTAAGTTCGGATTAGTGGTATCAGAGTTGTCTTCTCTTTATTTGTTTTTCTTTGCATGTCCCCAACGAGGTCAAGGTATAAGGAGTTACGGCTTGAACTGGTTGAAACTTTACAAGACAAGCCTCGCAAACCCCAATGACCTCCCATGGAAGAAGAAAAGAACGATGAGGAAGCAGGATATCCTTTAAAATATTTCTCAAAGAAGCCTTCGAGTGACAGAGGAACGCAATGATGGATAACTTTTCCTATATACCTCGACGACTACCCACAAGCGACACATCTTATTCCAGCAGCCACTTTGGAGGTACCACTCAGTTTAAGGTACAAGTTAACCTTGAAATCTCTATATTTGAGGTCACATAGATGCAAATGGTTTAGATAAATGGTTAAATATGCTAGAAGAATATTTTTCAGTTCATAATTTTTCTAACTGGGAAAATATTACTTTTTCACTGCTCAAAGTTGCCCCCCACGTCAAGGAGTGGTGGAAAACCTACTGTGAGAAGTGGGACGAGACTGAACTCTGACTATTTTTAGTCGTACCAGCTTGGAATTCTTTCTGGGATGCCATAAAAGAATAGTATTACCCTCTCGGGAGCGATGAGGATAAATACATAAAGTGGACCACACTGCGGCAGGGAAGGGACCAAGACGTGCCAGAGTTCACAAATAGTTTTCATACCCTTCACACGAAATTGGGTATTAAGGATTCTAAGCAAAATTTTGTATACAAGTACCGTAAATTTCTACACAAGTACATCCAAGATGAGATGGAGTTCCTGGACATCTCCTTTTTGAGTGCTTCCTATCGATACACTATCAATATCGAGAAAAAGTTTAAACAGAAGAAGCAATACTTTTGATCTACAAATCTGAAGAAAGGGAAAGGCACCCCTAAACCGTAGAACAAAGGACAAAGCCAAGGGGCGGTGACCAAGGACAAATTGCTAAATCCATAAGCGAAGAACAACACCATGAATACAAAGAAGGACACGGGAAAATGGTGTGCTCTCCATCAAAGCCCCACTCTAACCACACAAGTGAGTGTCGCACCAAGTAGTCACTAGTGGTCGAGTTGAAGGCTTCCAAATCATATGCATGTTCTAACTTTGAGTTAGAACCAAGCAAGGGGAATGAGAAAGGGAAGAAAATTATTAATGCAGAGCCCAGTGCCACTATTTCCACCACCAAGATCTAGAAGGATTAGCTTAAAGATATCGAGGAGGGGTAGCACCTCTTCACTCACATGTGTGGGTGAAGGGTTCTCTGTTGTGGTTCATTGTCGAAGCAAGACCCAAAAGAACCTCATTTGACTAGAGGTCATCATGTGATTAGGCCTACGAATCACAACACACCCGCAACCATACACCATTCAGTGGTTTCACTAAGGATGAGATCTCTACATAACCCAACAGTGCCACCTTCCCTATAGCATCAAGCCCTTCACAGATGAGGTATTGTGTGATTTTTCTCCTCTTAAATTTTTTGATATATTATTAGGCCAACCATACTTGTGGAAGAAACATTTTTTATATTAGTGTATGCCTCACATTTTTATTATTACTTTGGGAAATATGTTGTAGTGGGTCCCAGAGGTATGACTGCCTACCACCATCTCTTTTATCACTGTGAAGAAATTCAATAAGATCATTTCCCAAAACAAGAAATATGTTTTCCTTATGATTTGCCCTCACGGAAAGAAGAAGATTGTTCCCACAACCTCTAGATAGGGCTCCAATGGACAAGGTCGTCAATGAGTATAGTAAAATATTCACCTCACCCACATGGGTGCCTCTACACTATTAGTTCAAACACTCCATCGATCTAACCCCCGGCACGGAACTACCCAATGGACCAATCTATCGACGCTTTGTTCTATAGAACGATGAAATCAAGAGGGAGATTCAGGATTTGTTGTAGAAAGGGCACATCAGGCTAATTTCATCACGTTGTGGGAGCCCGATCATGTTATTAAAGAAGAAGGACTAGACCTAAAGACTCTATATTGATTATCGGGAGCTGAAAAGGATGATTGTCCATAATAGGTATACAATCCCAGCGATTGATGACCTTTTAGACCAGCTCAAGGGGGGAAAATGTTTATCCAAGATTGACTTGAAGTCTAGTTATAACGAGGTACCAATTGGACCCTCCGATGTGTGGAATTCTACCTTGAAATCCAAGCCAGGCCTTTTCAAATGGTTATTCATGACTTTCGAGTTAGTGAATGGCCCTGCAACCTTGATGAGGCTGATAGACGACATCTTGCAACCGTTCACCAACTCATTCATGGTGGTGATTTTGGATGATAGCCTAATCTTCAGCCAAATTTGGGAAGAGAACCTCCACCATATTCGACAGGTCCTTCAAACCTTGCGACAACACAAGTTGTGTGCCAATTTGGAGAAATGCACTTTTGGTATGACCTAGGTTCAAGATCTGGGGTATATCATTGATGAGTGGGGTGTGGATGTAAACGCGACCAAGATACAATTCATTCGAGATTGGCCAGCACCAACCACTCTCATAAATCTTTACATCCTTCTGGGTCTTGCCAATTTCAATTGTAGGTTCGTGTTGGGGTTCTCTCATATCACTTGGCATTTGTGTCAAGTCACCAAGGGAGGAATGAACACTTTTTTTTGTCTAAATCCCAACAATGGCCGTTTTCCAAGTTGAATAATCGTATTTACTCTGCATCAATTCTCACCTTACCAGACTTGCAACAACCTTTTGAGATCAAGACAGATGCCTCTCACTATGCTATTGGTGCAGTTCTTACTCAGCATGGGCATCCAATGACATATCAAAGTGAGACACTTTCAAACAAAGTCTAAAATTATCCTGCCTATGAAAAAGAGATGTATTCCATTGTGTAGGCCTATCTGCAATGAAAGCATTATATTATGGGGAAGGAAATGGTAATCCACACAGACTACCGAAGACTGCAGTTCATACAAACACAAGGGAAGTTGTAGACTGATCGCCATTAGAAATGGTCCACATACCTGCAATAGTTCCATTTGAGCTTTAAGTAAAATAAGGGTAGCACCAACAATGTTGCAAACTCCCTCATTCGACCATTAGTCATGGTGCTAACCATTTTTCTTGAATCTTGTGGGCACGAGACTTCAGGGTGGCCGCATCTTTTCAAGAGAAATCTACAATTTGGAAACACATACCAGATGCTCCTGGAAGGCAAGAAACTTCCAAATTTTCACCTCCAAGATGCACTATTATGACACTTTGGTTACCTTTGTGTTCCTTCAAGTGAACGTGTCAAGATCATTTGGGAGGCCCACTATAGTTTTGTTGCTAGAAATTTAGGAGTAGAAGAAAAAGTTGCAATGCTACAAAAGTAGTTTTATTGGCCAAACCTTCGATAGGATGTTTTTAAGTACATCAGATGCTACATTGTCTGCACCATTGCCAATCGACCGCCAAGAAGAAAGGCTTATATACCCCTCTTCCTACTCCTATTTTACCTTGGGAATCCATATCCATGGATTTTATGTTGGGCCTTCCTTCCACTAAGCATGGCAATGACTATGTTTTTGTGGTCATCAACAGATTCTCTAAGATGGTCATTCTAGTGGCCTACAAGAAGAGTATCACAACAGAAGCCACTGCTAAGATCTTCTTTGAATGAGTGTGGGGACACTTTGGGATCCCACAGTCGATTATCTTAGTTCAGGATAGAAGGTTCCTAAGAAAATTTTGTTCAATTCTCTGGTTGATGCTAGATACCAAGCTCACTAATTCCATGACTTTCCACCCCCAAACTTACAGAAAAACATAGGTCATCAATAGGATGATCATGCACATTTTGCGCATGTACAACTCGAATCATCCATGTGTGTGGGATGAAAGCCTCCCCTATCTCCAAAATAGCTACAATAGAGCTCTCCATAGCTCAACTTGCCACAACCCCTTTCAGGTGTGATTGGGATTCCAGCCACTATGTCCCATTCATGTGGTTATACCATTTTCAACTACTCAAGAACATTTGGCTCATGTCTAATCCGAAGCTGACAAGTATAACAAATTCATTGAGCACATTCTGCACATATTCCAGTAGGTCCATGACATATTGGACATATCCAATGCTAAGTATAAGCAATGACATGATCAGCATCAGGTGCCACACAAGTTCCAGGTGGGCAACAAAGTTTGGCTACATTTGCAGAAGCGTCTAGCTAGGTCCCACTGCAACCTTCACCAACTCTAATATGGGTCGTACACCATCACCAAGGTTGTAGGAGAAAATGAATTTGAACTCAAAATTCCACCATTTCTTGGCCTGCACCCAACATTCAATGTGGACTAGCTGGGACCATACCTTTCCCCATTCTTGGACACATCAGATAATGTTGAGTAGGTGACACCAATATTGCTCAACACAAGTTGTATTGAGTAGGCCACAACTGATAGGATCATGGACACACAAATCAAGAACACTCACTAGCATAAAATCCAACTGTATCGAATTGTCAATGGTGGTGAACTCTTGCACCAAGGAAAGTGGTTCACAAGGGACCAAGTTCAACAAATTTTTCCCCATCTCATGGAGGCACTCAATGCAATGGAGACCATTACTTCCTAAAGGGGGAGGAGTGATCCAGGAGGATAATGGTGGCCACCTTGCTATTCCACTTGTAACCCCACAATTATTTCTTTTAATTTTTTAGTTTCCTTAATAGTAGCACAATTTACAATTTTTGGAAGTTTTTCGGGTACTAAACTTTCGAAGTCGTTTTGAGGCCTTAAATGATGTCTTTTCGGAAAATAAGAAAACATGTGTCATTCTATAATGATTGTATTCATAATTTGTATTACTTGGATATATATTTCTAATGAGGTACCACACGCATCAAACAAAGATTGTATGCCAAAGTTACCACCCCGGGAAGTTGATGTACTTATTTACCCCAATGGGGCCTAGAGCTTTGGTGCTTCATATCCTTGGTTTAGGATTTTGGATGTTTAGGTTTTTCCATTGTTTCTCAATCATAACTAGGCCCTCGCTCCTCATTTTTACATAGTTTAGACGCATGTACCTTCCACATTTCTTCGCAGAGATAAGCTACTATCGCCCAAGCTAGTTTATTTCCATTATGTATGTAACCATATTTCAGTTCTTTGATATTAATGAAATGAAGTATTATTTATGATGCATCTATATATTTATGGTTATATCTATATTATGTTGTGTTCATATTTAATTTTAGATCATATTGGGTGCAAAACTCCTGGGATTGTCTCTCTAAGGTGAAGTGGCAAGGGTGGCCCACACGATACACATGTTATATATCTCTCTCTATATATATATAGATTGTCTCTCTAAGGTGAAGTGGCAAGGGTGGCCCACACGATACACATGTTATATATCTATCTATATATATATATATATATAGAGAGATATATATATATATCTATATATATATATATATATATATATATATATATATATATATATATATATATATATATATATATATATATAGATATATATATATAGATATATATATAAATCTATATATATATATATATATAGAAAGATATATCTATATATATATATATATATTACATGAGTTTGCTATGAGCCAGGGTTATGGAAAGTCATAACAAAACATGAGTAGGTTGAAAACTTCCATGTGTAAATGACATGGATGCCCATGTGGGGATCACTTACGTGCCACATGGTAGGCGAGACTGACATGGCACTATCTGATAGGCCAATTTTTAAGTCGCCTATATTTTTCAAGAAATTGGAAAAGATCAAAAAACTTAAACCTCATTTCCATAACTAGAGTTTGGAGGTCAGGTCGTCAACGTCATAAGAGCAATAGGATTGAGAGTTGCAACAATATGAGACAATGTAGGAGATGACTAATTGCTGCATCAAATGGATTATGAGTAGCTTTCCTTTGTATTCTAAGTTTTATTCATGGGCATTTCAATGGTGACCAACTTGTCTTGAAGTTGTAACTTTTTTGAACTACTAAATATGATTGTTTGAGTTGGTTTTATCATCCTTGGGTTTACACTATAAAATGGTTTTGTCCTATTGTGATTTTATTAATTTTTTCAATTTTTATGTATAATGTTCCATAACCCATATATCGAAAATGTAAATTAGGATTACAAGTATTATAAATGTAGTAAACTAGACTAAAGAGATAATTAAGATGAGATATGTGAAATATACCCTTGTATTATGATAATTAGGGGAGGTGTTGGAAACATAGTTTCGATCCATATTGAGGAACCTTTTTGCATCTAGATTTGGCTATTCACCCAAGATTGGATAAAGACCTGCAAATTTTCAGTTGTGGGGGAGATGTCAAGCCTTCATTATGAGTCCTTTACAATTATTAGAAATGTGAGTTTTCCCTTTCTACTGCCTATTATTGCTTATTATCATTCCCATTTTTTCACAATCACTTGCATTATGGTCATCACATGATGATGATGTGTGATATTGTTAAATTCAATTGTTTTATTTTAATTTTAATGATTTATTTGAGCTAGAGTTTGTTTTTTCTAATGTGAGTACCGAATCATGTAACCCTAGTAAAGATGTATTAAACAAAATTGTTAGTTTTCATATCTATGCATCCCCAAGGTGAAATATGGCACATGGTTTTTGTTGTTGGGTGGCTCGAGATGGATCAACATTGGTGGCTTGAGATGGATACTATGTTTGACAAGGAAGACACCAACTTATAGTTAATTCTCTAGTTAAATGAAAGGTGGAAATGCATACAACATAACAACAATTGAATATTTAACGAACTTCGAGGTTTTGGAAATTGAAATGGATATTTTTCATGCACATCATGCCATGAAAATATCCTATGCCAACATACAAGAAGCTACACATGTTAGTGAGAGTTGTATTTTTCAATGGCATTATGCCCTACTCTTTTTTTGGGATGTAAAAAATTAAGAACTCTGTGCATCCCTATATCATATAACCTTTATACATAATAAAGTTTGGGGTTTAATGTTTATAATATTAAAGGATTGGTCAAGGATGTAGTTAATCTATGTATTACAAATTTGTTCAAATGTTCCAATATGAAGGACATATGTTGGTGTACATTGTACTTTTGTAATAGCCCTCGTGAAACATTCATGTAATAAAAGTTAATAAAGGTTAAAGAAGACCACAATTAAGGGACACTTATTCCAATCTAAATGTTGGGAAAATATATCTTATTTAGCATCACGACATGTGTGTTTTGGCCAAGAAAATTTGGAAAAGGCTAATGCAAAAGCATTAAAAGGAAAAAATGAATTAAAAGGAAAAAAAGGCATTAAAAGTCAGAAAGGAATTTTTGGCACATTTATTAATGAAAATAAAGGGAAATAGGAGAAATGGAAGGTAAATGGTCATAGGTTGCATGTGAGGAGGAAATTGAAGGAAAATAATGGAAAGTGAAGAAAATAGAGGCATCATTAATAAAAAGGCTTCTGAGAATCAGTTGGTAACCTTTTGTCAGTTTATGTTTGGCACTCTCATTATTCCCTCTCTCTCACACACTCTTTGTCAATTAGAGTTTCCTTGGAGCACTATAGCTTTGGATCAAGGAAGGAAAAGTCAGAAAAAGGAAAGCGAGGAAAGAAAGGATCAAGTAAGAAGAGTAGGATCAAGCAACTTCAGTAGGAATACTCATAGGTAACCTTTAGCATGTGTGATTTCCTAGCTGTTTTGGACATATATGGCTTTGCATGTTGGTGTATCATTCTCTTGTGGTTGGTGGGATTATTTTTTTGGGTTATGATAGTGACTTTCAACCTATCCTTACCTTTTTCCAGATGCCATGTTGTTGGGATGTTTATGTTGGTTTTGATCTTTGGTTTGCTAGATGGTTTTTAGAATCCAGGGTGGAGGTGGTCTCAAGGTTCATTCCCAAAGGCCTAGGAATCCCTTGACTGGTTTTGGCGGGATACATAGTAGAGCCCGAGGGAGAAGTCTCGGTTTAGGGTCTAGTGATCTGGGTTTGGATTGCAGTAAATCTAGAGAGACTGGTCTTAGTTTAGGGCCTAGTGATCTATGATTGGATTGCGATAAATCCTGAAAGAAAAGGAGATGGAAAATTCCTTAAGGATAGTGATGGATTCTAGATGGCATTCCAAGTTCAATTTTATTGTGATTAGAGCACTGGTTTTGGTGAGATCACGGCTTGGTGATGGTGGAGGTCGTTTAAGCTCTAAACTCACTTGGTTGTTCTATTAGATCCAACATTCATGCTTGAAATATGGAACGGGGGTGGCTGGCTAAAAGAGAGATTTTGTTCAGCCATGTGTATCGTCGGGTGGTACGTGGAAGTCCCAAATTTGGTCAGATATTCCTATGATTTATAAAAGTTAAGTTCTCTTAATTTTTCACTCATTTATATGTGGATTTAATTGTTGTTGTATGTATGATATTTATATGGTTTATGATGGATATAAGCATCGTTAAATGACTGGTTCATGTCATGGTTATTTCATGTATTTACTTGTAGTTGTTAAATGGATGGATGCAAGACCTAATTCATTATATAATAGTCCAATGGAGAAGGAGGTGATCCTTTTGGTTATGCTTCATAAGTTCTTTCAGTCATTTATGCTTTTTCTTGTATCTTAGACCTTTAGGTTGGATTGATGCCAAGTGTTTCATAGAACATCAGTCCCGGTTGGGGATGCTCAGGCTTAGTCCTAAGGTTGATTTTTTATTTATAAACATTATTATCATGTCGTTGATGGATTCCAGTGTTTGTAATAAGTTCTAGGTAGATCTCGGGATTCTGGGCTAGAAACGTCGCTCAAATCCCAGGCTCGATGGCACAGGTCTGCTGAGAAAATTCCACAGTCAATGGCACAAAGGCATATGAGTGCGACTTTGAGTTGTTTGTTGTCTTTCCTATAGAATGAGAGAAAATTTTGGTCAAAAGGCTTAAATCATCAATGGGACTCAAGGACAGGTTGTTTAAGTGGCTGAAATGTCCCTTAAGGGTGTTGTTACTGATGTGGATGGGTTTGTTTGATGAGTTATGTGTTGGGTGTGGAGCCTGATTCTCTTCTTTATTTAGAGGTATCGCCACATTGGACCCCAGTTCATAATGTGGTGTCACCACTGCCCATAAAATATATGTTGCAATGGGGCATCCAGGCAGGGGCGGTTGCGACCTTTGGGAGCCCCCCTCCGGCAGGGGGATCAAGGGCAGTGCCCCCGAAGCTAAAAATAGATGTAAAATTGTCTTGTAAATTGTTGTAATTTCGTAGTCAATCTAGGTCATTCATTAGGTGGAGATCTGACAGTAGAAGTTATGTTTAATTTAGGGTTTTTTGCCCTAGCAAGCAACCCCTCACTATATATGAGGGAAATGTATTGCGTCTATGTAGATCTGTATTCTGAGCAAGGAGAGAGAGGAGATTGAGTAAGAGAGAAGAGGGAATTGTAGTGGATCTATTGTAGGTTGTATCTTTTCAGTTTGTTGGATAATATAAAAGGAAGGACTATTTGTTTCTTCGTGGATGTAGCCCAAATTGGGTGAACCACATATATCTGTGTCTCTCTTGTTTTATGAATTTTCTGTGCTTATATTTCTATAATATTTTATTTGTTTCATTGCTCTGTAATATATAATTTTCTAACATTATGTCAATTCCGTTTCCTTAAGGTCACCTAGGAGATTGAATCCTTTAGTAACCTCTCTCATCACATGTCTTCTTGACTGGTTGGTTTCTTGGGTGAGCCTAGGGGAGGGGATTTTGCAGATTGGTATCAAAGCATGGTTTCACTCTCCTTGGGTGAAAGTGTTGGTCATGCATGCATGTTAGTTGCATGTGTGTCTCTTACATTTTTGTTCCAAGTGCTTGTTGCATTGTATCATGTTGATCATGATTGTAGTAAGTTTTCATGAGGAACTTGATGTGATTTTGTGGGATGCATCATCGGAAGTATATGACTGGTTGCATATGGTTATATGTTGCTTGAATAAGTCCTTGTAGATCAGGTGGATTCTTGAATGTTTTTATTACATGTATCACTCTTGTAGGTTGCTTACAAGAATTTATCACTTATGCTTGACTATATGCATTCATACGCATGTGTAGTTGATTGGGAATTTCTTATGCATGTTGATAGTTGCATGTGGAAATGTGTGCATCGGAGTAATGGTTGTTGTCATGCATGAGGTCACATCATGCATTGTTGATATGACCTTGTATTGATGACTTGACCCTAGCTATAATGATGTTTATACATTAATACACTTATTTGATATATGTCGATACGTTGTTATGATTATGTTATACATGTATCATGTTGAGTTCATGATATTGCAAAAAAGGTATCCTAACCGAATTATTCTAAGGTATGCTGGTTTATTGTGATTTGGTCGAGCTAACATAGTATGAATTGTAGGAAAGAGATCAGATGGCTAGCAAGCTGGTAGACTACATAGAATCTCCCTATGCATCAAATGGGCAGTGTGGTGTGGGGCACTTGTTTGACCTAGAAAACACATTGAGAAGCCTTAAGGATAAAGAGTTGCAGAGCAGATAATGAAAAATTCATGCAGGCACAAGAGAAACAAGTAGAGTGAATGTGATACTACTTCAGAGTTTGTTAGATTTGTAGCAACAGGGACTGCTTTGGATCAACCATGGGTCGCTTTGGATCAGCCATGGACATGAGGACAAAAATAATGGGTCATATGGTAGTAGGCCTTCTAGTAGACACAGGTCAGATAGATCTAACATGACCAGAGATGCTAGGCTGTTGGACACTCCGAATAGGAGAGGTGATCGACGCAGGTACTATTCTAGTTCTAGTTTAGATACACATCATGATCGTCATCATCTTCATCGTCATCCCTACAAGAGGAGTGATATGGGATACTTTATGGATGAGTTTAAGAAGTCAAAGCTACTTAACTTTGATAGAGAGATAAAGAAATCATAGGATGCATAAGCATCATTTCTTGGTATGAAGAATTCTTCCAATTGCATGATTATTTAGAAAACATGAAATCAAAGATAGCCACTTTTAGTCTTAAAGGTAAAGCGAATATTTGGTGGGAGGACATGAAGAATCTGAAAGGTATACATGAGGAGGATTTGACTTGGCATTCATTTGAAAGGCTTTTCAAGAAGAAGTACTTGTCGGAGAGGTACTATGATGACAGAGCTAAGGCGTTTTATGAGTTGCAAATGGGTTCTATGATAGATGATGAGTATATTAGCAGAGTTTTGGAGTTTTTGAGATATGTACCTTACCTCGGGGAGGAGGAGGAAATGGTTCAGAGATTCATTAGTGGATTTCCAGCTTCATACGAAGACCAGATTGAGTTTGCTGAGCCTAGGTCTTTGGAGGAGGCCATCCGAAAGTTGAAGCATTGTTCTAAGTAGTCGAAGCGCAATGTTGAGACCAAGCATGACTTGAAAAGAAATGAGGAAGCTAAAGGAAAATGGCCATGAAAGAGAGGAATACCTCAAGATGCAAGTGAGAAATAAAATGAAGTTCCTTATAAGAGATTCAATACAACTGAGAAAGGACATGGAGATCAGCAAGCTAGAGGTGGTGGTAGGGAACCACTGCAGTGTTGGATATGTGGTAAGGATCATCGTAAGATGGATTTTACATAGTATCAGAGTGGTGGTAGACCCCATATTTACAGTGCTTAGGAGGCACATACAGTTGGTGATGTTGGTCATAGCATTCCTCAGATCAATGAAACTATGGACAACAGGAAAGTATATCATCAGGCATCGATCATTCAGATGGATGACAAACTTTGTGACCAATTTGTTTGTATTTTGATAGATCCTAGATCTAACTATAGTTATATTATTCCTGACCTAATGTATATGTGTGGTTTGAGAAAATAAGTGCAAGCAAAATCTTGGTTGGTCCAGTTGGCTATGGGTACAAAGAAGCAACTTCACCATTGGGTAAGAGCTTATGCATTTGCGTTAAATGGTATGCCTACAACAACACATTTGAATGTATTGACATTGGGATCATATAGTATGATTTTGGGTATGGATTGGCTATACCTTCACAGAACCAAAGTGGATTGATTCGACAAGGCCATTGAGTGTGTGGATGATAGTTGGGAAAAGAGGAATTTGCAAGGGAAGAAGAAGCCTACATTAGTGAGGATGGTTACCGCTATGCAGACTAAGCGTAGTTGCAGAAAAGGTTGTGTGATGGTTTTCGTACACATTTCTAGTGACAAGGGTAAGGAGGTTGAGGATGAATATGTGTTAAGAAAATACCTAGTTTTGCAGTAGTTTCAGGATGTATTTCCTATGTACATTACAGAGTTTCCACCTCACACAAAGGTAGAATTTTCTATTGGGTTGGTACTAGGGGAAGACCTAGCATCAAAAGCACCTTACATGATGAGCACACCTGAGTTGGTTGAGTTAAAGTTGCAACTGAAGGAAATGTTCGATAAAGGGTACATTAGGTTGAGTGTATCGCCTTGGGATACACTAGTGTTTTTTGTGAAGAAGAAAGATGGTACTCTTATATTATGTATTGACTACAGGAAAATGAAAAAAATAACAATCAAGAATAGGTACCCTTTTCCGAATATAGATGATATGTTTGATAATTTGAAAGGAGAAATAGTGTTCTCTAAGATCAACTTGAGATCAGGATACCATTAGGTATGCATCAAGGGAGTGGATATCTTCAAGACTGTGTTCAGGAACACATATGGGCATTATGAGTTTATTTTTGTTCCATTCGGTTTGACTAATGCCTCAGATACATTTATGGGTTTAATGAATAGTGTGTCGCATCCTGATCTAGAGAAGTTTGTTATTGTATTCATTGATGACATACTGGTATATTCTAAGAAAGAGGAAGAACCTGCTGAGAATTTAGTAGTAGTGTTGAGATTTCCAAGACATCATGATTTGTATGCTAAGCTTAGCAAGTGTAGTTTCTTTCAGATGGAGGTACATTTTTTGGGGCATGTTGTCTCCAAGAATGGCATAACAGTGGACCTAGAAATGATAAGGTTTATTATGGAGTGAGCAGCTCCTAAGAATGTGGATGAGGTGAGATCATTTATGGATTGGTAGGCTACTATAGGAGGTTCACTAGGAACTTCTCACATATTTCATATCCTATCACATCATTGCAGCGAAAAGGTAAGAAGTTCGAATGGACATAAGAATGCGAGGCTAGTTTTGAGCAGCTTAAGCAGTTGCTAACATGTGCACCAATGCTAAAGATTGTGTATCCAGACAAGGAGTTTGTAGTGTGCACAAATTCTTGCAAGAGAGGACTTGGTGGATTTATCATGCAAGAAGGGCAGATAGTGTGCTATGAGTCACAGAAATTGAATGAGCACAAGCAAAACTATCCAACGCATGATCTTGATCTAGCAACAATTATACACACATTAAAGATGTGGAGGCACTATCTTCTTAGTATGAGGTTTACATTGATGAGCGATCATATTAAGTTGAGATATTTGTTAGATCAACCGAATTGGAATGTTAGGCAAGCTAGATGGTTCGCTACCCTTAGTGACTTTGACTTTGAGATCAGATGCATCAAAGGGAAGGAGAACCAGGTTGCGAAGACTCTTAGAAGGAAGGTATAGGTAAATCATATATCAACTATGAGATTTTATGGGACAAAGCTACAAGATAGGATCTTGTAGGTAGGATAGCGGGATAACAAATACATGCATATTATGCACAGGTTACTACAAAGCATAGGTACAGGTACAGGTTCAGGTACAAGTGATCGAGATGTAGATTCTTGTGTCATGGTGATGGTTTGGTGAGGTTTAGAGACAATATCTATGTGGCTAATTGCAATTATCTCAATAAAATTATCTTGAGGGACTTTCGTGCCAAGCCATAATTGGGTCATCCAGGATATCATAAGACATTGACAGCAGTGAAGAAGTTCTACTATTGGTGAAATCTAAGGAAGGAAGTCGCAGAGTTTGTGCCTAGATGTTTAGATTTTCAATAGGTAAAGGCAGAATGTAAGCATCTAGGAAGTTTACTACAACCTATAGTGATTCTAGAATGGAAATGGGAGGCCATTTTCATGGATTTCATCATAGGTATTATGAGGACAGTAACACAACATGATTTTATTATGGTCGTGGTTCATAGATTGAGCAAGGTAGCTCACTTCATTCCAGTAAAGATTACATATTCAGCCTGTGACGTAGCACAGGTATTTATGAGAGGGGTAGTGAGACTATATGGTGTTCCAAAGAAGATTGTGTCAGACAGGGATGAAAAGTTAACTTCCAAGTTTTGGAAGGAACTATTTGTAGGTTGGTGCATAGAATTGGCCTTCAATACATCTTATCATCCACAAACAGATGAAAAGAAAGAGAGGGTCAACAAGATCTTAGAGGATATGTTGAGGATGTATGTGATGCACTAGTAGATGAAATGGGAGGAGTATCTTCCATTGGTTCAGTTCACATACAATAATGGTTATCAGGATTCATTGAGGATGAGTCTTTTCAAGGCATTATATGGGTAGAGTTGTAACATTCCCATCAGCTAGTGTGATTGGGTGAACAGGGTACTTATTGGACCAGACATGTTGGCAGATATGGAGTAGAAAATGCAGGTAATAAAGAAGAATCTAAAGGCATCATAGGATAGATAGAAGAGTTATGTGGATCAACACAGTGTGTTCAAGGAGTTTCAAGTTGGTGATCATGTGTATTTGCACATCAAACCCAAGAAAATCTCTTTGAGGATTGGATCATGTGCCAAGTTGGAACCACAATATTGCTAGCCTTTCAAGATCCTTGAGAGAATTAAACCAGTGGCATATCAACTTGCACTGACACCAACTGTGAAAGTGCATGATGTTTTCCATATTTCATTCCTTAAGGAGTATATAAAGGATGTTGATCATGTTATTGATTGCTCTTTATTGTAGGTGGAGCAAGAAGGAGAGTTCCATCTAGAGCGTCAATGCATATTACAGCAGAAACATCTCATTCTTACGAACATAGCCATAGAGAAAGTTAAAGTGTAGTGGAATCACTTTGGGCCTGAAGAGGCTACATGGGAGATGACGGATCAGAAATGGGCCATGTATCCTTCATTGTTTACTGGTTGAGGCAAACTAGTTTTGGTTTGATGTTAGTATATGTTTGGCATATGTTTTGCTGATTTTTGGTATATGTATGTATATGTATATGGATGTGAATATCGCCATGAGCTAAGTTATAAAGCTCCAATAAGTGGTATGGTTGTCATATTATTATGATGGTTATATTGTCATGTTGTCATAATGTTTTCCTTTCGAGCAAGTCTTTCATTATAAATATTGTGTTGAGCTAAGTTATAAAGCTCCATGGCAGTATGTTTTATTTTCAACAGGTTCTCTAAGGTCATGGTGTGGTTTAACACTGAGGATGGTGTTCCCCAAGGGAGAGGGTTCTGTAATAGCCCTGGTGAAAAGTTCATGTAATGAATGTTAATATAGGTAAAATAAGACCATGGTTATGGGACACTTATTTTGAGCTGAATGTTGGGCAAAGATATCCTAATGGGAATCACTAGATGTGTGTTTTGGCTAAGAAAAATTGGCAAAGGCGAAGGCAAAGGAATTAAAAGGCAAAAAGGCATTTTTGGCACATTTATTAATGAAAGTAAAGGAAAATAGGAGAAAAGGAAAGTAAAATGTTGTAGGTTGAATGTGAGGAGGAAATTGAAGGAAAATAATGGAAAATGAAGAAAATAAAGGTCTCATTAATAAAAAGGCTTCTAAGGATCAGTTGGGAACACTTTTCCAGTTGAAGTTTGGAGCTCTCTTACTATTCTCTCTCTCTCTCTCACTCTTGGTCACTTAGAGTTTCCTTGGAACACTCTAGATTTGGACCAAGGAAGGAAAAGCAAGAAAAATGAAAGGAAGGATCAAGGAAGAGCCAGGATCAAGTAGCTTAAACATGAATACTTGCATGTAACCTTTTCATGTGTGATTTCCTAGATGTTTAGACATGGCTTTTCATGTTGGTGTATGGTTCTCTTATTGTCGATGGCATGGTTTTTTTGGCTTATGATAGTGGCTTTTAGCCTAGCCCTGCCGTTTTCTGGATGCCATGGTGTTGGGATGTTCATTTTAAATTTTAGCTTTGGTTTGCTGGATGGTTTTTGTAATCTTGGGTGGAGGTGGTTTCAAGGTTCATTCCCAAAGTCCTAGGAATCCCTTAACCGATTTTTGGGAGACAAACAATAAGTCCTAAGGGAGAAGTCTCAGTTTAGGGACTAGTGATCTGGGATTGGATTGAAGTAGAACTGAGAGACAAGGAGACAGAAAATTCCTCAATGATAATGATGGATTTTGGATGGCATTCCAAGTTTGGTTCGGTTGTGATCAGAGCACCATTTTTGGCGTGATCATAGCTTGGTGAGGGTGGAGGTTATTTAACCTCTAGATTCACTTATTTGTTCTTAGATTGGTTGTTCTATGAGATACCACATTCATGCTTGGAATATGGCACAGGGGTGACTAGGTGAAAGAGATATTTGATTCAGCCATGTCTATGGTCGAGGTCTAATTTTCCTATGATTAATAAAATATAAGTTCTCTTACTTTTGCACTGATTTATATGTGGATTTAATGGTTGTGATATCTCTAATATCTATATGGTTTTATGCTGGTTATAAGAATGGTTAAATGATTGGTTCATGTCATGGTTATTTCATGTATTTACATGTAATTGTTAAATGGATGGATGAAAAACCTAATAGATGATATAATAGTCCAATGGAGAAGGAGGTTATCCTTCTGGTTATGTTTCATAAGTTGTTTTAGTCATTTATGCTTTGTCTTGTATCCTAGACGTGTAGGTTGCATTGATGCCAAGTGTTTGACGGAATGTCAATCCTAGTTGGGGATGCTCAGTCTTAGTCCTGAGGTTGATTTTTGATTTATCATCATTGTTATGATGTCTTTGATGGATTCTGAAGGTTGTAGCAAGTTGCAGGTAGAGGTTAGGATTTTGGGCTAGAAAAGTGGCTCAAATCTTAGGGTTGCTGGCACAGGTCTACTGAAAAAGTCCACAATTGCTGGCACAGAGGCCTATGAGAGTCAATTTAATTTTTTGGTCATTGTCTTTCCTATATAATGAGAGTGAATCTGGGTTAAAAGGCTTAAATCATTAGTGGGACTCAGGGACAGGTTATCTGAGTGGCTGACATGTCTCCTAAGGGTGTTGTTCTTGATGTGGATGGGTTTGTTTGATGAGTTCCGTCGATTCTATTCACTTAAGGTCACCTAGGAGATTGAATCCCTTAGTAACCTCTCCCATCACATGTTTTCCCAGCTGGTTGGTTGATTGAGTTAGCCTGGGAGGAGGGGGTGTTACAAGTTTGATGACCAAGCATATGTGGATCCATGTCGAGTCTCTTCAAATTATCTTTATAATTGTAATTCAAACTTGTGTATTCCTCTTTTAATAAAAAATATGTTATTATAATTTTATTTTAGAGAAAAGTACTTATACTATAACTTTCCTTTGTAGCGCAAGTTATTAGGTATGGTTGTCTACCTCGTTTATGTCACAAATTCATTTATTTCTTAGTTAGACTCACTAATTTGACATATTTTCATTTTTATTTATGTTGTGAAAATAAATATTTTAATTCATTGTCATTTTAGTTCTTGAAATTTCATATGTCCTTCATTGAAAAAGTGTGGATTCCCTATAGAGGCTGGGCACTAAAGGTTGAAGAACGAATGTGATTTTTAAATAATTGCAAAATTATTTGATGAATTTAGTGCAAACAATGTACTATGTTTAAAGCTCCTAAACTTCTTTTGTAAACATAATTCTAGTTATCCAACCAACCTTTACCATTTTATTTTCCTCCTCATTGAATTTTATATTTTAATTGTAAGTTGTGGATTCTCCTACAAAATTTAGGAACTAAAGGTTGAATAATGGAAGTTCTTCTTAAGGAAACATAGATCCATTTATTGTCTCTAATGCTAAACAATGGACTATGATTGGAGTATGCATTGTGCTCTTTAAAACATAATCCCATTGATCAAACAAACCTCTATAAAAAATTTCATTGTTTAAATTTCATTCTTGAATGTATACATGAATTTAGTGCCTTGAAAATATACTTGAGCACTTGGATTGTGTAGAATACACAACTTAAACTTACAATTCCAATAAATGTTTGCTATATTTCAAACGACTAAAAAATATTCCTAAAAAGGGACCAAAATGTAGAATACTGAAAGTACTTCAAATGTTTTAATCATAATTTTTTTATTGAAATATTTTAACTAGACGAAATTTATTTTTTAATGCTACATATAATTTTATATTAACAATTGAGAATTATATATTTTTCTCTTTGTGTGTGTGTATATATATACACACATGATACTTAGATAAATTAGTTAGTGTGGATATTTAAATCACAGGGGCTTCACTCAATGAACCTCTGACATATCATGTGCATTCGTGGCATATCAAACAATACCCTTAATTTGACTACATATTGGAAAATATTTCTAAAAATAACATTATTTAACCCCCTACCAATACGAACCCAATACACCTTCCAAATTTAAAATACCTCTACTTTCACTAGATATTGTAGGTATTCAATTCTTCATTAACATTTGTTACACCCCTTTATATTTTTTCATTAACTTTGAGCTCCATTTTTAATGTCTACTAATATAAAAATCCTTTACCCCCTATATATCCCCCAATATATTATTTCATTTTTTTCTCAATACATATCCCCCAATATGAATGCACGTGGTATGGTATTGCTCCCCTAGTGAAGCCCTCATGATTGAAATATAAGTTATCTATAGTGTGTGTGTGTGTGTGTGTGTGTATACATATACATATACATACATACATACATACATACATACATACATACATATATATATATATATATATATATATATATATATATATATATATATATATATATCTTCCACATTAACATCTAAATATATTATTTATGGTTGAGAGTGAGAGTAATTTGTTTTTACATCTTTTAGGATGCCAACAAAAAACTAAGTGATCATTATGCTTATTGATATTTTATGATGCTTATAATTAAAACTAACCAAATAAATATATTCATTTTTGTTTTTAAAATCCCAAGGAGCTTAATGAGAGAAAGATAATTGATATTTTACCATGCTTCTAATTAAAACTAATAAACTAGGTATATTCATTTTTGATTTTAATATATTTGACATTTATTTTTATTTAAAACTACTTCATATTTATTTGAAAAGGGATATATGTCAACTCAAGGTTGAGCAAGAAAGGAATTACACATCTTCCTTAGACTAACGTGTAAAATGCATCTTAAAACTAGAGGATTAAAGAGAAAATAATTCTATGGGTCAGGGCTTATGGGTTGGAAGTTTTTCTTTTCTACTATATTGAGTGTCTATGTTGTATTTGTACTACATTCTATGCATCAATTAAATTCCATGCTTTATGTTATATTTTATACTATATTCTATATAGTAATTAAACACTATGTATTACATTAATTTTTGTTTTGCACAAAAAAATAATGCTCTTTTGTTGTTCACTCTGAATCATTAAAAACACATACGTACATTGTTTATCATTGAGGTAATTTTATTACACGAATTTGCTAAAAATAGGATACACTATTTTATGGAAATGGTACTAGTATATTTGTCCAAAAATGAAGACGGTAAAAAGAAGAAACTTGTCGATATAAAAGGCTTGATAATAGAAAGAAACATTGAAATGACTGAAAAATATAGGAATAACTTCAAGAACTGGAGTGACTGAAAGTAGCCTGGTAAGGTATCCAAACCACCGTGAGAATCTAATTTGTAACATAGGTTTTTGCCAAAAATACCTCAGTACCCAAATAGAATGTGCACTTCGGAGTGATTGAAAGTAGCCTTGTAAGGTATCCCAGGCAATGTGAGATTCTAATATGTAACATAGGTTTTTCCAAAAATAGCTTAGTACCCAAATAGAATGTGGACTTTGAAGAATGTTTCCAACATATTCTTCATCAAATAACTACCATGTATCTAAAAATAGTGTTTTTTCCGTGGTTGTCTAAGTTAATTATTAGTTCATTGTTTTTATATTTTCTTAATTAGATGAAAATAAAGTTTTATACAATAGGGAGGATAAGATAAAAAATCAATCAATCAACCAACCATTAACTAAAGTAATATCTAATAAATAAAATTTCAATGAAATAATAATTGAATTACTATATGGAAGTATGCATATACGAACGATGGTTTTCATATGTGCGTAACTTCTGTATATGCATATTTTTCATATATTCACATTGATATGCAAACATATCGGTTATCTGTATGCACATAGATGTGGAAGTGTGCATATACGGAAATCACACATATGCATAAATGTAAGTGTATTTATGAAAGTTGACTTATACGTATATACATAGGTCCATACATCGAATATGGTTTCTATATAGATACGGAAGTCATCTTTCATATATGAACGCTTCCATAATTATGTGCATATACAAAAGATGCCTTCCATATTTGTATATATTTTGTATATGCACACACAAACACACACACATGGAAGCATGCATATATGGAATATGGCTTCCGTGTATGTGAAACTTTTGTATATGCACATATATATGAAAATCATCTTCCATTTATGTGTAGCTTCTATATATGCACATATATATGGAAATCATCTTCTGTATATGCATGCTTCCATATATAGGTGCATAAACAAAAGTTGTGGATATATAGAAAATGGTTTTTGTATATGCACAATTTTTGTATATGTATCTATATATGGAAGTGTGCATATACGGAAATCACACATATGAAGAAATGTAAGTAAATTTATGAAAGGTGACTTCTATATATGTATGTGCATATCTATATGCATATACAAAAGTCCAGACATAGAATATGGTTTCTATATAGATATGGAAGCCACCTTTCATATATGCATGCTTCCATACGTATATACATATACATAAGTTGTGCATATACACAAGATGACTCCTATATATGCATGTATATATGGAAGCATGCTCAGGAGGGATAGCACCAATGCATGCCTTAGAAAACTCCAATGGTCTTGGTGGGACTCTAGTGCAAGTCTAGATGTTTATAGAACCATCACAGTTGGGCCATGCTAGAACTCCTTTGTGATTGGTACATAGTGCAGGAAGGGAGAAAACCCTTATCAAAACCACCAGATGCATGAAGCAGGGTGATCATTAATGAGTTGTGGTGATGGGTCTGGGGTAACCAACCTCTAAGATATATCTTATATTCTCTTCCCCATGTGCATGAAGTGAGGCACTCAATAATAAGGAGCCACAGTAATGGGGCTAGGGTAACCAACCGATAAGATCTACCTGAGAGGCTATTTCTTGGATGCATGAACTGGAGTGGTTGGTAATGAGGAGTCTGGGTAATGGGGTAGGGTCACCATGTTGTAAGATCTAACTTGGAGGTTATTCCCCGCATACATGATATGGGGAACTCGGTAATGAGGAACCGAGGTAATGGAACCAAGTTAATGAAGTTATAAGATATATCCTGGAAGATATTCCTCTATATTCTTGAAGCGAAGTTTCCAAGATGTTATTCCCAAGATGCTTGAAGCAAATTTTTCCTAGATACTATTCCCCATATTCATGAAGTGGAGCGCACTGGAGGATTGATCCCACAAGGTTCATCCTCAAGGAAAACAAAGGTGTGTCGAGAGTTTTGGCTGGGGTAATGGGCCTGTTGGAAATACTAAGAGGGGGGGGAATCAGTATTTCTTTTTCCCACTATTGTTTTACCAGCTAAAACATATATATTCAGAACACAAGATGAAAAACAAGAATAGATGCTTTTATTAATATAAACTACGCAGTAAAATAAATACAATATATAGATGGTCACAATCGGTTGCCAAGCTCCAACTTGGACTTTGGTGAGGCTCCAACCTCCAGAGCACCAACTCTATTTTCCCAAGACACCAATCTTGGACTTAAGAGCACCAACTCCCAAGGACTTCAATCCTTCCTGCTTTTGAGGCACTAACCCCAAGGACTCCAATCCAATCTCACTTCTGAGGCACCAGACTCAAGGACTCCCATCCTTCTCACTTTTAAGGCTCCAACCCCAAGGAATCCAATCCTTCTGCTCTCAGAACTCTTCTCTGCTGAGTTCTGTCTATTTACAGCTTCACTGTAGTCTCCAAACTACAGTATCAATGACAACCATGTCTTCTTATGGATGATTCTTCACAACTCTGCACAATGCCCACGCATAGTCTCCAATAGCCTTCATTCTCTTTGATAATGTCTTCACACAGCTCTAGTCAGTCTATTGTTAGCTGCACTAAGCTCTACATAAAGAACAACTTCTTGCTCAACTTTATGTTTTCTGCTAGCTGCTTCTCCCCTTCGACTGTCTATTGTCTTGTTAGCCCTACGGCCCTTTTTCTGTTCTGCTGGATCCTCTCGCTGCCTCTGCCTCCTCCAGCTTATTTTACACACCATTCAACAGCATTCACCGCTGCGGCTTCTGCTATCTCACACTCCGGTTCTTCACCATCCCAACAGCCCTCAACAGTGTTCAACAGCTGCAGCAGCGTTCACCAACAACTTCATACAATACTTGACCACCTCTGCTACTTCTAAAAACAATAGCAACCACAATCTTCTATTTTTACTGTTTTATGCATTCTCGTGCCTCTGTCCATTCGTTTCCTCTTACACCGCCTCTTGGACATCCTCAACGCTCGCTGTCATTTCCTCTGTGCTCGCTTGCTTCTTCAGCTTCCCATCTTTCGGTTTCCTTTGTTTGCCATGTCCTGATCGCAATCGCAACCGGCGTAGTTTAGCCTCCTGAACTATCGGAAGCATTATCATATGTATTTTGGCCTTTCAAACCGCGCACAAGGCATTTTTGAGTTACACAGGAAATATATGAAAAACAGGTGAAACTTATTAAAGAGCCGGACTTCAATTTTAATTCACCTGCAACTATTCCTGTATCGGGTCCGCTCCTCATGACATCGCCGATGGCCGATGGGCCGATCCGATGGACCAGATGCGATATGGTATTAAACCATAATTTATATGCCCATCGGGTCCACATACTTATCGCAATCGGCGATCGTAAGTCGGACAACCCTCTGTGTAGCATAGCGATGGGCGGATGCGATATTGCATTCAATCTAACTTTGATATGTCATCGGGTCTGCCTTGTAATCGCAATCGAAGGTTTCGTGAGGTCCTTTATATATATATCAGCATCCTGACTCCACCGATGGGTGATGGCCGATTCGATGGACCAGATGCGATATTATATAGGCTGTTTATAATAAGTCTGTCGGGTCCACTACTCCTATCGCAATCGGCATTTTCATGTGGCAGGGCTTCATAACATGTGTGATGGGCGGATGCGATAAAACATTTAACCATAACACAATCCCACGTCGGGTTCGTGTTATTATCGCAATTGGCATTTTTAATGTGGCAGGCCTAAACCACTTGCGATACCCGCTCCGAACTAACGGATGCGATATGTCATAAGACTGGTTCTAATAAGTCCATCGGGTCCATGCCTCTATCGCAATCGACAGATTATAGCGCCATCCCTTATTACTTGCGATCACTGCGGATGCGATATGATATTAAGCCACAGTCTATATTCCCGTCGGGTCCACAACCGTATATCGCAATCGGGGGTTTCGGGAGTGACATCCCTTTGAGACCAGCGACATAGCGGATGCGATATTACATTTAGCCAGTTTATAATGGAGCTGCAGGTCCGTGTTTGTAATATGTGCCTGCCGATAGTGTTAAGGCATATATATATGGGTTTTCTCCTCCGATAGTTGTGAATGCATATATATATGGTTTTTAACCGCCGATAATGTTAAATCATGCATACATGGGTTTTATAATCCCGATAGCTGTTCTGCTCCCGATGGCTCCCGATAGGCTCCCGATAGCTGTCTGCTTCCTTTATGGCTCTGATAGCTCTGTTTACTCTTCTGTTTCTCCAATGGCTGTGTCCTCTGCTCTTTCTCTATGCTCCTTTGATCGGTCTCTGTGTGCTCCTCTGATTTGGCATATATATGTGACATATACATATATATGGCTCCTCTGGTGGTGCTTCATGCTCTGTTAGCTTCTCTCATCTCCATTCGCCCCTGTTTGCTCCTCTTCTATGGCATATATATATGTTCTGCTCTCGATGGCTCCCGATAGACTCCCAATAGATGTCTACTTCCTTTATGGCTCCGATAGCTCTATTTACTCTTCTGTTGCTCCGATGGTTGTGTCCTCTGCTCTTTCTCTATGCTCCTTTGATCGGTCTCTGTGTGCTCCTCTGATTTGGCATATATATGTGACATATACATATATATGGCTCCTCTGGTGGTGCTTCATGTCATCCTCTAGTATCCAGAATATTGCCATATTGACATCAATGGCAACCTAGTTCAACAATATCCCCCTTTGTTATTGATGGCAATATTCTTTTTCTCTCCCCCTTTGACATCAATGGCAAAGGAGTGCTCTGGGACTCCCCCTATCAAACTGCTTCTGTTCTTCATGAATGGTAAATCTTCATGGGTCTGTGACTCCCCCTGTCATAGTGCTCTTCTTCTTCAAGATAGAAGGATTGATGCTTTATCATCTTCATGTCTCAGAACTGCTTTATCATGGCTTCAAAAATTCTTCAGGATGCTCTACTTTAATGCTTTCATTCAGATTGCAAATGGCCATACACAGGTGTCCAAGTCCAGGCTTTCATGCTCAATCCATATTGATGTCTCCATAGGCAGAATTGAGAGACCTTCATAGTTCAAATCAAGAGAGAAACTGCTCCTGAGATTGTCTTTCTTCAGATCTGAGTTTATTTGTTTCTTTGTGCTTCCCCTTAAGTTACTGCCATCTAGTATTCAATCATCATTGCATTTGGACAAAAATGTGAGGGGTTGTGCCTTGTTGTTGCTATATTCCTTAAGTGATCAGTATCAGCTTCAGTTATGCTTGACTGCACAACATTCTCCTTCCTATGAGCCATCTTTTCCTTGCATTCTTGTATATATCTCTGTAGATTCAAATATCCAATATGTGACTGCCTTTTAAATCCAATTGTTGATCTGGATCCTTTTACAATGCTTCAATTTGTTATATGCTGCTAGTTGCTCTTACTTCAACCTCCATTCTAGATGTATCTGTCTGTTTGAAGACTGCCTCTATTAGTGTCCAGAATTTATCTGTTCTCACATTAAATTCCTGAGTTAAGACATAAACCTATGTGATAACAGCACCATTTATGTTTGCCCTATTTCTTTAACAACATTCCAAAGAATGGTTACAGGATCATATGCTTCAATGTAGTGCTTCTGAAACATGATAGGCTCCCCCTAACTGTATGCATCATCTCCTCTTGGCAGAGTCTTCTTATAAAATTCTTAGATTGTCAGAATTTAGGCCAATGATACATGTTGTTGGCTGAAGAACTCAAGGGACTTTCGGATTGTATTTCCTTCCTTCTCCATACTTGTGTAACTTTCTTCTTTTGCATGGTTCTAGCTTGTGTAAGAGCCCATGTTAAGTTACAATCTTGTGCCATATGACCAATGTTATGACACTTGAGGCATTCTACATTGTACATGAATAAGAATTCATGGTTTCCTCTTGCAAAATTGTTTCTTGGAGGTTGTCGGAGGCTATAACATCTATCTCTATGAGATGGTTGGGGACCACAACATCTATCTTTATGATATACTTTATAGTCTTTTTCCATATGACCAAAGTTTGAATAGGAATAACAATAACCAAAAAATGAACTCTGGTACCTGGGAGATGGAGGTTTCTTTGGTGTACTTCTGAAGCCTTGATGCCTTGAGATCCTTTGATGATAACCATTGCCTCTTGCATCTTTGTCATCATCTATATTTCTTCATGGAGCAGGTTTTCTTCTTGGAGCAGGATTTCTTCTTGGAGCAGGATTTGTTCTATTGTAATCTTGATTCTTCTCCTTGCCTTCGTTGGAATTGGGAGCATCACCATTTCTTTCTGTCTTCTTTATATCTCTTTTGTTTGAAGCATTTTCATTCTTGTTTGAGGATTCACCTGCATACCCGAGGCCTGATTTATCAGATGGACATCTGTGATAGCTGAGCATGTCATCCAAATCCTGAGAGCTCTTCATGATTTTGTTCATCCCTTCAACCTTTTTCCTGAGGAGGACAATCTCTTCTTCGAATCTTTCACACTCATTATTCTTCTTTGCAAGTTGTTCCTCAGTTTCTTCCATGCTACGAGTAGCTTCAGCTGCTACCATTTTAAGGGAGATGATATCTGACTTCATTTTGAATATTTCTTCATTCTTTGCTTGACTGCTCTCCATTTCCTTCTCAGCTCCTTGTGCTTGTTTCCTGGCTTCTTGTAATTGGGACTTAAGGGAGGAGACCTCTACCTTGTACTGACCAATTTCTTCTTCAAGTTTGTTCACGCTCTTGTGCCTTTGTTCAAGTTGGCTTGACAAGATATCTTCTTGCTTCTTTGCTTTATGATATTCCTTCTTAATCTTGGAAAGCTCTTCATCCCTTTCTTGTACTTGAAGCTTGATGAGATCAACTTTCTTCCTTGTTTGATCTTGGTCACCAACTGGAGCTATCTTCTTAAGTTTCTCATTTTCTTTTTTCAAATTATTATTCTCTTCCATGACAGTCATAAGTCGAGCAAGGAGTTCTTCTACGAAGTCTTTTTCATTCTCTTCATCTTTTTGGTCTGCTACAGTCTTGATGTCATCATTCTTATTTTCAGCTTCTATGATGGGTTCTGGATTTCCTTCTAGATTTCCATTATCTTCTTGATTGATGTTCATGCTCAATGCTCCTTTTGAGCGAAGGTCATGAAGTTTGTCCCATATACCCTTCGCTAATGAACATTTTCATAGATTGTTCTTTACAGAATCGGGTAGCCCATTCAAGATTGCCTTTACTGCTTTTGTATTGTACTCCTTGGATTTTTCATCCATACTGCTATCATCAATCATAGATTTCCAGATTTCAAAGCCTTGAGTCTGTAAGAAATTCCTCATTCTTACTTCCCATATATTAAAGTTCCCATTGAGCCTTGGAGCCTCCTCAAATTCATTGTCTTCTATTTTAGTAGTAGAGGGAGACACATCCTTAGGAGGATTGGAGACTTTCTTCCTTGATCTCACCTTTCATCCTTCAAGCTGTTAAGCTTTGAATGAAGGAACCGGCTCTGATACCAATTGTTGGAAATGCTGAGAGGGGGGGTGAATCAGTATTTCTTTTTCCCACTATTGTTTTACCAGCTAAAACATATTTATTCAAAACACAATATGAACAACAAGAATAGATGCTTTTATTAATATAAACTACGCAGTAAAATAAATACAATATATAGATGGTCACAATCGGTTGCCAAGCTCCAACTTGGACTTTGGTGAGGCTCCAACCTCCAGAGCACCAACTCTATTTTCCCAAGACACCAATCTTGGACTTAAGAGCACCAACTCCCAAGGACTTCAATCCTTCCTGCTTTTGAGGCACTAACCCCAAGGACTCCAATCCAATCTAACTTTTGAGGCACCAGCCTCAAGGACTCCCATCCTTCTCACTTTTAAGGCTCCAACCCCAAGGACTCCAATCCTTCTGCTCTCAGAACTCTTCTCTGCTGAGTTCTGTCTATTTACAACTTCACTGTAGTCTCCAAACTACAGTATCAATGACAACCATGTCTTCTTATGGATGAGTCTTCACAGCTCTGCACAATGCCAACGCATAGTCTCCAATAGCCTTCATGCTCTCTAATAATGTCTTCACACAGCTCTAGTTAGTCTATTGTTAGTTGCACTAAGCTCTGCATAAAGAACAACTTCTTGCTCAAGTTTATGTTTTCTGCTAGCTGCTTCTCCCCTTCGACTGTCTGCTGTCTTGTTAGCCGTGTGGCCCTCTTTCTGTTCTGTTGGATCCTCTCGCTGCCTCTGCCTCCTCTAGCTTATTTTCCACAGCGTTCAACAGCATTCACTGCTGCGGCTTCTGCTATCTCACACTCCGGTTCTTCACCATCCCAACAGCCCTCAACAGTGTTCAATAGCTGCAGCAGCGTTCACCAGCAACTTCATACAATACTTGACCACCTCTGCTACTTCTAAAAACAACAACCACAGTCTTCTATTTTTACTGTTTTATGCATTCCCATGCCTATGTCCATTCGTTTCCTCTTACACCGCCTCTTGGACTTCCTCAATGCTCGCTGTCATTTCCTCTGTGCTCGCTTGCTTCTTCAGCTTCCCATATTTCGGTTTCCTTTGTCTGCCACGTCCTGATTGCAATCGTAACTGGCGTAGCTTAGCCTCCTGAACTATTGGAACCATTATCATATGCATTTTGGCCCTTCAAACCGCGCACAAGGCATTTTTGAGTTACAAAGGAAATATATGAAAAACAGGCGAAACTTATTAAAGAGCCGAACTTCAATTTTAATTCACCCGTAACTATTCCTGTATCGAGTCCGCTACTCATGACATCGTCGATGGCCGATGGGCCGATCCGATGGACCGGATGCGATATGGTATTAAACCATAATTTATATGCCCTTCGGGTCCACATACTTATCGCAATCGGCGATCGTAAGTCGGACAACCCTATGTGTAGCATAGCGATGGGCGGATGCGTTATTGCATTCAATCTAGCTTTGATATGTCATCGGGTCCGCCTTGTAATCGCAATCGGAGGTTTTATGATATATATTATATATATATATCAGCATCCTGACTCCGCCGATGGGCGATGGCCGATCCGATGGACCGGATGCAATATTATATAGGCTATTTATAATAAGTCTTTCGAGTCCACTGCTCCTATCGCAATCGGCATTTTCATGTGGCAGGGCTTCATAACATGTGCGATGGGCGGATGCGATAAAACATTTAACCATAACACAATCCCACGTCGGGTCTGTGTTATTATCGCAATCGGCTTTTTTAACGTCGCAGGCCTAAACCACTTGCGATACCCGCTCCGAACTGATGGATGCGATATATCATAAGACTGGTTTTAATAAGTCCATCGGGTCCATGCCTCTATCGCAATCGGCAGATTATAGCGACATCCCTTATGACTTGCGATCACTGCGGATGCGATATGATATTAAGCCACAGTCTATATTCCTGTCAGGTCCACAACCGTATATCGCAATCGGGGGTTTCGGGAGTGACATCCCTTTGAGACTAGCGACATAGCGGATGCGATATTACATTTAGCCAGTTTATAATGGAGCCGCGGGTCCGTGTTTGTAATATGTGCCCGCCGATAGTGTTAAGGCATATATATATGGGTTTTAGTTGTGAATGCATATATATATGGTTTTTAACCGCCGATAATGTTAAATCATGCATACATGGGTTTTATAAGCCCGATAGTTGTTCTGCTCCCGATGGCTCCCGATAGGCTCCCAATAGCTGTCTGCTTCCTTTATGGCTCCGATAGCTCTATTTACTCTTCTGTTGCTCCGATGGCTGTGTCCTCTGCTCTTTCTCTATGCTCCTTTGATCGGTCTCTGTGTGCTCCTCTGATTTGGCATATATATGTGACATATACATATATATGGCTCCTCTGGTGGTGCTTCATGCTCTGTTAGCTTCTCTCGTCTCCATCTGCCCCTGTTTGCTCCTCTTCTATGGCATATGTATGGCATATATATATGTTCTACTCCCGATGGCTTCCAATAGGCTCCCGATAGCTGTCTGCTTCCTTTATGGCTCTGATAGCTCTGTTTACTCTTCTGTTGCTCTGATGGCTGTGTCCTTTGCTCTTTCTCTATGATCCTTTGATCAGTCTCTGTGTGCTCCTCTTATTTGGCATATATATGTGACATATACATATATATGGCTCCTCTAGTGGTGCTTCATGTTATCCTCTAGTATCCAGAATATTGCCATATTGACATCAATGACAACCTAGTTCAACAGGGCCAAGGAGTTGGGAAGGTTGGTGGCAAATAATGGCTCATCGTATCAGTGGGAGATACATGCTTATATGTATAGGAATACATGAATATGTATTTATATTATTTTATAACATGGGGCCATGGAACCCAAACACATGAATGGGTTGGTAGCCAATAATTAATTTCCAAGTGGCACTGAGAGAATAACCAGGTGAGTTTGGCCATGTGGTCACCAACATGGTAAGAATGATGATGTGGCATGCTCTGATTCATTGAAACTTCAATGGCCACATCTCATGATGGGATCAGGGGTTAGGGTAAAGTTTTATATCACTGGAATTGTCTCGATGAAATGATGAATGCAATCATGATGTCAAACTAAGGTTTTAAGTAAGTTGAAAATATCGAAATTTTAGACCCCCTTTCCATAACAACACCTTAGATCTTGGGTCGGCATAATAACCAACTCTTCTTAATCGATTTTATGCTCAATATTAGGAGGGGGAAATGTTACAATATATTAGTTAGATTTTCTAAAGAAATCATTGATTCTTGGCACATGCCTTGCAAACATTTCCTTTGGATCCCTATGTATTGTATTAGGATCTAAGGGAAATGTGTGTTGGGCATGTGTACCTATGAATATTGTTGCATTAGCTCTGAGCCTTATGAACTCTTAAATGAGTATATTTGTGGGGTGGTTTGGTCATGCATGAGCATTGACCCACCCCAAACTTGATTTGATTCTCAGAGGATTCCAGAAGGAGCATTCTGGTAACGAGAGTTAAAGGATACAATTTTTATCATCTATGATGTAGGGCCACAAACACCAGCCTAAACCAAAATTCATTCCAAGATGTTTCGGAAGGCTCCAAAATGAGTAGCATGACAAACAAAGATAGAGGACATGATTTTTCTCATATTTTTGTAAATTTTAACTAAGTATTTGTATGTCTATCGTGGCAAAGGATGAGATTCCTCATTATGTTAGGGTTTTTTATTTTTATTTTTCTTTATAATTCGTGAGCAAGTGTGTCAAGGGTGGCTAGTACCATTGTAGGGTTAGGCTGAGGGTGACAATCATGATCTAATAGGTGGTGCCATGTGATTTTTTTTTCATTTCAATGCAAATTTCCCATGTGTTTTGAATATGTATGTTTTTAATTGTTCGTATACAAACCCTGTCGACTTACGTGTCCATTATATTGTGATTTTTTTGTTTTTTTTTAGAGTTATCGGTGACTGCACGTGGTTAACATTAGCATAGGGTATGATCATTGGGTCAAACAACCACATACTCAATGCATGAATAAATTTCACTCCAAGGATAGACTAGGAGGATCAAAGAAGGTCGAGTGAGGTGTTGCCGAAATGTGCTACTGAGAAGGTGCAAAGCTAATGTCGTGAAGGGGTGTGAATATTGAGGGCTTAAGTGCACAGAAGATGACATTAGAAATTAGTCAAGGTTGTTGGCGTCAAGAAATATATTTGGGACCTGCATGGTTGGGCCATTGGGATCAACTCGAAGAAGATGCAAGAAGAGGGGTTCAAAACTCAGTAGGCTGAGTAGCTCAACTTTCCTGACATCCAACTCAGGGTGGGACCTAGTTGCTTGGTCAAGACTTGGCTAATCTAACATGCCATGGTGAATGAAAACAGGCTAACCTCCAAGCCCGTCTGAACCCCGCCTTTTGTCCAGGGAAAATTTTAGGGGCAAATTTTCACAAATTGCCTATTTTTTGGACTTTTTCTAGAAACAAATATTCGTCAATTTGGTAAAAAATTGGCATATTTTTTACATATATATGATTAAATAGATTAAAATTTTGAAATATTTACTAATTTTAATATTAAATTACATTTTATATTGAATACTAACCTACATTGAAAGAAATCTAACCATCGTGCATGACAAGATTTATTAAAACAAAATAATGAAGAAAATCAGGTTGAAACAATATTGATTCAAAAAGAGTGACAATGGCTCCCTGAAGGAAAAACAACACAACTTGATCCTGAGGACCTCGATCAAGTAGTCCAACAAGTGTAGTGCTTAGAAGACAAATCCAATCCTAGCTTGATGAAGGTGTAGGAAACATTAGATGTAAACAAATTGGAGTACCTTGCCCAAATGAAGTTGCTCAAGGTACAAGCCCAATTCTCTATTGATGAATGGAAAATATTCTCAATCATTTACAACAAATTCTCCTTCACTTACATTGGATGGAATTCAATCAACTCTAATATCAACCACAACCACAATCATAGCTTTCTCCAACTTCTCCTCCACCAAGTTTTCATATTTTTAGACCCAATGCTTCAGAGTAAAAAAAATTATCTCCAGGTTAGCATGCAACAATAGACACAGAGGATTTCTACTCGACCATATCACAACAACAAGAAAAAGGGTTAATGTTCTAGGAAAAGAAGTACCCCTCCATACATGGTTGGAAGTGATTCTAGAAGAACCCATTGACTAACCAGTGCAAAAACAACAAGCAAATCTAACAATGAGAAAGGAAGCAATAGCTAAGGCTCAACAAGAAAATAAATCAACACTAGAGCCAATGAATATTAGTGAAGTTTGAAAGAAAGAGGTAATACTATTTTGGCATCTTAGTATTTGAATCACTATTTTTCATAAATAAAAAATGTTTTGTAATAATTTTTTTAAAATATTTTGTAAACATAAGTCCAGACCCCCAACTTTCTTATGATGAGAAAGGAATTCAGGTGGGGGGTATGTTGGAAGGGCTAGTAAACTATATCCACTAGACATAATAATTAATCAAGATTAAAGTGAAGTTGTTTGTCTAGTGAGAATTGCAAGTCAAGCAACCTCGTAGTCGGGCTCATTGACAAAGGTATTTGTTGTTGTAACTAAATATAAAGTGTAAAGATATAATAGAGAAGATGAATTATAATTGATGTTGTGGAAATATATCAATAAAGAGAATATTGTTGGTTCTCCCATTACTTTGGGTTCCTTTCCATGTCTTATTCATGTGTGTGTGTTGCTTTATTTAAGGATAGTAGAGGTAATTGTTCTCTAGAATACTCTAGATTACAACATGCAAGCCCATACTTGTGCTACAAGGGGTCCATTCTATTCGCTACCACTATATCCTCCAACCATATCCATATGGCCCAACACATAGCACAAAGAGCTAGTTATAATTTGGACCAATAACATTATGAGGAGTTCCTTAACACTTCAGTATATCACCAACTAAACTACACTTAGGAAGCACCATAATTTAAATGTTAATATCATTTATCAAAACTAATTATACCTTATGCAATAATGGTATGATACTTAGTTTTTATTATATTTTAATAATATTAATAGATAAATCAAATTATTGGAGTGAACAATAACATATTACAGATATTTGCTTATTCTAGAACCTGGATATTGTAAAATTAATATGTCCATAAATGATTTATGGAAATAATATAAATGAATTAAGTTTGAGTATATAACTTCATATTTTATCTCTATATTTCTCTTAACAAACTAAATAAATACACATATACAATATTAGTAACTAGAAATATAATTTTCACCGTAAAAGAAAATAACAAATAAAATGTTATTGATTTGTGTATAATATAAGAAAAATCTAAAGAAAATTATAACCTTCTTTTAAAAAAAATATATAATAAAAAAGATTTATAAAAATTATACATGGGCGTGACTTTAAATAACACGCTATGTAGTTATGATAAAATATAAATAAACATTAACAACCAAATAATAAGTTAATAATTGAGTAGCTATTTTTTTAATTTTATTGACTAAATTTTGTATTATTTTAATTTAATAAACAAAATAGGAACACAGTAAACGAATCATTAAGTGGCTTGCATTTTTTCATTAATATTTATTTGCAATAGAAGACGGTAGTGATTACGTGCAATTTCTCTACACAACTTTGACATCTGTATCGTGTTAAGTGTTTTTAATCGTTTTACAAGAGACCAATCGTAATAGAATACGGTAGTGATTACTTTGACATGTTAATGGTGTAAGTGTTTTCAATCGTTTTACAAGAGACCAATCGTATTACAAGTGATGATGTTAATATTCTATAAATTTAAATCAGATTTTAGAATGGAATTGTTTTTAGTGTGATTTTTGGGAAATTTTTACGGTAGGTTTTTTAGTGTAATTTCTCTAAATTTTGACAGGAATTTACTGAAATCACAAGTTTGATGGGTAATCATGTGCAATCAAAGTGCTTTGGGTTTTCCTGGGTGCTGAATCCATATATATAGTCAACAAACTAATTTAAATAACAAAAATCAAAATTTCACCTCAAATTTTTCGACCACACCAGAAAGTCCAAAAAATCACACTAAAAACAACTCCTTTTAAAACTATCTAAAATTAACTTATTAATTATCTAAAAATAACTTATTAGTTATTGGATTCATAACTAAATGTCCAATTAAAAATTGACTACTTACTTCACATGCAACTTACTTGACTCATGCAACTTACTTGACTACTTACTAATTAGAAATCGACTAATTAGATAAAATTACAAACACTCAATAATATATTCTATTATCATTGAATGAGGAATTTACACACATATTTATACAATCAATAGTCTTAAGATAGGAATGCTATCTTAGACGTACAGTAGTGTGGTTGAGAGATTCTCTCAACCACACACTAAACTAGGAGAAACTATATTCTAGCTTATTCCTATTATATAGGAACAAACTCCTCAAGTAGAAAATTGCAACCATAGACAAGTAGGAATTAATTATTTCCAACTCCCCCCCTTAATGACTACTTGTCATGATAGTCAAATCCACCACCATCAGGCGAATTGCATGTACAAAACCTCCAAAAACACAATCTGCTGCCCTCAGACAGATCCACAACTTCTTTGATCTCGCGGATCCGCTTGAAGGTGAATTGGCACGATCCTTAACGAAAAACCCACACCCATTGGCACGATTAATGGCCTAACAGACGCGCTAGTTGGCCTTCCTGGCGCTGTTGTCAGCGTGAAAAATGCGCAAATCCCCTTCTACTCAGAAAAAATCATCTGAGTCCGAGCCAGGTGTTCTGCAGTCCACCTACTCAATTGAGCACAAAGCTCTCATGTACACACAGCCACAAAGGCAAAAGATTCGCTCAACTTGTCAAACAACGCATTGACATCCACGATTCCAGCCACAAAGGCACCTCAAGCCACATAGGCGATTTAGCCACAAAGGCAAGCTGGCCACAAAGGCACTTCAGTCACAAAGACTATATAGATGATTTCTGGCTCACCACCAACCATCACTTTATAGTGACAAAAGATGGTTTTAGGCTAACCATAAACCATTACAAAGTGGTTTTAAGATCACCACGAACTTTCATATGCCCTTAAAAATCTTACATCTGATTCCACATTTTGGAGTTTCTAGGTACATACAATGACTATTACAATAAAATGTTAGGGAGTCTATTCCACAAGCCACACTCACTCAAACAAAAATCTACTTTGTTGTCCACTATAAACGTTGTCGTTGCTCTTTTAGTGTCACTGTTGTACAAAATTAATATTTGGTGCAATTCAACCTTGTTACCCGCCACATAGTACATTTGCATCATCTTTCTGATTTAATTGTTTTGGATTTACCTGCATGATTTGTTAGAGTAGCTAATTCTAACAAAACCACTCCATTGAGTTAGCTAAGCTCAATGGTTATAATTCCAAAACATTTATAAATACCACATTTTACTACTGCAGTGGCAGAAGATTACCAAAGAAACTCGAACCCAACTGTTATGGCTCATCCATCACCATGCTAACCGGCCCTCATTTCAAACTGATGGCCTCCATAGCACCACGCCTCCTTTCTTTCAACGACGACGGGAAAACCACCCTTCATGCGCGCAGTCAAGCAGTGAATGAGCTGTGGAGTTCCCACAGCATGGCGCCGAAATCTGAACATGGAAATCACAGTAGCCGCAACATACTTCATCTGAATAAACGCCATGTCTTTGCCCAAACACACCCGCGGGCCACCATGGATCTGCCCGCCAGCTCCATGATTTAAGCAGAGTTGTCGGATCTCGGCCTCCGAGAGTTGGACTTGTTTAGCTGATCTGCTCTCTTTTGCGTCCAGCAGCCGTTGGATTATATCATCCCCCGAGAAATCACTTTGATTCAATCAATCAACAAGCTGGATCTGGATTTAAATTTACAGTATAAATCGAGATCTACAAATGTTCATTGCAATTCTAATGCACAGATCTCCTCCAAAGCAATGGACGAAATATCAGTTAAAAAAAATGGCAGCCAAATAATGGCCATGATATAAGAAACCCACCAGAGCAAAAACCCTAAGCAATTTTTGAGTAGGAGATTCGTGAACTTTTACAGCTGAAGGGAAATCAGGGCAGAGAAATGGATTTAAGAATGGAATCCTTGCCTCTGTGGATTTCTCCAGATTCTCCTTCCCTTCCACGCCGCCGGCTCCGCTCAGAGTCGCCATGGTGTAGTTGAAACATGATGAAATTTTTCCATCAGTTCTTTGTAGTGCTTGACTCTGCATGAAAAGCGCCAGGAAGGATCATATATGTGTTTAAAGAAAGCCTTCAGAATTGGTAGCTTTGTATCCAATGGAATGCTTGTATCATCCTCAACAGTGTCGAGGCCTCGAAGAACCAAATAGAATATGCATACAACATTTCGAAGTTCGGGTCCCAATTGCTGGATAACGAAGGCGAAGCTCCGGGAGACCCTCTGCAACATAGTGAAACAGAAAGCCAGATCCGGTTCCGACGGGATCTGCTTCAGCGCATGCGTTTGCGCGATTTTCATCCTCACCAGAGCTGGCACATCCTCCGGATGCTTCAATAACGCTCCGATGCTGCCCATTCTTCGATCACACAACTCCCGCAAGAAAAATAACTTTCTAGAGATCGAATCTCAGGGAAAGTGTGGCCGAACAAAGCTTCAAATTTGAATCTTCCGTGGCTTCAAACCAATCTATTCTTTATATTCTTTATCTGCAAACCTGTATTTGACCAAAAAAAAAATTCATGTCCCGTTCCTTAAAAGCCCCCTTCCTTCTGTCTTCACTATCTATCTATAGTAACGATCTGAATGCAGGGGTACAGGTGTTGCTATTTCGTAGGCATGTCTTCATTAAGAAAGCTGTGCCGTCCCCTGCTTCATTGCTTTTTGCTCACATGAAACTGCCCACGAACACATCAGCGTCAAATGTAATATCATCAATCCTCGAGAGCCTACAGCTCTTCTCCAGGTGCACAGGTTAGAGGCACCGTAACGCACTTCTTCGATCTTCATCAGCCTTCATCGGCTCCATCATGACTTCCTGCCATCGGTCCAGGCTTGCGTTGCCTTGGTTGAGTACTCGACTATGGCACGTATCCACCGCTATTACAATTGAGAGCGACTCCACAATAGTATCTCCATCGACCCACGATGATGGACAAACAAAAGTAGTTTATTTCTCTATGCCCAGGAGGAGCCAAGCCCAGGAGGGGCCAGGCCCTCACAGGCTCCGATACCAAGATAAAATTACAGACACTCAATAATATATTCTATTATCATTGAATGAGGAATAAATACACATATTTATACAATCAATAGTCTTAAGATAGGAATGCTATCTTAGACGTACAGTAGTGTGGTTGAGTCTCAACCACACACTAGACTAGGAGAAGCTATATTCTAGCTTATTCCTATTATGTAGGAACAAACTCCTCAAATAGAAAATTACAACCATAGACAAATAAAAATTAATTATTTCCAACTTAATTTACTTAAACGAAAATCCAATCGCAAGTGAACCTTCAAATGGTCCAAGAGTCGCAACTCCTTCAAAATATTGTACTCGATATATTCTCCATGAAGTCACCATCTCTATTGGGAATAGATTAAGGTAAATGCATTAAGCCAATCATTGGGGCTTAGTGCATGGCCATTCATGTTTTTCACATGCTTTATTATACTTTGATTTCCTTTCTTCTACAAAAATAAATGTCATCAATCGATTTCCTCGTATGTTTCATCTGCAACATCTCATTCCTAGTTTTTCTCCCCACTGTGTTTAAAAATAATTTATCTTCGTCATGTAGGGGACAAGAACAGTGCTTCAGTCATCCTCGTTCCGTTCCGTTCCTTGCTTAGGGAATTTTTATATTTCCATTCTTAAATCAAGTCGGATGAGCTCCACTTTCTTTCTTCTTTTCTGACCTTATGTTCTAAATAAATATGTGTGCCGATATTATATTTAAGGCAGGATATTTGTGTCGATATTATGTAAATTAATGAATGATAAATGTTTTTTTAATTCTGGAAAGACAATCCATTATATATGTATGCGTTTATGTTTTAATGTAAAATAATATAATAGTTTTTACAAAAATAAAATTAATTAATTTATAATTATAAAAATGTTATATAGGTCTTGAACCTCCAATAGTTTCCTATAATGGAATGTCTTAATGTTTTTATGGTAAAAAGAATATTATTAAAAATTTAATTAAGCCTATGCTTAATCAAAATTTCAAATTTATAAAAAAATTGTTTTTATATTTATGAAACAAACTTAACGTGATATGAATATACAATTTACTATATTTAACTAGCACAACCACATTTAATAAATATGGTTGATAAATACTTCTAATTGTATATTGATCACACTTATTATTATTTATTTATGAATAATAATAATAATAAATGTAGTTGGGTGATCAAATATTAATCATAAAAATGAATATACATATTGATTAATAATAAAAATAATAACATTACTACTAACATAAATTATGAATTTATACTACAACCCTATTAACAATATTAAATCCAAGGAATTAATAATAAGAATCATAGATATATAAACCCTAAGACAAATACTATAAACTCTTAAGTGAACATGGTTGTCCATGGTTTACCACCGTCGAAATAATATTTGTCACAAGGTGCCATTCAACCATGTTCGACCATGGTTGAGCACGTTTCACCTTGTTTGACCATGTTTCCATCGATAGACAACGATTTACCATGGAACACCATGCTTGGTGATGATTGGCCATTTTTTTAGCAAGATTGACCATGGATGTCATAGTTGACAATGGTAGACCATGGATGATCATGGTTGACCATGGTAGACCATGGTTGACCAAGGTCAACAATGGTCGATTACTCTTGCACATGGCCGACTATGGTACAATGCCACAATGTCATAAAGATTACCTCAATATGAAAATCAAATTGAGATAATCTTTGTCACATTGTGACATTGGACCATGGTCGACCACGGTTGACCATGGTTGGCCATGGTTGACCAAACTTGACCACGACTATCCACGGTAGACCATCGATAATCATGGTTAATAGAATTTGACCATGGCTAACCACGATTGACCATGGTTGGGCCCGGTAGATGATGATTGACCATGGAAGAGCATGGTTGGGCACAATTGGCCATGGTCGAGCATGGTTGATCAATGTTGGCCATGGACAACCATGGTTGACCATGGTTGGAGATGTGCGACCATGGTACAATATCAAGAAATTTTGACTCAATATGGAAATCATATTGAGACATTTTTTTTCACATTGTGACATGGGACATGGTTGACCATTGTCAATCATGATTATAAACCCAATGGATTTATATTAAATCCCACAATTAATGTTAAAAACTTTGGACATTATTATACCCTACAAATATGAACCCTAATATAAATCAATGAAAGCGAATGATATTATAAAGGAAAGGGAATAATTTCAAAAGCCCGAGGTGTTATAAAACCAAGGAAATAATATTAAACCCAAGACATTAATATTATAAACCCAAGGAATATAAACCCTAAAATAAACATGGTTGAGCATCATTGAACGTGGTTCATACTGAGACAATGTTTCTCACAATGTGATGTTGGAGACCATGTTTGACCATTATTTTAAACATAATATATTTATATTCTAAACAGAACGAATATGAACCCTTAGATATAAAACCCTTGTGTTTTATATTAAACCCAAAGATTTATATTGTGAATCCTATGAATGATTTTGTAGTCAAGGAATGTGAACCGTTAGATTGATAAATCCAACATATCGATATTATAGACCCAAGGGAATAATAAACCCAAGTGATTAAAACTAAAAGTCGTAGGGAGAATAAATTTAAGGGAATAATACAATGGAATAACATTAAACCCAAGGGATTAATATTATAACCCTAAGGTATATAAGCCCCAAGATAAATACTACAAACCCTAATATAAACATGGTTCACCATCGTTTATCATGGTGGATTTCTCATATTGAGACAATCTTTGTGAGACTACAATATAACACCATGGTTTATTTTAATATTGACACAATATTTGTCACAATGTGACATTGGACCATGATTGACCATGATTATAAACCCAAGGGATTTTTTTACTAAACCCTAGGATTAATATTATAAATCTTATGAATAATATTATACCCTAGGAATACGAACCCTTATACTAATAAACTCAAGTCATTAATATTATAAACCAAGGGTATTAATTCTAAAACCCTAAGGTATTATAAGCTGAAGGTGTATAATGTTAGCATAAATATTATAAACCCTAAAAAAACATGGTTTACAATGGTCGACCATGATTCATGTACAATATTTTACAATATGTACAATATTTAAGGTTGAGCTAATAAGGTCAGGGTTTTGGTTGCATTAGATTTTTTAGGGTTTGAGTTTATATCTATTACTGAAAAACTAAAACATTAACAATGTGGTTGATATATGCCTATTGGCGTATATCAACCACATTAACTATGTGGTTATGGTAGTTCTACATTGATATTAAAACATTATAAATCATCAAAACATTGTCAACCACCAATACATCAACATAAACATATCAATATATTAATAGTATAAACCCCAGGAACAATATAAAAAAGATTTGCAACAGAAAGACACACCATTTTCCCTATAAACCTTAAGAATAGTTCAAGAACCAAAGAAAAAAATAAACCAAAGGCTCTCATACTAAACTAGAATCGATAAAAAATCGAAGATAATAACACTAAATTGAAACATTGCTATTAAATTTACATGAAAAAATTCAACGATTTTTATTATTACAGAGAAGAAAATTCCAACATGAAAGGAAAAATACACATACAAATTGAAAACATCGTAATGTAAGAACATCAACATGACATGAAATTGGAAGACAATTGATGAAAAATTTTATACATTACAACACCAATGACAAAAAAATGAAGTTTCTGACTTTCAAAGTGAAGAAGAAAAATTTATTTGAGATATATGTTTGTTCCATTTACCTCACCAAATTCTGAGATGAATTTCAACTTTAAACACTCCACCAAAACACACTTATTTAATTCTATCCTCTTCCAGACCACACCCTGGTTGATGACAGGAGCAACAACAATTCAAATCAATAGGTAATTATCACGATGCTTCACGCTTTCCAACTAGTCCATTCTTGTTCTCCTTCAAGATTCTCTCTGGTGTAAATGATACAAGTATTCAACATCTAATTTCATTTCATGTAAGACATGAATATGATCATCAACAAAAACTTGATGAAGCCATGTTTTCTATCTAGCCTATTTCGAATATAGACACCAAAATTTATTCCTCCTCTAATAGCTTTTATCATTGAGATTTAATAGATGCCATCATTGTTGTCCATATCAACATTTCAATGATAGGAAGATACAATTAAATTTAGTACATGCATACGAACACACACCCATATATATATATATATATATATATATATATATATATAGATATATATAATAAAAATCCACAAAAATAATTAACATGGCATAAACGTAACATGATTGAAAAAAGGCCAAAAGAAAGCAGAAATAGGAACAATTAAATCGATCAAAGAAGAACATAACCAAAAAAAATTATATTAATCCATGCAATTCCAAATGTTTCATTTACTTACTTTACCAATCAACAAATATATTCAAATGATCATGAAGCATAACAAATAACATATCGATGTGCAAACAAATAATTATAAGCCACAACAACAATGATAGAAAAGTATCCATCTTATTTTCAAAGACATGCCAAAATAGTAAACTATATTGAACATAAATACCTCTTAAATAATAGAGACTTCAATCGTCCTCCTCTTTCTTTCCAAGTGTAACATATGCTCTATCTTGTATCTTTGCATATCATCGAAAAGAAAAAGGAGGTGAAATATGCAAACCATCTATCGATTTCACTCTCGATATAACTGTAAATGTCAAGTCCTACCTCTCTCTTTCTCCAATATCTACACTGGCACTATTGGAAATAATACTGAGAAGGGGGGGTGGTGAATCAATATTATTCAAACCAACAATCTTTTTCTTTTCATACTCAGAAATATATATGCTACTTCAATGAAGGTAACTCGTGTGTATACGCAACTATATTTAAGGCAACCAGCGTATATCCAACAAACTTATGATTCAGTTAATTCATCATATGTTCATCTTTAATTAGTGCGTCAGTACTTAATTAACCATATAAACAGTAACCATGTGCAGTTAATAATAGAATGAACGATCACACATAAGCAACACACATGAACACCAAGATTTAAGGTGGAAAACCAATGTGGGTGAAAACCACCTGTTGTTGTCGTATCTGTCTTCTTTTAATAATAAGAAAATCTGTTTACAACATTGTACTGGTGCAGACTCATACCACTACATAGGCTTCTAACTATAGAAGGTTACAACCTTCTCTCATTCTCCAGCTTCTACTGGAAGGGAGCTACAACCCCCTAGCTCTTGTACTAGCTGATATGTTTACTAGTATGTAGGTGCCGACCTACAGAAGGATACGACCTTATTTCTTCCTCCAGGGACAATGTTTCATAAATTTTCAGACTAGATGCTCCTGGCACACAACAATACACACGAAAGCCTCATTCATCTAATTTTCATACTGGTCCCATTATCAACATTCAAGCTCAAAATCAATCACCATTGCACTACAACCATGAAATACATATGCATTAACCAATCATTGAAACTCAATCATAAATCTTTGAATCACCCACAACTGAATCATTGAAAGCCCATCATCACTGAAGCAAATCCGAATCAATGAATCTAAACATTCAGTATATTTTCATAAAACTATAGTCACCAAAACACAATGCAAAACCCAGTATACTGCAACAATAGCCAGATCCAACTGTAACTTCAAATATCATATTACATAATGTATACGCTACTTATATGTGTTGAACTAGCATTTATATTCTCTTTTATCAAAGCCAACCAGCGTATATGTCTGTAAAAATTAATTCTTAATTTTTCAGCTATTCTAGACATCAGTCATTCCTAGATCATAACATTTACAGAACAACACATGCATCAGTATTCAGATCTAGACTACACATGATCAAACTATATAATGATAATTCATTTCAAGCCCTAAGATCCCGATCCATCATTAGATCTTATCCGTCATCAACTGCTAAGGTTCATCCCTTGTTTAGATCAAATAAAGCACCATAAACCGATAATCTGCATACTAGATCTCACACTTCATCAGATATTTAATACTTGCACACCCCGGCCTAATGATATTCTCCTCTTTTTATAGTATTAGGCCTTTCTCAATACCATGGACCAAAACCACTTAGGACCAATACCTTGGACAAAATACCTAGGGTCAATAACTCGAACCACATAGCTTAGACCAATACCATGGATCAAAATACCATGGACCAAATATCTCGAACCAAAAACATAGTTTTCCAAGATATACATGCTTTTCCTTCTATGAAAGTGTGTGTGTATGTATACACTACTTGTGGTCAGTGAACCTGCGTGTATACGCAGATTGGTCAAGGTGATACTGCGTATACCTCTCTTTCTTCATTCTTTGTAGTCTGATCTGTAATTCTTTGTTGTTAACCTATTGTAATATGATATTTCATCTAAGTGAGTTGCCATCAAGGACAACACCTGTATCATAATGCCAACAAGCTCATTGCAAAGTCATCCACTATGATTTGTGTATTGTTAATGGCCATGCCATTTTCAAAGGAATCTGTCTAATATTCCCCGTATTGACAGGCACAATGGGCACAAATTTTGGACACTCCGTATCAAATGTAACAACACAATACTTTTCAAAAATAATAGTAGTGAATTGTGGAAGTTGTGGCGGCTTTGAATCAGGTGCAAAAAAAATATCTTCAATATATGCAAGCACACCATTGAAAAACCCAACCTCAACCCACAAATTACATGTTAACATAATGTACTCTCCACAACATAGCAAAACTTCATGCTCCAATGCATCATCATCGTCACCACATGTTTCTGTTCTTCTACTACATTCAGCAACACATCCTGGAATAGGAAAATTTAATGATTTAAGAATTTTTTGATTATGTAAATTGACGAGACTATTTGTAGCAAACAAGTGAATAGTATAATAAAAAAAACTCTTTTCCTGTCGATCCAAGAAACTATCGACATGTTTCATAAGAATATCCTAATCAAGAAGAAAAGGCTCTGCATTTCTAATATTCTTTAAACTATTGTGAAAAGATGCTTATCTTGGATCGTCTCCTTGTTGCCTATAAATTTTGTCCAAAGTCACAACAATTTTGAAGCCTTCCAACCAAAATTTCTGGATGTTCTACCTCCATACAAAGTTTTATCTCGAATAGGATGCAACTAGCTAAGGTCACCAACAATAATGATACACATTCCACCAAAAGGACAATCCTTGTTTTTAGGAAAGGCTTCTCGCAAATGAGAATCTATTTTAATGAATAGTTGTTGACCTAGAAATATTATCTCATCAATCAATATATATTTAATGTGCCTCATTTATTCTTGAAACACTATTGGATCATGGTAGGACAACAGTTTCATATCTTTTATAGGAATTTTCAAAGTAGAATGTATTGTTTTTCCACGTATGTTAAAAGAAACTATACCCATTTGTGTGAATAGTAACAAAGGACTTTTATCATCCATTATCAAAGTAGAAAGTGAATTTAGTGAAATACATTTTTTGATATCTATTTAGTGAACTCAAGTATATATTGATTTTAATAGACGAGTATTTAGCATTTGATACAACTATCCTAGATTAGAGAAAACTATATGAGGATTGGTTGGGTGTGCTCTTAGTGATGGTGTTAGTGTGTCCCTCATTGTTGTAGCTGCTACTAGTATTCCTGGTGTACTAATGAGTAGCTAGTATCTATATGTCATTAGTGAAAGAAATTAGTGATAAACAAAGAACATGTGGAGAAAGTATAGTTAACAAATTGGAGATTAGGCCAGAAATATTTCTCAACTGAGTCGTGTGCTTTGATTGTAATGAGAATGCAATATGGATATGGATGGTGAGGTTGTTTTGTTTCTAGTAGTGAGTTGCATAATACTATTTGGTATTACTTTGGTGCAAAAGGTTGTTCAGATCTGCTTGTGCATATACAAAACAACTGGTTATTTTATTATTAGTAGACTGTATGAAATGTGGGGGTTAGTGGAATGAAATATTGAGAGCTTTTTGCACGTTATGAATTTTCTTTGTAATTCTTCCCATGTGCTTTTTTATTGTGCAGGAGTAGTTATGTAGAACTGGTTCTCCAGAAAAAGCATGAGCAGAAAAAAACAAATGTATGAACATAAACATAAGTAGCTTTGCATTCCTCAGTTATAATTTTAATTATTTCTTTGCATGCAATTCAAATTTGATTCTCATGTTTTTTACTCAGGCCTTCTTCTGGCAAAGTTTTCATTGTAATCTTTACAAAATGTAATTAGTATTATTTAGGACTACTAGTTGCGACTCTTATTCTCATTTCATTTATATTCGAGGATATAAGGAAATTTGAAAAGAAGATAATATGATAAGTTGTAATTCTACAATCGAAAGTGTTTTTTTACTTTATCAAAAGAAACCTCACAAAATGAAATTTTTATTATTTATGTGATCAACTAAGTTCTTTTAATATTGAAAAATATGAGTACAGTCCCTGTTAGGGTCCCACCCTAACCCCCTTATTCATGTAGTAGGATCGAGTCATAGTTATAGTTAAGTAAGGAGTCAATAAAGCCCATATTAATAATTGTAAGTGGTTAACCCGCAATTAATGACGGGACCACAGTTAGTTGCAAATGGGCCATGGTATTAGATAGATGGTATTAATAAGAACCATGGTATTGATCCATGGTATTGCATGTATGAGTCATATATAAAGGATAGAGACTCCCTGCAAGGAGCATCGTGGCTTATTTTGTAATCGAGCTCTGCTCTATTGGAGGTTGCCCCCTCGAAGAGGCAAGTGAACATTGCTTTCTGAATAATAAAATACTTGTTGTTTCTCACTATTCTATGTTCTGGGTATATTTCTTCGCATATTCTATATTCTGGTATCGTCTTGCAGGTTAAGAGCATAACAAGTGGTATCAGAGCTCTTTCCAGGGCCGGTGGGATCTCCATTTCTTAGCAAAAATTTTTTTTGGCTAGAGACATGTTCCGGCGTCTTTGAACCACATGATCTGTCATTAAGTGCATAAACCTACGGATTTGGGGAGGCATGCACGCAGGAAATACAAGAGGTGGTAACATTTGTTGGACTCCCTTGTAACCCCTGTGGGTAGCCCTTCGAGTAGTAGCGCATTAGACAGAACCGCGCACGGACTGTCTTCCAAGTACCCTTTGGGTATATTGGAAGCCCCCTAGCTCCTTTGAAACCTCACCATAGATAAAATGTCGGTCGTCTTGCTGCTACAATACACCGAGAATAGCACTAGGAGAGATTACTCGCCCGTACGATAGGGTAGTCGGATTTTACGACTAAGGGTACGGTTGATCCTCCTTAGTTAGAGCCCTGAAACATTGGGCTGAGTACTGCTGTCAGACCCTTATGTATATTGCGATCTGTAGCACCTGACACTCCTCGAAACCATAGTTCCCTTTTCTATCTCGGGATCATGCATAATCTCTGCCAGATCAGATCTCGCAAGTGGGGTTGCAGGAGCAGCAGACATCAGTCCCGCAGTTCCGAGTTAGCAGACCAGCCTTTCCAATCCATCAGATCCACAGTAGCAGTCGGTGTCACCGCTCAGAGCTATCAGATGAGCCATCCAAATCTCTCAGATCCACCAGATCTGAGTAGTTGTGTGGGGTTCCTATACCAGGGCGTGATTTTCGCAGGACTTTTGGCAACATTGACATTTTGGGGATTTGGCTATTGCAGTATTCCTAAGCAAGGAGTAAAACTCCATTAGGAGTTTTCAGAAAAAATAAAAATAAAAAAAATAAAAATAAAAAAATAAAACAAGTCTGAGATCCCCTGGGGTGCTTATTGGTGATCTAGCCCATAAGAATTAGGACGATGAGCTGAGAAAGGTGGTACCATTCAATTGTTCGTGAAAAAAATTTTGGCGGTCCCAAATTTCAAGAATATCGGATCGGTGCATGGTAGAAACTAGAGCGCAAGCTATGGCCAATGAGAAGATCGACAAACTTGAACAATCCTTGCAAACCATCCAAGCTCAGCTTGACAGACTAAATGACACTGTTTAAGGGCAAGGAGGAAGCCCGCAAGGAGGCATATATTGGCAATGGACATAGTGAGGGTGAGTCTAGCCGCTCTCTTCACCTCTGGGGCACCCACCAACAATCCCGTCCACGACCTCCCATGCTGGATATGCATAAATTTGATGGTTCTCACCTGGCCGCATGGATAGCACAAATGGAGCAGTATTTCAATCGGAATAACATCTTAGATAATGAGACTCAACTTATGGTGGGGAGCATGTACTTGGAAAATGCAAGATGACAATGGCGAGAATGGCATCAACGTTGCAATGGAAGTTTTCTGACTTGGGCCACCTTCAAAAAAGCTCTTACAGAGTGCTATGACCAGGAATCCTCTTTTTTGGGTCGTCTCACCAAGCTTCAACAGACTCGCGCAGTGGATGAATATGTTACAGCCTTTGAAGCCTTAGCTTTCCTCACTAGGGATCTCTCAGATGCATTCTACACGGAATGTTTTATCAGCGGTCGTAAAGAGGCCATACAAGCCAATGTTCGACTACACCACCCTCCCACATGGTCGAAGGCTTGCAAGGTAGCTCGTAACGTGGAACGTGCATTAGCAACCCAGTCCATTCGCCAATATTTCACCGCCAAGGGTCACCCCCCATAGGCTCACAACACGACTCAAACACTTCAGGTTCAAAAGGTGTCACCTGCAGAAATGGCCGAAAGAAGAAAACAGGGATTATGTTACTACTATGATGAAAAATACTCCCCAGGTCATAAATGCAAGGAGCCTAAATTTTTTCAAATTGATGCCACTGATTACATCTCATCGGAGGAAGCCCCACCACTTGAGGAACTGGAGGAGGTAGAAGAGGACAACTAGAAGGACAATGTCCTTGATGAACCAGTTATTTCGCTCCATGCTTTGGCAGGGATTTCTTCACCTCAAACTCTCAAAATCAGAGGTTTTATTAAACATCGCCCAGTAGTAGTCTTGATTGACAGTGGAAGTACACATAATTTCATCCATCAAAAAGTCGCGAAAGCAGTGCATTGTTTTGTACGAGCAGTTTCTAACTTCTAGGTCCAAATTGCAGATGGGGGAACAATGAAATGTGAAGGCCGTAATGAAAATGTCAAACTTCGAATGGGGGATTATCATTTGAAGACCCACATGTTTGCCATACACATGGGAGGGTGCGACATTGTCCTCAGTGCTGAATGGCTTCGCACTGTTGGGCCAATCACAATGGATTTTCAGGAGTTATATATGAGCTTTAAGCAGAACAACTCCACATATACCCTCCATGGACTCTAGGTGGGAGCTCCCTCTATCATCAGCTCACATAGGATGGAAAAATTTCTAAAAAATGGCCATCATGGAGTTATTGCTCAATTTAATGCCATCTAGGCCGTCGAACCCAATTCTCTGCCGATTCATCGTGAGATGCAACAGATTCTAAATAACCATGTGCCAGTCTTTGACAAGCCTCATGAGCTTCCACCCTCGCGAGGGGAACATGATCATAGCATCACTTTGCTTCCAGGGGCCCAACCACCAAATGTGCACCCATACAGATATCCATTCACCCAAGAGAATGAAATAGAAAAAATAATCAAGGAACTTTTGGAAGCAGGTGTCATTCGTCCCAGCATTAGTCCTCATTCATCACCGGTGGTCATGGTGCTCAAGAAACATGGGGAATGGCGGATGTGTCCAGACTTCAGGGCCCTCAATAAGTTGACAATCAAAGATAAATTTCCCATCCCGGTTGTTGATGATTTGTTGGATGAACTCAATGGGGCTTAATTCTTCACTAAGTTGGATCTTCGCTCAGGCTACCACCAAATTCGCATGAAGGAAGTTGACATTCCAAAGACTGCTTTCAGAACTCATGAAGGCTATTATGAGTTCTTGGTCATGCCATTCAATCTTTGTAATGCCCCATATCTTTTTTAGAGCCTTATGAACCACCTTCTCAAACCATATCTCAGGAAATTTGTCCTGGTGTTCTGCGATGACATCCTCATCTATATGGGCCGAACATCTTCAACATGTAGATCTGCTCTTGCAACTACTCCGCAAGCATAAATTATTTGTTAAGATGTCCAAATGTTCTTTTGGCATGGAAGAAGTTGAGTATTTGGGCCACATTGTGGGGCGTGAAGGTGTCAAGGTGGACCCCAAAAAGATCCAGGCAATGCAGGATTGGCCTCAACCTAAGACCTTGAAGAGCCTGAGAGGATTTTTGGGTCTCACAGGCTATTATCGCAAATTTGTTCGAAATTATGGCTGCAATGCAAAGCCCCTCACTCAACTCCTCAAGAAAAATTCATTCTTCTGGAATGATGATGCACAACAAGCATTTACAGCTCTCAAAAATGCCATGTGTTCCACTCTAGTCTTAGCACTACCTGATTTCACCAAATATTTTGTCATTGAATGTGATGCTTTGGATATAGGTATTGGGGCAGTCTTAAGGCAGGAAGGTCAACCCTTGGCCTTCACAAGCCAACAACTAAGTGGGGGGAATCTCGGAAAATCTACCTATGAGAAGGAAATGATGGCCATCTTACATGCAGTAGATACATGGTGACCTTACCTATTGGGGCGACGTTTCCAAATCTGCACAGACCATCACAGTCTTAAATATTTTTTAGAGCAATGCCTATCCTCCCCACAACAAAATAAATGGCTCGCCAAAATGTTGGGATATGATTATGAGATCATTGACAAGAAAGGTCGTCAAAATAGTGTAGCAGATGCATTATCTCGCCAATTTGAGGAGGAAAGTACCTTGCTAGCAATTTCCCTTCCAATTCTAGAATGGATTGAAGAGGCTTGCAGGGAATGGTTTTCACATCCCAGTCTCTCCCAACTCATTACTCAATTCAAGGCGGATCCAAATTCCACCAAGGGCTACTCGTGGCAGGATGAGATTCTTCGCTAGAAGGACAGAGTCGTAATATCACCAACATCCACCCTCAAAAGCCACATTTTGGCATAATTGCACTCATCCCCCACTGCAGGACATTCAGGCTTTCAGAAGACATATGCTCGCACTAGAAGATCATTTTTTTGGACAGGCATGAAAAAGGACATCCTTACTTTTGTAGCGGAATGCGATGTCTGTTAACACCACAAAGGGGAGACAGTCAAAGCACCAGACACATTACAACCGTTGCCTATCCCAACATCTATATGGACGGAGGTTTCTATGGATTTCATTACATGTCTTCCAAAGTCGGGAAACAAGTCAGTCATCATTGTGGTTGTGGACCGACTTTCTAAGTATTCTCATTTTTGTGCCCTAGCCCACCCATTGACACCGGCTTTGGTCGCTCAATCTTTCATGGATCAGATCTTCAAATTGCATGGCATGCCCACTTCTATTATGTCTGATCATGACCCAATCTTCACCAGTAAATTTTGGCAGGAACTCTTCAGGCTACAAGGCACCCAACTAAAACTCATTACTTCCTATCATCCACAAACGAATGGTCAAACTGAGGCCATCAACAAATGTCTGGAAACCTACCTTAGGTGTTTCACTTCAAAAAAGAAACATCTATGGGTACAGTGGTTGCCTCTAGCTAAATGGTGGTATAACACCAACTATCATGCCAACACCAAAGTGACTCCCTATGAAGCAGTTTATGGTCAACTCCCTCCTTCCCCTACTTCTTATATCAAGGGATGCTCCAAGGTACAAGCAGTGGATCAACTCCTACAAAACCGCACAACCATGCTCACCCATCTTAAAGAGAATCTTCATCGAGCTCAAAACCTCATGAAGCAATAGGTAGATCAACATCGCTCAGAGTGCCAATTTCAAGAAGGGGATCAGGTATTTCTGAGGTTGCAACCATATAAGTAAACTTCACTCAACGACAAGGGTTGTCATAAACTATCTCTAAAATTCTACGGACCATATCAAGTACTTCAGTGCATTGGAGAAGTGGCCTACAAGCTCGCTTTGCCACCCACTGCAAAAATCCATCCAGTTTTCCATGTCTCATGCCTCAAGAAATTGATTGGGGACAATTGTAGAATTCAAACCAGTCTACCTGAATTGGATGAAGAAGGGTCAATCTGGCTCCAACCTGAATAGGTCCTAGACACACGAGAACGACACCTGCGTGGCCGCATGATCAAGGAAGTCCTCGTCAAGTGGAAAGACACCTCTCCAGAAGATGCAACTTGGGAACCAGCCACTATTCTTCAGTAGTTTCCACAGCTTCAGCCTTGAGGACAAGGCTATTTTTAAGGGGGAGGGCATGTTAGGGTGCCACCCTAACCCCCTTATTCATGTAGTAGGATCGAGTCATAGTTATAGTTAAGTAAGGAGTCAATAAAGCCCATATTAATAATTGTAAGTGGTTAACCCGCAATTAATGACGGGACCACAGTTAGTTGCAAATGGGCCATGGTATTAGATAGATGGTATTAATAAGAACCATGGTATTGATCCATCGTATTGCATGTATGAGTCATATATAAAGGATAGAGACTCCCTGCGAGGAGCATCGTGTCTTATTTTGTAATCAAGCTCTGCTCTATTGGAGGTTGCCCCCTCGAAGAGGCAAGTGAACATTGCTTTCGGAATAATAAAATACTTGTTGTTGTTTCTCACTATTCTATGTTCTGGGTATATTTCTTCACATATTCTGTATTCCGGTATCGTCATGCAGGTTAAGAGCATAAAAGTCGCCAAATGTGCAATTATCTAATCTATAATTCGCAAGTAGCAAAACAATTTTATAGATTGAATGCGTTGAATTATCTTGATATTGATTTCTAAATCATATGAAATGTATCTACCATAAGTACTAGAAAAATTGCAAGATTAATGAAGTTCATTGCTTAATGAATATAATTAAAATTGATAGTATTAAAATGTCATTTTATATCATTAACAATGATAGTAGTTAAATGTCATTTCATATATGATCTGTCCAATTATGACACAATTAAAGTAATTGAATTTTTTTTGCAAAAACGATAGTGGGACCACGCGAGGGGGCGGGGGAGTTGGAAGCAGAGATTTAATTATGCGAAATACATAATGATTTTAGATATTAGATTTCAATTCTTGTTATTTTCTGAATAAATTCATTAATATTCATTTTCTATATTCTACAAATAATAGAATAGAACAAATTGCAGAGATTGGTCAAATCTAGATGATAATATTCAAAGTAAAAAAATGGTCTTCATTATTGGTATTATAACAAACTAAATATGTCATTTGTGTAGCAAAAACTGTAGTCAAGTTCAAATTGTAGTTACATTCAACTTGTAATTATCATAGATATCATATAAATAAACATCAAAGGCCAAACAAAATTTCAACCAAAAAATATAGTTATTGAATATCCATTTTCATTTCTATCAACAACATAACAACTATGTTCGAATTGTTCATAAAAATGATAAATACTATGAGAATTTTCACAAAGAAATGTGATTTTAACAATAAGTTATACACTTTGAATAAAAATGGTACTATACGGTTACCCATAATAGATATTATTTCAATAGCAACACTTTTCCTGATATCACAATTCACTAGCATATTCGCAGTTGCCATTCGAGTTCTTTTGTCTCTTTAACATTATGCTCCTGCATTTTGGTAAAATAGCAACAATTGCTCTGCGATTAATTAAATACATATAATAAATGATAATGTGACTCTAAAACAAAGATATGGAAAAAAAAGGAGGAAAACCATCTGCACATGTAAACTACCTCGACAATTTTGTAGACAAAAAATAACATTTGATTTGTAAATAGTTTATCAAAAAAATTATACAATCACATAAACTGTTCTATGAAAAAGCCAATTAAAATTAAAAGAAAAAAGCTACATCTAGATATTGACTTAATTCATAATAAGATATATAAAAATATAAACATTTGATTATGAGTAAACAAAAAAGTGAACATTCCAAGATTTAAGAGAACTTACACTATGTAAAAGCACATGTCCTTATTTCTTAATTGTTAACTGCTCTTAGAGCTATTGGTTTCTTGAAAAAAAATCTTTAACCTTGTTTATATGTAATGTTTCATAGGGGAAACTATAATTTGCAATTTGACACTTTCACAAAATATATCCTTCTTAATTTTTGTGACCTCACATTGCAATTCCACATTAAAAACATAGTTTTGTTCATTAACATTAACAAAGCTAATTAGCCATGCCCTGCCTTCATGTTAATTAAAATCAACTATATCTTTGAATTTTGATTCCCTCGATTATTTCAGTTTATCCAATTAACCTTTTAACATTTGTCTTGAAATTAAACTAGAGTCATATGTAATACATGAGCCATTAAGATTCTTAACAATCTGCACAACTTTGACATATGCATCTGCTCTTTGATTCTCTATGTTTTGATATTTATAAATAAAGTTTTACACTCCTTTAATTCTCTGAGATCATGCAGCTTTGAGTTTCTTTATTTAATTAGCATTTGGTAGTTTCTTCTCTCCTTTCTCTGCATTAGAAATTAGGTTAAGTCTCTGGCTAAAAAAAAATAAGTCATTGTTCATGAAATACATGTCTCCTTCGAGATCACATTCAATGCACTTAACAAATGATTCAGCTCTTTGTCTCAAGTTCTTTAGATAAAAAGGTGTTTTCCATGGACGTTAAATGATTTGTAATCATTTCCATATATTTCTACTAATATATGTTTTCACCGCATTAAGAAAACTCATAGATTTGACAAATTTATACCATGTGTTGTGAATAATAACTGTAGGAACTGTTGTCCATATTACTAATTAAGACGTCAACAAAGGACCCATATTTATAGCATCTTCTAGGTCCTTTATTCTTCTTTTAAGTTTAATTTTTGTCTTATCATTGAAAAAAAGACTCGGCAAACACGTTACTAGTAACTTGATGTAGCTCCATGAGCGATGTGATTGCAGATCCAAACAAAGAAACCTACAATTTTTTTTGGTCTAAACTATTATTGTTGTGAAGCTTTACCTTCTCAACCTTCATTTTTTTATTTTTGTTTTCATACTTTGCATTTCACGATGTGATAGAACCATCATTAAAATAATAGGTTCATTGGCAATTTGTGCTATTGTTTCTTGATTTTCAGCAAAACAAACACTAATCCAATCAGGTAGCTTAACACTGTCAACTTCGTCATTCACTGTTCTCATAGGACTTCTAAAATTAGTTTACTCAACAACATACACTTCTTTTGAAATACAAATTTGAGCGAGATTTTTCTATTTCATGTTATTTGATAGCTTGTTGTAAATCAATTTCGTATTTGTGGTATCTTTTGTGTTGTTTTCAGTTGTTGTTAAACTCGCATCAATATATTTTATTCACTATATAGATTTCTCTATAGAAGTATTGGTTCCTCATTTGTGGATGATTTGTTCAACATCTATGAGAAGCCCTTGATTTCCATGGGCACTGTTTATGTAGCGTACAAATTGATCTTGAGAAATACTAATACTTGATACTTCCATGATATCTTCAACTTTTATGATTAGCTGGTTTTATGAATAAACTCTCACACAACATATTGGTAAGCTAAATATCTGGACCAAGATTGGGGCAGCCAAGAGTTTTTCTTCATCTGGGTTGTAGCATTCTTCCTAATGTCTAATGAACAAGCCCACATTATTGAAGAGGTATGGCCCATCTTCAAACACCCTCTCTTTATCTTCCAGGTTTGAGAAGATCACTGTGAAAAATTGCTTTTCCCCAAGCTTGGGATCGATGTGGCCTTTCAGCTGCCATCGTTGTTGGATCCATTTAATCAACTCTTGTTCTGTTGGCCATGCTCCCATGAATTTGTAGATTAGGGCATGGTCCTTCATGTACTTTCAATATTCCTCTAGTTTATTGTTCGGGATAACGAATCTGGGTTTTTTTGCAGCTCTTGGTAGACATTTTCCTCCCAAACCCACTTGCCATTTGGCTCCCAAGACTAGTATTCCTTTCCCTTTTCCACCACTTCCACCATTTGCTCCATGCTGGCTTGATTCACCTGCTGCAATATTCCTATAGGAGGGGATCTCTCCCCCCTACCATTCCACTCATTATTCCTTCAACAGAGTACCACAGGTCAATTTTCTTGACCTTCATTTGATGATACTCTCGCAGGGATGTCAGGGTGAAGTCGTAGAGGCCGTTCAAAACCCTGCATGCTCACTCAAACTCCAAACCATACCTGCTCCTCATAGCCCCTACAATGAAAGTTTTTTTAGGATCTCATATTCTATAATATTATTTGTGCATTCGAATTCCAATCTGCAAGTTAGCAGTGTCTTCACACCTTCAGGATTAATCAATATGCAACCTGCTCCTACACCATCACTTGATTTCGACCCATCAAAATACAATGTCCAGAATAAAGAGTTAACTAGTGTTTTTTCTAACATATTTACACATCTGGAAAAGTCTGTTTGTGAAGAATTTTCAATTTGAGAAGTTACAAAATTACTTAGAAATGGTGACATTTGTGCTTTAAAATTATAAAAAAATCATTCAGTAGAGTAGTTTCCAAGAATGTTGTTATTAAATGCTATTCCCTCATTTTCACCTTTGAAATCTGTTACCGAATTTTTCATGTGTTTTTCTTGGTTGATTCTAATTTGATTCGGATTTCCATTAAATGGGAGCCATAAGTGAGACCAATCAATGGAAAAATAACCATGTAATTTTTTCTGACCAATCTCTACTAAGAATTAAACCATAGAAATATGGGATATCAGCAACAAGTATATCAATTATTTGACAAACTTCAGGTTTCAAAGATAATCTAATAAGAATTGAATTCATTTCTCCTATGAATTTTACTTTTTCCCTATCGAGTTGCACAATGTGAACTAGATTTTTCTAGGGTGACATGTTCAATTTTAAACAAACTGAATATGACATGATATTAGAAGAAGCTCATGAATCTACCAAGTAGTTATGTACATTTTTATTAAATATTTCAAAAGTCAAAACAAAAAGGAGGGTTATGTGAATTAGACTTGTTAGCTATCAAAATAGCCTTAGGGAATCAAATAATGAATGACCAGGAGGCTTACCCATTCCATTAGAAGATTTGGATACAATAGCACCAAGAAGAGGAGAAGCAGGTACTGCATTCAATTCTTTCAGTAAAAATTTATGTTGTTGTTTGAGTTTAGTGAGTTCATGAAAGGAAATGTTTGTTTTTATTTTCTTCACATCGTCAACTATATTTTACTCAATAGTATCTGAAACTACTAAGGTTTGTTGGAAATAATACTGAGAGGGCGAGGGGTGAATCAGTATTATCAGATCAATAATACTTTTTCATTTCCATACTTAGATACATATATGCTACTTCATTCAAGGGAACTCGTGTGTATACGCAACTGTGTCTAAAGAAACTAGCGTATATCCAAAATACTTATGATTCAGTTAATCCATTAAATGTTGATCTTTAGTTAGTGCATCAGAACTTCATTAACCATATGAACAGTAAGCAAGTGCAGTAAAATAGAACAGATCATCACACACAAGAAGCACACATGAACACCATGATATAAGGTGGAAACCCAATGTGGCTGAAAACCACCTGCTGCAAGTCGTCTCTATCTTCTTTCAATAAGATACTTCATTTTACAATATTTGTATTGGTGCAGTCCTTTACCAGTACGCAGGCTTCTACCTGCAGAGGGATACAACCCTCTCTCATTTTCAGACTCTCCTGGATGGGAGCTACAACCCCCTTAGCTTGTACTAGCTGATCCATTTACTAGTAGGTAGGTGCCCACCTACTGAATGCTCCAATCTTCACTCGTTCTCCAGCTGCTTCCGGAAGGGAGCTACTACCACCTTTGCTCTTGTACTAGTTGATGTACTAGTACATAGGCACTGGCCTACAATATCCTTTCACCCTCCAGGGACCACATTTCATACATTTTATGACTGGATACTCCTGAAGCACAAAACTATAATCTGAAGGCCACGTTTCATCAAATTTTCATACTGGACCCATAAATATCATTGAAGCACAAAACAATCAATACTAGCATCATCAATCTCTGAATCACTAAAGCACTGAAACCCTGTCAATAACACAGTCACCAGAACACAGAGCAGACAACAGAACCCTGCAACAACAATCAGAACCAACTGTACCATCAAAATCATGCATCAGAGTGCGTACGCTACTTGGAAGTGTCGAACCTGCGTGTATACGCAACTTCACCAAAGCGAACCAACGTATATGTCATTAATTATTTATTCATAACTTTCCTGCACTTCCTGACTTCAGACATACCCAGATCATTACATATACACAGGTAATATATGTGTTAGCACCCAGATCTAGTCCATCAGATCACATAAATATGAGTCATTATGATCCTGATCCAATATTAGTTCTCATCCATCAATACTGGAGCTAAACACAATCAACTAAACAAGATATGTAGAATACTGACACCTTTGAATTTTCATCACAACTCATCAACAACTCGAACCACCTGTAACGTCAAACATCATAGCTCAAATGGTATACGCTACTACAATGAACCAAACTCGTGTACATACGCGCTTACACCAAAGCCAACCCGCATACAGATCTATAAATATTCAAACATGAATTGAAGCGATTTCAAACATAAGTTATACCCAGTTCAAATCATTACAAGAATCAGTATACAGATCTAGAATAAGCATAATCAACTACATAGAGATAGCTCATTTCAAACCATTTGATCCCGATCTCTCCTTAGATCTTGTTCTCCATCAACCGGCGAGATCCCTCTTTAGCTCAGATCCAGATCTGCAACATAACCCAATCACAGTATTCCAGATCTAGCACTTTATCAGATGTTCAATAATTCAGAAGATGCCTTGCCAGATCTCCTTCTTCTTTGATAGTCTTAGGCCTTCCACAATGCCACGGTCCAAAACCATAACAATTCAATACCAAGGACCCAATACTTGGGATCAACACTTTTGGATGCAATACCACAGACCAAAACCATAGGATCAAAAACTATCGGACTAATACCATGAACCAACCATGAAAGTGTGTGAACTTTTCTCTGTATGAAGGGAACTTTTCTCTGCATGAAACTGCATGAACTTTTCTCTTCATGAAAGGAACTTTTCTCTACATGAAAGTGCGTGAACTTTTCTCTATATGAAAGGAACTTTTCTCTACATGAAAGTGTGTGAACGTTTCTCTACATGAAAGAAACTTTTATCTTCATGAAAGTACGTGAACGTTTCTCTACATGAAAGATACTTTTATCTTCATGAAAGTGCGTGAACTTTGTTGCACTATAATTTATCATCTTAGATGAGTGGATTGCCATCAAGTACAACATATGTATCATAATGCCAACAATCTCCCCCTTTGGACTTGATGGAAACAACAACCAATCACTCTCCCCCTTTGACATCAAGGGCAAAGGGCAGACCAAGATAATCTCTTTCCTAGATGAACATTTTGTTGCCCATACTCCCCCTGAGCACCCGTTGAAATCTTTGAATGTTCTCCCCCTTTGTATATGCCAAGGTGTGCCACTCTGTCCATGCTTCCTCTAAGTACATGCTGAAGTCTCTACTCTGTTGAAGTGTGTTGTTTATGCTCCCCCTGACTATAAGCAAGGTCTGCAAAAAGATGTTTTACAAGAAGAACATGACTCTATCATAAATGACCTTCCTATCACCAAGGACTCATACACACATCCCTTTCCCAACCAAGTGGGGATATACTAGAATTGACTCATGCACTCAACGAAGTGGGGATACATCAAAAGTTTACACATGATAAAACAAGAACATTACATCTTCATCCCAGGCATAGTGGGGAAACCAAGATAGGCCGTTACATGACCTTGACACCATAAAAGAGATACATGACATAGAGATGAAATATCTAGAGTAAGACTTATGAAAGTCACCAATAACTGATAGCAGCAGCATCTGTCAAACACCTTTCAGATCAACAACCATGCTCTCCTTCTGTTCTCTTTCTACACCTGTTCTAAACAAAACAACTTGTGTACACGAACCAAGAGCTTCTAAAGTAATGCCAACAATGCATTATTAGAAGTTAATCTGCTCCCCCTAAACCTGTGCCAGATGGTCTCTGTCAGACCCATATCAGACTCTTCTCATCCTGAGTCTGGCCCACTGATTTTATTCAAACCAACATATACGCAACTGTATCCATAGAAACATGTGTATATACGCAGATACTCCTTATGAAACTCGCGTACAGCCAATTCTAGATTGGCAACTTGTAAATGTCCTATGACAGGGTATGTCTGCAGATAGATATCAACTCATCATCATCAAATCATTTATAGTATATCATATGTGTAAAACACCATATCCATCTTATCAACAAGATCATCCATGTATCATCACATGGGAATATCTGCATCAATCAACATATGTAAGTATCAATCTATCAACATATAGGTAAGAGATCATCATCATCATGTCTCCAACAATGCAACTTTGAGTAATCATTCATGTATCCAGCGCTATGTATCTTGAGCTCAAGATCTTTTGTCAGGGCTTCTTTATATCATCAACTTCAACACATGAGCACCAAGAACCATAGGAATCCTGCATCATAGCTATATTATATGATCTTTATGCATATGACGATAGCAACATATGAGTGACTCATCATCAAGTAATAAAGTCATGTATTCAAGCTTCATACTTCTTCTTATCCTTATGAAGATCACCATGTAAACACCATATATGCATCATCTAAGAATCAATCCAAAAATATGTTCTGAACATCAACTATGAAACCCCAAGAATCATATGAGATTTTATCATAGCAAGATATATCATTGGATTTAAGGGATCTGTGGCTTGTATCTTTTGATTCAGTTTCCGGAGATTCCACAGTATGAACATTTTTATGCCAACGTTTCGAATCCCAATTGGGATCCATCATCAGGGCTTATGAATGATGATAAAAGAAGAGCCGCTAGGAAGGAAATAAATAATATTGTGGAAAATAAATTTTTAGAATCAGCAGAAGTCGGCTGAATATTAATTATTAATTTATTTACTAATAAATTAATAATTCATTCAATTATTTTATTTATCTTGTTTTAATATTTACTAACTTTATTAATTAAGTATTATTAATTAAGTATTAATATTTACTAACTTTATTAATTAAGTATTATTAGTATTTTATCCCCGTTAATTTCTATTAACTTTTATTGATTTATTTAATTTATTTATTAGTTTATAACAATCAATTAATTTATTAATTATTATTAATATTATTATAACTTTAAATCAAATAACCTTAATATGGTTTCAATAATCTTATTTCCCTAATCTTTAATACTATTATGTAAGAATAATTAAGTGTTTTTTTTTTTTTTTTTTTTTCCCTTTTTAATCATAATTAAATAATTCAATAAATAATTGAATAAATAAATAAAATAATTTAATGAATAAATAAAATATAATTAAGAATTAAATAAAATAAATAAAATAAAATAAAATAAAAGATTTTAGCATAGATTAAAATTATTATGAGTTCTACCATTTAGATTTTGAAATTTTAAATTAATTTATTAACTCACCTATAAATAAAAATAAAAATTAATATATAAAACTCTAAGATTAAAATAAAACAAGATAAATAAAATAATTGAATGAATTATTAATTTATTAGTAAATAAATTAATAATTAATATTCAGCCGACTTCTGTTGATTCTAAAAATTTATTTTCCTCAATATTATTTATTTCCTTCCTAGCGTCTCTTCTTTTATCATCATTCATAAGCCCTGATGATGGATCCCAGTTGGGATTTGAAACATTGGCATAAAAATATTCATACTGTGGATTCTCCGGAAACTGAATCAAAAGATATATCAGTTAGCCATATAAGCATCATTACCAAGAACTATTAACCATAATGCCAACAATGCATTATTAAAGGCATATGCTCCCCCTCAACCTGTGCCATCTGTTAGATCTGATCATGCATATATCAACAATAAGCATCATCATCAAGTTAGGATCAAAACACTTTTAAACATCTTACAAGTATCAAAACATTTCCACACATCCTCAGCAGACTGTAACTATAGAGAAAATAATGGACTGAATCATATCAGACCCTTTTTCTGAGCCTCTCCCTACTTCATTTTCTTCAGACTAACATATACACGACTTTGCAGTGTCTAACTCGCGTATATACGTGACTTCCCTTTAAGAAACTTGCATATGAGATTCAGGACACTGAAGTTTTACACTTTCAGCTCCCCCTGATTCTGTTATGTCTGTGTTGTGCTGTGTCTGATTATATTGTGTTGTGCCACATCTTTCTGACTGTACTTCCTTCTTCTTCCATATCTTCAAGCGTGATGATGTTTTCTTCTTTTGGTATGGTGCCTGTACTTTGTTTCTACATTCCTTTGCTGTATGTCCAAGCTTGTTGCATGCATAACATCTTACATGTTTCATATTCCTTCTGTAGCAATCAGTAACTTTGTGACCAAACATATTGCAAGCAAAGCAATATCCATTAAAGTACCTGGAATGTGATGATCTTTCTGTGTGATGATCTTGAACCATTCTTCTTCTGCATCTAGCTGCAACATGTCCAAGATTATGACATTCATAACATTCAATATTATTCATCTGAGTAAATGGCTGACTATTACTTCCATAGCTAGGAGTGAAATATTTTCTTTTAAGAATCTCTTTCCTTGATTGTTGATGGGGTTGACCTCTCATCTCTCTCTTCTCCTTGTTGATCATTTTAGATTTCTCTTTAGAGTTCCTTTCCTCACCTTGTGACCTAGATTCACCTTCAACAGATTCATGAAAAGCAAGACCAGTCTTGATAGCAGGAGACCTTTGACTACTAAGAATATCATCCAAGGCTTTAGTACTATCTTGAAATCGCAACAGTTTATCCTTTTCTTCTAATTTACCTTTTAAGATATTTACCTCAATTTGAAGTTGTTCTTCCTTTTAAAGATGCTACTTCTTCATGTTTTCTTCAACATTTATTTCTTCTTCCAACTGACGTCTTAGTTCAAGAACTTCATTTTCATGAGCTTGGAGTAGTCCTTTATTCTGCTTCTTTGATTCTTCAAGATCTTCTTTTAGCAGGCAGATCGTGGCTTCAAGACTTTCATAGTAACTGGATCTATCTCTGAGTTTCTTGATGGTTGTGCTTCTTTCATTGACTTCATCTCTTAGTGATGTTACTTCATCCGACAACTTTTGATATTTTTCCTTGAATAACTTTCTTACCTTGTTTCCTTCCTCTAGTTGAGCTTTTAGTTTAGCAGCTTCTTCTTTGAAGACACATTCCCTTTTGTTCAATAGATCTTGTTGATCTCTAATTTTGTATGTAAGACTTTTAAATTATGCCTCTATTTGATATCTTTCTTTCTCACCCATAAAAGCAAATTCAGTTGTTTCGCTGTCACTTTCATCTTTTCCAAATGGATAGATAGCTGGAACATCAGAGGATAACAAATTCATACCTGATAGTTCATCTTCATTCTAAAATTATTCTGAATCTAAAGTGCTTCTTCCACGTAATCCCCAATCGATTCTCCCGCTGTCATAGTTCTTCTGAGATGTCTTCTTCTGCTTAGGCACTTTCTTCTTAAGCTTCTTTCCCATTGTTCCATGGATCTCCTTCAAGCGATCAAGCCTCTACCAAAGGACCTGCTTTGATACCAATTGTTGGAAATAATACTGAGAGGGGGGGGTGAATTAGTATTATCAGATCAATAATACTTTTTCATTTCCATACTTAGATACATATACGCTACTTCATTCAAGGGAACCCACATGTATACTCAACTGTGTCTAAAGAAACTAGCGTATATCTAAAATACTTATGATTCAGTTAATCCATTAAATGTTGATCTTTAGTTAGTGCATCAGAACTTCATTAACCATATGAACAGTAAGCAAGTGCAGTAAAACATAACAGATCATCACACACAAGAAGCACACATGAACACCATGATATAAGGTGGAAACCTAATGTGGGTGAAAACCACCTTTTGCAAGTCATCTCTATCTTCTTTCAATAAGATACTTCATTTTACAATATTTGTACTGGTGCAGTCCTTTACCAGTACACAGGCTTCTACCTGCAGAGGGCTACAACCCTCTCTCGTTTTCAGACTCTCCTGGATGGGAGCTACAACCCCCTTAGCTTGTAGTAGCTAATCCATTTACTAGTATGTAGGTGCCTGCCTACTGAATGCTACAATCTTCACTCGTTCTCCAGCTACTACCAGAAGGGAGCTACTAGCCACTTTGCTCTTGTACTAGTTGATGTACTAGTACGTAGGCGTTGGCCTACAATCTCCTTTCACCCTCCAGGGACCACATTTCATACATTTTCAGACTGGATAATCCTGAAGCACAACACTATAATCTGAAGGCCACGTTTTATCAAATTTTCATACTGGACCCATAAATATCATTGAAGCACAAAACAATCAATACTAGCATCATAAATCTCTGAATCACTGAAACCCTGTCAACAACACAGTCACCAGAACACAGAGCAGACAACAAAACTATGCAATAACAATCAGAACCAACTGTACCATCAAAATCATGCATCAGAGATCATACGGTATTTGGAAGTGCCGAACCTGTGTGTATACGCAACTTCAGCAAAGCGAACCAACGTATATGTAATCAATTATTTATTCATAACTTTGCTACACTTCCTGACTTCAGACATACCCATATCATTACATATACACAGGCAATATATGTGTTAGCACCCAGATATAGTCCATCAGATCACATAAATATGAGTCATTATGATCTTGATCCAATATTAGTTCTCATCCATCAATACTGAAGCTAAACGTAATCACCTAAACAAGATATGTAGAATACTGACACCCTTAAACTCTCATCAGAACTCATCAACAACCAGAACCACCTGTAACTTCAAACATCATAGCTCAAATGGTATACACTACTACAATGAACCAAACCCGCATACATACGCACTTACACCAAAGCCAACCCGCATACAGATCTATAAATATTCAATCATGACTTGCAGCCATTTCAAACTTAAGTTATACCCAGTTCAAATCATTACAAGCATCAGTATACAGATCTAGAATAAGCATAGTCAACTATATAGAGATAGTTCATTTCATACCATTTGATCCCGATATATACTTAGATCTCATTCTCCATCAACCAGTGAGATCCCTCTTTAGCTCAGATCCAGATCTACACCATAACCCAATCACAGTATTCTAGATCTAGCACTTTATTAGATGTTCAATAATTCAAAAGATGCCTTGCCAAATGATCTCCTTCCTCTTTTATAGTCTTAGGCCTTCCACAATACCACGGTCCAAAACCATAACAATTCAATACCAAGGACCCAATACTTGGGATCAACACTTTTGGATGCAATACCACGGACCAAAACCATAGGATCAAAACCTATCGGACTAATACATGAACCAACCATGAAAGTGCATGAAATTTTCTCTGCATGAAGGGAAATTTTCTCTGCATGAAAGTGCATGAAATTTTCTCTTCATGAAAGGAACTTTTCTCTGCATGAAAGTGCATGAACTTTTCTCTATATGAAAGAAACTTTTCTCTGCATGAAAGTGCGTGAACTTTTCTCTACATGAAAGAAACTTTTATCTTCATGAAAGTACGTGAACTTTTCTCTACATGAAAGAAACTTTTATCTTCATGAAAGTGTGTGAACTTTGTTGCACTATAATTTATCATCTGAGATGAGTGGGTTGCCATCAAGTACAACATATGTATCATAATGCCAACAAGGTTCTGGGTGAAGATGGAGAATTGTATGAAGATGGAATTACTTGGGGAAAAGTGGCACTGGATTTTTTAATAACAGTTTTATCTTTAGCAGTGGAAGTTGAGGATTTCTATTTTTGAATTTCTTGTACAAGATCAAATGGACCTTTACTTCTTGTGCTAACAGGTAATGCTTCATATTCATTTTCACTATCAGAAATAGGAAGAATAAAATCCCACATTCCATTTAACTCAACTATTTGTTCATCTTGGGATTCATCAGCAGAAAATGATGTTTCCTCTTCATATTCAACATCAATTTCTGCATTAAAAATTGTATTTGGAGGTTGTGGATTAGGTGGTTGATTTCTTCTGAATATTCTAAAAGGCCTTTTGGAAGAAGATTCAACTACTTTTTTTTGATCTCTACCATCTTGTTAGACAAAGTTTTAAGGACTTGTTGCAAATCTTCAAGATCAAATTGATCTTTAGGTGCTTTCTTTTTAGCTTCATCCTTAAATGTAACTCTCTTTTATTTTTTTTCTTCTTGATCCTTTTTATTTTATAGTGAATTTATCCCCTTCTCAACAGACACAACTTCTTTCATGTTTTCTAGAAAGATATTTTTATTATCTCTATCTACAAAAAATGTTGTTAGAAGGAAGAGATGAAATATACCATTCAAATTGTACATCGACATCGGGTTTATAAATATCTAGGATTTTATTTAACAATTTGTTAAATGTGGAATTAAAATATTTTATCTTTTCCCCTGAATTCATTTTTAAATTTGAAAGGTCATTGATAAGAGATGCGGTTGAGAGATCATCACCAAATTTAGTCAAAAATTGTTCTTAAAAAATATCCCAACTAGTAATAGAATTGACTGGTAATAAAAAGTACCAAGACCCTGTTGATCTTGTAAAAGTGTATGAGAATAATCTAACAACAACGTCTTCTTCATCTACCCCATTAAGATTGATGGCTAACATATAATTATGAAGGTTCTCTTTAGCAGGTAACCCATCATTAGGATTGAATTTGGGAAGCTATCTTTCAGGATGTTTTAGTAGAGGATGAAGTGGTGCTGGCATTTGAATAGCTCCCGGATTGGAGCATGGTCTAGATACCATTGTAACAGTTGGGGAGGTGAATGTGATGAAAGAAGAACTGGTAGCTTTGATAATACTACTTGAGGAAGAACTAGTTGTTTGTGTAGAGGAAATGGAAATAGATGAAGTGAACGGTAGAGAGAAAGGAAATGAAAAAGGAATAAATGGAGATGTTGGTGAATGAGAGGATGAGGTAATCTCACCAGTAGATGTTTGGGAATATGATGTAACAGTTTTCGTTCGGTGGGATTGAAGTGGAAATTCAAATGGCAAGATGTCAAGTTTTGTACTTCAAGACCGAGTTAAAACACCAGTTCCATGAAAAATAGAGGTTAAACTTCCTTCAGAAACTTCAAATGCTTTAGGCTTTTCTACTGAAATGGAGATGTCTTCCAATTTCTTTATTAAATCTATAATTTTTGGTGATTCTAGAGTATAATCCACAAGGATTACCTTCGAAAGTATTCAAGGAGACTTCGGAGGTGATTGTACAACTCCTGATCTAAAAGTCAGAGTTTCAAGAGGGGATCTAGAAGTTGTAAGAGATTTGGAAGGGGAATGATACCTGGAATGGACTTTTCTTTTGGATTGGAATTACTTTCCATTGATAGTCTACATGCCCTACTTCTAGTGCCAAGATGTGTTTAGGCCTTGAAAATTGATGCGTCAACATGGCAGAAAACAACCTGGTCTAGACCTTAAGACAACTCCTTTTCCGTTTAGGTAGTGACTCCGACTGGGGATAATGGGACCAATTTCCCAATGAAAGGTTATTGGATGAATGTGTAATGCTTATAGTGAAGTGAAATAGATGGATTTGTAGTAATGAATTAAATGGAAAACATATGCATTAATATGCTGTATAACCTAGGATTGTTTATCATTTATCTGAATGCGATCTATAATCATTTTCCTTAGTAAATGAAAATATAGATTTTTCAAACACCAATGGAATGAAAATATTTCAGGATGATTACTTTGATTAAATAGTTAATCAAAATAATGTGTATAACTCATATCACATTCAGAATATCAAAGAAAATTGCTTAACATGTAAAAAACTATCAATGGCAGCATGATCAGAAATGAATACATGTAACATTGTTCTTTAAATACCATGTAATAAGCAATCTAAAAAGATAAATTCACTATTTACTTATGAACAAAACAAAGGTACAATGGTAGAAATACCAGATGCATGTTTCTCAACTCATAAAAGAAATAACAACAATTTAGTCCTTCTCACAAAGATGACTTCGGGAGTACAAAAATACACCTTCTCAAAATTCTTTATGAAAATTCCTCAAACCATGTTCCAGTCGTTCTATTGAGAAAAGTATGAAAGTACAATAGTGTGGGATTTCGTAAGCCTTTCTTCATAAAATTCTAGACCTTTATTTCATACAACAAGTAAGTTTAAATAACAGAAAACAAATGAATATATTGTGCAGAGCATTGAGGGCATTTAAAAAGATCCCTTCAACAATGCTTAAAGGAAAAGAATATTTGGTAGAAATTTCTGAATCTGATTTGTTGTCTTCATTAGCTTTGTTTGTTCCATCAGATTATCTGGATTTTTGTCTGTCTGTTTGAACTGAACTACCGCTTATCAGCACAACTATCCTCTTCTATCATGTACCTGAAAAAGGAAAAAAGGAATCGATAAGTTAGAAATAAATGAGACTGATAAGTGAGTTTTATTTGAAACAAATAACTTTTGCAGGAAATTAGGAAAAACGTAGAGTCGTAATAAACTCCGAACATAACTATCATGGAGAGGAATGCGGAGTGATGTGTGTGATAGGATAGGTGGACTTTACTATTTTATTGTAAATCTTAATCGCTTTTAGACCGGGATTAGAACTCAGAATAATCTAAAAGGGGGCTTTCTTAAAACATATCGCAATCACAACATCAGGAAGGTGGAGGGCTTGTTATAAACCATTTCCTTTTAAAATTTGTGATTTCAAATACCTACAGTGATGTGGCAGGTGACGTGGCAGATGACGTGGTAGATCCATGTGGCAGATGTCATGGTGGATTAGGTCTTGTCGCAAATTGCAAAACAGACGGGAGGCGTAGTGGTTTTTTCGGTGGGGGTTCGAAGTGGTAAGTGGTTTTTGAAGGGGGGAGTCCAAAAGAACAAATGAGTCACATATAGAGATAGGGCTTGGATAGAAAAACAACTTTTTGGACCCCCCATAAGAAACTTAAAATTGAGTGCAGGGGGGTCAAAAATATTATTTGTCGTTGATCTGTGCAGATTAGATCTCGACCATTTATTCAAGTCTAGCTTGGGATATTATCACAATCAACTTTCAGAGAGGAGGCACAAGAATATAGTTTAAGTTACTAAAGACTTGTGATTTTCAATGTACGGGATGATGTCACATGTGATGTGGATACGACGTCATTGATCACACTCAGTGGTGTTGAGTGGGGCATAACCGTTAGACTCTTGCAACTGCATAGATGCAAGATTTTAATGAATCAAAGAGAATAATCCCCGTGGGTCCGACTATATCACATATCACAATCGGTGAAGGTCGGAGGAAGGTTCTTTGGAAACTACAATAGCTGAAGATGTGAGATTGTTTATGAATTTCGGTATATAATCTCGTTGGGTGTGGGATTAATCACAATCGCAATCGGTTAAGGCTAAGACTTAAGTTCTTTAGAACCTTTTGCGATAGTCATGGACATGATATTTAATTTAAATGGATTTTATAATCATGATGGTCTAGGATTTATCAGAATCGCAATAGGCAGTAAGTAGGACTTTAATCTTTGAAACTTTTGTGATAGCCTACGAACGTGATATTTTATGGATTGGCATGTATATTTTCTTGTCGGGTCCAGTCTAATCGCAATCGTAATGGAGTTTGGCGGAGGGGTCTTTCCTTTAGGACTTTGTTTATTTTTGATGCAGGGAGTGTTAGCCTTTAGATAAGTTGGAGTTTGCGGGGAAATCTTTTCCTTTAGAAACTTTGCAATGTGGGATTTTGGATTAGTCAAAGTTGATAAAGATAAAACCTTTGGGAATTAAAAACTCTGATTATTTTGTTTTTTGATTAAATAACCCATATTTTTTAATACTTAAGGTTTTTGAAGCGTAAATATAGTTTTGGTCTCAGGGACTATTAAAATTTGGTTTTTTTTTTTATAATTAAGGTTTAATACTTGGGCTTTAATTAAAAATCCTAAGTATTAAACTTTGGTTATAGTTCTTTATTAACAATTTTTATGTTGATTTTATAAAATTAAAGGGTCCCTATTTTAATATAATAAATTTCATAGGAAATTTATAATACATTAAAACGGGGTTTGTTGAATAGTACAATAGGGGGCTACCCTTCTTCTCACTGAGTCAATCCTCTATAATACAATTAACTAGGGCTAGTTGGCTAGCCCACTTGACTACTACTTTAGTCCTTCAATGTCTACAGAACCTTAAGCTCTACACACTTTCCCTTCTACCAATGTTATTATCCTTCACAAGTACAAGACTTAGGGCTCTTCTTTGACAGTCACCTAACAACCCTCCAAATGTACTTGGATTTCCATCAATCTGCCCAACCACAGTTAATTCCTTCAATCAGACTAACCACAATTAATTCTTTTACTGATCTAGGGCCCAAAATATTTCTCTCATCTGGGGCTCTTCAAATCTGCCACCTAACAATGATTTGAGTCCTCTCAAAATCACTATTCTTGTGTACCAATTTCTTTGTTGTCCATTATATGAACAAATCTGAACTAATCCTCTTATCATCCTTCTGACAATCTATAGATGACTGAACTAGGGTCACAAATCAGCCACTAAGAGTCCATTGACTAATTTTTTATAGGTTTCTTCAGATCTCTATCTAAAACTCTATGGAAAACCCACCAAAATCAACTCCTCTTCATGTCAATCCATTCTTCATATGGCACATTTCTTCTGCTCATTCTTCTACTCACGTTCCACCCTCCTTTGGATTTGCTATCTCCACACATACTTCTGCAAACCATCTTCCAAATATGCGTTTATATTACAAAGATAAACCTCTCTCTAAGGGTCACAAACCCTATTCTTCTACGCAGATTTGTCACACTCCTAAAGGAATACCTTATGGAATAAACATGGTAGGAAACCGTCCTAACTAGGACATTATACTTTTGTTCTAATTTCTTTTAGAGCAAACCCTATCCACCCATAGAAAAATCAACAACTCTTCCCTCCATAAGAGACTCAACCTAGCTCATATGGATCCATACATTTTGGGCATTACTTTGACTGAATATTGACATGAACTTCAGATCTCTACGACCCTCAAACTATGGTTACCTTTATGCCTGCACCTACTTCTGTTATTGCCCTAAATTCCAGTGTAGGCCTTCCTCCATTTGTGTTGGTCTTTATCACAAACCTTGCAACCTACTAACCACCACAAGACAGGTTGGTCTCAACCCTTTCTATTATTTCATAATTTGATGTGGCCTTCACATATAGACACCACTAAAATAAGAAGCCCAAATTACCATGAGAAACCTCTCTTAAGCTCAATTTGCCATAAGAGAACCAACAATATGCCATACTAATTCCTAGCTTGAACCCATTAAGGTATGCAACATTATTGTGAAACCTCACATGATGATCTTGCTCTTGGTGGATGATAATGGCCTCCCTTTAGCAACCCTTACTCAACCCTATAACTCGACCTACTTTAGAACTATATCTCTCCTAGCCTCCTTGATCAAATGAGCTCCTTCTCACTTGATGTTATTGCCTTCATCCTAATGCCTACTTTAATAGTTTTTCCTAGCCCTCTTAGGAACCCTCTACAACTTACGAGTTTTATCCACTTAGACCTTAGGAAATAGTAATTTTCCTTTTTAATTTTCTTTTAGATTTTAAATCCCATCTTAGGTCCAAAACCCCTTCGCTTGGGTTCTCTGTCGACCAAGCCTTTTGTGACCAAACTCACACGAACCCATCTTAATAGGCTTTTTGAGTACCTCCCAAGCTACATAATTCAACAACATAATCTAGTTGTAGTAATCGTAACTTGGTCAAGCTCTTGTAGTGAAGCGAGGACTTGGTTGGGTTCCCTAGTTGCAAATTAAGGGTAGTTGTGAGGGCATGGTAGCTAGGGAGGATCGGGGCATGCCAAGGAATGAAAAGGCATGCTAACACATGTCAGATAATGTCAATGCATGCTGAGGAGTGTTAGGGAGTGTCGGGGCATCACAAGGGAGAACTAGGTCAAAATGCATGGAAAGAAACGAATAAGAGTGTGTGTCAGGGAGTGTCAGCAAATTCAAGTGTGCCAAGGAAGAAGTGTGTTAGGAGAAGTTCAAAATAGGATTTACAGGAGGCAAGCCTATGGTTGCGATAAGGGGTTTGAAATAACTATTTTAGACAAAGGGATACTTTTTGATGGGAATAAAATTATTTTTCTTTTAGCTATTATTTTTATATGAGATGTGGCACACTTTGGCTGCATGTTCATGTTTTAAATTATTCTAGATAATTGCATATTGTACATTGTTGTGTATAAGTTTTGGGCACTTGGCTTGTGTCGATTTATATCTTGTGTGTCTTCTGCATCTTGTGGTTCTTGAAAACTCTCAGTTATTCCTCTATTGTTTATATGAACTGAACATACATGTGAAATATTTCCTGTGTAAGCTATGTTGCTTAGTTGTTTTATGGCCATGGCTAGATGTGATCCTTGTCTTGGTAACTAGTTAAGTGGGACAAGTTGAGCTTGGAAATGAGTGGCCTAAGATAAGTTATAAGCAGTTCTTAGGTGAAAAAGGTGCAGTCTACTTGTGGTAGGTGCAATTGGTCAAGTTGTTGCGGTTGAAGTAGGCAAATGTGACATGAACTATAGTAGCCAAGGACTTGATTGGGTTCCCAAATCATGAAAAAATATAAGACATAGTTGTGAGGGCATGATTTCCAAGGCGTTCTAGGGAATGCTAACATGTGTTAGCTAGTGCGAATGCATGTCAAACATGCTAAGATGTGCCAAGTGCTAAGGCATTCAAAGATGTGCAATGGTGTAAAAATGCATGCTAGGGACTGTCAAGGGGACAAAAGGGAGAAACAAGTTAAACTACAAGGAAATGAACACATAAGAGGTTTAATAAGTCATCAATTTACCTTTTCCAAGAGGGGAATGCGAGGCACACCAACACTAGGTTCCAATAGGTGCCAAGTGCCAAGTCTTAGTGCATTCTAAGTGCCAAATCTTCCTCTGCTACTTCTCATCTACTTTCCAATATTTGATCTCAAATAAATTTAATATTAAACCATGCAAAATCATACCAAGGCATCTCAACACATTCCATACATGTTAAGACTTACCAAGCGCCAACACGTGCCAAGTGGCAATATGTGTCAGGATGTGTTATGAATGTTATGAAGTGGCAGGGCATGTCGAAGAGTGCTAAGGTGTGCTAGAGAGTGCTAATGCATGTTGAGGAGTGTTAGGGAGTACTAGGACAACACAAGGGAGAACAAGGTCAAAATTCATGGAAGTTAATGAATATGAGGGTGTGTTAGGGAGTGTCAATGAGTGTTAGCTTTTATACCAAGGAGGGACTAACAAGGTATGTGTAGAAATTACTTGTAGATTTAAACTGTATATTGTAATATGCTAAAACAATTGACTTGAATCTACTCTACTCATCAGCGGAAACAAAAATTGATCGATGAAATCATGAAGCAAAAAAAAGGAAGAATTTCAATCACGCATAACATAATAATTTTATGTGGAAATCCATAGCTAAAAACCCCTTCTATTTATATATTTCATTAATCAGAAGATCTGCGAAGAAAATACAGTGCTTGTTCAACCCGAACAATCCTTGCACAAGTACAATCTATCTCACTGCTTCAAAAACTAGCTCAAGCCAATACTTAGCCAATTCTGCTACCTACGAAGCTCCTACTTCCTTGTGTTGTTTCCTGGGGAATTAGCCCATATTTAATTGGGAAATTCCTCACTCATAACTGTGCAATCCATCCATACACCTTCCTCTAATTATATGCACCATCAATTTAATTTAGATGATTTTACAACTGATATTACATTGTCCCTAAACTCTAATCTCAACTCAGTCTTTCTTAGAATTGACATGCATGAGTTATTTATGAGTGAATTATCGGCTATCTAATTGATCATTGCATGTGAATTAAATCCAATTTAATTCACATGACCTCTCACTAGTTCCTCCATCAGTTAGAACTAGTTTAACTAAATTTAACTCAGTTAAATTGAATTAAATAATTACAACTCAATAAGAACTCAACTTAGGCCCCTAAAATTTAGGGATCGCTCAACATGACTCTAGATAGACTTCCAACTCAAATTTATTGAGCCAACTAAGTCAACTTAACTTAGTTAACTATTACAAGTTGTTATGAGAATAGAATTACAATTTAATTCCCAATTTAATTCAAGGACAAATTAAATTAGGATTTTTCTTAATGTTATTTTTAACATTTTTTTTCTTATTTTCAACAATATGTTAAGCATTGGTCAGGAATGCTGGGAAATATTAGAGCATGTCAAGAAGTGACATAGTATGCTAGGGAGTTCGAGGGTATGCTAACATGTTCCAAGGTATGCCAAGACATGCCAGGTGCTAAGGCATGCTAGGATACGTAGGGCGCTTTGGTATGTGAATATGTGTCAAGGAGTGTCAAGGAAAAAAAAGGAAGAACCAAGCTAAAATGCAAGGAAATGAACAGATAAGAGGGTTAATAAGTCAAGACTTTATATTTTTCAAAAGGGGCATGCTAGGCACAATAATAATAGGCTCTAATACATGCCAAGTGTCAATGTGTGCCAAGTGCTAATTTATGTCAATGCATGCCAAGGTGTTCTAGGGCATGCTAGGGACTATAGGTCATGCCAACAGATGCTGGGAGACTGCTATGTTGTGCTAGGGCATGCAAACATGTGCTTTGGTGTCCCAGTCATGGCAAGATGTTCCAGATACAAAGATGTTCCAAGACATGCGTGGTGCCAAGAAATGTTATTGTGTGGCAAAACATTTTAAGGTGTGCCAAGATTGTTGAGGAGTGTTAAGTATCTCTCATTAATAGAATTTATAGGGCTTGATTATGTATTAAATAATATATTTTCCACACACATTAGTGGAACTTTATCTAAAGAGAATTTTATATATAATAAACCTAATAGAGATGAATCATGTGTTGACTCATAGGAAAACTCTATTATCATTACTTGAGGGAAATGATACACACTAATTACTTCTTAACATATTTATTGACTCAAACCACTATGGCCTTGGACACATAATGAAAAGTCTTCACAACAATGGTCTTAAATTGTTATCTTTTGACAAAAAATATAGTAACACGCACATAATGTCATGAAAAATTCATTGGAATGATCAATGACGACAAACATATTTTGACTGTCACCAAAAGTAACCAATAAGAGCATTAGTGAGGGTAAATAAAAGATCATCACTAGAAGCATCATGAAAGAGAGAATTAGTGATGGGACTTTAACAACCCTTACCAAGAGTGTCACTGAAAATGTCTTTGGTGACAAACCTTAAAGGACCATGACTATATACACTTACAACATCATTTTTTTAAGGACCGTCACCATATGCAAAATTGTCTTAGAGTAGCATTAGGTGTAGCTCCCTCATGTGAGGATGAATATGTGGACAATAGAATAGATAATTCCTATGAGCCTTTGCATTGTAGGGTACAGGGAATTTGAGAGTGGATTTTAAGATGTTTTCTTCTGCATAGTGTACATGCACACTATTTTCTATGGAGTATTTGAAGAGCGTGACCTTTTGGTTGGTTGCAAAAAGAGTTAGGGAATAACTATCCTTGAAGTTGTGTTCCCATTAGGAAGGAATAATGATAGGTGATGAAAGAAATAACAATATCTGAGAAGTGGGTAATGGAATGGGAAACATCAACTTGGATGTTGGATACTTTGATAATCATGAACAAGGAACTGAAAGAAGCCGAAGGAGAAGACACAAAGGGACTTGTGGAAAAATCCCTTGAAATTATCATGATGTGGAAATAATCCTCCTTCAAAGCCTTAAAAGTCATGGATAAGGAGATTTGGTTTCATCCTACTATTTATTACTTCTATACTGGAATTAATGTTGTGAGTCTTTTAAAAGAGGTAGAATACCTAGTAATGGGTAATGTAGGTGACTCATGAGAAGGTCTAGGCATGAGAGATGATAATTCTTTGATAAATTTGGACATGTGGATGGTGGTAGTGAGCTCTTTATTATGTAGAGTTTTAAGTATACACTAGCTGTTAAAAATAGCAACAAGAAATCCTAATTTAATTTTCCTTGAATTAAATTAGGAACTAAATCAAAATTCTATTCTCATAAAAACTTGTAATAGTTAACTAAGTTAATTTGACTTAGTTGTCTTAGGAAATTCGAGTTGGAAGTCTATTTAGAGTCATGTAGAGTGATCCCTAAATTATAGGGGCCCAAGTTGAGTTCTTTTGAGTTGTAATTAATTAACTCAATCTAACTGAGTTATAGTCAGTTAAAATAGTTCTAACTATTGGAGGAACTAGTAGGAGGTCTAGTAGTGGGGATGGGCACCAGTGCATCTTCACTACCACACCAGTTAACTAAAGATTCACTCATAAATAACTCATGCATGTCAGTGCAGAGGAAGACCCAGTTGAGATTAGAGTTCAGGGACAATGTACTATCAGTTGTATAATTTTTCGAGTTGTACAGATGGTGCATGAAATCAGTTGATGGCCTATGGATGGATTGCACAGTCATGAGTGGAGAATTTCCCAATTAAATATGGGCTAATTCTCTCAAGAATTGCAAAAATAAGTAGGGGCTTGGCGGGCAGAATTGGCTAAGTGTTGGCTTGAGCTGGTTTGTGAGGCAGAGAGATAGATTGTACTTATGAAGGAACAGTTTGGGTTGAATAAGCATTGTATTTTCTTCTCAGATCTTTTGGTTAATTCAATATAGATAGTCAGGGGTTTTAGTAGCTTCTTTCCCTAGCGAAATATTGTGTTATGTGCAATTGAAATTCTTCCCTTTTTTCTTATTGTTTGCATTGATCAATTTTGTTTTCCGCTAAAGAGTAGAGTAGATTCTTGTCTTCCGTTTTAGCATATCATATAAGTTGTTGAATCTACGAGTAAAAATTTACACTAGCAAGGAAAAGTATGTTGAAACACACAAGTCAAGTATGAGTTTTTTGGAGTGCATAATTTGTCACATGGGGGTCCTGTACAATAAGAGTGTTGTTTCCTTGGTCTGCAACTCAAGGTTTCAAATTTGAGGTAGAATGGACACATGACTGAGCCCTTGTTTATTGTATGCTAGTGGGATGTTGTTTTTATGAACTCATAGATCTTGAAATGTCCTAGTAGCTATTGTGAATCTACTACTAGAGACATCTATTAGTGAAGTTATCCAAGTGGAACAAGGATTCTAGTATATATTGAAATTGTGTTATTGAAATTTCGTGGGGTTTGTGAAGAGAAGCATGTTGAGGAGAAGAGATTCTTCAAGTCGTAATGAAGCTTTTTTTACGAGAATATTTTGAAGACTTAGCTCATGAAGACAAGTAATCATTAAGGGATATTTTTGAAGTGCGTAACTCCTACTTGTCTTATGTATGTGTTCATATTTGATTGTTAAGATTATTGGTCATTTTTAGGGAGAGATTGTTCTATAGGACAAGAGTCCATTCTTAATTTGTAGGAGGTTGTTGAGGCCCAGTTGGATGTGAGATATTCTCTCCAACTATTTAACTTGTGGTTGAGATATTCTAAGTGAGTGATTGTGTCCAAAATAATTTGTCTATCTTAAAATTTATTTATATTTACAATATTACATTAGTTAATTCATAGCACTGAAGACAATTTTGATGTGTAACATGATCTATTGTCTTGTACCTTTATAAGAGTAATGAATTTGGTAACTTTCAAAATTTTGATATGCAACAATATCTACTCTCCCGCAACTTAACAAGATTAAGAAGATGAAAGAATTTGGTAAATTCGTTGGCCAAGCATAAGGTCTATAATCAGTCTATTTAGGAGTTTTAGAATTTTATATGGATTAAAAAGAATCTTAATATTCTTCCTAGCTGACTTAATAGAAATGCAATCATTAGTGTTACAAGGATAATGAGAAAATGAAGGAGAATATTTATATTAGATCTATTTATAAGATCTAAAATGAGCCTTCATATATCTTTCTGGGCTAAAATTATAGAAATAAGACCAGTAATGCCTAATGATAAGACGCAATATATGAAAGTAAATGTCTAAAATCATACGAATATGGCCAAATTTTACTTCTGGATCTTTTTTTCGTGCCCCTTATATATTAATATTCATACAAAATTAACAACTCCCTTCTGTTCATGTGATACCCAGATCAAAAAAAATTATTCTATCAGGGATGGGGGAAAATACCAAGTAAAGTGAAATCACCAAAATGGAAGAATGAGAAAGGTAGAAGAAAAATACCACAAAGAGAGTTATTTTTGACATGGACGAGGAGAAAGTACCCAAATAAAATTAAATCCTCCAGATGAAAGAATGAAATAATAGAACAAAAGAACCCCCTAGGCATTAGATTTATCATACAAGTCCATAAAACTCGCCAAATAAAGAATCCCGGCTAAACTCAGAGACGCAAACCCACCTTCCGTTTTCACAAGGCCAGGAAACCATAACAGCACTAAAACAATAAAAAAACACAACCTATGGAGGAACAAATTTGAGCGGGAAATGAGGTAGAGATTAATGCAAATCGAAAATAGGTATAAATTTGACTGGCAGGGTATAAATTTGATGAGCAAATTTTTTATGATGAATTTATTTTTACCCATTATCTAAATAACAGATTGTGTTTTTTCTAAATTTTTATCATAAATATAATTTTTTTTGTTTAGGTAGGTTTTGTGTGAGGTTTATGAAATTTTTTAATAGTAGATCCACCATATAATATGGTTCAACAAACATATTTCATCGTGTTTATTGGTATAGTTAAAATAATCAATGATTTGGTACAATTATATTGTTGGAAATAATACTGAGAGGGGGGGGGTGAATCAATATTATCAAATTCTTTTTAATATTCCCTCTAGATTTATAATTTAATTTATTCTTCATATGTTGACCATTAATTTGAGTGTCAGTACCATATAATAATGAACAGGAACAAGAAAAATAGATAGTCACACCAAAGAACACCAGATATAAGGTGGAAACCGAATGTGGGTGAAAACCACCTGCTGCAATGTGTCTCTATCTTCTTTCAATTAGAAACTTCATTTTACAACATTTTTGTACAGGTGCAGTCCTTTACCAGTACGCAGGCTGCAACCTGCAGAGAGCTATAACCCTCTCTCGTTTTCCAGACTCTCCTAGAAGGGAGCTACAACCCCCTTAGCTCTTGTACTAGCTGAGCTACTAGTACATAGGTGCCGACCTACTTTTTTTCTTCTAGGGACCACATTTCATTAATTTTCAGAATAGATCCATGAACATCAAATAGTCATCAAGTACATGTGAATCAACCAAGCTCCTTTTACAATCAACTAATGAATCAACCAATTACCTCTCAGAATGCAGTAACCAGACAAGCAATACTAGTAATCTAAACCCAGAACTCTGCAGCAATAGACAAAAGGCAGCCAAAAAATATTTCAAGAAAAGTCCGCAACTTCACCAATAGAAACCTGCAAATATCCACACTTCTGCTATGTATAACATGTGCAGCTCTGCACCTGATCTGTCTACTCGACAACATACCTCCGCACCTGATCCATCTACTGGACTTCACACCTCCGCACCTGCACCTTCTACTGGACTGCGGACCTTCGCACCTGTGCCATCTACTAGACTGCAGACTTCTGCACCTGCGCCATCTACTGCACTGTGGACATCTGCACCTGCTCCGTCCACTAGACTGCGGACTTCCGCACCTGAGCCGTCTACTAGACTGCGCACCTCCGCACCTGAGCCATATCTCACCTGCGGACCTCCAGATATAAACACTTTATCAGTCCTCAATTGTACCCCAGAATGTCAGATCCACAGATATGATCATGCGCCAAAGAGATCACGACCCCTCAATTGATCAGTCTTCTCATGCTCAGGTTTAATTTTATCTCATCAACTGATTACAAGTATTTCATATCTTGTTCCTCTTAAGATATTCAACACGTAAGTGTTTAGCCAATTGATCTCCTTTCCTTTTTATAAGCAAGCCCTTACTCAAACCATGGATCAAAACCATAGAAAGCCAATACAAGGGACCAAAAACCGAGGTTCAATATTTTAGATGCTATACCACGGACTAAATCCATAGGATCAAACACGTCAGACTTAATACCATGGATCAATCATAAAAATTCCAACATGTGCACACTTCTCTTCATTGAAGTGAGTGAATTTGACATTCGTACCTTTTGTTCGGAGAACCTGCAGGTATGCCCGCACTTCTTGTTCGGGGCACCTGCAGGTCCGCAGCTTTTGTTAGGCTCACATGCGGGTATCTCATTTTCTATTATATGAGAGCCTGAATAGTGATTTTCCACTTGAGTGAGTTGCCATCAAGGACAACACCTGTGCGATAGTGCCAAACCTGAGTCATAATGCCAACAATCTCCCCCTTTGGACTTGATGGCAACCCCAAGATCCTCAACGTCATTCTCCCCCTTTGTCATCAAGGGCAAAGGTTTATGCTCCCCTTGAGAACATGCTGAAAAATCTGCTCTGCTGTACTGATCGTGCTCCCCCTGACTGTAGGCCAAGTCTGCAAAAGAAATTTTCTTCAAGAAGAACCATAATCCACCATACACCATAAATGACCTTCCTATCACCAAAAGACTCTATACATACATTCATCACCCAACCAAGTGGGGATCATCCTCCCAACCAAGTGGGGTTACATCAGAAAATTACATATGACAACCAAGTACATTATATCATTCATCCCAGACATAGGCCGTTACATGACCTTGACAAAAGAAATATAAGACATAGAGACAAAACATTAGCAGCAATATTCAGATCAACATCCATGTTCTCCTTCTATACTTTCTCCTCCAAGATCTTCTACAATAATGCCAACAATGCATTATTAGACGAATATATGCTCCCACTGAACCTGTGCCATTTGGTCTTTGACCAATCCATAAACCAGCGAATGTACGTGTATACCCCATATGAAACTCACGTACAACAGACAAGATTCAACATCAAGATGATGCATCAACTACCCCCAGCTTTTACCTGAGGTATTCAAACGTCTCCCTCGGCAGCGGTTTGGTGAGTATATCAGCAACTTGTTCCTTAGAGGGAACATACTCCAACTTGACCTTTTGCTCAAGCACTTGTTCCCGAAGAAAATGATATTTGATAGGTATGTGCTTGGTCTTTGAGTGCATGACTGCATTCTTTGAAATACTGATTGCACTTGTATTATCACAGAAGATGGAGATATGTGGAGTATAAGTGATTTGCATGTCTTGCAATGTTTGCATCATCCAAAGGAGTTGTGTACAGCAAGATGCAGCAGCTACATATTCTGCTTCAGCTGTAGATAATGCAATAGAGATTTGTTTCTTGCTGAACCATGATACTAATCTAGGACCCATGAAGAATGCACCACCACTAGTGCTTTTCCTGTCATCCATGCTCCCTGCCCAATCCGCATCTGTGTATGCATGAAGTGTGAGGTCTGTACCATTCGAATATCATAAGCCATAGTTTTGAGTTCCTTGAAGATACTTGAATATTCTCTTAACTGCTTGAAGATGAGTTTCTTTTGGATTTGCCTGAAACCTTCCAACTATTCCCACTGCATGCATAATGTCTAGTCAGGTACCTGTTAGATAGAGCAGACTACCAATCATGGATCTATAGGTTGGTTGATGTACTACTACCAACTCATCATTTGTGTTGAGGCTACATCCTGTCGCCATAGGGGTACATACTGGTTTCGAATCTTCCATCCCATATTTCTTCAAGATCTGCATGAGATACTTGGTTTGTGATAGAAAAATACCATCTTTGTTTTGTTGGACTTGCAAACCAAGGAAATATGTGAGCTCACCAAGCATGGACATTTCAAACTCCTTTTGCATCACCAAGGCAAAATTTTGACTCATGTCTTCTTCATTACTACCAAAGATGATATCATCTACATACACAACAAGTATTAGCAACTTTTCATTATCAACCTTTATATATAGATTGCTGTCAGTTGATCCTTTTATAAAACCTTGTTGATGAAGATATTTATCCAATCGATAATACCATGCCCTCGGAGCCTGTTTAAGACCATAGAGAGCCTTTTTGAGCCGGCATATAAGATTTGGATCATTTCCAAGGATGAACCCATCTGGTTGTTCAATGTACACTTCTTCATTCAAGTCTCCATTCAGAAAGGCAGATTTTACGTCCATCTGAAATACTTTGAACTTCTGAAAGCTAGAGAGAGCAAGGATCATTTTGATGGCCTCAAGTCTAGCAATGGGAGAAAAAGTTTCTTCAAAGTCTATTCCTTCTTGTTGAGCGTACCCTTTACAAACAAGTCTAGCCTTCTTTCTAATTACTTTGCCATTTCCATTCAACATTTTTTTGAAGATCCATTTTGTCCTATGACATTCTTATCTTTTGATCTAGGAACCAACTCCCAAGTGTTGTTCTTTTCGATCTGCTCAAGTTCTTCATCCATTGCCTTGACCCAGCATTCGTCTTTGCATGCCTCTCTTATATTTTGTGGTTTAGTGGAGGAGAGTAATGCCAAATAGCTTGAAGCTTCTGCAATTCTTCTTCTTGTTTGTATGCCTGCCTCCTTTTGCCCCAAAATTTGAGATTCTGGATGATTCTTTTGAACATACCTGGATGGAGTCTCTTCTTCTATCCTTATCTGTTCCTCTGGTGCCTCATGGGTTTCTTCTTCTTCATCATGAATCTGATTTGATGTTGATGGATAGTCGTCATTATCTTCAAAGTCTTCAAATCTTACCTACCTGGGAGTGTTTTCTTTTTGATCCACCACTACATCAATGCTGTCGACAATTCTTCCAAGCCTTTTATTGTAACATTTGTATGATTTGTTGTGAGGAGAATAGCCAAGGAGAATGCCTTCATTTGCTCTAGGTTCAAACTTGCCAAGATTTTCATCATTAGTTTTAATATAGCATTTGCTTCCAAAATTTTTTAAATGTTTTATCGAAGGAGTCTCACTATACCAGAGCTCATGAGGAGTTTGAGTGTTGTTCTCCTGGATATTTGTCTTGTTGAGAATAACAGCTGCAGCAAATGCAACTTCACCCCAAAAGGTTGCAGGAGTTCCAAACTCATCAGGCATAGCACAAGCCATTTGTTGAACCGTTCTGTTCATCCTTTTAACTAGTCCATTTTTTTAAGGAGTCCTAGCTATAGAGAATTCCCTTCTTATGCCATGTTCTTCACAAAAATCAAAAAATTCATTCGAGGTAAGCTACCCACCTCTATCAAACCTGAGGCATTTTATTTTTTGATCTGATTCATTCTCCACCAGGGCTTTGAATGATTTGAACTTTTTAAAGGCTTCGTCTTTGTGCTTCATAAGTCCTATCCAACGCATCCTGGAAAAGTCGTCAATGAATAATATGAAATATTCTTCTCCTCGAGGTGACCTTTTCCTAGATGGACCACATACATTAGTATGGACAAGTTCAAGTGGCCTGCTAGCTGATCCTTCCTTCTCAGGGAAGTTAGTTCTGGTTTGCTTACCAAACTGACATGATTTGCAAATTGTATTGTCTAGAATTCTGATGTCTGGAAGACCACGAACTGTCTGGTATTTACATGCTTTCCTTATCTGTGAGAAGCTAAGATGCCCCAATATTCTGTGCCATAACCAGTGTTCATTTTTCTTGCTTAGATAGCATTGATTTTGTCCTTCTTTGAATATGTATAAATTATTTGGAGTCCTTATGCCTTTGATCACTGTTTTTCCTGTATCAAGATCATGAACACTACATCCATTTGATCAAAATATTACCTCCGTTCCTTGATCGCACATCTGACTGACACTCAATAAATTATGCTTTAACCCATCAACATACATAACATTTCCAACTTTGACCTTTTCTTTCAACTGAACAGAACCTTTACCTTTTATGAGTGCAGGGGTGTCATTTCCAAAAGATACCTTCTTCTCCTTCTCTAAGGCACTATATGACTAAAGTTTTTCCTTATCACCCATCATGTGTTTCGAATAGCCACTGTCGATATACCATTGATTTTCTTGCCCTTCCGCATATAAAGCTATACCACATCTCTCTGGTTGTGGTTCCATCATTCTCCATGTTTTGACACTTGAGGCTTGCTCCTTCTGAGTTTTCTACCGAAACCTGCTCCTCCATTCAGAATCTTCATGACCGAAGTTGTTACAAATAGAGCATTCTATTTCATTTTCAAGAGAAGAAAATTTATTGTAGGTTCTTTTCATGATACCAGTCATACTCCTTTGTTTTTGAGCTTCTCTAGTCATGATTGTTTTATAGGGAACACATTGAGCTGCTTTGTGACCAATGTTATGACAAGAGAAACATTGGCCATTGAAGAAACTCCTGTGATTATCAAATCTACCAGCCGAATGATTTTAGTTTCTATTGACATCCATTCTTAAGGCAAATTGAGAAGGTTTTACCTGAGGCTGGTTGTAGCTTCTGTTTGTCCTTAAAGTAGATTGCCCCCGATTTACCTAATATTCTTTGTTCATTCTTGAGGTAAACTGTCCCTGATCTACCTGATGATTTCTGTTAGGCCTTTGCTCGCTTCTCCTCGCTGCATCAAGATAACTTTTGGAGGCGGATGCTTGAGATGTTTCTTCATTATATCCCAGACCTGTCTTGATTAGTGGAGAACGCTGCACATTGATAATCTCATCCAGAGTTTTAGATCCTTTAACAAATCTAATATTAAGAGCTTTTGTTTTCTCAATCTCTTTTCTAAGACCAACAATTTCACATTCTAACTTTTCATGAAGTTTTTATTTTTCAGCCAGTTGGAAATGAAGAGTATCATTAATCATATTTTTCTCTTCTAAACAAATTTTGAGTTTAGAAATCTCTTCATACAGACCTTCTTCATCCATAGCATCCATGAAATCATCATCTTCAAAAGCCATTAAAAGTCTATAATTGCTACCTTGTTCATCTTCATCACTATTTGAAAGTCCATCACTGTCTTCATGAGTGTAATAGCTTTTCTTATTTACATTGCATTTCTTGTTCCATCTGACATGTTCCTTACCTTTATCAAGCTTATCTTTATGTGGACACTTTGCAGCATAGTGACCGACTCTTCCACAAGCAAAGCATTTGGAAGGTAACTTACCTCTGAATCTTCCAGCACCTCGTTGAAGGTTCTTGACAAAATTTGATTCTTCTTCTTCTTCTGATAGATGTCCTGACTCATAGTAATCTCCTTTGCTTGAAGCCTTGAATGCAACTTCTCTCCTCTCTGATGGTCCTCCTTTCCTCATTTTGTAAGCAGTTAGAATTCCGTACAGCTATGACATGGTAAGGTTCTGTAGATTCTCCTTTTCTTCTATTGCAGAAACTCTTGATTCAAACTTATTGGACAAAGATCTTAGAACTTTTTCAACCACAACAACCTCTTTTATTTCTTCACCCAAGTTTTTCATACAACTAACAATCTCATCTACATGAAGGAAATAGTTAGCCACACTTTCATCATTCTGCATTCTGAGATTTTCATGCTGAATTCTGAGGGTTTGAAGTTTTGCTCATTTTACCTGTTCATCTACTTCATAGCTCAGAACAATCTTGTCCCATATTTCTTTTGTGGATTTATACTGCATAACCTTGATGAATTCTGATGAGATAGACATCCTAATAGAGTATCGACAGCCTTTGCATTTGATTCATATTACTTCTTACCAGCAGCATCTGCAGGTGTTGCTAACGGAAAAGTGTACCCTGTATCTATGATATCCCAGACTTCTGTACCAAGAGATTGAACATAGGCAGTGACTCTTACCTTCCAATATACGAAGTTTGTCCCATCAAAAATTGGTGGCCTGATCGATGCTTCTCTCTCGTAGTTGCTCATGATGATAGATCTTCTTTCAAGTGATCAAGCTTCTTCTGAAGGACCTTCTCTGATACCAATTGTTGGAAATAATACTGAGAGGGGGGGGGTGAATTAGTATTATCAAATTCATTTCATTATTCCCTCTAGATTTATAATTTAATTTATTCTTCAGATGTTGACAATTAATTTGAATGTCAGTACCATATAATAATGAACAAGAACAAGAAAAAAAGACAGTCACACCAAAGAACACCAGATATAAGGTGGAAACCCAATGTGGGTGAAAACCACCTGTTGCAATGTGTCTCTATATTCTTTCAATTAGAAACTTCTTTTTACAATGATTTTGTACTGGTGCAGTCCTTTACCAGTACGCAGGCTGCAACCTGCAGAGAGCTACAACCCTCTCTCATTTTCCAGACTCTCCTGGAAGGGAGCTACAACCCCCTTAGCTCTTGTACTAGCTGAGCTGCTAGTACATAGGTGATGACCTACTTTTTTTCTTCCAGGGACCATGTTTCATCAATTTTTAGACTGGATCCATGAACATCAAATAATCATCAAGTACATGTGAATCAACCAATCTCCTTTTACAATAAACTAATGAATCAACCAATATCCTCTCAGAATGTAGTAACCAGACAAGCAATACCAGTAATCTAAACCTAGAACTCTGTAGCAATAGACAAAAGGCAACCAACAAATATTTCAAGAAAAGTCTGCAACTTCACCAACAGAAACCTGCAAATATCCGCAATTCTGTTATGTCTAGCATGCGCAACTCCACACCTGATCTATCTACTCGACAACGTACCTCCGCACCTGATGTGTCTACTAGACTGTGCAGCTCCGCACTTGCGCCTTCTACTGGACTGCAGACCTCCACACCTGTGCCGTCTACCAGACTATGGACTTCCGCACTTGCGACGTCTACTGGACTGCGCACCTCCGCACCTGCTCCGTCTAATGGACTGTAGACTTCCGCACCTGCGCCGTCTACTGGACTGCCCACCTCCACACCTGAGCAATATCTTGCCTGCGGACCTTCGGATATAAACACTTTATCAGTCCTCAATTGTACCCCAGACTGTTAGATCCACAGATCTGATCATGCGCCAAAGAGATCACGACCCCTCAATTGATCAGTCTTCTCATGCTCAGGTTTAATTTTATCTCATCAACTGATTACAAGTATTTCAGATCTTGTTCCTCTTAAGATATTCAACATGTAAGTGTCTAGCCAATTGATCTCCTTTCCTTTTTATAGGCAAGCCCTTACTCAAACCATGGATCAAAACCATAGAAAGCCAATACAAGGGACCAAAAACAGGGGTTCAATATTTTAGATGCTATACCATGGACCAAAACCATAGGATCAAACACGTCAGACTAAATACCATGGATCAATCAGAAAAATTCCCACATGCGCGTGCTTCTCTACATTGAAGTGAGTGAATTTGATGTCCACACCTTTTGTTTGGAGAACCTGTGGGTATGCCCGCACTTCTTGTTCGGGCACCTGCGAGTCCGCAGCCTTTGCTAGGCTTACCTACAGGCATCTCATTTTCTATTATATGAGAGCCTGAACAGTGATTTGCCACTTGAGTGAGTTGCCATCAAGGACAACACCTGTTCCATAGCGCCAAACCTGAGTCATAATGCCAACATATATATACTTACTATTTATGTAATTTCAAAAAAAAATTTGATCATGCTAAATTATTTTTGAAATTTTATGAAATATATTGATAAATTTACTAACTATAATATATTTTGAATCTTAACAATTAATTTCATTTTTCAACATGATGTCTAAAAAAAGACCATTATAAATATAAAACAAGTTTGAACTTACTTTTAAATAAGAAATTGAGAAGCTTCTAACATTCCAAGTAATAATAACATATTTGTCATGCATTTTGAATAATCCCTAATCTTCTAGTAAGTGAGGAGGATGGATCTATCTCATTGGCACCCTCACACAAAGGCCCAAACCCAGTTGATTTTTTATTAAAGTACGAATGTACCCAAAACATCATAGCTTTGGTAACCACACATCTAAGATTCTATATCCAACCACAAAATAGATTTATTTTCTAATCTAACTAATAAATAAATCCATTTTATAAAACCCTAGATTTATCAACAATGTATTAATACCAAAGGAATTAGATAAGAACTCAAAATCAAATAAAAAATAGCTATTTCACCCATACAAACAAAAATCAAGTTATTTCTATTGTTTATTCTGGACAACTCAATAACCCTTCAATTTGATTACTCTATATTCATATGTTAGTATTTTATATAGCATACATATGACTCATTGATGTGGGCATGCCACAAGACTCTACCTTTAAGCTGGCTTTAGTTTTCACTATTTAGGTTTGAGTGTGCACAATGTAGGATTATATGATGTAAGTGAAGATGGAGACAAGTTTTTTCTAACAAGTCCAAAGAACCACTATGAGTGAGTCTATGCTTATCTTGGGATCTCAGAACTATGGGAGCATTTTTGTGCTTTGTAAGAATGTCATCTCTAGGTCTTAATATTGTAGGTGCCTCATAATGTGATGTTTATCTCGAAGTCTAAGCGATAAAATTTGTTGATTATTTATTTATTTATTTAGAATTGCTCATATAGATATATATATATATATATATATATATATATATATATATATATATATATATATATATATATAGATATATGATATTAGAGCTATAAATATATATAGTACGTGTAAATTTATAAATCACTCATATAACTGACGGTTTTAAAAATTAAATAAAAGTCATGAATGATATGTAAATTTTAAAATGCTCAATTTTTTTTAAATCACTCATCAAATTGTCAGTTTTAAAAATTAAATAAATGTCACTCATGACATGTAAATTTTAAAATAGTTAGTTGATTCATATTTCATGATTAAACAAGTGCTACATAGTAGTTTGTACCTTTAGCTTACTTTAAATATAGTAATGTTGTAATTTGATAAATAGATAATGATTTTTTGAACAATGATTAGATAAATATAAAATTAAATAATTTTTAAAAGTTTATAAAATATATTATATGGTTAATATACATTTGAATTATAATTATTTTATATTTTAATTTAATTTGAATTAATTAAAATTATTGAACTTAAAAATAATAATTTGTATTAAGCAAAGTCTTTCCGTAGAAATCACATAAGAGAAATTTTTGGCCGACGCATTTCAAAGCAACATGTGTGGTTCATCATCAGCACGCATTTCAAAGCAACATGTGTGGCTCATCCTCAGGGCCAGATTAAATTATATTATTAAATTTGGAAAAAATATTTATAAAAATAAAAATTGTGAACATAAAATTCAAGGCAATACAAAATGCATATACCAAATGAAAATATATTTCTGTGTTTCTAATTGTTCAGATTTCTAATATATTTGGAAATATATTTTTATAAATAAAAACCATGAATATAAAATTCAAGCAAGACAAAATATGTACACTAAATGAAAATATATTTTTTTGTTTCTAAATGCTGAGAATGTATGCTAATTCATTGAACCAAATCAATGTAGAAGACAATGTTGTAATAAGTAAGCTCCTATATGTTCAATTCAAGTTTATAGAGACAAATGAGATTTTGTTCAATTTCTAACATATGTAATAGAGAGATTTCACGTTTTTTTAACTTGTATTAAATAATTGATTCGCCGGATATATATCCATTTGATCCATATGTTTATGGAATTTCTCAAACTTTATATATAGGTATTTTCTTTTCTTCAAATGGGAATAACCTTGTGATAAAGATGGAAAAAATATTACATTAATGTGTATGATGAATTTTAGGAAAAACTGTGCAATGACATCGTATTTAATCATTTTCATATCTCCATTTAATCTTTAAATTATGCAAAAGGTGATAATACTATTATGTCAAAAACCATAGATTAGCTTTCTTTGGTTAACCATATAGAGCCACTTCAAATAAATGAGTGCAATCAAACCACCTACTTGCTAAATTATTTTTCTAAGTATCATAATATTTAAACATTGAATAATTAGATAATACTATCATAAATCATGATAAAAAGTTAACTTTACAATTGTTTTAAGTACTATAAACTGCATACATGAATAAATTTATATTGTAAATGATATGTGAGTAAAACTCTTTAATAATAAATTAAAAATATTTATAATCTCAAATTTTAATAAAAAATTTAAGTTAGAAAAAACACAATTAAGTACTATAAACTGCATACATGAATAAATGTATATTGTAAATGATATGTGAGTAAAACTCTTTAATAATAAATTAAAAATATTTATAATCTCAAATTTTAATAAAAAATTTAAGTTAGAAAAAACATTATAATTTTGAAATTAAAACAATTTTTATGGGTTGTTTTTAAGTAGTTAAGACAATTTGCATAATTTTTTTATATATTTATTAAATTTTATATATATATATATATATATATATACATATATATATATATTATTGTTAATAAAATAATAAACTATATATATATATATATATAAACGATCTCTTTTATTTTTAATTGTAACTTTTAAATAAAATTTCCAATAAATTTTATTGTGGATTTTTTTTCAAAAAAAAAAACAAAATACATTTATAAATAAATATTGCATTTCAAATTTTTAATGAAAAATGGAAATCAACTAGAAAGACTAAGTTATATAAAAATATGTAACTTTATTTTTTACTACTTGCTAAGCTACTATGTAGCACATGTCTTAGGACGCAATGATTGCTATGTGTATTTATCTTCTCTGGCTTTGTCAAGGTACATGGTATGGTTGTAGTTTTGAAATTAGGGGACACTGTATAACTTTTTCTAAACATATTGGGTGGAGGTGGTAATTTTTGACTTTGTTTAGATTTTAGACTTTTCTGGAAAGAAATATTCAACCAGTATCAATTGCATTGAAAAACCTACCCTGCAGTATATTATATTAAAAGATAAAATGGCAAATCCACTCGAAATGTTGAAGTATGGGCCCACTGATGATTTCATGGCAGGCCTTCTCAATAGCTAAATAAATATTGACGTGACTTGGAGGGTATGAAGGGTTTCCTTTTGTATGATTCCACTGTGTTGAAATCAAATGAATTTGTCCGATCAGGAATCATCGCAAACCAACTTTCTAAGATTTGGATTTGGTTGGATTGCGGGTGAGATTTAAACACAACCGTCATTGTAGGAGTACAACTATTGCAATTTGAACTATGTAGCCATTACAGGAGTACTATTGGTGCATATGCAGGTTTATCATTCAGAAATAAGATTTTATGAATGAATCCATTCTCATAGATATGTTTGCATCAAGTTCTAGTCATGTTTTAAATCAAGTCGAACTAGAATATGAAGAAACACAACCTTCTGCAAGATGGAAACTCCCTAGTATCTCTGCATCAGAAGTCTATGCTTATCTATCTATATTTCATTTGAAAGTTTCTACTAGAATTAGCATAAAAGAGTCTATTAGCTAGATTCAAGAAAATTCTGATAATGTTCAGTCTATTCTTCTCAATCCAAAACATTTACAAGCTGAAGCCAAGACCCATCAGGTCTTAGATACCTTTGTTCTAGCCACAGTCAGAGACCTAATGCATAATAAGTATACCGATTCATTAATAGGAGGTATTGTCGCCCCTATGTCTAATGGTCCAGTCTATTTTGACTGCTACCCAAATTTCTCTGTATATGTCTTTGATGAGACTATAAATCAAATCTTACAATTTCAAATCCAAACCAAAGGTTTTGACATGCATAAGAAAAGACATAATATAGTTATCTAGACTAGAGGATGTTTTAGACATACAAATACATTATATCCTGTAGTCCTCCATGCACCCAGTAAATATTCAAAGTCTAGTGTCGTTGTTCTGACAGATTCAAAAAACCAAAAGATAAAACATCAGATCATTCAATGGGAAGATCTCACTTTCCCTGAGCAGTGGGTAGTGTCAAATCCCAAGCCTCCTATCTTGAAGAAGATAACCTGTACTGATATCAAAGAAAATCAATCCTATGTTGTTTTATTCTTTCCTAGAAGATCTACTATAGACCGCAGACGAATTGAACAATCCTACAGAAGTTCATCTTATTATCAAGATCCATCCACTACAGATACCACCTTCTCAAGTTCTGTTTCAAATCCTTGTCATCATATTTCACTGTTTGAATTTGCCACACTTGTAACTTTTCCTTCTTTAGAAGTCAAGTGTCCTGAATGTCAGACTATTGTATGCTTGTACACTCCTGTTGAATCAGTAATCCATGAAAACCATCATCCAAGGACTGGTGAGGCCCCTCCATCCACATATTTCAATCCATATCCAAAACCAAAATGCTCAGACATTCCTTTTCCCCATGAATTTGAGTCTGAACATATTTTGATGATGCATGAAATTGTCACCTTAGAGAATGAAGATCCGAGGTTGACAAAAATATTCAGCCTAATGAGGCTAGCCAAGTCGAGGTATGGATTGGGGTATTTAGAACAAGCAAAGGGACTAATTCCTAAGTCCAAATTTGGTCCCATTCCAAATGATTGGAAAAAGCATGCAATAATGGAAATGCATAAGTTCTTCACTTTAATGAATGGTTGTCCCAAATCCAAAATTAGCTCTAAATGGATGAAGGGCGTGTTAAATTGGGACTTATTCACTCATTCCGAGGTAGAACAGTTTGGTATTAGTTATACAGTTAAGGAAAATATAAATCTATCCCAGGAATGGAAAACCTACATGGAAAAAACAGACTGTTGGATATCTTTCTATGAGTGGAAAGGGAAAGTTCAGTCTAAAAATGTATTGACGACCAAAACATCTTCTTCCTCATCAGCCAAACATGCCTGGACTGCTTTAGATGGCAGCAAAGTGGAGACTCCATCTACTTTTCCCCCATATAGAGGAATCATAATAGGAGAAAACCATAATACAGCTAAAGCAATTCCTTTAGTTCAGAAAGATGAAAATGCATTGGGAATAGATGGTAGAATTCAGAAGGCCAGTAAGCAAATTAACTAGACCAATGCTACAATTAAAGGCCTAGAAATGAAAATAGCAAAGTCTGCTGAAATAAAAGAACAGTTTGATACTATTAAAGTTTCTCTCAATGAGGTAAACAAAAGCCTCAATGATGTACAATATTCTTCATCAGTTGTCAGATCATATGCCAAAGAATCTTTGAATAAAATAGAAGTAGAAGATAAAATAGTAGACCACATTGGTACTACTAAAAGTTTATTAACTGGTTTAACTAAAAGAGTTAAGAAAATGAGTTTGTCTAACATTGATAAACCAGTTCCTACTTCCTTTCGATATAAAAGAAATGTCAAGATTCAAGATCCTATCAAACAAGTTGACAGATTTCTGGCATTATTCCCCAGAGAAGTAGCGCAATATTCTACTGAAAAACTAAAGGCTATAGAGAAAATCACAATTGCTTCTTTACTTAAGGAAGAAGAAGAACATAAAGAATCTGAATCTCAGATTCTCCCTATTTATGAGCCTCTGGAAAGTAGGTTCAGTAAGTATCCTCCTCCTGATATAGAAGGAAAAGGCAAGCTCTTAGAATCACATACTTTCTTCCCTAAGTCACATCACGAATGAAACATTGATAATCTGAGTGTTGGTCAGATTAGGAAATTTCTTGACATGATGTTCACTGAATATAATCTTATGTGTCTCAGAGGAAAAAGTGAGATTGAAGCTTGCAAAACAATTATTTAGTGTTTTACAGGAACCCTACTCAGGTGGTGGGAAATATAATCATCTCTAGCATTATTGACAAAAATGGAGAACGAAGTTCTGAAAGATGAAGCAGGAGATATAATTCATAATATAGAGGCACAACAACAAGCAACATGATTGGCACTCTAACTTCAATGATATTAGAGCATTAGTGTGGCTGTGAAATAGAGATTACAAACAAACATGAAGTCATCGCGACGAATCTCAAATTCCACAAAATATCACAGTTTGAAGACTTTCATCGCGACTAGATGCAAAGAATTTATGAGGTGAAAGATTCTAAAAATCTATTATGGAAATAGGTATATCTTGCTGCCCTTCCATCCAAATTTGTTGACTACATTAGGTTGCAAGAAATATTTCAACTACCTTTTGAATCATACACTTTGGTAGAGATTCATTCTGTTATAACCAAGACATTAATCAGTTTGTGCACAAGTTCTAAGGTTAATAAATCCTTAGAAAATCTTTCCAAGCTTCCAGATAGAAAATCTATCTACAGCAAATATGGATTAACCATTGACGATCCTCTTGTATGAAAAAGGAAAGCTAAGAAAAAGGCCAAGAAGGAATACATACAAACTTCTAAGATCCACAAGCATAAAAGACAAGCCTCTAATCATCCTAAAGTCTCTTCCACAACAATAAAATGCTATTATAGATATGTTTCCAGGACACACTACTACGAACTGTCTGATATTCATTTGCACACTTCTAAACAAGTGTAACAAACTTACTTGCTAGCTATGTGGGAAAACTAGGCATACATCAACCAAATGTCCAGATGGAGAAGAGCCAAAAAAGAATATAGGGAAAAATTCCGAGGCCCTATTTCAAAGGGGAAAAAATGTTAAAACAGAGGGACAATTGTTGTGTCTAAAGTGCAAATCTCGCACTCACAAAACAGAGTGCTACCCTAACGTGATCATCAAAGATCAAATCCAGCTGTAGCAACTAGAAGAGTCCTCTCCTGACTCTTATAGTTCTTCCTATAGCTCTTCTGAAGAAGAGTTACATGCATACATGCAGCCCTGTTCATGCTCATAATCAGAAAATTGTGCTTGTCATATATGTATTGACTCTAATTTTGAATTTGGTAGTGACTCTAGCATTGAAGAAATCTACTCAGTACCACCAAAAGGAAAGGTATTAATGGCTGCAACAAAAGAAGAAGAAATCAAGATCCTCTTTCAAATCCATGCTATGGAAGAAGGAGAAATGAAGAACAGGCTTATAGAAGCATTTATGGAACAACTTCGTTCTAGCTCTTCAAAAAATTCAGCTAAAAAGCTATTATTCTTAGATGCCTCCTTTGAGTGAAATACCAGATCTTTCCAAAGACACCAAAAGTAGGACAAGGTTCGCTCACTCACCTTGGGGGAGGTAAGTAGAGAAATTCATAACATCAAAATAGAAATATCTGCTTTAAAATCTCAATTAGCTGAAATTCAAAAAGGAAAACAACCTGTAGAAGAAACTATAGATCCATGGGATACTACAAAGTATACCAAAAATCCAAACATTGAAATAATTGAAGGGAGAAAAGATCCTGTTTTAGGATTTCAAGAAATGAGGATTCTTGCCATTGCATATCAACAACATCATGTAAAAGTTAATATTTCGATTCAGGGAGAAATGTTTGAATTAACTGCATTACTAGATTCTAGTGCTGATGTGAATATTTTAAATATAAAAATCATCCCAGCAAAATATTGGATTTCTGCAGAAAGAAAAGTTGTTGGTCTTGGTAATCAGACACTTAATTATGAAGTCCCAAAAGCTTCCATTTTCTTTGACCATCACTGCATAAATTTGAAGTTTGCAATCACAGAAATTCCAGTTGATTGTATTCTAGGAAACATCTTTCTAGTTGCAGTTTAACCTCATGGATCAGCCAGATTAAAAGATAACACAGCCAGCTATTTCATCACTGTTCCCACATCAATGGGAAGAACAAGACGAATTGAGATGCCCTATATCTCAAATCCTAGAGTTTCCACTGTGGTCTAGACAGTCAAATAACTGGACAAAGCCGAAGCAAAAATCACAGATCTAAAGGATCTAAAGTCTACATTGAAGATAGAAGAACAAATAAAGGATCTGTTGGTCAAAAGAAGGATTCAAGAAATAAAAAGACAGATAGAGGAAGAATGTTGCTCAGAAGAGCCGAATGCCTTCTAGAACAGAAAGCAGCACACAGTCCAACTACCCTACAAAGAAGGATACACAGGAAAGCCTTGTAAAAGTCGAGCTATTTCTATGAATAAGGAATATAGGGATCTGTGTGAAAAAGAGATCAAACAGTTTTTGGATCAAAAACTCATATGAGAATCAGACAATCCATGGAATTGTTATGGTTTCTATGTGAATAAAAGAATAGAACAAATTAGAGGAATTCCAAGAGTGGTTATAAATTTTAAACCCCTAAATTCTGTTCTTGTAGATGATACTTATCCTATACCCCATGTTATCACTCCAGGAAACTCTCCGAGGTTGTAAATCAGAGATGCTTGGTAACATATAATTTTTAATATTGTTCTCTGAAATATTGGAATGAAAGATGGTGTGGATCAAGTCGGATAACCATTTCAGCTCTATTCACACTCAAGGCATGCATGAACAACCCTAATAACACAAGGCTTTAGACTGCTAATGCTTAATAGTTTGTAGATTTAATGGATAGATGGAGAACACTGACTATGCCAGCAGGTTGCATACATGGACCTATACGAATGGCTAGCTACAGGCAACAAATGAACTTACTGACTATACCGACAAATGCATATATAATCACACATATAAATGGCTAGCCATAGGCAATAAAGAAGCTTGCAAATCTAATATATCAAAGCAGAGATAAGATGACACTTATCTGGCCTCAAACACACAGAAAACCTGAACAAACTGTTCAAGTGCAAGCATAGAACAGAAGAGAAATGGACATTAAACATGTAGCAGCAAAAGAAGCTTGTGTTACTAAAGACTACAGATGAGAAGCTTGAGAAAATAGGGAAGGAATAATCTCCAAAAGTTGAACGCCTGTTACATCTTGTTTTCAGCTATTTATAGCTTGTTTACAATGGTTCTCAGCTTTTTGAGGCTTCAGGTGTCTCAATCTATCCTTCTGTCTTGTTTAACTGATTGATTCCCTTAATAGGTAGGCATAGCTCGGCGGTTTTCCTCTTCTGACAGAGAAATAACCATACTCAGATATTTTGGGCGGCCTGCTGTGATGCATAGGAGCTCCCTCGTGCCAAAGATGCCCCATTATGTTCGTTAGGATGACTACTGCACTAGCAGGGCCGTTAATGCTCCATGATTTCATTTGATTTGGGTTGAGGCGTGTAGTGGCCCTTCCCCTTCCCTTTCTGGGTTCTGTTTGCCGGTCGTTGTCCCTCCGCCAAATCCTTCTTCTGGTATACAACATAACTGCACGGCTCCTTCAAGGATGGCTTGCCGCCTGAACCTGCAACGAAGTGGCTACCATTCTTATGAAATCCATGCACCGGTCCCTTTCAGGCAATAGCTATGAATGTTTCTTTTCTGTTATTGTGTCTGTCTGGGTCATAAACAACGAAAACGCTACGACACTGCTAAATCCTGCCCATTTCTGTTTCACTTGGACTTCAAACATCTTCAAACATGGCATAACTTTCTATCGGGTCCGCCTTTCGGGTCACAGTCACATATCGCAGCCGGTCGATCCCTTGCTTTTCTTTATATTTGGAAATTCATGAACAATGCTGCAAAACATGAGGAAATCGACTTTGACGGACCTGAAAATATATGTATTTCACTTCCCAGACCCTTTCGGGTCCGGGCTTCATCGTTATTGGCATTTGCTAAGGCTTCCTGTGTATTTCCTTATACATTGACAATACACAAAATACAATGAAAATGGCCCCCGCGCGGACTTGAAATATTATTAAAAATCCTTTATAGTGTCATCGGGTCCATCCCATCGGATCGGAGGCATGCTATATGTAAAGGCCCCGCCCCTCAGAAGACGTCGATAGCGATATTCACCGCGGACCCGATAAGTTATCAAAAATAACTCATAACGTTGTCGGGTTCGGCCCATAGGCGATTGCTGATATATGTTAAAGGCCCATCCCTTTGTTATTGCCGATAGCGATACACCGAAGTGATATCGGCGATCGCTCATCGGTAATGTATCATGTCGCTGCCTCTGCCTACTCCGACTTGCGATATGCCGACACGACCTGGACCGTTGATCAGCCAGATCTGACGGCTGAGGTTGATGCGGATTCATATGCCTGCAATCTTGGTTTTTATGTGATTTTTTGGGTATTTTCACCTTCCGATAGTGTAATTCTGCCCTCCAAAGGGCTTCCCTCTTGCAACCTCTTTGATCAGTGGGCAGCTTTTGTCATGTCTTGATGATTTGAACAGCAAACATGGATTTTGGGCATGACTATAAGCATATTTGCAGCCTTTGAGAGCTTTTTGAATCTATTTTTAATCCATTTGCATAGCAAAGCTAACACTGGCTCCTTCTGGGGATGAGATCCTCCCTGTGAGGTCTCAAGAACTGCAGATCAATGCCTTTCCTGTAGAAAACAAATTAGCCAAAATTTCCTAGTGTTCCATTGGGCATGGAGTCTACTTTGCTTATACTAAAACTGACAAAATAAAATATTTACAGTTTTAAGGCCTAAAGACCTTAAATCACATAGCTTTTCAAAAACCGCCCATTTATTAGGCCATCAAAAACTGGTTCTCCCTCCATACTTTTCAGTATGAAGGTATTATTCCCTTGAATCTGTGAAATGATGAAAGGGCCCATCCAGAGAGCATCAACTTTCCCATGATTGCCTTTCTTTTCTTTAAATGCATCCCATTTCATAACCAAATCCCCAACCTGCAAGTTGTCTTTCTTTGCCTTCTTGTCAAAGACTTCCTTGATCCTCTGCTGATGTGCTGTAGCTTTTTCAATCAGCTGCTCTCTGATCTGATATAATTCTGTTAAATCAGTGATTCTATTGGCCATAACATCTTCTTCATTCTGCGCTGTTTGGAGAAATTTTGCCACAGGAAGAGTAAGCTGAATTGGAAAAATAGCATCAGTACCGTATACCAGCTTAAAAGGAGAGCAGCCTGTAGATCTTTTGATGGTCACTCTGTCTGCCCATAGTGCATATTTGAGCTTTGCATCCCAATTCTTCTTATTATCTTCTAACAGCTTCTTAATAATCCTGATCAGACTTTTGTTAGAGGATTCTGCTAGACCATTCCCTTGGGGGTAATAGGAGGTGGAATGAACAAGCTTAATGCCCATTGAATCACACATTTCCACCAACTCTTTTGCCTTGAAGGCTGCTGCATTATCTGTTATAAGCTTATGTGGGCAACCAAATCTGCTGAAAATGTTTTCTGATAAAAATTTGATTACCACATTATGATCAGCCTTCCTTGTTGGGATTGCTTCAATCCATTTTGTAAAATAATCAGTGGCAACTAATATCCACTTGTGCTGGCCACTGGAGTGCAGGTTGACTTCACCAATGAAATCCAAGCCCCACTGCTGAAAAGGTCCTTTTGCAATTATTGGCTTTAGGGGTAGGGATTTTAACTACTGCTTTCCTTCGAATCTCAAGCACCTGTCACAAGTTTTAACAAAAGCAAATGCATCAGAAAATAAAGATGGCCAATAGCACCCAGCTCTGAGAATCTTTTGGGTTGTAGTTCTCCAATGATGATGTCCTCCACACATGCTGTTATGGAACTGCTGCATAACTTCTATTGACTGTTCTTTGTCCAGACATCTTAAAAGCACTCCAGATGGATCCTTCCAATAAAGCGAGCTATCATTGATGCAATATTTCATTGCCTTGAGCTTTAACGTTCTTGCTTGACTTTGAGAAAATTCTGAAGGCACTTCTAGCTTTAAAAGGAAATTAATTATTGCAGCATACCAACTACATGAAGCTAGGTTCTTGGCCACTGACTGTCCTCTCTGCGATTCAGCTGTTTCATGCTCTTCCATTAGACCATTTCCTTCTACATTGAACAAGAAATCGACGTCCAAAGATTTGCAATTTTCTTCAGCCAACAGTTTGGCAAGCCCCTGACCTCTTACCAGCTTGGTAGGCTTCAGCTCTATGTTGAATTCTATCATTTTTGCAATCCATTTCGCTCTTTTTCCATCAGCATCAGGCTGCGTTAAGACATCCTTTATTGCAGCAGAAGGCACATATGCAACTATTTTGGAATGCAAGATGTATACTCTGAAAGCTTTCAAAGATTTGATAAGAGCGTATGCTTGTTTCTCAATAATATCATACCTCAGCTCAGCATCCCTTAAGGTTTTATTGAAAAATGCCACTGGATGCTCTGAGCCTTCTTCATCTACTTGCAATAAGACTGCTGCAAGGGTGTCGTCAGAGGCAAAAGAAAACATGCGGAACTCCTTGCTATAATCTAGACTGATTAAAGTGGGGGCCTCCATAATTGCCCTTTTAATGGACTCAAATGACTTTCTCGCTACACCATTCCACTTGATCTCTGACCCCTTCTTCAACATAGAGGTAATATGCTTCACAAGTTCTGCAAAATTTGGGATAAATCTCCTTACAAAATTAATCTTGCCTAGAAAAGACTGGATGTCCTTCTTCGATCTCGGGACAGACAAGGTCTGTATTGCTTTTACTCTTTCTGGGTCAACTCGGACACCTGCAGCAGAAACAATATGTCCCAACAACTTGCCTTCTTCTAACGCAAACTGTGACTTCTTGGGATTTACTGAAATCCCAAACCTTCTGCACTTCAAAAACACTTTCTTCAAATGTTGCACATGGTCTTGATGGCTACTGGAGTATACTGTTATATCATCCAGGTAGATAAGGACAAATTTATCCTTTTCTCCCACAAATGCTATATCCATAGCTCTCTGAAAGGTGGCTCCAGCATTCATCAACCCAAAAGGCATCTTGGAATACATAAAGGTACCCCAAGGAGTGGTGAATGCAGTCTTCTCTTGATCATCCGGATGCACAGCAACTTGATTATAACCTGAAAAACCATCTATAAAAGACATTACTTTGGCACCTGAGACTTGCTGCAACAAATGCTCCATTTTTGGTAGAGGATAATTATCCTTTTTGGAACATTTATTTAGATTCCTGAAATCAACACATAGTCTGATTTCTCCACTCTTCTTCCTCACAACAACTAGATTGTCCACCCATTTAGAGTATCTGAGAGGCACTATGATCTTAGCAGCCAGCAACCTTTTAATTTCTTTCTCAACCAGAGGAAGGAGCATAGGATTCATTGGTATCAGCTTCTGTTTGAAAGGAATAATGTCTTTCTCAAGTGGAATTTTACGCTGAATTATATTTTCGTCATATGTCTTCAGATCGTTGTACTCCCAAGTGAACACATCAGCAAATTGCCTCATTAATTTGCAGTATTCAGCACTCTGGTCAGTAGATAGATTGGTGGACAGATTTATGAATTTGGGGTGACCTGGACCTCCTATATCATGTTTGCAAACTACAGTTTGATCTTCTTTTTGGGCAGCTTTGTAAGGCACATCATTGTGATCAAACAATATCTCAAGAGGAATTAGACCCTTAGGAATATGGTTGCTAGGGAGTTGGACTATGCTATTCTTGCCAATCTTATTTATAAGCTTGGACTTGGTATCTTCTAACAAAGCATCATTATTTTGGTCAATTTGTATTTCAGAAAACTCATCAATGACTTGAAGAAACCTATTTAGCTCATCATCATCATCAAAAACCCTCCAATGGTGGACATTATCAGGCACGGAGGGTCTATACTTCATTTGTACCTCATAAACTAGTTTGGGAGGCGATGGAGGTATAAACAAACTAGCTGAGACAGCAAGGGAGTCGGCAAGCTGATTTTGGGCTCTAGGAATATATGAAATGCAGAAAAATTCAAAGAACTCTTTGGTTCTCCATACCTCATCTCTGTACGCTTTTAGCCTTGGGTGTTTTGCTTGGAATGTTTCATTCACTTGCTGAATTATCAGATCAGCATCTCCGAATACCTTCAGCTTCTTTATTCCTCTGTCTTTGGCGGCATGAAGGCCCAACAGCAGTGCTTCATATTCTGCTATGTTGTTTGTCACCTGAAAAACCAGCTTTAGAGATAATTGAATTGTTTCTTGTTGTGGAGACACTAGCACCACCCCTGCTCCTGCAGTCTCCTTGGTACATGCTCCATCAAAGAACATCTCCCAAATCTGACCTCCTGTATTATGCTCAGCTTGAGCTGTTGGTTTCTTGATCTGCAATGCAGCCTTCTGAGATTCTTCTATTTCGAGAATGCAAGCTCCAAAATCAGTGTCCACTGCATATATGGGATGGTTTGTAGGATTCTTCTCATCGCTAATGATATATGCCAGTTGTGCTTCTCTATATAACCTCCTGCTCTCTCCTCCAAACACTAGGACAGTTGCATAAGATAAATCGTTCTGCAATGTTCCACCTAGTCTCTTAATCCACCCTCTAGACAACAGCATGCCAAACTTACGAGGGACATTTTCCACCACAATATCCATTATCATGCTCTTCATGGGTAGCTGGGTTAGGGAAATGGCTAAATCTTTAATCAATCTCAGACATTTCACCTTCCTTGAATCAAATGAGAATAGGTCATGATATGGTCTGGTGATGTCAAGGCCTAACTCTTCCATGACGGTTTTAGGCATCAGATTGTGACTGGCACCTGTATCTAGGAGGCAGTTGTGGAGAATTTTGTCATGAATGGTCAAGGAGACATAAAAAGATGGGGAATTATCCTTGGCAGGTTCAGCCATTGGGCTTAGCACAACTACAGGCCTATCGTCTTGCAAATTGACAGAGTTAGTGGAGGTTCGTGTGATCTTCAGCTCAAGAGCCTCAAGGATAGGCTTTCTAAACATCTCACTCTTCACCAGTTCTATCAAAGGCACGGTTATTTTTAACTTCTGAACTTCTGATTCAAAGCTAAAAGAGAGAGGTAGCTTGTCAGGACTTTTTACCTCTTGAACTGGTGCTTTGAGGGTGACTGGATCAGCTGCTGGTCTTTTTTGTCTGCTATTCTGGGTCTCTGTTTGGACGACAACTTTTCGGGCAGGATTCTCCTTGATATTATTTGCATTTGACCTTAGATTATATCTTTTCTGCTCCCTAGTTTGTAGAACAGCCTCTCTGTCCCACCTTTGACTGTCTTGCTCCTACAGCAAAGACTCTTCGTATGCAGCCAATGTCAAAAAGGCATCACTTCCTTTATCTTCCATACAAAGAATTTCATCCTCATCTTCAATCTGTTCCTCCTCCATGACCACATTCTGGAAAGGAGCCTTAACTTTTTGATCTTCGTTAGTTTCTTTACCCCTCTGAATGATTTGTGATTGTTCGTTGGCTCTTCTAAATGGATTCGGATTTCTTGGTGCAAATGTGCCTGGGAGCCTTGTCTTCCCAGGGTTCTGCTCAATCTCCAGCTTAGAAATTTTAGCAGACAGTGACTCGATCATTCTAGTCATTTTATCAAGTTTGGTATCTAAGGATGAAGCAGAAGAAGCCTCGCCTCTCTGCCTCCTTCTATCAGCGTGAATTTTGAGCTTTTCTGCAGCCATAATGTTAGATTCGACTTCTAGTGCCACGTCCTGCATTTCAGCTAGGGTGACACATCTTCTTTATCTCAACAGCAAACAGGACTCAGAGTCAAAGGCACTGGTGTAGGAAGGTTTGGCAGAGGTGGGGGTAGGCTTTACCTCTGTTGGTATCTTACTATACATACGGTTTAATCTTTTATTAAAATCAGACAAGGATTCCCCATTTTCCCTCTTCAGGTTTCCAAACTCCGTATGATAGTATAGCAAGTCCTTTTTATCTCCCCAGTGTTTTAGGAATGCATCATCTAAAGCTTTGATATCTGCTATAGATCTTGGGGCTTGTTCTCTAAACCATTTCCTAGCCTCCCCATCTAGACTTTGAACAAAGACTCTCATCCACACATCATCTTCACTAATATCCAGATTATCAGCATAGCTATAAAATGACTCAAGGTGTTCTTCAGCAGTGACACCTTCAGTCCCAGTGAACTTGGGCATATACTTTTGATATTCTCCAGTGGGCATAGCATTCAAGGGAGTGGGCAGTATTAAAGGTCCATACCTGGCGGCTATGATTCTTTCCATTTTGGTGGGTGCTTGTGGTCCTGCCATGTTTGGAATTTGTGGAAGGACACTAGCAGATGGGGCAGTAGGAAATAATGTAATGGATGGCAGAGATATTGGGATGTTTTGGACAGTATGGGAAACTTTCTTTGGACTGAGATTCAAAGGGGAACTAAATGGACAAGGAGCTTTATGAATCTCTGCAGGTACTTCTTCATTAGCAATACTAGGCTTTAAATCTTCAAACTGCGTATCCTCAACTAAAAACTTCTCATGCAGAGACAAATAAGATTTCTGAGGCTTACCTGATTTTGATGCTCCCTTCTGTGATGTTTTCTTCGGGTTAACAATCTCCTCAGGGTCAGGCACTGGGACAGCTGGAGACTTCTGCGGATTTCTTCTAGTATGCCTCACAAACTGAGCCAGAACTTCAAAGTGGAGTCGCCAAAGGATGGCCTTCCTCCAGTGGAGTCGCCAGACAGATGATTACAACCAATGTCTATGTTCAAACCTTGTCTGTCATCAAAGCTTGAAGCTGTGTCATCTCCCAGGGAAGCTGAGCTTCGATTCTCTTCTCCCCGGCAACGGCGCCAATTATGTTATCACTCCAGGAAACTCTCCGAGGTTGTAAATGAGAGATTCCTGGTAACATATAATTTTTAATACTGTTTTCTGAAATATTGGAATGAAAGATGGTGTGGATCAAGTCGGATAACCATTTCAGCTCTATTCACACTCAAGGCATGCATGAACACCCCTAATAACACAAGGCTTTAGACTGCTAATGCTTAATAGTTTGTAGATTTAGTGGATAGATGGAGAACACTGATTACGCCAGCAGGTTGCATACATGGACCTATACGAATGGCTAGCTACAGGCAGCAAATGAACTTACTGACTATACCGGTGGATGCATATATAATCACACATATAAATGGCTAGCCATAGGCAATAAAGAAGCTTGCAAATCTAATATATCAAAGCAGAGATAAGATGAGAGTTATCTGGCCTCAAACACATAGAAAACCTGAACAAACTGTTCAAGTGCAAGCATAGAACAGAAGAGAAATGGACATTAAACATGTAGCAGCAAAAGAAGCTTGTGTTACTAAAGACTACAGATGAGAAGCTTGAGAAAACAGGGAAGGAATAATCTCCAAAAGTTGAACGCCTGTTACATCTTGTTTTCAGCTATTTATAGCTTGTTTACAATGGTCCTCAGCCTTTTGAGGCTTCAGGTGTCTTAATCTATCCTTCTGTCTTGTTTATCTGATTGATTCCCTTAATAGGTAGGCATAGCTCAGCGGTTTTCCTCTTCTGACAGAGGAATAACCATACTCAGATATTTTGGGTGGCCTGCTGTGATGCATAGGAGCTCCCTCATGCCAAAGATGCCCCATTATGTTCGTTAGGATGATAGCTACACTGGCAGGGCCGTTAATGCTCCATGATTTCATTTGATTTGGGTTGAGGCGTGTAGTGGCCCTTCCCCTTCCCTTTCTGGGTTTTGTTTGCCGGCCGTTGTCCCTCCGCCGAATCCTTCTTCTGGTATATAACATAACTACATGGTTCCTTCAAGGATGGCTTGCCGCCTGAACCTGCAACGGAGTGGCTGCCGTTCTTATGAAATCCCTGCACCGGTCCCTTTCAGGCAATAGCTGTGAATGTTTCTTTTCTGTTATTGTGTCTGTCTGGGTCATAAACAGCGAAAACGCTGCGACACTGCTAAATCCCGCCCATTTCTGTTTCACTTGGACTTCAAACATCCTCAAACATGGCATAACTTTCTATCGGGTCCGCCTTTCGGGTCACAGTCGCATATCGCAGCCGGTCGATCCCTTGCTTTTCTTTATATTTGGAAATTCATGAACAATGCTGCAAAACATGAGGAAATCGACTTTGATGGACCTGAAAATATATGTATTTCACTTCCCGGACCCAAAGACTTTGATGGACCTGAAAATATATGTATTTCACTTCCCAGACCCTTTCGGGTCCGGGCTTCATCGTTATCGGCATTCGCTAAGGCTTCCTGTGTATTTCCTTATACATTGACAATACACAAAATACAATGAAAATGGCCCCCGCTCGGAGTTGAAATATTATTAAAAATCCTTTATAGTATCATCGGGTCCGTCCCATCGGATCGAAGGCATGCTATATGTAAAGGCCCCGCCCCTTAGAAGACGCCGATAGCAATATTCACTGCAGACCCAATAAGTTATCAAAAATAACTCATAACGCCGTCGGGTCCGGCCCATAGGTGATTGCTGATATATGTTAAAGGCCCATCCCTTTGTTATCGCCGATAGCGATACGCCGAAGTGATATCGGTGATCGCTCATCGGTAATGTATCATGTCGCTGCCTCTGCCTACTCCGACTTGCGATATGCCGACATGACCTGGACCGTTGATCGGCCAGATCCGACGGCTGAGGTTGATGCGGATTCATATGCCTGCAATCTTGGTTTTTATGTGATTTTTTGGGTATTTTCACCTTGCGATAGTGTAATTCTGCCCTCCAAAGGGCTTCCCTCTTGCAACCTCTTTGATCAGTGGGCAGCTTTTGTCATGTCTTGATGATTTGAACAACAAACATGGATTTTGGGCATGACTATAAGAATATTTGCAGCCTTTGAGAGCTTTTTGAATCTATTTTTAATCCATTTGCATAGCAAAGCTAACACCCCACAAAGAAGATTTAATGGGAAGGATAGTAGGAGAAAAAATATTTTTGAAATTCGATCTGAAGGCAGGATTTTGGAAGGTCGCCATCTCTGAAGAAGATAAATTCAAAACTGCATTCAGCATTCGAGTAGGCCACTATGAGTGGAGTGCCATGCCTTTTGGGTTGAAAAATGCTCCGTCAAAATTCCAAAAGGTAATGGACAAAATCTTTAAGCCTTACTTTGATTGGCTTATAGTTTATATTGATGACATTGTAATTTTTTCCAAGAATGTCCAAGACCATTTCAAGCACATTCATACATTTGTAAATCTGGTAAAATGGAATGGTTTAGTCCTGAGCAAGAGGAAAATAGAAGTGTTTCAGACTTCCATTCAGTTCCTTGGTAATAATATTTTTAATGGACAGATAGCTTTGTAGAAGCATGCACTTGAATTCTCTGATAAATTCCTAGATGTCATCACTGATAAAACTCAACTTCAAAGTTTTTTGAGATGTTTGAATTACGTCAGTAATTTCTACCAGGATTGTGCTAAGGATATAAGTATACTCAATTAGAGACTCAAAAAGGAACCACCTTAGTGGTCAGAAGCACATACAGAAGCTGTTAGTGTTACAGGGAAAAGTGTCTATATAGAACTGCTCTATCCCACTAAGGTGTGACAGCTGACTTAGAAACAAACAGAGAAACACTACTTTCGTTTTTCCTTTATGAATTATAGATAGAGAGGAACAGAAAGACCAACCTTTGTCTTGCGCTAATCTCCCGATTTGATCCCTCTCTTCTTTGATAGTCCTCAGCTACCTGCTCCCTTGCACGCCCAACTTCACAAAGTACCTGTAAGATCACAAAAGCATAGCACTATACAAAGACATGGATCTATAATCATAAACAATCTAGGATCAGATGTAAATTGGCCATACAAATGTAGTAAGCATCAATGACACAAAAGCATGGAGGAAAACTTGAATAGTGTTTATTGATAAACAAGAAAAGAGCCAAGAGGAGTTACAACCAGTTGTTCTGACCCAGCATCAACCTCCCAGCAAAGAAGCCCCTTTTCACCTCAAACAAAGCTTAGATCACCCAACAATCAGATGTTTGTCTCAAGAAACCAACAACAATTCCTTACAATATGCAAAATTCCAGCCTCTTGGATCTCTGGGATGAGGGATCCATATATAGATATCTGTAAGGGGGATGAGTCAGCTTGTGATTTGATTAGTGTCTTCTCTCTGATAGTTCTTGCTTCCACTTGGAGACTGATGGTGTTATAGATCTGATCCAAAAATATAAGAGAATAGAAATAAACCCAAGAATAGCAAGATAGAAATAGATAGAAATGCTTCTTTATTGATCAAACCCTTAAGGTAGGGCAACACCATACATTCACTCCTTAAGGAAGGAGAACACTCCACAAGCCATATTCTTGTTCATACAATAATCCTTCACTCTCTCTCCATGTGGAGTCTCTAGCCTCTATATAGGGCTCATACATACAATACCATGGGTCATTAACATGGTTCCCTCATACCATCAACTAATACCATGGGCCCATTACATTATTATTAACTACTTGTAGTCCCTTACATGATATGGGTTAACCACCTTATTTACTACTATAGCCCATCCCATTATTACATTATTACCTTGGGTACCTCCCTTGGCACCCCATATTATCCCCCCTAGGTATATAACATTCCACCCCCCTAAGCATGTTTCATCCCCGAAACATGGGAAGAACACAAATAATAAGATCTACTCAAAAGAGTAGTCCACTGGTACCATGCACGTGGATCTAGCCATCCAAGAGAAAGGTGAACCCTCGATCTCGCTGGTGCTTCGCTTGCTTGAGGTGGAAGTTGACCGTGGCAGCTCATCTGTGTTGATGTGTAGTAGGTGGATCGTCGCTCCTCACTATCCGTCATACGGGGGTTGTTGTCCTTATGACTAATTGGTTGCCATCTTGTTGGTTGTTTTCTTGCAGGGTGATGTGGGTGATGATATGTTGAAGTTTTAACCCATTGTGCCTTTTTCTTTAATTCACCCTGCTGTGGTGCCTGTTGTGGTGTCTTCATTTCCAATATGACTTCAACCACTGAATCCTCATCACATGTGTCAGCACCTGTTACCTTTTTAGCTTCAGCCTCTGTTTGTGTTTGATTGTCGACCATCATATGCTCATCATCTGATATGTCAGTCCCTGGAACATCTTCTGCGTCAACCTCTGTGGACTCTACCTGTTTATTGATGGAAATATCCTGTAATGTAATTTTCTTCTTTTTATACCAGAGCTTCAGGAATTTCTTTTGCACATTAATATTGACCGTACCCACAGATTCCATCCAAGCATATCCCAAAACAACATCCATATTATCCATATCTGAAGTATAAAAGTCACAATGCAACACATACTTATCCATAGAAAGCTTCAAATCTTTATAAACTTGAACATCCTCATTATCGACCTGTATGTTTTCAATTTGTTTTTTGTTAACTCTTCTATCTGATAGTTCTTGCTTCCACTTGGAGACTGATGGTGTTATAGATCTGATCCAAAAATATAAGAGAATAGAAATAAACCCAAGAATAACAAGATAGAAATAGATAGAAATGCTTCTTTATTGATCAAACCCTTAAGGTAGGGCAACACCATACATTCACTCCTTAAGGAAGGAGAACACTCCACAAGCCATATGCCTGTTCATACAATAATCCTTCACTCTCTCTCCATGTGGAGTCTCTAGCCTCTATATAGGCCTCATACATACAATACCATGGGTCATTACCATGGTTCCCTCATACCATCAACTAATACCATATGCCCATTACATTATTATTAACTACTTGTGGTCCCTTACATGATATGGGTTAACCACCTTATTTATTACTATGGCCCATCCCATTATTATATTATTACCTTGGGTACCTCCCTTGGTACCCCATATTATCCCCCCTAGGTATATAACAGATGGTCTCTTACTCATCCTTGGTCGAATTCAGTGAGGCAAGTGTCACATGAGAAGATTCTGGAAGCTTCCATTGCCTCTCCACCTCGCGGAATGACACTACCATTTGTCATTTCTCGTCCATCTCACCCCACAAAAGGGATTTTTGAAATGCAATGCACCCACACAGTGTATTTAGGTTAGATGCAATGCACTTAGCGAGTGGAGCAGCTAAAATGATCCTGTTTTGACCAATTCTGAGCAGTTTTTCATTGAGAACTTCTGGGAGAAGCTGTAATCTGTTGACCTTGTTCCTTTAGGGGTTAGAACAACACTTTTAGGGACTTAGGAGCCCTTGGTTTATCGACATCTCATGCTTGGGGTTGTAGGGCCTAATAATGTCTATAACAGTTGCCCCCTAAAGCATGAGGTCGTTAATCTTTTGATGTCGGGTGAAATGCTTTATTATGAGGATCCGAAGTTCTTTCAATGCTAGGAGGAGACCTGTAATAAGATACAATACAATACATTATCTTCATAATATTTTCATGATCTAGCTGAAGCGGGCATTCCCATGCTCAGCTTTATAAATTCACTTTCATGTACATAGGATAGACAATCGTCTGAGTGTAGACTGATGATTCTGATAGAGCCATCATCCTTTTGAGTGGATGATTATCTGTGCAGCGATGATGTACATTTAATGTCTTTATTTCACTGAATATATATCGCAGCCTGGATGGATGAAACTAGATCCGGGGTCTTCAATCTCGTTCGATCTTCACTCGAAGTACAAGTCGATCCATGTGAGAAATGTTCTGAAGTCGAACATGGAAAGACATCACTTGTTTACCAGCCAATGATGTAAATTGTTAACAAGCGCGAGAGGAATTACCAATAATGATAATGACCCTCAAGGTACTGCAGTACAATTCACATGGTGTGAATAAAGGACTTGGCGTCAAACACCACGCAAAATCTTTCAGTCGAAGGCCATTGATGTAAACCTGTCGCCGGAAGTGAGAAACTTGCCATTGAGGCATGCAAGCTTCAAAGTATTGAATGGGGTGTTCCTAGATCAACTTCTTGGATAATGAGTTGATGTCGATAAGAAGTGATCCATCACAGGAAGGCCTTAATGAATCCCACATCAATGACATGGAACGGAGCAAATGATTTTAATGGAGGTGAAAACAATCTGGTGATATAAAGTTTAGGGTGGTGGTCATGAAAGAATGGAGCATAAATGTATGGTAGTGGGTGAGACACAGGTGAATTCTCTGAATGACTTCTCTTGAACATATCGGTGACACTGATGTGATGGATTGGTAGTATTAACCTCAAATGTGGATGGTATTATGTGACCATCGTGATGTGACCGGTGAATGAAACAACCCAACCCGACTCGGACACGGAGTGGAAGTGTCATGTTCAAGAGTGACTTGCTACCAACAAAGTTTCTTCAAGTTTTCTTCCCAATTTTCCCCAGTCATTGCTGACCAGTACCTCTTTATTTTTGTCAAGCTTGAGGAGGATAACATATGCTTGTTCTATAATTTTCCCTTCGGGCAAACCCATCGCTATGTTTTAACGAGCCTAGCAATAGTGAAACTCGTTCTCGTCTATAGACAAGTTTTTCGCTATTAAACTTTCAACAAGTTTAACAACAAAGATAACTCGGTCCTTTTCAATTTTAGAGAGTCTGAAAAGGAATGTAAAGGTAACTCCAAAATTCCTTTTTCGTCATCTAATCCCTTAAGTCCGAAAAAGTATAAAACAATACAGAAGGGATGAATTTTCGATACTTTTAACGAGCCGAACAAAACAAGCGCTCGATCTTTTTGTGTAATAATCCCTCAGGTCCAAAAAGATTAAAATCTAGAGGAGGGATAGCACTTCCTGTCCCTTTAACGAGCTAGAGAGGCCAATGGCTTGGAAATCTTTTCATATTTACGAGTCAGTTGAAAAGAGCTTAAAGGAGACTCGTCTTTTGAGGAACGAGTGATAAAATGGGTAGCAGCTGATTCTAGGTAAGGTTTGGAATTTTCCAATCACGGCAGTGTCACAAGGATGGCTAGTGAGATCACTCTTCGTAGATGTTCCTCAAAATGGGTAAACAATCAAATGGGGGTGAATGATCGCCCAATGAAAAAGTGGAGGTGACGGTGCAAACATGACCAAGGCTTTAATGGCTGAAGTATTACATTCACGATGGTTATTTACCAGGGGAATAGTTCATTTTTTAACGAGCTTAAATGCAGGGGGAAACAGTTGCTCATGGCTTATGTTTATTTTTTAACGAGCTTGAACTATGTGCTAAAACTGCTCGATTAATCCAGTCGTGTGATAAGAATGTCTCATATAAAAACGACAACTTTTAGAGTTTTTCCCTACGTCCTTTCTTTATGCAAGTTAGGAAACGACTAATCCTAGGAGTTTAAAGGGTTAGAGGACCTACAAATTTAAAAAAATAAACAGTCGCTCTTCGCTTGCACGCCAAAAGGCTTGCATGCCCCCAGGTATAAAACAGAGTTTCAAGGTTACCCCTTCTTTAGTCCGTTAAAACATTTTTTTTACCGAGAGAGGCCTACCTCTTACAGGTTACCAAAGATTGTTTTATTTATGGCGTAAACAAAACACCTCTTCGGCGATGTCTATCGAGATAAACAAAGGTGAGCGGCAATGCCCGCCAACTCACATAACTTTGACAGGAGGATCTTATTCTAGAATAACCCCCACTTCCAATCACGGATGGGGGTACAGACTAGTCATATTCTCTCGCGGAAACCTACCCTATACCTAAAGTTTTCCTGCCGAAGCAGACTAGGGTGCATGCCCCCTGGCTTTCAGTCATGTCCCCCCGAATCACTCGTGCTCATCGGGTGGATGGACTGGAGATTGAGACATTTCTTGCGTGAAAAGACCATTCAGGGATGGTATATGACTATTTGCTATGCGTGATCCAGGAAATGAAAGCTGGTCTACGAGCTTGACCACTCTTCTTTCGTGCGGAAAACACATCACTCTAAAGAGTGATGAGACAATGGCTCTCATGCCATAAATATAGTCTCGTCCAAGGAGTAGATTCTAATCCAAAGGTCCTTGAACTACCATAACGTTCATGTGAACGGTTTTCCCTCTCAATGTTATGGGCACATTGGGAAGGATCCCTAACGGTCGACTGGTTCCTTTATCAAAGCCTGTTAGATTTCTCATCTCAGGCAAAAGCGATGGTGAACCAAGCGCTTTCCAAGCAGTTGAGGAAAGGATACTCACAGAAGCCCCTTCATCTATGATGGTACCGGCCATAACCATTCTATATATTTGAACAATGATTCGGAATGGTATACTAGCTGGTAAACAGGGTCTGCCTAGTTGATTCCAGTCGAAGGAGACAACTAGGTTGCTTGGAGGTGGGACCGAATAGACGGCCGAGTGCGACTCTAACGAACTTCCTTCCTGCGGTAAAGGAACAGGTAAATTGCCCCCATGTTCGTTGGACTCTGTGCTTATGAAAATAATTTGGACGGTGTCATCCTTGTTCTCTTCAGTGATTGTATCATCTGAATATGGAACCTCTAAAGGCAAGACCGGGTCAACTGCCGCCTCGACCTTTTGACTTTCATCTAGTATGGGTTCAGATGGTTTATCTTCAATGATAGATGCTTCAACCGACCACCTGAGCGGGCCAGCCGGATTTTCAACTAGTGACGTACTCGGCAAGAGTTTTTTATATCCAGGAGGAAGTCATAACGGTGAAACCGGATGATCATCCAAAACTCTTTTAGCTTCGTCTAAGAAGGGACAACGGTGGACGACATGATCGCCTTCGCACAGTTTACAAGGAAATCTATATTTTCCTTTTTGTCCTAGGGCTTCACTTTCACTAGTTGACGGTGTGTTTTCAACATGACTATCAGACGTTGACGACACCGGGTTGTGCAAATGAGGAGACCAGTCCCTTAAGATCCGAGGGATGCAAGGACAATCTCTGTGATAGTGGTCTCCTTTGCAAATGACACATGGCGATTTAGGCTTGGTTGGTGTAGTGTGTGGATTTTCGCTAGATGACACTCGTTTGCCCCCATTCGCTTTTGGCTCCTTCTTCTTCTTCTCTTTCTTCTTCTTTTCCTTCTTCTCCTTAGGTACTTGACTTTTGGCTTTACCAGCCCCATCAAGCGAAGAGGAAGGAGGAGAGGAAGAATTAGAGGAAGTAGAAGGTTGGTGGTTAACTCTGGACTCGTCTAGTTGCTGATTCGATTGTTCAGGAATAGTGGTGTTTTGAACGACAGAGGTTGAGAAGAGCCATACAGGAAAACCAATTGTCAGTCCTGGAAGCGACAATGTGGCCATATGGGGTGCACCAACATCTCCCCAAGAGGAGAAGGGAGGATTTCCTCCAAGGGGAATTCCTTGGTTTGTGGATTCCATTTTCTCAACCCAAGATCAACGTAGGAAAGGGTAATGAATATTCCGTTTAAAATAAATTTTAGCTGCTTTGACACAACTTGTTTTTTCAATTTTTAAGAGTCGATAAAAAACAAAAGATGACTCTAGTCTCCTTCAATTTTTAATGAGCCTGAAGTGACAAGTGCTCAGATGGACCTTTTCCGTTAAGGAGTTTGAAAAGGAACGAAAAGGACTGCTCTGGAAATCTAGGTAGAGGGATTACCAAACCAATCGCAAAACTGCAGAATACTTTTTACGGTACGACAGTCAATCTTCCCGAATGTTGTGTTCAGTGCATTGTGATCGATAGGGCGGCAGACACGGCTTCCTATAGATAAAGGATTAAGCCTATTGGGGTCTCCCAAAATATACTCGATGGTACGTGGGAGCACAAGTCCGTACTGGCACTTATCGTCTCAAAGTGGAGGAATCACCCAACCATCAGTGAGAACAATAGTTACGAGGCTTTACGACGCCAGAATACGTCTCTAGCCTAGACTTCTAAATGTTGTGCATTAAGTTCCAAAGCGTTGTTAGATTCATTGAATTTATTTTAAGTTGATCTTGTTTATGAAGTTTGCCTTTCAGGTTCACCATGAGATGTAGATGTAATTCCTAAAATGCAATCTAAGATGAGAAACAAACTTTTATCTCCTTTGTGCAATGAAAATCCTAGCTACTAGGGAAAATAAAGACAGAATCTTTTCACAAAGAGCAAAGAGCACACTCTAAATGCACTTTCCTAAATCAAGCCAATCAGACTGTCTATATGCAAATGCACATGCATGTATTTTTTTTTCGACTTTCTTAGTATATGAATGCTAAAAAGAAAGTTGATGCATAAATCTGAATTCATTTTCAAGCGACAAATATCAACAAGCTTCTTTTCGAAATAAAAAAATGGAGACGATCACAACACTTTACGATTTTGAACTGAATACTTGTTCTCGACACTAGAAAATTACAAATTCAGACCAAAAGCAATAGTAACAGGATAATCGACCATCAACAGCAATCAAACTCTTTCCTACGATTGAAATCGGCTTGTGACAGTTTCAAATCAAAGGACAACAGTACGATTATGCTACTTTTGCAAAGCAGAACTGTAAACGACTCAACAAACACACAAAAACATCTACAGTTCTTTTGTAGAAAGGAGGCAGAATAACATCAAGGAAAAGGGGTTTCAAACAGACATATACTAATCACAGGCAACAAAATTCAGGAATAGAACTGGAAAGAATGAATCACAGAAGCCACAACTGCACAGAGCTAGTCTGATCAGTGCACCTGTAACACAGAGAATCTGAAATGCAGCGCAGCTTGTCCACTCGGGAAGTGCGCTGAAATTCAGAATCTCTGAACAGTACCTATGCTGGGCCAGAAACGAGACTCTGTTCGGGTTTCGGGTCATAGTTTGTAGTTCAGTTCTTGGGTTTTGGCCGAGCAAAAAGCAATCAGTATTGCAAAAATCAGGGGTAGATCTAAGGAGGATCTCAGAGCTATCACAAGGGAAATCAGATAGTTTGTGAATCAGTTGTTTAAATCATAAACAGATCCAGTAGATGGATTGAAGTAGCAGTTATCTACTTTGCATTTGCTATGGCAAATGCAGTTCGAATGCTACCTATAAGTTTATGAAATAGACAACAAAGAATGATAAACAAACAAACTAATTATCTCCCCAGTGGAGTCGCCATTTTGTTACAGGGAAAAGTGTCTATATAGAACTGCTCTATCCCACTAAGGTCTGACAGCTGCCTTAGAAACAAATAGAGAAAAGCTACTTTCATTTTTCCTTTATGAATTATAGATAGAGAGGAACAGAAAGACCAACCTCTGTCTCGCGCTAATCTCCCGATTTGATCCCTCTCTTCTTTGATAGTCCTCAGCTACCTGCTCCCTTGCATGCCCAGCTTCATAAAGTACCTGTAAGATCATAGAAGCATAGCACTATACAAAGACATGGATCTATAATCATAAACAATCTAGGATTAGATGTAAATTGACCATACAAATGTAGCAAGCATCAATGACACAAAAGCATGGAGGAAAACTTGAATAGCTTTTATTGATAAAAAAGAAAAGAGCCAAGAGGAGTTACAACCAGTTGTTCTGACCCAACATCAACCTCCCAGCAGAGAAGCCCCTCTTCACCTCAAACAAAGCTTATATCACCCAACAATCTGATGTTTGTCTCAAGAAACCAACAACAATTCCTTAGAATATGCAAAATTCCAGCCTCTGGATCTCTGGGATGAGGGATCCATATATAGATATCTGTAAGGGGGATGAGTGATTTTGTGATTTGATTAGTGTCTTCTCTCTGATAGTTCTTGCTTCCAATTGGAGACTGATGGTCTCTTACTCATCCTTTGTCGAATTCAGTGAGGCAAGTGTCACACGAGAAGATTCTGGAAGCTTTGATTGCCTCTCCACCTCGCGGAATGACACTGCCATTTGTCATTTCTCGCCCATCGCACCCCACAGAAGGGATTTTTGAAATGAAACGCACCCACACAATGTATTTAGGTGAGATTCAACGCACTTAGCCAGTGGAGCAGTTGAAATGATCCTGTTTTGACCAATTCTGAGCAGTTTTTCATGGAGAACTTCTGGGAGAAGCTGTAATCTATTGACCTTGTTCCTTTAGGGGTTAGAACAACACTTTTAGGGACTTAGGAGCCGTTGGTTTATGGCCATTTCATGCTTGGGGCTGTAGGGCCAAAAAATGTCTATAACAATTAGGAAGATCAAAGCAAAGGTAAAATGTTATGAAACCAGCTCAAGAAAAGATAGAAAAGATAGATCAACGCCTTAGAATTCAGCCTCTTTGAGGGGGCAACCTCCTTTACATTACATAATGAACAATTATTCAATGATACAAATGAAAAAACCTCCTTTCTATATATAGGAGTCTAAGGAGTCACAATATAATCCAGCTGACCTAACAATAATAATATAAAGCCACAAAAATAACAATAGAGGGATTCTATGGGGCATAGAAATAACAACATGGGGGTAATAGGGGCACAAAAATATAAATAAGGGGTATAACTACAATATTAATGGGGTAATCACTAGTATTATAGGGACCCAACATGCCCCTCTCCTTCAAAAAAGTGTTGTCCTCAACGCTTGAGTAGTTCTGGATACTTCTACATAAAATTCTCATCCTCCCATGTGGAATCTTCAGTGGATAAGTTCTTCCACTTGATAAGATACTCTGAAATTGATCGATTTCGTAGCTGTCGAGTTCTTGTTTCTGTGACTACTTCCAGTTCCAATATAATTTTTCCTTCCTCGTGAAGTTCTGGCAATATTGTTTGAATTGGGAGCTTGTCGCCTATAACCTTCTTTAAACATGAAACATGGAAAACTGGGTGGAATCGAGAAGCTGCAAGAAGCTCCAATTTGTATGCCATAGTACCAATCTTTTGCAACACCTTGTATGGACCATAATACTTTGGTGATAATTTATTATCCTTCTTAGCTTGCTTTAGGGACATTTTCTTATATGGTTGTAGCCGTAGGAATACCCAATCACCTACATCAAAACTTCTTTCACTGCGATGTTGATCTGCCTGTTGTTTCATTCTATTTTGTGCCAACACGAGGTTATCCTTTAAGAGTTGGAGGACTTGTTATTGATGTTCGATGTGATGTTCCACTGCCTGAACCTTAGAATTTTCTCTTAAATATGATGTGATGGATGGTGGTTGATACCCATAAAGTGCCATAAATGGGGTCATTTTTGTTGCTGTATGGAAGGAAGTGTTATACCACCATTCAGCCAGAGGCAACCATTTGACCCATTATGTCTGTTTATCAAATACAAAGCAACGAAGATATTCTTCCAAACATTTGTTTACTATCTCAGTTTGCCCATCAGATTGAGGATGATAAGATGAGCTATGAGCTAACTGAGTACCAAGACAAGAAAATAATTCTGTCCAAAAATTTCCAGTGAAAATGGGATCTCTGTCACTTACAATAATCTTTGGGTTTCCATGTAGCTTTTGAATTGTTTCCATAAATGCAGTAGAAACTGTACTGGCTTTAAATGGATGTGATAATGCACAAAAGTGTGCATACTTGGTAAGTCTGTCAACTACCACCATGATGACACTCTTTCCCTCAGACTTGGGTAAACCTGTGATAAAATCCATTGAAACCTCCTCCCAACGTTGGCTTGGAATGGATAAAGGTTGTAATAGACCCGGTGTCTTAATTGTTTCAACTTTATTTTGTTGGCAAACCAAACATTCGGCCACAAACTTTTGAATATCTGATTTAAGGCCATCCCAAAAAAATTCCTTCTTAACCCTGTGGTAAGTTTTTAAAAATCCTGAGTGCCTTCCTAAGGGAGAAGTGTGCAATTCCATAAGAATCTTTTGTTTTAGCTGGGAATTCTTACAGAGGTATAAGCGATCTTTGTACCATAATGAATCATTTTTCCAGCTAAATGTATCAGACGTACTGGAATCTTGTTGTAACTTTCGAATAAGTGCCCACACTTCTTCATCATTCTTCCATTCCTCCCTTGCTTCGTTTATCCAATCTGGTTGGATAATAGAAATGGCACACAACAATGCTTCCACATCCTCATCCTTTCTTGAGAGTGCATGTGCCACCACATTTTGCTTCCCTTTTTTGTAGATGATTTCAAAGTCATAACCCAACATCTTTGTGACCCACTTTTGTTGCTCTTCAGAGGATAATCTTTGTTCTAAAAAGTATTTAAGGCTATCATGATCCGTTTTTACCTTGAAGTGTCTTCCCATTAGGTAGGGTCGCCATTTCTTAAGTGCATGGAGTATTGCCAACATTTCCTTCTCATAAATAGCTTTGCTTAAAAACTTTCCCTTGATTGGACGACTTTCAAAAGCAATGGGTCTTTCATCTTGCATTAGAACAGCACCAATTCCATTTCCTGAAGCATCACATTCCATAATAAAGGTTTTTGTGAAGTCCGGTGTAGCTAAGACCGGTGCTTGGCACATTGCCTCTTTAAGATGTTCAAAGGCCTTTGTTGCTTCTGGAGTCCATGAAAATACGTCTTTCTTCAATAATGTTGTTAGAGGTGCTGCTATTCTCCCATAATTCTTAACAAACTTGTGATAATACCCTGTCAACCCAAGAAATCCTCGCAGATGCTTTATGGATGTGGGGATTTTCCATTCCTTAATGGCTTTAATTTTGCTAGGGTCTACCTTAACTCCTTCATGAGATACAATATGACCCAAATATTCCACCTCCTGGACTCCAAAGAAACATTTGGATCTTTTTGCATATAATTGTTTCTCCTCCAATAGTTGTAGCACCCTGTCAACATGTTCAACATGATCATTCCAAGACTTGTTGTAGATTAGTATATCATCAAAAAATACTAACACAAATTTTCTAAGGAATGGTTTGAAAATTGAATTCATCAAACCTTGAAATGTTGAAGGTGCATTAGTAAGGCCAAAAGGCATGACCAAAAATTCATAATGACCCTCATGAGTTCTAAATGTCGTTTTCAGAATGTCTTCAATATTCATTCTGATTTGATGATATCCCGAATGAAGATCCAACTTGGTGAAGTAAATTGATCCATGCAATTCATCCAGTAATTCATCAATGACAGGAATGGGGAACTTATCTTTAATAGTGAGCTTGTTGAGCTCCCTATAATTCGGACACATGCACCATGATCCATCCTTCTTGTGCACCAATACTACTGGAGCAAAGAAAGAACTTTGACTTGGTTGAATTATACCAGCCTCTAGCATTTCTGCAACCATACGTTCAATTTCACTTTTTTGGACATAGGGATATCTGTACGGCCTGATGTTTGGAGGAACACTTCCTGGAATCAGATGAATAGCATGATCATGATCACGCATAGGTGGGAGACCTTTGGGAGTCTCAAATACCTAGGAATGATTGTCGAGGACATTTTGAAGATCTGGAGAAATAGATAATTCTGATGTGGAAACATCTAGCGAACATAATTGTGCAATTACACTTCTTTGCTCCTTTTTTAGAAGCTTTGTCATAGCATTAGAGCTGATTATCTTTCCTGGTTTCCCTGCAATACCCCTTAATTCAACTTCCTTTCCTTCCATAGAAAATTTGATGAAAAGTTCTTGAAAATTAAAAGCTATTGTACCCAAGGATTGTAGCCATTGGACTCCTAGTACAACATCAGCACCTCCCATTGGAATGGAAAGCATTGGGCTAGTCAATACATATTCTCCCATGGATAGCTTGATATTATGGCACCTTTCGGAGCAATTTATTGTTCCTCCATTTGCAATCATCACTTGACACTCTGGTGCTGGATATAGGAAGCAATTCAATTCTTTTGCTACCCTACAATGAATAAAATTGTGGATGCTTCCTGAATCAATCAACACTATTACCTTTTTCTTCTTGATTTGTCCTTCTATCTTGATGGTTTGAGGAGTGGTAATTCCCGCCAATGCATTACAAGATATGGTCGGATTTATTTGTTCTTCATCTAGGCTTTGTTCCTGGAGTATATCTTCTTCTTTTGACCTTTCTTGCTCCTTTTCTTCTTCCTCTTCACAATCTATGTAGAATAATTTCTTCTCAGCACACTTATGACCTTTAGTGTATTTGCTATCACAACTGTAACAAAGCCCTTTTGCTCTTTTTTCTTCCAATTGTTGTGGTGTCAACCTTATAGGTTGTGGAAGACTAGGGGCAACAACACTTCCATCTTTATAGTTGTGAGTGGTATGCTTCCTGGTTGCCATAATTTTGCTTTCCATTTTTCTTGCTAACCTGAATGCCTTCTCTAATGAATCAGGTTCCCAAAGGCGAACATCATGTTGGATATTATCCTTTAGAGACCCTATGAACACATCAATCCTATGCTCCTCTGGAATATCCTTTACCCTTATGTTCAATTTTTGGAACTCATCAATGTGCTCCATTACTGAACCCTTTTGTTTGAGACTTATCAATTGGCTAAAAAAAGTGTTGCTTTTTGTATCTTCATAATGTGCTATCAATTCTTCCGTAAAAATTGCCCAAGTGATAAATTGTTTACAAGAGCAAAGCCATTGATACCATACAAACTGATTTGGTTCCAAATATACAGTTGCCATACGTACCTTTTGTGTGTTTTGCACATTATTGAGATCAAAGAACTGCTCCATCTGTAATATCCATGTGGCGGGATCCTTGCCATCAAACTTCCTCATCGATTTTTGGAATATGGTGGGTCTTCGATCCAACATTAGAGTCTATGGAATCATGATTAACATTACTTTTGTTCACATCATGAGTTTCCTTTACAACCTTTTCACCATTAGTAAGTATTTCTTGTAGAAACTTTGTCAAATCTGTCTTCAAATCTGCCATGTCTGTCTTCAAATCTACCATGTCTCTCTTGAAATCTGTCTTCGAATCATCCATCTTAGCTTCCATTCCATTTTTCTTAGATTCCACGCCATTTATCTTAGCTTCTATTAGCTTTTGTGAGCGTGACATTTGTTGCACTTGTTCTTGTAATTTTGATATATCATGTAGCATTTCTTCCTCTTCTTCATGAGTCATGCTAGAGCTTTCAGGTTCCTTACTAGGTGTTTGCATTTTCTTTCCTCGGGGCATCAGTTACCGATAATAATGCTTTACTATGCCCTTTGAATTCCGTTAAACCAAGCTTACACAAAAATTTAAAAAAAACTACACACCTTTTTTCACTTTATAGAAGCCTGATATTAATCTGATGTATCTCTGTGATTTCGGATCATCTAGTTCTAAAATTTTGATATACAGTAGCCTTCTGCGTCCTCTTTCCAATGCCACAAGTCTGACCCAGATTAGATTCTCGAAGGAAGAGTTATGTGAAATCTCCCACAGTGACTTGCTTTTAGACTAGTTTAGTAGAGCGAACTTGTACGACGTGCCACAAGTCACCGTTTCAACCTTTATATCTAAAACACACATACAAGAAACTACAATCCGTCCTCTTTCTATACCTTCTTACGAAATTTCAATCCAATCCCCAGAGAGAAAGTTATGACGATTTTCCCCAGGTCACCTGTTTTGAATGTAATTCAAGAGTCTGCAAAAAGACCAACTTCCTCAGATCATATCTCTGTAAATATCGGGCAAATAGCTCTGAAATTCGAACCCAAGGTTCATCGTGATCTCTTCTAAAATGGGTTTTGTTTTGCGACTTCGGAAATGTCACAGAAAAAAGTTATAGTGAAAATTCCACGATGACCTATTTGGAGCAGCGAAACCCTAGAATCCAAAGCTCTGATACCAAATGTTATGAAACCAACTCAAGAAAAGATAGAAAAGATAGATCAACGCCTTAGAATTCAGCCTCTTTGAGGGGGCAACCTGCTTTACATTACATAAATGAACAATTCTTTGATGATACAAATGACGAAACCTCCTTTCTATATATAGGAGTCTAAGGAGTCACAATATAATCCAGCCGACCTAACAATAATAATATAAAGCCACAAAAATAACAATAGAGGGATTCTATGGGGCACAGAAATAACAACATGGGGATAATAGGGGCACAACAATATAAATGAGGGGTATAACTACAATAGTAATGGGGTAATCACTAGTATTATAGGGACCCAACATAGAAACTCTTCCTATTCTGCATGTATCTGATGACAGCTCATTTAAAATTGTAGAGTCAGATGCCAGCAATATAGGATGGAGTGGTATCCTCAAACAAAAGAAGGATGGAACTGAAAAAATTGTCCAGTTTGCTTCAGGCATGTGGAACACTACGGAACAAAACTATTCCACAATTGAAAAAGAGGTAAAAGATACGTGCAATTGTATTAATAAATTTGATATACAATTCGTCTACAAGAAATTTCTTTTGAGAACAGACACCTCGAACCTAAAAAAGGTCTTGACTAGAGATATAAAGAAACCAGGTGAAGCTAAGTTTGCTAGATGGAAAGCTCTCTTTGCAAACTTCGACTTCGAGGTCGAACATATAAAACGGGTAGAAAATTTTTTACCAGATTTTTTTAGTAGGGAATTATCGAGAAACAAGAACATATAATGGTTATTGTTACAGAATGGGACTAGAATAAAAAACAAGAAGCTCTGCGAACAATACCAGATAACCAAGATTGGTCTGAATACATAAATAAGTGGAAACCTACTTGGCAATTAAGAAATACCAAAGTATTAGATGCAAATTTGCAAGCCCATACATATATTTTGCATCTTGTACTAGAAAGAAAAGTGTACTCGAAAGGAAGCAAATGGATAGATGACATGGTTTACACAAAAGCCAAGACATATTCTCTGTATGCAGAAGATGCCCTCAAAAGTGATTTCCATGATATCACATGTATCTGGTCCCATCGAGGAATTCGCAGCGGAATTATGAGAAATATTTTTGCATAAACCATACCAGGAATCTGGCATGACCCATGCCAACTCAAACTACAGCTTTATGGCCAGGTAGAGATCCCAAATTAATTTTTCCAGATACAGTATATAATTTCTCCAGCTATAAACAACTATGGTGGGATATGTTGAATATAGATGACAAAGAAGAAACCAATTACACTAAATTAAGATTTAGTACAAATGGGATAATGCAAAGGAACCAACAATGTGATTGGCTACAAAAATGGTGGGTTGGCTATAGATTCAACAGGACAGCAATGGATCCATTATATCATGAAGCATATTGCAGACATCATTGTGACTTCTGCTTTGAAAACAACATTGGTGAGTGTTTTCATCTACCATATAAAATTGTCAAAGAAATGACTGAAAAAGAGTGGACACATTTTAATGATAATCCAACCTTGAAATAATATATGGCCAGACATTATCAGTGGCTTGTACTAGCAAAAATAAAACATCATGTGATTTTAGGGAAACCCATGGTTTTCTGTAGGATTTTCACTAAAGCATGGGATGAAACACTAGATAAAAAATATAGATTTCCTGATATTACTTTTTTCTGATGTTTCGCGTGGGCTTATCCAATAAAAGTATCCATTAGTGTAATTATGATGTCCAATCACAAGGGCCTAATTGTGACCATCTTTTCTCATGGGCTTTGTTGTACAAAAAGCATCCACTATGTAAAAAGCTAGTGGGAATATTTTCCATGGGATTTGTAAAATCATCAGCAGTGTATCTTGTACTAGAGATTCCTCAATCATAGAGACCCGAAGAACTTCTGCGACTTTTGGTGAGCTTTGAGCCACATTTCACGGACTGACAAAATTTTTTAGTACAAAATTTTGTCTGCCAATAAATCAAATGTTTGTCCCCCTCAATTCCTATATATTGGAAGAGGTAAGGCTCATTTGGGCATTTGGAGTTTGAGTGTCATAGAGTCTTAGAGTCTTACAGATTTGATAAGCCTGCGTATCCATGTGCTTGGCACTAGTAAGAACCTAAAGTGGCCAGATCTATTACAAGTTTTTGAGTCTGTCAAGTCTATATATTCTTAGACAGAGCCTATACATTGCCAGGAAGCCTTCGGTAATGCTTACTCTTCTATGAGAAGAAAAAGTCCGATAAATGAAACTATAGTATATCTCTGAAGAGAATACTCTCTGTAATATGAAAATCATTTTTGAGAAATAATATGAGAAGAAATTTTCCGCATTTGAATGCTTATGTGTTATCATAAAATGTCTCTTGTGTAGTAGTTGTCTCATTATCTTCACTCGAAGTTCACTAAAAGTTCATTGGAGGTTCACCAAAGGTTTGAAGGGGCGCCAAACGTATTGGAAGGCGAGGAAGCCATTTGTGAGGTTGCAGAGCGTGAAAAAACCAAGTAGGTTCGTGCCAAGTTCACGTTGGGTTCACCAGAAGTCGATAAGTGAAGACTAGCGAAGAGACACAGCAAGACCAAAAGTAGAGCAAGCTTGTGATAGAAGCCCTTGCTGCAAAATTGGTATCACAGCCAGTAACGTCTGGTTCAAGAGGTTGGTATTCATAAAACACAATCTTTATAAAAGAATGGATTCATTCAGAAAAGCCATTTCTTTCCGAGAAATAGAAAAGAGAGAATCTTTTGCAATAGAAGATCCACTCAGAGATATGTTTGCATCAAGTTCTAGTTGTGTTTTAAATCAAGCTGAACTAGAATACAAAGAAACAAAACCTTTTGCATGATGGTAACTCCCTAGTATCTCTGCATCAGAATTATATGCTAATCTATCTATATTTCATTTGAAAGCTACTACTAGAATTAGCATAAAAGAATCTATTAGCCAGATTCAAGAAAATTCTGATAGTGTTCAGTCTATTCCTCTTCTCAATCCGAAACATTTACAGGATGAAGCCAAGAGGCTAAATAATAAGTATTTACATTTAGGATGTATAACAATCGGGATAAATCCTCTTACCCATCAGGGCTTAGATACCTTTGTTCTAGCCACAGTCAGAGACCTAACACATAATAAGTATACCGATTCATTAATAGGAGGTATTGTTGCCTCTCTGTCCAATGGTCCAGTCTATTTGGACTCCTACCCAAATTTCTCTGTATATGTCTTTGATGAGATTATAGATCAAATCTTACAGTTGCAGATCCAAACCACAGGATTTGACATGCATAAGAAAAGACATAATATAGCTATCCAGACTAGAGGATGTTTTAGACATACAAATACTTTATATCCTGCAGTCCTCCATGCACCCAGTAAAGATTCAAAGTCTAGTGTTGTTGTTCTGACAGATTCAAAAAACCAGAAGATAGAACATCAGACCATTCGCTGGGAAGATCTCACTTTCCCTAAGCACTGGGTAGTTTCAAATCCCAAGCCTCCAGCCTTGAAGAAGATAACCTCTGCTGATATCAAAGAAAATCAATCCTCTGCTGTTTTATCCTTTCCAAGAAGATCTACTATAGACCGCAGACGAATTGAACAAGCCTGCAAAAGTTCATCCTATTATCGAGATCCATCCACTGTAGATACCGCCTGCTCAAGTTCTGTTTCAAATCCTTGTCATCATATTTCATTGTTTGAATTTGCCCAACTTGTAAATTTTTCTTCTTTAGAAGTCAAGTGTCTTCAATGTCAGACTGTTGTAAATTTGTACACTCTTTCTGAATCAATAATCCATGAAAATCATCATCCAAGGACTGGTGAGGCCCCTCCATCCACATCTGTCAATCCATGTGCAAACCCAAAATGCTTACACATTCCTTTTCCCCATGAATATGAGTCTGAACATATTTTAATGATGCAAGTAATTGTCACCTTAGAGAATGAAGATCCGAGGTTGACAAAAATATTCAGCCTAATGAGGCCAGCCAAGCCAAGATATGGATTGGGTTATTTAGAAGAAGCAAAGGGACTAATTCCCAAGTCTAGATTTGGTCCCATTCTAGATGATTACAAAAAGCCTGCAGTAATGGAAATGCATAAGTTCTTCACATTAATAAGTGGTTGTCCCAAATCCAAAATCAGCTCTAAATGGATGAAGGCCATGTTAAACTGGGACTTATTCACTCATCCCGAGGTAGAATAGTTTGGTATTAGTTATAAAATTAAGGAAAAGATAAATTTATCCCAGGAATGGAAAACCTAAATGGAAAAAAAAACTCGTGGATATCATTCTATGAGTGGAAAAGAAAAGTTAAGTTTGAAATTGTATTGATGACTGGACCATCTTCTTCCTCATCAGCCAAACATGCCTGGACTACTTTAGATGGCAACAAAGTGGAGACTCCATCTACTTTTCCCCCATATAGAGGAATCATAATAGGAGAATACCATAATATAGATAAAGCAATTTCTCTAGTTCAGAAAGATGAAAATGCATTGGGAATAGATGGTAGAATTCAGGAAGCCATTGAACAAATTAACTAGACCAATACTGCAATTAAAGGCATGGAAACAAACATAGAAAAGTCTGCTGAAATAAAAGAACAATTTGATACTATTCAAGTTTCTCTCAATGAGGTAAACAGAAGCCTCAATGATGTATAGTATTCTTCATCAGTTGTCAGATCATATGCAAAAACATCTTTGAATAAAATAGAAGAAGTAGAAGAGAAAATTGTAGACCACATTGGTACTACTAAAAGTCTATTAACTGGTTTAACTGAAAGAGTTGAGAAAATGAGTTTGTCTAAAGTTGATAAACCAGTTCCTACTTCCTTTCTGTATAAAAGAAATGTCAAGATTCAAGATCCTATCAAACAAGTTGACAGATTTCTGGCATTATTCCCCAGAAAAGTAGCCCAATCTTCTACTGAAAAACCAGAGGCTACAAAGAAAATCACAATTGCTTCCTTATTTAACGAAGAATAAGAATAGAAAGAATCTGAATCTCAAACTCTCCCTATTTACGAACCTCTGGAAAGTAGGTTCAATAAGTATCCTTCTCCGGATATAGAAGGGAAAGGCAAGCTCCCAGAATCACATACTTTCTTCCCTGAGTCACATCATGAATGGAACATTGATAATCTGAGTGTTGCTTAGATTAGGAAATTGCTTGACATGATGTTCACTGAATATAAGCTTATGTGTCTCAGAGGAAAAAGTGAGATTGAATCTTGCAAAAGAATTATTCAGTGTTTTACAGGAACCTTACTCAGGTGGTAGGAAATAGATTCATCTCGAGTATTATTGGAAAAAATGGAGAACGAAGTTCTCAAAGATGAAGCAGGAGATACAATTCATAATATAGATGGCACAACAACAAGCAACATGATTAGCGCTCTAACTTCAATGATATTAGAGCATTGGTGTGGCTGTGAAACAGAGATTGCAGACAAACATGAAGTCATTCTGAGGAATCTCAAATGCCAGAAATGTCACAGTTTGAAGACTTTCACCGCGACTAAATGCAAAGAATTTTGAGGTGAAAGATTCTAAAAATCTATTATGGAAACAGGGATATCTTGCTGCCCTTCCATCGAGATTTGTTGACTACATCAGGTTGCAAGAAATATTTCAGCTTCTTTTTGATTCATACACTTGGGGAGAGATTTATTCTCTTATAACCAAGACATTAGTCAGTTTTTGCACAAGTTCTAAGGTTAATAAATCCTTAGAAATGCTTTCCAAGCTTCCAAATAGAAAATCTATCTGCAGCAAATATGGATTAACAATTGATGATCCTCTAGTACGAAAAAGGAAAACTAAAAAAAAGGCTAAGAAGGAATACAAATAATCTGCTAAGATCCATAGGCATAAAAGACAAGCCTCTAATCGGCCTAATGGCTCTTCCACAAAAAGAAAAGGCTATTATAGATATGTTCCCAGGACACACTACTACAAACCGTCTGATATTCATCCGCACACTTCTAAACAAGAGAAGTGGAACAAACTTACTTGTTGGCTATGTGGGAAAACTGGGAATACATCGAACAAATGTCCAGATGGAGAAGAGTCAAAAAAGAATAGAGGGAAAAAGTCCCAGGCCCTATTACAAAGGGGAAAAAAAGTAAAAACAGAGGGATAATTGCAGTGTCTAAAGTGCGGATCTCGCACTCACAAAATAGAACAATGCCCTAATGTGATCATCAACAATCAAATCCAGTAGCATCAACTAAAAGAGTCCTCTCCTAACTCTTATAGTTCTTCGTATAGCTCTTCTGAAGAAGAGTTACATGCATACATGCAGCCCTATTCATGCTCAGAATCAAAAAATTGTGCTTGTCATATATGTACTGACTCTAATTCTAAATTTGGTAGTGACTCCAGCATTGAAGAAATCTACTCAGTACCACCAAAAGAAAAGGTATTAACGACTGCAACAAAAGAAGAAGAAATCAAGATCCTCTCTCAAATTCGTGCTATGGAAGACGGAGAAATGAAGAACAGGCTTATAGAAGCATTTATGGAACAACTTCGTTATAGCTCTTCAAAAAATCAGCTAAAAATCGATTATTCTTAGATGCCTCCTTTGAGCGAAATACCAGATCTTTCCAGAGACACCAAAAGTAGGACAAGGTTCGCTCACTCATCCTGGGGGAGGTAAGTAGAGAAATTCATAACATTAAAACATAAATCTCTGCCTTAAAATATCAATTAGTTGAAATTCAAAAAGGAAAACAACCTGTAGAAGAAACTACAGATCCATGGGATACTATAAAGTATACCAAAAATCCAAACATTGAAATAATTGAAGGGAGAAAAGATCCTGTTTTAGGATTTCAAGAAATGAGGATTCTTGCCATTGCATATCAACAACATCATGTAAAAGTCAATATTTCAAGGAGAAATGTTTGAATTAACTACATGTGAATATTTTAAATATAAAAATCATGCCAGCAAAATATTGGATTTCTGCAGAAAGAAAAGCTATTGGTCTTGGTAATCAAACAGTTAATTATGAAGTCCCAAAAGCTTCTATTTTCTTTGACCATCACTGCATAAATTTGACGTTTGCAGTGACAGAAATTCCAGTTGACTGTATTCTAGGAACATCTTTCTAGCCGCAGTTGAACCTCATAGATCAGCCAGATTAAAAGGGAACAAAGTCAGCTATTTCATCATTGTTCCCACATCAATGGCAAGAACAAGACGAATTGACATGCCTTATATCTTAAATCCCAGAATCTCCACTATGGTCCAGACAGTCAAAGCACTGGACAAAGCCGAAGCAAAATTGACAGAACTAAAGGATTTGAAGTCTACATTGAATATATAAGAACAAATAAAGGATCTGCGAGTCAAAAGAAGGATTCAAGAAATAAAAAGGTAGATAGAGAAAGAATGTTGCTCAGAAGAGACGAATGCCTTCTGGCACAGAAAGTAGCACACAGTCCAACTACCCTACAAAGAAGGATATACAAGAAAGCCCTACAAAAGTCGAGCTATTCCTAAGAATAAGGAATATAGGGATCTGTGTGAAAAAAAGATCAAATAGTTGCTACATTAAGCATTACTGGAGGCCACTACGAGTGGAATATCATGCCTTTTGGGTTGAAAAATTCTCTCTCAAAATTCCAAAGGTAATGGACAAAATCTTTAAGCCTTACATTGATTGGCTTATAGTTTATATTGATGACATTCTAATTTTTTCCAAGAGTGTCGAAGACCATTTCAAGCACATTCATACATTTGTAAATCTGGTAAAATGAAAAGTATAGTTAAATAATAGTAAGAGATAAATAATAAAAAAATAAAGCTAAACTATAGCCGAAATACAGAAATTTTTAGTCAAAATTAAATTAATATGAAGGGAAAAACTAAGAGGCCTAATAAGAAAAATATAGTGAAATAATCATCAAATTTATCTCTAATTAGCAGAACCTTCAATATCCATTTTTTATTATCTTTATTCTAATCAGACTAGCTCTAATTAGCAGAACCTTCAAAATCCACCATTTTTTATAGCTTTTGTCTAATCAGACTGATTTTTTGAGAAAATCATGGAAATTCTGACAAAATTTTGCTAAAATCTGGTAAGGATTTTTGTAAATCCAGGTTGCAGCTGTCAAACTTCAAGGTTTTGGGTGCCCCTCAGATTTTTGATGGTGCTAAATCCATTTCCACCATCAAAAATTATGATTGAAACACTGGGGATGCAAGATTTTTTGAAACTTTTTACCCAAATTCCAATCACTTTTGTCCATCCTGGAAATTCTTCCACCTCGCTAAAGAGTGCCCTTTCTTTAACCACAAAAACAAAAACCAGTGTCCTTTCTTTAAGCACAAAAACAAAAACCAGAGGAAAGTCGAAAACAAGCCCACCACTGGCACGAAGAACGCACTGAAAAATAATGGCAATAACATATGTGCAAATCATTCAGACCTGTGGATACGAGTGGATATGAGGTTCTAGCTGAAGCTGTAGCCATGAACATGCATAGTCCTCATGAGCATGCATAGTAAGTATTAGCACAAACAATCCTCGTTGCTGGGAAATGCTACCAGCTCCGTCTAGACTAAGTGACATGTTCCTAAAGACAGAAAGTATTGTTTGTTCTTCAGTATATCTAGAATTTATTCTTTGGGCCAAAAAGTAATCATTATATTGCGGCTTTAAAATATACAATTGATTTAAATATTAAAAGCCAAAGAAATTCCAATTAACTCATTCTCCAAATGTTCTTACAAACAACCATTGAACTCAAGAACCTTCATCCTCGGATACTCTTGGATTTATTGATTAATTAATCAATAAATGCAGAGTAGAGTATTAATCTAATCAAGATTGTTATGTGTCCGAATTAATGTCAAACGATAAGGAAGATCACTTGCAGGCCGTTGAACTCTGGTGCTGTAGACACACTGCAAAAAAAATCCAAAACATAAGCTGTTATTGACTGGAGACTATAGTAGCAAGAGTCAGGTTGAACTGGATTATTTCTTAGGGAAATTTGGTTAATTTTGTGCAAGTTCAACCACAAAAACAATAAATTATCGCTTTGATATTCTATCTGATAATTATAACATGGAAGGAACAATGATATTCTACCATCCAAGACGTGCTTTTATGATCAAATTAAACTCTAGCATACTGTTCTCAAATAAATTTAACAAGTTATACCAGCAGTTATTTCCGTCCGTCTTATTCAGTAAATCTGCTCTTGCGCTGCAGTATATCTGCAGTAATTATGGATGATACTAAGGGTCATCCGTCACAACGAAAGCAATAAATTATAGCTTTAATGTTTTATTGTAATCATTATAACTGGTAAGGAACAATGATATGATTAGCTTCGTCTATTCAATTTTGAACACTGGCTTCGACTATTCAAGGCGTGCTTTTATGATCAAATTAGATTCTGGCATACCATTCTCAATTAAATTTAACAAGGTATACCAGTAGTTATTTTCACCCCCCTTATTTAGTACATCTTCTCTTGCTGTTGGTGTATCTCCAGTAATTACCGATGATCCGAACGGGTCATCCGGGTAATATTGAATGGCGTTTTCAAGAATTTCTGATGTTCCTCCCTTGCACGAAGGCGTGCACTCGTCGTACATGGCTTCATGTCAGCCACGTCTTCTGATTTCCTTTCCATGTTGGAGAATTGTAAAGCTTTTTGTGAAAAGCCATTATACTAAATAGGATTGTTCAGCCTTGAATTAAAATCCTGATTGATCTCGTTCTGGAAGCCATGTAGCCATCCTGATGCACTAGGCGGGAGTTATCGATCCATTGAAATAGACATTGAAATAGAGGGTAATGGCAACGAGTTTTCACAGGATGGGCGTGCTCCTGGTAGTTGAGACCACACCGGAGGTTTGACAGTGTTGTTAATTGTGATCAAGAGATTCCCAATTTGGGATGGTTGCCCACTGCACATGTTATTCACATAGCCTCCGGCCATTCGTCCTAATTCAGGTTCAACGACCACAGTATTGCATCTCGCAACTACGGAAGATTCAACACTTGAAGAGGATGCTACGAATGAATACATATCATCTGGCGTAGGAAGTGGCATGTGGGTGACTGGATCGATTCCCATTAAGGGAAGTTGGTTCTTCAGTTTAGTATTCCAGCGATTCTTTATCTGGTTATCCGTTCTTCCTGGAATATGAGAGGCGATAGCTGACCATCTACAAATCAACAAAGTACAAGCAACATGACTTCAATATTTTTTCAAAGCCGGAAAAGACATACAGAGGGTAAGTATAATCTCTCGAAAGAAGATTCAGAGGACAATGCATAACCCACCAGTAGTGGCCGTGGTTCATTGATTATTTATATATTAATATGAAATACTTCAATATCTTGGAAATGGATTGTTTGGCATAATACTTCAAGGAAGGCAATGTAAGAAAACTACATTAATTTTGAACGATGGTGTGGAATGTATGATGTCCCTCCTGCATTACGAACAACTTTGTCTAAGTTTCAAAGTCTTCAAACAAAATCCATCTTGAAACAAATGGATATTTTGAAGTATATAGATGTATACTTCCATGCAGGTTGGGTGATGGTGAGTTGGTGATAATGCGGTGTGTTGAACTAGATGTTAGAAAATATAATTTTTATTTGTAGGTGTGATTTTTATTTATTTATTTAATTTTTTTTAAGTAGTGTTTTTTTAGTTTTTATGAGTTTTTTTAGATGTGGTTAGTTGAGAGATACTATCCAACTAGATGTTTAATAGATTGGTTTGTGGTTGACATATTTGCTCAAGCAAGTTGATTGTGTGATCAAATAGTTTTTCTATCTTGAAAACCCATTCCTATATTTCTATTATATTATTATTTGATGTAAAATACAACTGCTTATGAAAAATTAATTTGCTAGCTTGGTTTGGGCATACTCCCACAAGAGGGCTGAAAATCCAAGACAATAGAGTGTGTTGTTTGTGAGTAGTTTTTCCATTATCTTATTAACTAGCACAACCACATTTACTAATAAAAGGTGGAAAATGATATTGATCTATGTATATCAACCACATTAGTAAATGTGGTTGTGCCAGTTGTAGCCAACATGTGTGGGGTGGATTCATTGACCATGATTGATGAGGTTGAGATGGTTGATAGGGTTGATCATTATTTACCATATTTAACCAAAGAGATTTTGATTGAGCACTATGGTTGACCATATTCAACCATAGAAACCTTGGTTGACCATGTTCACCATTCTAACCATGGTTGACCATGGTTGGATATTAGGAGTCAATAGAGCATGTAATGTTCTAGGTTGACTATGGTTGACAAATGATGCTCATGGTTGATCATGGTTGATGATATTTAACCATGGTTGATCATGATTGACCATGGTTGACCATAATTAACCATGGTTGACCATAGATGATCATAGTCAACAATGGTTGATCATGGGTCACCATGGTTGACCATAGAGACATTGACTATAGTTGACTACAAAGACATTGACTGATGATCGCGATTGGTTGACCATGGTTAATCATGGTTGAACATGGATGATCATGGTTGACGATGGTTGATATTGATTGACAATGGTGGACCATAGTTGATCATGGTTAACCATGATTGACCACATTTGATCATAGCTGACTCATCATAATTGACCATGGTTGATCATGGCTGAGGAAATTCAACTAGAGAGACCTTTATCATGGTTGAAAAAATTCAACCTTTGTTGACCATGGTTGATCATAAAGACATTGATTGATCATTATACCCATCGTTGACGATGGTTAACCATGGTGGATCATTGTTGAACATGGTTGATCATGGTTAATGATGGTTGACATTGATTGACCATGGTTAACCATGGTCAACCATACTCAACCATAGCTGAGCATATTCAACCATGGTTCATTACAGTTCACCATGTCTGATCATGTTTGACAAAATTCAACGAGAGAGACCTTGATCAGGGTTGAAAAAAATTGACTATGGTTGATCATGGTTGAAAAAATTCGACTATGGTTGATCATGGTTGACTATTGTTGACCATATTTAACCATTTTTGACCATGGTTGACCTTATTCAACCATAGGTGAAGATGGGTGACTTTATTGAACCATGGTTGAACATGGTTGACTATGGTTGATCATGGTTAACCATAGATAAATTGATTGACCATTATGCTTGACCATATTCAACCATAGAGACCTGGGTTGACAATGTTCAACTATTCTAATTATAGCAATATTGGTTGACCATAATGAATGGTCATGGTTGATTGTGACTGATCAAGGATGACCTTAGTTGACTAAGGTTGACAATGTTTGACTTTGGTCAACCATGGTTGACTATAATTGAATATGTTTGATTTATGTTGATTAAAGATAACTATGAGTGAATAAGGTTGGCTCTTGTTAAATATTGTAAACATAGGGTTGACCGAGTTTGATCAAGTCAAATATTTAAAAATTGACTATATAGGTTGACTTTGTTTGACTAATGTGGTTCACTATGCTTGATTATTGATATTAATAAATAATATTGATAGACAATTATATTTGACCGAACTTGAAGAGTGTTGATTATCAAACATAGTCCAACATAGTCAACTACATTAGTAAATGTGGTTAACTAATTTTGTAATGTTGAATTGCAACGTTAAATAAACTTCAATGAAATGTAACATTGAGACAATGTTTGTCATATTGTGACATTTGATAGATTTTTGTACCGTTCTGATGTTACAACATGTTCGATTATTTATATTAATAGGTGATTATGTTTTATCGAAGTTGAACATTGTTGATTATCAAACATAGTTAAACATCATCGACCATAGTCAACCATATTATTAAATGTGTTTTACTACATTTTGTAATGTCACATTGCGACATTGGATAAATTACAATGTAATGTAACATTGTGACAATGGTTGTGGCATTGTGACAATGTTTGTCACATTATGACATTGAATAAATCTTTGTATGATATATATATATATATATATATCTATATATATATATATATATATATATATATATATATATATATATATATATATATATATATAGATATATATATATATATATATATATCATACAAAGATTTATTCAATGTCATAATGTGACAAACATTGTCACAATACACTGAATAAATTTTTGTATGATTTTGATATATATATAGAGAGAGAGAGAGAGTTTACGAACTCCAGATAATCAGTGACCACTATGTTCATGGAATATTTGTACTAGACACATCCACCTAAAGGGATCACTTCCTATCGGCTCAACGACAGAGCCTAATCCCGAGAATGTTAAGAGAATTGAACTCGTGACCTCTCAAGTGCGAATGTGCTTTAACAATGAGGACTTGACCAATTGAACTAACCATCATGTATATTAATATTATTGTTATTAGTCAACTTTATTAATATTAATATGTTATTATTAAACATTTTTTAATCTTGTTTGTGATCAACCAAGGATGACCATAGTTGACTAAGGTTGATAATGTTTGACTTTGGTCAACCATGCTTGACTATAATAAAATATGGTTTAGTTACATTGACTGAGGATGACTATGGGTGAACAAGTCTGACTATTATCAAATATGGTAAACATAGGGTTGGACATGTTTGATCATGGTCAACTATTTAAAATTTGACTTTGTTTGGCTATGTTTGACTAATGTGGTTGACTATTAATATTAATCAATAATAACAATAGGCAATTATGTTTGACCGAAGTTGAAGAGTATTGATTATCAAACGTAGTCAACACATTAGTAAATCAATATGTTTTAAATGATATTAATATTAATGTTACTAAACATTTTAATTAAACATTGACTATGGGTGAGAATGGTTTAACCATGGATGAACATGACTATGTTTAACAATTGTTTGACTATTGTTGTGCATGGTTGACTATAGTTGTCTATGTTCACCATGTTTAAACATCGTTGACTATGTATTGAGTATGAATGACTATGGTTAACAAATGTATGACTATAGTTAACCATGGTTTGATTATGTTCAACCACAGTTAAATGTGATTGTCTATATCTAACCATGTTTTCAATACAGTTTGATTATGGTTTACCATATTTTGACTGTGGTTTGTCTATTGTTGACCATGGTTTAACTATGGTTACTACTACAATGGTGGTTGTTGATGGTTAGCCATGGTTCGACTATGTTTAACCCTAGTCATCGAGCATAGGCCTTCATGGTTGACACTTGACAATAGGTTTTGAAACCAAAAAATGGTGTTGGTTGAGACAGATTGGAGACCATAATTATATTGGAAACATATTATTATGAAAATGTTTTTAATATTAATGTGAACGTTGTTATCGTTGTTGTTATTTTTATTATTATTAAATATTACTAATAATGTTATTAATAACATTAATATTAACATACAATTAAATTATTACCTGGAATATTATTATTACATTAATAATATATTATTATTATTATTAATGTAATGCTCTTAATATAATAAAATATTAATGCAACATTATTATAATTACTAATAATATTATTATTAATTCTAATATTATTAATATTAACCTTATTAATATTTTTCTAAAGAAAATACCACTAATAATTAATATTTATATCATATAATTATTATTAATATTATCTAAATATTACTATTAATATTGGTGAGATTTAATGTTAAAATATCAATAATAATGTTATTAACCATTAATATAGTAGCCCATAGTGTGTAGAATAGACGGTTATGGGGTGTACTGTTAAGTCACTCTCTGATGTGAAGGTCACCAATTCAAAACTTTGTGGACAAAAATCTAGTAATGTTAATGGTTGGTGTGGCCTAGGTCGGGTGCAATCCTTGGGTTATTTTGATAGCTTAAATGCCTATGAATCGTGGTTTCTCAAGCCACATGTCAAGCTTGATGTAATCTCTAATAAACTTAGACCACTTGAAAAACTAAAAAAACCATTACTATACTAACTTAATATTATTATAAACATAAAATAATATTGTTATATTATTATTAAGCATAACCCGAATATTATCGAAATTAAATATTAAATCTAATATTAAAAACCCTAATCATTAAACCTAACGCTAAAACCTAAAATTTTATATCATATTATAAATCTAAAAACATTATATTATATTATAAAATTAATACGTTATATTATAAACTTACAGTAGAAAATGTTACACTATAAGAACTTTATATTACACTGGAAAATGTTATATTATAAACTGTATTACAAACCTGAAAATCTATTATTAAATGGCAATGGGCATGGGGCTAGAGGAGATGTTTCATTATCTAATGTGCCTTTCTAGAGTGAAGCCACCTTTTAAAATAAGTTATGTACTCTATTACAAACCTGTATCACAAACATGAAAATGTATTCTTATATGGCAATGGACACGTGGCTAGAGGAGATGTTTCATAGTCTAATGTGCCTTTCTAGGGTGAAGTCACCTTTAAAATAAGTTATGTGCATTTTACAAAGCCACATTTCAAGGAAGTGAATTTAATTTTCATTAATTTTTTTAAGGGGGTGAATTATTAATTATCTAGTAAATTTTTAATCATAAATAATATTTTTTTAAGTTAAGTATGGTTTAAATATATGGTTTAGATATCCAAAGAAGTTAATAATTGAAACTACATTGATTTAAAGACACTGAGAAGAATATGTTAACATCTTTCACTTTAATCACTCTATTTAAATCTATAATTAAGAATAGTTTGAAGTGCCCACTTCCGATAGGGTATGCCTATGGGCATAATTAAGAGCCTTGTGACAAAGATAGCTACCATGTGTTCAATAGAGGGCATGAGATCTTCATGAATCCAACGACGTAAGGAGAATCCCACATCCAAAGTAGACATGAGTTGTTGCTATGAAGAGAACTTCCTAAACATATGGGAGGAGAAGAGGATCTTTTAGTATTTGTAGCCAAGTGAGGTTATGCTTATGGCCTAAAAGGTGGATGTTGATAATGTGGGCATTCATATGCAGGCTAGTATCATAGCCGCAAGGAATTGCAGAGCTATGCTTTTTTAAATCGATGTACAATGCAACACTGTATCTAGAATTTTGCATTTCGATCTTCTTATCACATCCAAAAAATTTGGAAACTCTAAGCAAATCACCACAATTTGTGAAGTTGTTTTCCCGCTGTTAGCCACAAGGTTGGGGAGGAGACCTACAGGTGTTGTTGCAATTCAAGGCTAGGATTAGCAATAATAGCTCCATTCATTTTCTCTCATGGGTCTGATCCAACTACTGCCAGTGGTATTTAGATATAATCAAAGAAGATGCATCATGGGGATTCTACTGCTCAAGCTCATACTTGGTAATGAATCGTTGTTGAACTAGGGGAATTTCGTGGTCTAAAATGGGCCTCCTAAGGAAATTATAAAATATTAGTATAAATAATAAAATAGGATTAGATTACATCATCAAATTTTAGAGGGAAAAGAGAAAAAACTATTTTTTCAACTCATGTTGCATACTTTCGATGGATTGTGCTACACAAAACATGATAAATACATGAAAAACGGGATTGTAACCATGTTTTTTCATGTATTTCACATTTTTCATGTAGTCGAGTCCATCAAAAGTATTCAACATGGATACTCCTTGGATGACGAATTAAAATTTGCATCCAATGAGTACTCCCTCTAAAAATTAGAGTAAAACCTTAGGTAGATAAGTTGAAAATACAAATTGAAAAAGAAGTTTTATTATTTTATTATTTTTTAATCTTTTTACTTTTTTACTCCAGAAATGGTGAATCAACCCCCATGGTTGACATCATCATCTTGAATCGTATTTGGTTCTTATAAGGTTTATTTTTGTTGTACATTTTTCTTAGGAGGCCCATTTTAGACCTCAAAAGTCCCTTAAAGGTAATTTTTTCTTTGTAGATTTTGTGCCCGATGACTTAATTACACTATGATTATTTTAGTATTTCTTGCAATGTACCATAAGTTAGGCTACTGAGATTTTCGGTTTCATGCCATTCTCTCTGAATAGAAAATCTCAATCTAGGGCTACTCCTGCAAGTTTTTATCAGTTAGTTAATGAAAGAACCCCTGAGATGGCTCTCTTAGAGCTGAATGAATATTTTGGAAGAAGAGAAAACATTTAAATGCAAGCGATGACTCTAGAAGGTGCAGATAGAAGATTCACATATGAAAAATAGCATTCTAGCTAAGGCCAATTCAAGCGCAAGTGTTACCTCTCAACTATATTTGACATCATTCTTATTCACTCAAAAATCATTTTATAATTTTGATATTAAATGCACAATGGATAATTCGATTGCTTTAAGTCACTAGCTAGGCATAGGTATGTGCCAACTAGAGAAAAGTGACTATGCTTTGAAGTATTGGAATGGCCCATATGGAAAAAGTAGCTTATGGGAATCACGTAGAGATAAGCTACAGTGAAAGGATGTAAACACCAGATGGAGCAGTGATTCTTCAATTATGCAACTCATATGTGCAACTGATTTGAATAACACAACTAGAACACCCATGTGGTGTGGAAGAATTCTGCTGGAATGGGCTACCCAAAGGTCATCTGCTACTACTTCGACAATTTCATTACTTGCAGCTATGATCCTCTCATGTACCTGGTAAGTATGGGCATGGACAAGCTACATTAATTGTGGAGCTTGCTAAAAAAATCTCTAGTTTATCACCTCACATAGTCAATGAATAATGATTCTCAATCCAAGGATCTCCTATTTCAAATGTGTTGTCCTTTTGGTGTCTTATTTTTGTATGTGGAGAAAGAAAATGGCATGCATTAGATAAATTTTTTGAAAACACTTTTATGGTGAGACTTTATTTTTTTTAATTTTTATTTTTTTTTGGAGTCTCTATAATAGAAATATTGATTCTAGATAACTCAATTTGGGAGTGTGAGTTTGTTAGAGTGATTACTCTAATAACTACCTTATCAAAAGGAGAAATTCCAAGGCAAATATTAAACCAAGATGAAACATTAAGACACTCATGCTGTTAACAACTATAAAGGAGGAAGATCATATTCTTGTCATACATTCAAGCTATTATCTCTTGTGTTATATAGAGAAGGAAGAATGGTGCAACAACAGAGAATAATGGTTGTACTAGTGGTTGAGATGGTGCATAAGATTGTATTGTGTGTCGAATAATAATTTATAGTCATCATATTATAGTGTGAGTCATACACTATAATTGTAAGCAATTATATGATGTTTTATAGTGGTCCTTGAAAGGTATTTACTTGATCTCTCCATGGATGAGGTGTGTATGTACTTGAGTCACTTGTGATGTAAGCTTGATAAGGCATGTGTACCCTCATGAAGTTCATGGTAATATTAAAACCATCTTGTATGTGTGGGTCTCTAGAAAACTAGAAACCACTTTGTACTATAGGTTTATGGTAAGCTAGAAACCACTTTGTACTACAGGTTTGTGGTAAGCCAGAAACCACTTGTGAGAGGGAAGTGGACATGGATTCTTGTGGCATGGTCTAGGGTGAGCTAAAAAACCCTGAGCATGGTTGAGGATCAACCAATAAAACCCAAAGCATGGTTACAAGAAATTCAAGAAAAACAAGGATGATGATGGAGGAGGACTTACATGTACAAGATCAAGTACAAAGATAATGACAGTTGAATAAAAAATGTATTGAAGTGACATCCTAGTAGAATTACTATTCTAGTGGCTAGTGACCCATGCATTATGGTGGATGATTGTTCCTTTATATGGATGCCAACATATTCTTTTGATAATGTTTGTAAAAACCAGGTTAGGCAACAGTTAGAGTTTTTTTCAAGATTAAGATAAATTGACATTAACGAGGAGTGTTCGAGAATATAATTCCTACTTGTCATAGTAGTGATGCTTTCTATGTAAAGGATATTGTTCCTAGATTTTAGGAGTTGTTTAGATCTAGTTGCTTGAGAGATATAACTCAACTTGATGCTTCCTAGATTGGTTTGCAGTTGAGAAATTTTCTCAACCAAGTTGATTGTGTGATCAACTAGGTTATTTATCTTGAAAACTCATTGTTGTATTTCTATTGTATCATTATTTGATGTAAAATAAAGTTTGATGTACTTATGAAAAATTAATTATCTTTTTTTTGCTGAAGCAAGAGACGAACCTTCTATTGACTTAGGAAATAAAATAATGTACAAAGTTTACAACAAGCGCTTAGAGGTGCTAAACCCCACAAAGGGAAGATGGGAAAAACCCCAAAGAAAACACCCAAAGTGCCCACAACAAAAAGCCCCACTTATACAAACAAAACCCAAAGTCTAAACTAACATGGACCCACAAGCAAAGACATGGACCCCCAAGTCGGAATGCTTGTCCGCAGCCATTGATCTATCTCCTTATAATCTAATGGCATAACTTTGTAACACATGGAGCAATAGCCCATAGAAAACCACTAAACTGCTAGACCAACTATAGCCGTTGATATTCCCCTTCTAATCTGACGGCTACTATCCATATCACACAGCCTAGAAAGCTCAAGGAATACTGCGCGATGATGGCAGTATTCCCTCATGCTCCCCCACCACATGTTGTTCACTGATTGGCATCACCAACTTTTTTGAAAAATAGCTTTTGGGTTCAAGGGCTCCCGATAAGAGTGGTAAACTGTAAGCGGTTTTGACCATCTCAGCTCACAAACTTTCACAATGAATTATGGCTGTAGATCTACCCCCTTCTGATCCGATGGCCAAAATCAAAGTCCCGTAGCACAGAAACTTGAGGAATACCATGCGATGAGAGAGATAAGCTCTCTCCTTCCCTTGCCACGCATTGGTCGCTAAGTGGCATTGCCTGACTTTCAGGAAAACCGCTTCTGGGCTATAGGGTGCCCGATGAAGGTGGTTTATCCCAAGTAGTTCTGGACTCTATTTTTCTTTTCCCCTTGCCCCCGCTACACTTCTCATGGAAGACGCGTCTGGAAGGGTCGCCTCTTGCCTAGAATCCCTATGTCGATCTTCTCGGTAGCCTGTTGTTTCCTGTTGACATTTTTCTTGGTGACACATCTCCTCCAAGCTTTTCCTCATTGTAGCTCCCAGTCTAATGTAGACTTTGCTGACTTTCTAAGAGGTCCTAAAGTGCTCTTCCTTTTTAAAAAACTCTACTATGTTCTTATTCCTCATTGACTAAAGGTAAAACATTGTCTCTTGGTCTATTCTGATATTGTTGTTTGTCCATGAGAGCCCGAGATGAGCATTCATATCCCAACTTCATCTCTGTTACCTCCTCCCACCTGTAACACATGTCAGTTTGTTTGCTTCTAACCCCCTAATTGGCTAGCGAGTCCACTACTTTGTTGGCTTCCGTGCAAACATGCACAAATCTGAGAGTTCTTAGAATTATTAGGTGTGCTTCAATTTTGTGATAGAATTGCAGAAGATGCTAGTGACCTGAAATTTTCTCTGGTACAGATCCTGCACTTATCCGCTTGACTGAATTAATGACTAATTTCGAGTCAGCCTCAATGATGACATTATGCATGTTTTACTTGATTAGTTTTTCCAAGCATAGTTCCATTGCCATGAGTTCAACCATATTGTTGGTAGCATTTCCAAGATAACTGTAGAAAATTAAATTTATGTTTCCCTTCTCGTCTCTCATGACTGCTCCATACCCAGCATCTCTAGGATTTCCTTTAGAGGCTCCATCTACGTTAAATTTTAGAAAACATTGAGAAGGGGGTGCCAGAAAGCCTCTCCTTTTGAGGTATTCTTGTTGATCTACAGAGGGATTTGAGGGAGATGTGCCTGAAGCTCCAACTTTTCCAAGATGCTTGCCTCTCTATGACCTATGGGTTTATCAGTAGAGAAGCTCCCAAGGGTGTTAATTGTTTCCTTGAGTTGCTTAAGAGTTAGCTTGATGATTATGCTCACTGGGCCTATTTTGTCTTTGAAAATCTTGTTGTTGCGCTCCTTCCAAACATTCCAGATTATGAACCCTGGAGTCAAAGCTCAGGCTATGTTTATTGTCTCATTCTCCGAGAAATCTTGTCTCCAATTCTTTAGCGTAGCAATGATATCATTTTCCTACCTATCTGTCTGCTCAAAGACATATCTATCCCAGTTCCATAATGTGACAGTGAAGGAGCATAGATTGAGGAGATGATTTGAGGTTTCTTCCTATTGTCCACACAGGTGAAATCTGGAGGGGCCAACGAAGCCTCTCTTTCTTAGATTTTCCCAAGTGAGAATCATGCCTTGTCGAACCATCCACTTGAATCATTTGATCTTCATCCAATGAGGGTTAGTCCAAAGGTTTTTCCAAGTCATGTCAGTGCTTAGGAAGTTAAGCTCTATCGCTATTCTTTTGGTTATTTAAGGTTGAAGATACCTGCCTTATTACTTCCCCATCTTAATTGATCATCTAAAGTTGAGGTTAGAGTTTGCCTTTTGTACAGAATATCTTCAAGGGATTTAGCTTGAGTTTTCAGCCTGTTTATCTCATTGTAAACTGGAAGTTTCCATATTCTCCATTTTCCATTGTTCCTTGACTGATCCCAATAGTCACTCACCCTAATTAATCCTTTTTTTATGGTATCTGCCTAGATACTTACTAATTCCTCACTGCTAAGATTGCCTTCCTGCTGCCAATTGTCCTCCCAGAATCTAGCCCATTTTCCACTTCTGATCTCTTAGAAACTATGTTTTTGAACTAAGGCTTTGTTCTCCCAGGCCCTATTCCATACTTGTGAACCTTTCACTTGTCCTGTCATACTTATAAGGTTCATTTCCTACCAATTCATTGCATACTTTTGTTTCCATAGTTTATCCCAGGGGGCTTGTATTTACTTCAGCCATCTCCACCAAACGTTTGCACCCAGAACTCGGTTTAGAATTTCTGGGTCATGTAAACCCAAACCACCATGGGATTTAGGTTTTCATATCCTGTCCCAAGCCACTAGAGCCCATTTCTTCTTCTCTTCACCTTTTCCCCAAAGAAAATCTATTTAAATGTTTCTAATTTGATTAATGACTCTAGTTGGTGCCAGAATGGCAGATAACATAAAAATAGGGATGGTTTGGATGATTGCCTTAGCGAGAATCAGCCTCCCTACTAAATTTAGGGCTCTGTTTGTCCACTTGCTGATTTTTTCTTTCAATTTATTCAAAACAGGTTCTCAGATGTGTTTTTGCAATGGTTTGTCGGAGAGGGGAACTCCCAGATACTTCGAGGGCAATGAATCTCCTTGAAAGCCTAAAATTCTAGATAGGTTTCTCTGAATAAAAATATCAGTATTGAAAAAGAAGATTTTTGATTTTGTAAGACTTACCTCAGTGCCTGCAGCCATTGCAAACTCATGCAATTTTTTCCTGGATGCTTTGGCTTCTTTGATTTTACGTATGCCTTGAAGCATAGTATCATCCACAAATTGTTGATGTGTCACCGTGTCTCCATCTCGAGTGGGTCTCAGTCCTTGAATGCTTCCTTCCTCCTTGGTAGCTTTGATTTCTCTACCTAACCATTCCATCATTAGAATAAAAAGGAAACGGGAAAGAGCATCACCTTGCCTGAGACCCCTTGTAGGCTTGAAGGTTTTGGAAGGAGAGCCATTGAGAAGAATTGAATAGCTAACAGTGTTTACAAGAGCCATGAGCCACCTAACCCAATAGTAGTCAAATCCATAGGCTTTTAACACCTTTATTATGTAAGTCCAACTAAGTTTATCATAAGCTTTCGCTATGTCTAACTGAATTATCAACCCTGCCTGCTTATTGTTGTTGAGTAAATGAACCACTTCATGGGATTGAATTATGTTATCGAGAATTTGTCTCCCTTCCACATAACTTGTTTGCTCCTCTGACACTAGGGTTTGGAGGAGGGGTTTGAGTCCGTCGGAAATTACTTTGGATATAATTTTGTACACGACATTGCATAATGCTATAGGTCTAAATCTGTCTGGAGAGTTGACCCTTTCGTGTTTGGAGATTAGGGCTACGAAAGATTCATTGAGCGCCTGCAAGACAGATTTCGATCTTCACGAGTCCTCCACTACCTCCAGTATATCATGCTTTACAATCCTCCAACATGTTTTGAAAAATTCCACATTGAAGCCATCTGGGCCTGGAGTTTTCCCATTATGCATCCCTTTGATGACTTCCTCAAGTTCCTTCCTTGTTACTGGTCTGTTGAGATTATGATTGTCTTCCCTAGAGACCAGTTTAAGAATATATTGAGTAAATCTTCTCGTAAACTGTGATCTATCTACTATGGTTTCCTTAGCAATTTCTTGAAAATGCTAGACCAGAACCTCTTCCATCTCTTCATGAGTATTTTTCTTTGTTCCATGTTGATCTATGAGTTTCACAATTCTATTATTGCTTCTGTGTGCTATGGTGGATTTGTGAAAGAATTTGTTGTTTCTCTCCCCTTCCTTAATCCATTGGACTCTGGATTTCTGTCTCCAGAATATTTCCTCTTGTAGAAGTTTGTTCTCCCATTCATTCTGAAGTGATTCTGCAAGCTTTTTCATTTCCCCTGAGTATCCTTCTGTGATGAGAATATGGTTCATTTGCTTTAGTTTCCCTTCCACTTCTCTTTTACCTTTGAAGATGTTTCCAAATTCATTCTTGTTCCACTCTTTGAGTCTACCTTTAATGTGTTTGAGCCTGTGATGTAGAAGGAACATCTTTGTACCTTGTAGGTGAAGCTATTCTTTCCACCATTTCTCTATGTTTGTGAGGAAATCTGAGTGCATGAGTCATACATTCTCAAACCTCAAGGGGCTATTCCTTGGTTTACCGATTAGAGAAGTCTCCAATTGCATGGGCCAGTGGTCAGAACCACCAAAAGCTAGGATGAACGCTGTCAGGCTCCTCCCAGTGAGTAGAACATCCTCTGAGATGATAAATCTGTCTAATTTTGAGGCTACTTGGGTAGAGGCCCCTCTTTTGTTATTCCATTTGAAAATCCCATTGCCAGTGTCCATATCCACCAGTTTCATATTGGTTAGGATGTTCTTGAAGGCAACTGAATCCCTTCCAAGTGTTCTAGTTCCCCTTTTTTTTTCCTTGAGAGATTTTATCATGTTAAAATATTCCCCTATAATCTAGGGTAAAGCAGGGTATCTCTTTTTCATTTCTTCCAGAGAAGTGAGGAGTCGAAGTTTATCTTCCAGTGGTTGAGGGACATAGACATTGGAGGTCATGTAACACTGCCTATCACCCACAGGTTGGAAAATCAAAGGAAGGTGGTTTCTGGACGTCTCTGCATCCTGCAATCCAAAGTTCTAAGGATCCCAAAGAGTAAGAATGCCACCAGCAGATTTATTTTCCTTGACCTCAAGTTATTCATATCTATTTAACCATTTTCTATGTTTTTCTCTGACCTACTAAACTGAGCATTTCGTTTCCTGAATGAACACTATGTATGGTTTTCACTTTCTGATTCGATTACTTAGATTTCTCTGTTTTCTCTTACTCCCTAGTCCTCTAATGTTCCAGGTTGTGATATTCATTGGGGTGGTAGTGAAGGAGTAACTGGAAAGGTCTTTCATCCTACCCGAGTCAATGATGAGTTTGCCACATTCAAGCAACAATTCTTTTTGTCTCTTTCTTCCTCTTCTCTTTCCTGGGTTTTTAGCCAATTTTCCTGTTATTAACCCCATTTAGGAAACCCCTCTATTATCTTGTTTGTTGTTTCGTATTTTGACTCCTAAAGCTTTTTGGTGTGACTTGTTAAGGAATATCTATTGTATTTTGTCAACTTCCTCCTGTGGTATGGAGTTTATTCCCTGGTTGCCTCCTAGCTGTAGAAATTTTTCTAGCTCCAGGCTCTCCATGTCCAAGATCTCCTGTAAGTCTTGGTCCTCTGTGCTGCTTTCAATTTCAGTCATATCATGGTATTTTTCTACTTCCATTTTACTCAATAGGTCTGTTGTGTGTTCGTTCTGTTCCTATGTGGACTCCATGCTTGTTTCTTTTCCTTTCCCCCTTGTTACCTTATTTTGTGTTTTCTTTGGAGTTCCTTCATCTTCTTCTCTTTCTTCTAAGATCTCAAAACTATTGTGACTTCTTGTTCTGTATTCATTAGGGTTCTTCTGTATCCTTTTCCCCCTCCTTTCCCTTTTTCTCCCATTTTAATAAAACCTATTGGGTCTTTCCCTTTGTTGGTATTTTGTTATTCCACCTTCTTATTAAGAGGGAAATCTCTGAATAGGTGGCCATGCTCGTGACATTTGTGACATCGGAAAGGAATGTGCTCATAGTCAACTACCTGAACCTATTCATGATCATAGACTTCTAGAATGACCTCATCCAGAAGAGCTCCTGATAAGTCCATCTCAACACATATGCGTGCATAGGAGGTATACTTTCCTTGTAGCTGTTATAGACATTTTTGTGCCTTACAGCTATAAGCATGAAATGTCCATAAACCAAGGGATCCTAAGTCCCTAAAAGTGTTGTTCCAGCTCCTAAAGAAACAAGGTCAACAAATTACAGCTTCTCCCAGAAGTTCTCCACCAGAAACTGCTCAAAACTAGTCAAATCAGGATCATTTCAGATGCTCCACTAGCTAGCTGCGTTGCAAAGCACCCAAATACACTGGCTAGGTGCGTTGCAATGCACTTGAATGCAACACCAGGGTGCGTTGAGCGAGAAATGACAAGTGGCAGAGTCATTCCACGAGGTGGAGAGACAATGGAAGCTTCCAGAATCTTCTCCAATGACACTTGCCTCACTGAATTCGACCAGTGATGAGTAAGAGGCTCTCAGTCTCCAAGTGGAAGCAAGAACTGACAGAGAGAAGCCACTAATCAATTCATGAGCTGACTCATCCTCTTTGCATACATCTATATATGGATCCCTCACCAAGAGATCCAGAAGGCTGGAATTTTGTACATTGCAGAGAATTGCTGTTGGTTTTGTGATAGATATCAGAGTATTGGGTGATTTATGCTTTGTTGGAGGTGAAGAAGGGATTCTATGCTGGGAGGTTGATGCCAGATCAGGAATCATCGATTGTAACTCCTCCTAGATGTTCTTGTTTTATCAATAAAACTACTTGAGTTTCTCCTACATGCTTGTATATCTGATGTGTGTTATATTTGTATGTTTAGCTTAAATCTTATCCTAAGCTTTTCATGAACATAAATCCATGTCTTTGTGTAGTTTCTCTCTTCTGTGAACTTGCAGGAACTTGGTGACGCTGGGCAAGTGAGGGAGCAGATCGGTGGAAGCTGGCAAAGAGAAGAGAGATTGGATCGAACAACTAGCGCAAGACAAAGGTCGGTTCATCTTAATCATCTTCGTTTATAGTTCATAAAGGAGAATACAAGAGTAGTTTTCCCTGTTTGTTTATGAGGTCTCTGTCACAACCCTGTGGGATAGGGTCGTTCTGAATAGACACTTTTCCCGAAAACAAAATGGTGACTCCGCTGGGGATCGTGTCTAGTTAGTTTATTTGTGTTTCTATTGTTGTTCATCTCATAAACTTAGGAGTAGCGAATTGAACTGCATTTGCCATTTACAAATGCAAAGTAGACATCTGCTACTCTAGTCCATCCACTGGGCCTGTTTATGATCTGAACAGTTGACTCACAAATGATCTGATTACCCTTTGTGATAGCTCTTAAACCTCTTGTAAATCAACCCTCTGATTGTACAAAATTGATTGCTTTTACCATAGATTAAACTGCAAACCGTGACCCAGAACCTAGAGACAATTCTTGTTTCTGCTTCAGCGCAGGTTCTGTGAAGAGACTCTGCATTTCAGTGCAGTTCCCGAGAGGGCTACCTGCGTTGCAATTCAGTTTCTCTGTGTAGCAGGTGCGTTGATCAGCCTAGCCCTGCCTAGCTGAGGTTCTTGGCTCACTTTTTCCAGTTTTACCTCTGATTTGTGGAGGCTGTGATCAGTGTGTTTGTCTGTTTAAAAGCTCTTTTTCTTTGCCTTAATTCCACCTCAGTTGTATAAACGAAACTGTATTTGTTTTTGTGTGTTTGTTACGTCATTTACAGTTTCCCATTGCAAAAGTAAACTAGTCATACTGTCGTCCTTAGATCTAGATCTGTCGTAAGTGTCGTTTTGATCTTAGCAGAGAGTATATTTGCTGTTGACAGTTGGTTACGCTTTTACTTTTGCCTTTGGCTTGAATTCGTGAATTTCTAGTGTCGAAACAAGTGTTTATTTCAAAATCATAAAGTGTCGTAATCGTCTCTACCTTTTGATTTCGGAAAGAAGCTTGTTTGTGTTTTTCACTTGAAATCGAATTCAAATTTGTACAACAACTTTCTTTTTAGGCATCAATATTAAGAAAGTGAAAAACAAATACATGCACAAGTGCATTTGCATATTGACAGTTTGTATGGCTTGATTTAGGAAAAGTGCATTTACAGTGTGCTCGTTGCTCTTTGAGAAAAGATTGTGTCTTTCTTTTCCCCCTGTAGCTAGGATTTTCATTGTTGAAAAGAGATAAAAGCTTTCTTATCATCTTTAGATTGCATTTTAGGAATTACATCTACATCTCGTGGTGAACCCAAAAGGCAAACTTCATAAGAAAGATCAACCTAAAATAAATTCAATGAACTTAACAACGCTTTGTAACTTAATGCACAACATCTAGAGGTCTAAGCTAGAGACGTATTCCGGCGTCGTAAAGCCTGGTAACTGTTGTCCTCACTGATGGTTGGGTGATTCCTCCACTTTGAGACAATAAGTGCTAGTACGGACTTGTGCTCCCACGTACCATCGAGTATATATTGGGAGACTCCTATAGGCATAAAACCTTTATCCATAGGAAGCCGTGTCGACCGCCCTACTGATCGCAATGCACCGAACACAGCATTCGGGAAGATTGACTGCCATACCCTAAAAAGTATTCTGCAGTTTTGCGATTGGTTTGGCACTCCCTCTACCTAGACCTCTAGAGCAGTCCCTTTCGTTCCTTTTCAGACTCCTTAATGGAAAAGGTCCATCTGAGCACTTGTCACTTCAGGCTCATTAAAAATCGAAGGAGACTAGAGTCATCTTTTGTTTTTTCTCGACTCTTTAAAACTGAAAAAGCAAGTTGTGTCAAAGCGTGTTAAAATTTATTTTAAACGGAATATTCATACCCTTTTTCCTGCGTTGATCTTTAGGTTGAGAAAATGGAGCCTACCAACCAAGGAGTTCCCCTTGGTGGAAATCCTAGTCCCTTCTCCTCTTGGGGAGATGTTGGTGCACCCCATATGGCCACGTTGTCACTTCCAGGACTGACAATTGGCTTGCCAGTATGGCTCTTCTCAACCAATGTCGTTCAGAACACCACTATTCCTGAACAATCGAATCAGCAATTAGACGAGTCCAGAGTTACCCACCAACCCTCTACTTCCTCTAATTCTTCCTCTCCTCCTTCCTCTTCGCTTGACGGGACTGGTAAAGCTAAAAGCCAAGTTCCCAAGGAAAAGAAGGAAAAGAAGAAGAAAGAGAAAAAGAAGAAGGAGCTAAAGGTGAATAAGGGAAAACGAGTGTCGTCTAATGAAAATCCACACACAGCACTGACCAGGCCTAAATCGCCATGTGTCATTTGTAGAGGAGACCACTTTCACAGAGATTGTCCTTGCATCCCCCGAATACTAAGGGACTGGTCTCCTCGTTTGCACAATCCGGTGTCATCAACCTCTGGAGATCATGTTGAAAGCACACCGTCAACTAGTGAAAGTGAAGCCCCAGGACAAAAAGGGAAAGCTAGATTTCCCTGTAGACTGTGCGAAGGCGACCATGCCCTCCACCGTTGTCCCTTCTTAGATGAGGCTAAAAGAGTTTTGGATGATCGTCCGGTTTCACCGTTACGACTTCCTCCTGGATATAAAAAACTCTTGCCGAGTCCATCACTAGTTGAGAATACAGCTGGCCCACTCAAGTGGTCGGCTGAAGCATCTATCATTGAGGATAAACCAACTGAATCCATACCAAACAAAAGTCAAAGGGTCGAAGCGGCAGTTGACCCGGTCTTGCCTTCGGAGGTTTTATCTTCGGATGATACAGTCACTGAAGAGAACAAGGATGACACCCTCCAAATTCTCTTCATCAACACAGACTCCGACGAACATGGGGGCAATCTACCCATTACTTTACCGCAGGAAGGAAGTTCGTCAGAGCCATACCCGGCCATCTACTCGGTCCCACCTCCAAGCAACCTAGTTGTCTCCTTTGACTGGAATCAACTAGGCAGACCCTGTTTGCCAGCAAGCATACCATTCCGAATTATCGTTCAAATATATAGAATGGTTATGGTTGGTACCATCATAGATGAGGGGGCTTCTGTGAGTATCCTTTCCTCTATTTCTTGGAAAGTGCTTGGTTTTCCATCGCTGTCGCCTGAGATGAGAAATCTGACAGGCTTTGATAAAGGAACCAGTCGACCTTTAGGGATCCTTCCCGATGTGCCCATAACATTGAGAGGGAAGACAGTTCGCATGAATGTCATGGTCGTTCAAGGACCCTTGGATTATAACCTACTCCTTGGACGAGACTATATTTATTGCATGGGAGCCATCGTCTCCTCACTCTTTAGAGTAATGTGTTTTTCGCACGAAGGAAGAGTGGTCAAGCTCGTGGACCAGCTTTCATTTCCCGGATCACGCATAGCAAATAGTCATATACCGTCTCTAAATGGTCTCTTCACGCAAGAAATGTCTCAAGTCCTAGTCCGTCCTCCAGATGAGCGCGAGTAATTCGGAGGGATATGACTGAAACCCAGGGGGCATGCGTCCCGGTCTGCTTCGGCAGGAAAACTTTGGGTATAGAGTAGGTTTCCGCGGGAGAATATGACTAGTCCGTACCCCGTCCGTGATTGGAAGAGGGGTTGTTCTAGAATAAGATTCTCTTGTCAAAGTTATGTGAGTTGACAGACGGAGTCACTCACCTTTGTCTATTTCGGTAGACATCGCCGAAGAAGTGTTTTGTTTGCACCGCGAATAAAACAATCTTTGGGTAACCTGTAAGAGGTAGGCCTCTCCTAATAGAACAAATGTTTTGTTTGCAAATTGAGGGGTAACCTTGAAACTCTGTTTTATACCTGGGGGCATGCAAACCTTTTGGCATGCAAGCAAGGGGCGACTATTTATTTTTTATATTTTTAGGACCTCTAACCCTTTAAACTCGTAGGATTAGTCGTCATCTAACTTGCATAAAGAAAGGATGTGGGGCAAAAATCTAAAAGTTGCCGTTTTTATATGAGACATTCTTATCATATGACTGGATTAATCGAGCAGTTTTAGCGCATAGTTCAAGCTCGTTAAAAAATAAACATAAGATCGAGCAGTTTTAGCGCATAGTTCAAGCTCGTTAAAGAATAAACATAAGATCGAGCAAATCTTTCCACCCGCGTTTAAGCTCGTTAAAAAATGAACTATCCTCCGGTAAATAACCATCGTGAACGAAACATTTTCAGCCATTAAAGCCTTGGCCGTGTTTGCACCGTCACCTCCACTTTTCATTGGCCGATCATTCACCTCCATTTGATTGTTTACCCATTTTGAGGAACAGTTGCGAAGAGTGATTTCACTAGCCATCCTTGTGACACTGCCGTGATTGGAAAATTCCAAACCTTACATGGAATCAGCTGCTACCCATTTTTTCACTCGTTCCTCAAAAGACGAGTCTCCTTTAAGATCTTTTCATCTGACTCGTAAAATATGAAAAGATTGCCGAGTTTTGGCCTTCCAGCTCGTTAAAGCGACCAGAAGTGTTATCCCTCCTCTAGATTTTAATCTTTTTGGACCTGAGGGATTATTGAACAAAAAGATCGAGCGCTCGTTTTATTCGGCTCGTTAAAATTATCGAAAATTCATCCCTTCTGTATTATTTTATACTTTTTCGGACTTAAGGGATTAGATGACGAAAAAGGGATTCCGGAGTTATCTTTACGTACATTTTCAGACTCCCTAAAAAGGAAAAGGACCGAGTTATCTTTGTCGTTAGACTTGTTAAAAGGATTAATAGCGACAAACTTGTCTTTAGACAAGAACGAGTTTCACTATCGCTAGGCTCGTTAAAACATAGCGATGGGTTTGCCCGAAAGGCAAATTATAGAACAAGCATATGTTATCCTCCTCAAGCTTGACAAAAATAAAGAGGTACTGGTCAGCAATGACTGGGGAAAAATTGGGAAGAAAACTCAAAGAAACTTTATTGGTAGCAAGTCACTCTTGAACATGACACTTCCACTCCGTGCCAAAGTCGGGTTGGGTTGTTTCATTCACCGGTCACATCACCATGGTCTCACCATACCATCCACATTTGGGGTAAATGCTACCGATCCATCACATAAGTGTCACCGACATGTTCAAGAAAAGTCATCCAGAGAAGTCACCTGTGTCCCATCCACTACCATACATTATACTTCACTCTTTCATGACCGCCACCCTGAACTGTATGTCACTAGATCGTTTTCACCTCCATCAAAATCATTTGCTCCGTTCCATGTCATTGATGTGGGATTCATTAAGGCCCTCCTTTGATGGATCGCTTCTTGTCGACATCAACTCTTTATCCAAGAAGTTGATCTAGGAACACCCCTTCAGTACTTTGAAGCTTGCATGCCTCAATGGCAAGTTTCTCACTTCCGGTGACAGGTATACATCAATGACCTTCGACCGAAAGATTTTGCGAGGTGTTCGACGCCAAGTCCTTTATTCACACCACGTGAATTGTACTGCAGTACCTTGAGGGTCATTATCATTATCGGTGATTCCTCTCGTGCTTGTTAACAGTTTACATCATTGACTGGTAATCAAGCGATGTCTTTCCATGTTCGACTTCAAAACATTTCTCACATGGATCGACTTGTACTTAGAGTGAAGATCAGACGAGATTGAAGACCCCGGATCTAGTTTCATCCATCTGGGTTGCGATATATATTCAGGAAAAATAAAGACATTGAAATGTACAGCATTGCAGCACAGATAATCATCCTACCAAAAGGATGATGACTTCGTCAGAATCATCAGTCTACCATCAAACGATTGTCTGTCCTATGTACATGAAAATGAATTTATAAAGCTGAGCATGGGAATGCCCACCTCAGCTAGATCATGAAAACAGTATGAAGATAATGTATTGTATTGTATCTTATTACAGGTCTCCTCCCCAGCATCAGAAGAACTTCGGATCCTCCTAATAAAGCATTTCACCCGATAAACGGCCTCATACTTTAGGGGGCAATTGTTATAGACATTTTTGTGCCTTACAGCTATAAGCATGAAATGTCCATAAACCAAGGGATCCTAAGTCCCTAAAAGTGTTGTTCCAGCTCCTAAAGAAACAAGGTCAACAAATTACAGCTTCTCCCAGAAGTTCTCCACCAGAAACTGCTCAAAACTAGTCAAATCAAGATCATTTCAGATGCTCCACTAGCTAGCTGCGTTGCAAAGCACCCAAATACACTAGCTAGGTGCGTTGCAACGCACTTGAATGCACTACCAGGGTGCGTTGAGCGGGAAACGACAAGTGGCAGAGTCATTCCGCGAGGTGGAGAGACAATGGAAGCTTCCGGAATCTTCTCCAATGACACTTGCCTCACTGAATTCGACCAGTGATGAGTAAGAGGCTCTCAGTCTCCAAGTGGAAGCAAGAACTAACAGAGAGAAGCCACTAATCAATTCATGAGCTGACTCATCCTCTTTGCATACATCTATATATGGATCCCTCACCAAGAGATCCAGAAGGCTGGAATTTTGTACATTGCAGAGAATTGCTGTTGGTTTTGTGATAGATATCAGAGTATTGGGTGATTTATGCTTTGTTGGAGGTGAAGAAGGGATTCTATGTTGGGAGGTTGATGCTGGATCAGAAATCATCGGTTGTAACTCCTCTTGGATATTCTTGTTTTATCAATAAAACTACTTGAGTTTCTCCTACATGCTTGTATATCTGATGTGTGTTATATTTGTATGTTTAGCTTAAATCTGATCCTAAGCTTTTCATGAACATAAATCCATGTCTTTGTGTAGTTTTTCTCTTCTGTGAACTTGCAGGAACTTGGTGAGGGTGGGCAAGTGAGGGAGCAGATCGGTGGAAGCTGGCAAAGAGAAGAGAGATTGGATCGAACAACTAGCGCAAGACATAGGTCGGTTCATCTTAATCATCTTCGTTTATACTTCATAAAGGAGAATACAAGAGTAGTTTTCCCTGTTTGTTTCTGAGGTCTCTGTCACAACCCGGTGGGATAGGGTCGTTCTGAATAGACACTTTTCCCGAAAACAGTAGCTTTTCCTCTAAAACCTTTAAAAAATGACCTAATTTGTTGCCTATGGATTTGAAAGATTCTGGCATCCAATAATCCAAAGGTAAGGAGTAGAGTCTAATCCATACCAGAAGTCATGTGAAGGTTTCTTGCTCCGGCACAATGTTCATCATCCACGGACGCATATAGAGACCAGCAGCCGCATAGAAGTATGGTCCTCCTTCAAAAATCCTATCTCTGTCCTCCAAGTTCATAAACACCACTCTAAAAAAACCTTTGGATCCTAGATGTATCTTTAACTCCCCTTTTGGTTTCCAGTTGTATTTTATCCAAGTGTACAATGCTTTCTCCATTGGCCAGATTCCCATAAACTTACATATTATATGATAGTTTGTCATGTGATCCATGTGCTCTTGCAGTGCTGGATCATTCAGTATTACCCACGGTTTATTGCTGGACATTGGCTTACAGGGCCCCATCTGAGTTTTGTTCTCTGCTCTCTGACCTCTGTCTTCTACTCTACCCTTCTGTCAATCTTCCTCATTGGTCCCATCCTCTACATGGATTTTTCAGCCTTCCTCCTTTTAGGTTTCAGGAATTTTTGTCTTGTCCTCCAAGGAGTGTGGAGGCTTGCTCTTATTCCCTTCTCCGCCTCTACTTGAGACCATGTTATTGTAGGAGGGAGTGGAGCTCCCTCCTCCCTGCACTTCCATGGTTATCTATTTACCTCTATCACTTCCTTTGTTGAACCCTAGCTCCTCTCAGACCACATCAGATAGTTCAATAAATCTAGGTTATTATGAAAAATTAATTATCAGTCAAATCAAACATCAACACTTTTCTTGTCATTATACAAACTTTATCTAATTGTTTGAAAATGTGTCATGGTCTAAGAAGTGAAGGTGTTCTCAAAACATGTGCCTCATGTTCTTGTTAGAATTCACAAAAAAATCTACTCCTTTCCACTGTTGGATGGTGTTGTTATTCATGTCAACCCATGGAGTTGATTGCATTTGACTTTGACTAAAAACACTAGTCATTGATGTCAAATGGGTAATGCATGTTTCCCAGTAGTTTTTAGATTACATAAAATTTGTATCTCCACTGTAGGATGGTTAAAAACCCAAGTCCTAGGGTTTGGGTTCCCTGGACTAAGGATATACCCTGACCTTGTCGATATTTTTTCAAGGGAAAAAATATTTATTTTGACTTGGAGACCAACATCATTGGATTCTCCTCATCAAGAGTTTTCAGGTGGTATGTGGAATGTGACGTAAGTCCTCTTGGTTTGAGAGAAAACTGAGTTTGAAGTTGTTGACTTTAGTGTCTGGGCTAAAAACCCGGGAGTAGTGAAATGACACCCTATTCACCTATGGTTGTAAATATATGACAATGATTCTTGTCAAAACCTAATTTTCTATTTAATTTGAATAACTTCAAGAACCAAAGACAATAACCCAATCATTGACTACATAGCTAGGTAGGACCATATACACTAAGTCAATCATTGACTTGAAATTTTGTAGAGTTTAAGGAAAACCATGTTATAAAATAATAATAATAATAATAATGATAATAATAATAATAATGGAGGTAATTGAATAAATTAATATTATTAATAAGAGAAGGCTCTTACTAATTTATAATTTTACAAGCCTATTATATGCATCATGAAAGAGAACACACATTTTCCTTATGCCATAAGAAAACCTCTTCATAACACTTATGAAAAAAATTAACATATTAAAAATTACTTAAGACTAAAGCTTCCTTCAATGTATGACTTTAAAATCCCTCAACACTATAAAAACATAAAAAATCAATCCCTAAGAGATAAAAAAATCTTAACCAAATTCCTCATGTGTATCTATGAAATTCTCGACTAGTGAAGGACCTCTAAGGCAATTTAATATTCAGTCTTCCTAAGGCATCTAGTGAAGAAAAATACTTGTTGATTGGAATCAAAATTCCTTGGTACGCTCAGACTTAAAGGTAAGTGTTAGTGTTGATTGTTTGATGATTTTTTTGGTATGGTTATGTCCGCAGTTAAGGAGTTCTACTTAGTCCCTGTGGCCTCCTTTTTAGTGAAAATAAGGGATACTTTCACCCTCTCAAGGTCAACGAGTCTTCCTCTTAGGAAAATGAGGAGCCCTTGAAGGATAATGAAGGGTTTTTGGAAGTATTTTGAAGCAGGATTTTGGATAGTGAATTTTTCTTTTTCAAGGTCAACGAGTCTTTCTCTTTGGACGAGGAGGAGCCCTTGAAGGATAACGAAGGTTTTTTGGAAGCGTTTTGAAGCATGTTTTTGGATAGGGAATTTATTTATTAATTAATTAATTTTTATTTATTTATTTTTTTCTTGTTTATTTATTTTTTTTTATTTTTTTTTTCGAAGTGTTTATGGAGTGTCTTGAAAACATGCTTGATTGGGATTGATGACTTTTTATTAATTTGATTTGAGCTAATGACATAATAATTTGATTAACCTTGTAGTGATGTATCTTTGTAAATTTCTTAAAGAAGACAAAGCGTTGTAGTGACTCGTCCTATAACTTGACTCATAGATGACAAAGATATTGTTTATATGACAAACCAACTTGAAATAAACAGTGACCTATGGGACAGTGACAAGTGTGCATTCACACAATCATGCACTTGGAGAAAAATGACTGATATTGTGTGCTTCTAGTATTGTGATCTTGACTTATTAAAAATGTTTTGATATCTTATGAAACATGATAGTTAGACAATGATTTGACTTATGATTTTCTATTGGAGTGGTATATGAAAAGTCCCAATAATTTGTTACTGATTTGGTATGATATCTCATGATAATAAAATTGACTTATGACTATTGACTTTAAGTAGACTTGAAATAGACATAACAGTTTCCTTGACCTAATATCCTTGGTGAGTGACAATTGGCTTGGTACATGGACCGTGACTGTTGACTCTGATTCATTAATAGCATAACTGACATCTCTTATGTACCATGACAAGTTGTCTTCACTTTAACTCATTGATAGAAAAATTGAAATCTCTTATATAACATCACAGTTTGTCTTGACTTTGACTCGTTGTGAGTAGATTTGACATCTCACATACAAGACAATAATCATCTTGAATTTAACATCATAAGAGTGACTTGAATTTGACACACTAAGTCATAACATGTATAATGGAAATTTTCCTTGAGTTTGACTTAGTGAGAGAAGATCAAATAGTCATACTACACATGTTGCCATTTTGACTTTGACTATTAGAACCTTGAGTTAACAATAACTATGATAACCTAGGATAATTTGATTATGTCCTTAAAGGGTAACAAGTTTCTCAGGGCACATCATCTTGTTGTAACAATGAATATCAGATTGTGAGCAATGCTTAACAGTGTAGGGAGATGTTCTTGTAGCTCTTCGTAGGAAAAGCTTAAGACTAGTAGCAGAGGGTCATAGGGATAACTTGTGGCATCCTGGTAAATGACATTATAAAACATTTTCATTAGACACATTACAGGTTGTGCGGTTCAGTCATGTGACAATCTACTTATGATCTCTTGACAATTACTCATTTATGAGTAGTGTAGTGATAGTGGATATCACATGATCAATTTGAGTAGTGAGAGTGTTGTACAATTATCAGTGATGTATGATGATCAATGATGAGTAGCATTCAATGAGATGCAATGATTTTTCAGTGGGTTGACTTGAAAATGGCTAGTTGAGAAGTTTTTTTGGCAACAGGACTTGACATGATATACATATTCATTACAACCTTCCTCTATTGAGTAAGAGAAAATGGGGATCCATTCTGAAAATTGTGAAACATGGTACGCTGGCTCTTAATGGTGGTAGGGTGGTGCAAGGAAGGTGATTAGAGTCACCTTCAAGTTGTGGGCTAATAACACTTCAATATGGCAGGGTGGCTCTAGGGAAAGTCGTAGCCTACTACGGGCATTGCAGCGTCCTGTCAGTTGGGGTTGATAAACTATAAGGAAACAAAGCATCCTTCTGACAAGAACTGGTAAACAAAGTGTTGGGGTACTCGTTAGGTTTTGTCCTGACTTACAGGGAATTAGGGCATCCTTCCAGTTGCAATAGTTTATTAGGATTTAGTAGTGCCATACAAGTTGTTTCTAGTGAAATAGGGGGTTGGATCCTCCTTCATTGGTGGTTGAAAATTTGATGTAATTAATTTTCTTTTAAAGAGGAGGAGAAGACAATTACTATGAAGCGTTTGGTGTTTTTTCACCTAGAGAGGGTTTTCCACCTAAAAATATTGTGTCTATTGTCTTTATCTTTCTGCATTTTTCTTGCGGTGTTGCCTACTATTGATTATTGTTTTTGATTATTTGAAGGATAACAATAATAATAATTGAATACTAATTGACACTCTAAAAGATATTAATAAAGTGATAATTGCTAAGAAATATAGATTCACCGCCTCCTAATATTTCCAAAAAATCATATGAGATCTTGGTTCGTTCTGTAACAACTTAATCCAAGTTGGAAGGAGGATGGAGCATAGAGATGCGAATGTCAAAGAAGAAAGTTTCAAAAAATTCCAAGGATGAAAAAGAAGGTACATGTACAGTAACATCTAAAGAAAATCAGTATTGTGAACCAAATCCCAAATTTGATGCATATCATTACTTGATATGGGAATCTAGAATGAAAGTCCATTTGAAAGGTCATGGTGTATGGGAATCAGTTGTTTCTGGAGACACATTTGCCAATGAAGCCAAAAAGTACAATTCAAAAGTCATGAATGTCATTCTTAATGTTTTGCCAAATTCCATAAAAGAAAAACTTGGTCATTATTCAATAACCAAAAGTCTATTGAAAAGTCTCCATAATCTCTGCTCAAAGAAGCATTCATGTCAATATGTACATATTGAAAATCATATGGATCCTTCTGATAATGATGAAGAAGATGGATAAATACGTAAAATTAAATTTCCAAATGAAGTGTTCAAGATGATAAAAGAACTCAAAAGCGAAAAGGAAAAGGTGAGGCTTGTGGAAGTAGAATTGGAAACAACAAAAGAACTCAACAAGAAAAATGAATAATTAGAGAAGATCATTAGAAATCTTCAAATATAGTTGGAAGAAGTCAATAATATGGAGATGCAAAATTTGAAGAAATAAGTCCATCAAAAGCAAAAGGAACTTGATACAACCTTTGCAGGGATTAGTAGGCTTAAACAACAAGTACAATAAGTAGAAATTGAAAGGAAGAACTTGGTAGTTAATTAAAGGAATCAAATCAAAGATGCATATCCACAACTGACCAAAAGAAAAAAGAACTAGAAACCTCTTAGCACAAGTAATTAGGCTTAGGATTGAAATTGAGAAGTAAAAAAATTGATACAGGTACTTAACAGAGAATTTGATGTAGGAGCATCTGGCACTCTTAATCAAAAGAGGAATCCAAAGTGGAGAATGAGAGGACGTGGACCATTGGAGCAAAACAGGGGAAATTTTGTTAAAACAAGGCTAAAATGATGGAAGTGATAAGTCTCTAGAAGACTTTCTTAAATGTAATCTGCCACATATGTATGTGTAGAGAGAGATGAGGGAGTTATTGAGGAAATAAAGGAGAGGATTCATCGGATCCTTTCAGTGATCCGATCCAATGTTTCCTTATACATATATATATATATATATATATATATATGTATATATATATATGTATATATATATATGTATATATATATATGTATATATATATATGTATATATATATATATATATATATATATGTATATATATATATATATATATATATATATATATATATATATATATATATATACATATATATATATATATATATATATAGATATATATATATATATATATATATATATATATATATATATATATATATATATATATATATATCTATATATATATCGTGAGACAGAAAAAGTGAGATATAGAGTGATAGATAGAAATTGTGTAACAAGAATGTGGGATACAATGTAGTTGAAGGAGAACTTGTTCCCAAGGCTGAAATGCCTTAGATCTATAACTATGCCCTGTATAATAGAAAAGTGTGTGTTCAGTAGGAATTTTTGTGTCTGTGTGTTTATGTAATAATGCCTTTTGAGTTATCGATATATATATGCGTTAATGGATTGAAGTACTGTGTGGCGAGATTGTTGATTGACCAACGATCACTGAATCGACCGATGGTGATCCAATATTAAGTAAATACATTGATATATATGTGTTCTATGTAAAGATAGAGTATGGCAGAGAAACGGGGGTTTAAGTGTAAATCCATCGATAAGCAGAAGATCAATGGTGTAGCAAGAAAGGAACGGGAACCATCAAATCTTTTAGATCAACAGACAGTAATGGTGAAAGAGCGCAGAGTTAATTCGTGGGGAAAGTGGTTTTGTAACAGTAAAAGTGGTATTTCGGGTGACCTCAAACCCTTAAGCAGTATTGAAGGGTGAGCACACAATGCCACTCATCAAGCGACACGTAGCAGCAAGGAGGAGAGAGGAAACTGCTTTTCAAGCGGTTAATCCTCACGCTAGTTGTCCACCCAAAATCCTTGACAGCCATCAGATCTAGGGCAAGGTGATCAACAATGGAGGATTGCCATGCAAGTTTGTTGATCAGATGTAACGTGAACCGTCAGATCGAGAGGCCAAATCGACGGTCACGATTTGATCACTAATCGCATATTGAAAAGGTTAAAGTCAAGGGACAGTGGAATTGTGATACGCCAATGGGTGATTAAGAGATGCACTGATAGCCATTGGATCAGCGAATGAAATGGACAACGGAGATCAAGACCGACAGAAGATCAAAGAATGAAGAGAATTGCGAGAAGGCTTCGAAGGTGCGGACCTAATGATAATTATAGTCACGGGTGTATGATATTTGAAGTCCAGCCTGAAGTGTTCGGGTCGGGTTTTTCCCGTGCATTCCTTTGTATGAGTTAAAGTTATGTGTTGCTCAGTTTTTAAAGAAAAATCTGATAAGAGTGAATGGTTCCGGTTTAAAGTTTTAAATCCAAGAAACGCTTCCGATAGGCTTGTGGGTCATAACCCACAGGCCTCAAGATCGATTTTTTTTAAGAAAGGGAAACTTGGCTATACCCCAAATTCTCCTTTCATCATTATATGCATTAATGGCTTGAAGTCCTTTGTGATAAGTGTGTTGATCAACCAACGATCACTGTAGGATCGATGGTGATCCAATGAAATATTGTTATATATATATTTTTTATGTGTGAAGGAAAAGTATGGCAGATGAATTAGATTTAAGCGTAGAATCCATCAAATGGTAGACGAATGAGAGAAAATCAGTGAAGATGTGGTTTCTTGAACCATAAGTGGATTGCAGGTGGAAGAAATGCCGTAAGCAGTATTTTCCAATTGGCTCCGATTCCATTCAGTGGTGGACATGTAGCAGCGAGGAGGAGAGAGGAAACCACTTTTTGGGCAGTTAATATTCACACTAGTTGTGCACCCAAAATCTCTGACAACCATCGAATCTAGCGCGTGTAGATCAATGGTAGAGGATCTGTCGAGAAAGTTTATTGATCGGTTGAATTGACAACCATTGGATCGAGCGCTAGATCAATGGTCAAGATTTAATTGCAGAGATGAAGGGCTAGCGGATAGTGAGATGGACTTTCGATTGCAGACATTGTGATATGCCGATAGTGATGGAGCACTGATCAGAGATCGGAGATTAGGGAATGCGAAGGATGATCCAATGAAGTTGCAATGGACTGGATGTGTGGACCCAACAAGTTATCAATGCAGTTTAATTATTATTTGAAGTCCGACATATGTGTTTGGAGTGGGGTTTTCCCGTGTAATCCTGTGTATCCCGATATGTTGTGTGCCCTAGTTTTTTAAAGCAAAAGCAATGTTTGACGCTTCCGATATGAAGTGTGGTCCCCGTTTTCAAGGCTTAAAGTTTCAATTTATGCTTCCGATAGGTTGGTGGGCCCATAACCCACTAGCCTCAGGATTGAAAATGTAAATGAAAGGGGATTTTGACTCACCCCCAACGTCTCTTTTCATCAAGTGGTATCAGAGCAGGGAAAGGTTAAAGGGAAAGTTTTCTTGTGAGAAGGAAGAAAGAGTGAAAGCAGAAGGAGAAGGAGGTGCAGTTGTTTAAAGATGGAGAGTTTATGGTCTTACTGTCGTACATATAGTGGCAGCGGAAGATGAGAAGACTTGCAACAACCTAGAGCAAGGTGTGCTCAATTCGTTCCAGAGGAGAGAACTAGAAGGATTCCAAAAGACTAAGCTCAGAGGGGGAAGCTTGTTGATGTATCATGTAGCAGAGGAAGACTGTTACTGCAGAGGTTGGTTGTAGCTCACAGAAGATCATGAAGGCAGATCCACTAAGAAGTGGGTAGAATTGCTAAAGACAAGGAGAAGCCTATGACCAGGAGGTCATAATTTTTTTTTTGCCTCAGGAATCTGATGCAGGAGCATCCGACACTCTTCATTAAAGGAGGAATCTGAAGTAGAGAATAGGAGGACGTAGACCATTGGAGCTAAAATAGAGGACAATTGCTGTTAAAATAGAGTAAACGGTGGAATGGATAAAGTCTCTCAAAGACTTTATTAAATGTAATCTACCACATATGTATGCATATAGCGAGCTTTAGGGCTTTTGTTAGAGGAAAGCATGGAGAGATCTGATCAGATCCTTTCAGTGATCCAATCCAATGCTTCCTTATATATATATGATTAACCTACGTGTTCAATAGGATATAAAGAGTGATAGAGAAAGATTTGTAAGCCAAGAGTAACCAAAATTTAGTTGAGAGGGAACTTGTGCCTAAGGCTAAAATGCCTTACAATGTAACTATGTTGTGTATAATAGAAAATGTGGATTTGGTGTGAAATTGTGCACCTGTGTGTATTTCATATATATATGCATTAATGGCTTGAAGTCCTGTGTGATAAGTGTGTTGATCAACCATTGATCACTATAGGATAGATGGCAATCCAACAAAATATTGTTATATATATTTGTTTTGTGTGAAGGTAGAATATGGAATATGAATTGGATTTAAGCTTAGAATCCATCAAATGGCGGACGAATGAGAGAATACATGAATGAGAGAAAACCTACGAAGATGTGGTTTCTCAAAGCATAAGTGGATTTCAAGCGGAAGAAATGCTGTAAGCATATTTTCCAATTGGCTACGATTCCATTCAATGGTAGAAACATAGCAGTGAGAAGGACAGAGAAAACCACTTTTTGGGCAGTTAATCTTCACGCTATTTGTGCACACGAAATCTCTGACCACTGTTAGATCTAGTGCATGTAGATCAACGACGGAGGATCTGTCGAGCAAGTTTATTGATTAATTGAATCGATAACCAGTGGATCAAGCACCAAATCAATGCTAGTGATTTAATCATAGAGATGAAGGGCTGGCGAACAGTGTGATGGAGTGCTGATTGCCAACATTGCGATATGCTTATAGCAATGGAGTGCCGATCAAAGATCAGAGATCGGGGAATGGGAAGGACGATGCAACAAAGTTGCGATGGACCGGATGTGCAGACCCGACGAGTTATGAACATGGGTTCATTATTATTTGAAGTCCGACATATGTGTTTCGAGTGGGGTTTTCCCATGTAATTTTGTGTATCCCGATATGTTGTGTGCCCCAATTTTTTAAGGCAAAAGAAATGTTTGACACTTCCGATATGAAGTGTGGTCCTGATTTTAAAGGCTTAAAGTTTCAATTTACACTTCCGATAAGTTTGTTCGCCCATAAATCATAGGCCTCAAGATTGAAAATGTAAATAAAAGGGGATTTTGACTCACCCCCAAGGTCTCCTTTCATCAGAAGTTGAAAAGACCACTCTTCTAAATCTACAGGTTGAAGAAGAAGGAAGGAGAAGACAAATCTTGAAAATTTAGTTTCAAGAAGGCCTTACTTAAAATCAAGGATAACTTGATGCCACTCTTAATGAGATCAACAATCTCAAGGAATTTCCAAAGGAACATTTGTAGGACACGACAGATAAATAAGCGGCTCATTTGAAGATTGCAGAAAAAGAAGTAAGGCTCCAGTTGATGAAGGTACAAGATCCACATCTTCAAAGAGTGAGATTTATAAGAATATTGAACCAAAGAAGAACGTTGTAACTTCGAAGAATGGTTCGAAAGCACTTAATGATAAAGGACAAAAGACTACACCACCTCAAAATAAAAATAACTCATCGAGGTACGTCCGTTCATTTAATTCTTATTATTTTTCATGTGCTAACTTTGAACATATAGATATGGATTATCAAGTTGTTAATAGGTAAAATTATCAAGGACCACTACCTCCAAATGAATTATCTAGGTACTCATGTTCATTTAATGATTATTGAGTTTTATGTGCTAATTATGGACATATGGCTAGGGATTGTGAAGTTTTTGACAAGTACAATAATTATTCGCAAAACCCTAGAAGAAAGTTTGCAAGATCATGAGACATATACCAAACATAATTTTCTGTGGATGATATTGAATGCTTCAAATATCATAATTATGCACACATAGCTCAATAATGCAAGTAGAATCCTAATAAGGAAAGGTATAAATGTCATAACTATGAACACATAGATTGTCACAGCAAGTATAAGATGGAATAAACCATGAATGAAAAGCTTGATGATGAGAATAATAAGGTTTGGAAAAGAAAATAGGTACATGATGAATAAGTACAATATGAGCAAGAAAAGAAGGAAGAAAAGAAGGTCTCAATAGTTATGCTTTCAGGATTTGTAACAGGTCATAAGGAATCAGCAGTTGCTTCGGTTAATGATTGAAGTCAAGATGTTCCATTAGATGATACACTATTTTAACATTCTGGCTCATCGAACACATAAATTGTGAAGAAGGGGAGTATTACAGTAGTATGTGACATAAGTCTACCATTGAAAAACAATAACATGGAAAAAATGGTAGCTCCAAGTCAGATATGTCAAATGTATAATAGGTTGAAGGCAAGATAAACAGTCATATGATACAAGTCCGCAATGAGCGATCATCAAAGTCTCGACATTAATAACAAGTTATCATACTCACCCATGGAAATCTATATGATGCACAAGATGTCATTGGAAGAACACGTAGGATTACAGGTCCAAAGGCATTGTCATTGACAAATTCTTACAAAAAGGATTCTCATCAGGGGGATCATATACAGATCATAGGTCCACATGAAGTAGGAAAACTATCAAGGGGAGTCATCCTTTGCGATTGATGTCAAAGGGGGAGAGAAAAAACTGAGAAGGAGATGAAGCATGAATTCAGCAGGAGTTGTACTCGTATAACGAGTACATGTGTTTCCATAAATGACAAAGGGGGAAATCATTGGATGGTGTTGTCATTTATGTCAAACCTTAGAGTTGACTCAGTTTGAATTTGACTAAAAACACTAGTCATTGATGTAGAATGGTTAATAAAAATTTCCTAGTAATTATTAGATTACATCAAGTTGGCAGCTCCACTATTGGATGGTTGAAAACCTAATTCGTAGATTTTGGGATCCCTAGACTAAGGATGTACCTCTTGTAGAGGTTTTTTTATTGGTCAAAATATTTATTTTTTCTTGGAGATAAATTTCATTGGATTCTCCTCATTGAGATCTTTCCGGTGGTATGTGGAACGCCACACAAGTCCTCCTGGTTTGAGAGAAAATTGAGTTTGAAGTTGGTGACCGTAGTGTGTGGGCTAATACCATGGGGGAAGTAACATGACACCTTATTCACCTACAATTTTCAATATATGAAACTGATTCTCATCGCAATGTCATTGTGTATCAATTAAATAACTTGAAGAACCAAATGCAATAAACAAATCATTGACTTCAGAGGAAGGTAGGACCATATGCATTAATCCAATCATTGACTTCAAATTTTAATAGAGCTTAAAGAAAACATCTTATATAAAAAAATAATAATAACAATAAACATAATCACATAGGTAAATATTATTAATAATATCTAGAAGGCCCTTATAAATTTATAATTTTACAAGCCTATTATATACATCATAAAAGGTAGCACACATTTTATTTATGGCATAAGAAATCCTATTCAATTCACTTATTAAACAAATTAACAATTTAAGAAATTACTTAAGACTATAGACTCCTCCAATTTCTGGCTTTAAAAACCCTCCTTAGCACTATAAAAACATACAAAATCAATCCTCAAAGACATAATAAATCTCAACCAAATTCCTCATGTGTATCTCTGAAATTTTTGGCTAGTGAAGGATATCTGATGTAGTCTAATGTTCGGTCATCCTGAAGGTATTTAGGGTAGTGAAATAATTGCTGATTGGACTAAAAATTCCTTCCTCCACTTTCCTATCAAGGTATGTCTTAGTATTGATTTTTTGATGATTTGTTTGGCATGGTTAAGTCTGTGGTTAGGCCATTCTCCTCAGTCCCTACAACCACATTTTTAGTGCAGCCAAGGGCTAATTTGAACCTCTCAAGGCGAGTGAGTCTTCCTCTTAGGGAGGAGTCCTTAAAGGATAGTGAAGGTTTTTGGAAGTATTTTGAAGTAGGTATTGGGCAGTGAAAGTTTTTTTTTTGGAATTATTTATCAAGTATCTTGACAACATGCTTGATTGGAATTGATGACTTGTCATTAATTTGATTTGACCTAATGAAATAATAGTTTGATTAACATTCTAGTGATGTATCTTTGTAAATTTGTTAAAGAAGACTAAGTGTTGTAGTGACTCCTCCTATAAATTGACCCATAGATGACAAATATATTGTTGATATGACAAAGCAACTTGACAATAAGTAGTGACCTATGAGATAGTGACAAGTGTGCACTAACACAATCATACATTTGGAGAAAATTAACTGATATTGTGTGCTTATAGTACTGTGATATTGAATTATTAAGAATGGTTTGACATCTTATGAAACATGAAAGTTAGACAATGATTTGACCTATCATTTTATATTAGAGTGGTATATGAAAAGTCTGAATAATTTGTCACTGATTTGATTTGATATCTCATGGTAATCAGATTGAATTATGATTGTTGATTTTATGTAGACTTGAAGTGGACATAATAGTTTCCTTGACCTAATTTCCTTGGTGAGCGACAATTGGTTTGGTACATGGAACCTGACTATTGACTTTGATTCATTAATAGAAGAAATGACATCTCTTATATAGCATGACAGGTTGTCTTGACTTGAACTCATTGATAGCATAATTGGCATCTCTTATATAACATGACAGTTTGTCTTGACTTTGAATCATTATGAGTAGATTTGATATCTCACATACAAGACAATAATCATCTTGACTTTCGCATCCTAAGAGTGACTTGACCTTGACACACTAAGTCATAACATGTATAATGACATTTTGCATTGAGTTTGACTTAGTGAGAGAAGATAAAATAGTCATACCACACATGTTGACCTTTTGACTTTGACTAGTAGAACCTTCAGTTGACAATGATTATGATAACCTAGGATAAATTGGTTGTGACCTCATAAGGCTACAGGTTTCAGAGGGCACATCATCTTGTTATAACAATGGATAGCAAATTATGAGAAGTGTTCAACAGTGTAGTAACATATGCTTGTAGCTCTCCATAGGAAGAGTTTTAGAGTAGTGGTAGCGGGTCTTAGGTATGACCTGTGGCATCTTAGTATATGCCATTATCATACATTTGGGTTCAACACATTACAAGGTGTGTGGTCTAATGATGTGACACTCTGCTTATGAGCTCTTGACGATTACTCATTCATGAGAAGTGTAGTGAGAGTGGATATGACATGGTCAATTTGAGTAGTGACAGTGATGAATATTTATGAGTGATGTACAATGATCAACGATGTACAATGATCAGTGTTCAGCGATATGAAGTGATCGTTCAATGGGTTGACTTGACAATGGTTAGTTGAATAGTTTTGGGAAGTAGAACTTAACAGGATATACATATTCATTACAACATCCTTCTATTGATTTAGAGCACATGGGATTCAGTCTGAAAATTGTGAAACGTTGTCCGTTGACTCTTCTGGGTGGAAAGGTGGTGTAAGGTTGGTGATTAGAGTCACCTTTAGGTTGTGGCCTGAGAACACTTCAGGGTGGCAGGGTGGTGTCAGTGTAGGTCATAGGCTGCAACAAGCATTGTGGCTTCGTTTTAGTTGAGGTTGATAAACTACAGGGTGATGAAGCATCCTTCTAACAATGACTGGTAAACAGAGTTTTGAGGCACTCTTCATTTTTTGGTCTGAATTACAGGGTATTGAGGCATCCTTCTGATTGCAGTAGGTTATTAGGGTTTAGTAGCATCCTACATGTTTCCTTGTGAATTAGGGCATTGGATCCTCCTTCAGTTATGGCTGAAAAATTGATGTAATTACTATTCTTTTAAAGAGGAGGACAAAACAAATACTAAGAAGCGCTTGGTGGTTTTTTATATGGAGGGGATTTTCCACTTAAAAATATCGTGTCTACTATCTTTATCTTTTTGAATTGTTGTATGGTGTTATTTATTGTTGATTATTGTGATGATTATTTGAAGAAGTACAATAATAATAACAAAAGATTAACTGACGATCTGAAAAATATTATAAAGTATTAATTGCTAAGAAATACTGATTCACCCCCTCTCCCCCGCACCCCTCCAGGTTTCACTGACAGCTACATACTTACATATATACACTTTTAGAGATAATTATTCATACTTTAATCATTACTCAGAACATTTGGTGAAGATATACATTAGAATAAATCTCAGCCTAAAAGTGACCTCATAAAGAAAAATAATAGTTAAAATAATAAAATAAGGGTCGTGAATTTTGGAGATAAAAGAAGAAAACATTTTTTTTTAATTGTATTTTTCTTATATCCTTATAGGCTTACTCAAATTTCAAGTGTAGACTCTTGTTGGATGAAAAATTAAATTCCACATCCAATGAGTTCCCATTATACATACCTCTGAAATGACCCACATTGATAAAAATGAAAATACATTGAAAAAGCATGCTCAATGCACTTTTTTAATGTATCTTTAATTTTTATAAATGTGGTTCTTTTCAAAAGTATGCATAATGGGTATTTGTTGGATGCAGGATTTAATTGCGCATCCAATGAGTGTTTACACTTAAAATTTGAGTAAACTTACAAGGAGATAATATAAAGATACAATTAAAAAACAATTTTTCTTCTTTTCCCTCCAAAATATTTACATGTACCTCTTTTTAAATTTAAAGGATGTTGATTGGTTTACATATTATGACATACAAATTACATGAAAATTTCATTTGTACTTTTAGGCTGAAATTTCTTGTAATGTATATAAATGTATTAATCTTATAGAAATAGGCATTCATGATTACTAGTTGAAAATTATAATTTTTAATTTTGAAAAATAAATATTTATTTTTTAAAATTATTAATCTTTTTCAAGAATTTTCTTGTATCATAACTAAACATCTTATTGCAACCTTCATAAAAGACAATGCCACGTGGATAACTCTGTAACTCTGTTATATTTTCTATTATAATTTTTTGATACATTTCTAATATTCATGCCATGATTTTACATATTTATGGAGTGATTTTTTTTATTATGTTTTATAAGAAAATCACGCAAACAAATTTACGGTTAGTTACCATCCACCATAATTTACACAAGTATTTTCAAACAAAAATGAGCTACTACTTGCTATTATTTATGTGTTCTTCAACATTTTAATAAGAGCAAAAATATAAATCTGGAGACTTATTAGTTTTTTTCCCTATAAAAATTTGTAAGTTTATTCAACCTGAAAACAAAGGAAAAAATTACATTTTGTAGATACCTGAAAGCTTTTGATAACATCAACCTACCAATGCACAAAAAGAGAAAAAACAAAAAAATAAAAATCACATGAACTTTTCGGGGCTAAATGTGTTAATACTCAATTAGTTTCCCCCTTTTCAAATTGGTTGTTTTCCACCTTTGAGAAAACTTTTGTATCTTAATTTGAACTCTACCCACTATAATTTATGCAAGTCCTTGAGTCTAAATAGACAATTAGTTCCTTTGTTTCAAATATCAAATTATGTGTTTCTTTCGAGGCACAAGTAGAGGAATTGATTTTCCTATTGACCACTATTAATTCAACATTGACTAATACAAGTTATATCATTTAACTTTAAAAAATTAATAAGAATATAATTGGTCACAAGCTTTATAAGTAACACATACCTATTTCAATATTTCAGTTTGCCAAATTCCTATTAATTACACCTCAAGCTCAAATTTGATAAACCCATCAAATCATTATAAATTAATTTGGGTACAACCTTCCAAATTCTTTTTTATTACACCTCAATCTCAAATTTAGCTCAAACTCAAATTTTGCAGACCCATGAATCAAATGATTATGAATTAATTTTGATACAACGTTCTTATATACATTTTAAATCTTGAATAATAAACCATAAACTAAATTTATTCTTAAAAATACAATTAGAACAAATTAGTCCGATGAAATATTCCCACAGGAAAATTAATAACAATTAATCAAATTACCTTCACTTCGTAATCCAACCAGATGCACAATATCGACCTTCACCCTAAGTTACGATGCACAAAATAATAAGATAACGGAAGTGCAGAATTGTAAAATGTCAAAGTCTCACCATACAACTATAAAATGCCATTGCTCCAAATCAATACAGTTATGTTTTATATAGCTTCACATCTTCACTTCTTTGGTGGTGAAACATAAATATTATTTATGTCCGTATCAATATTCCAAGTTTAAGTTATTTTGTTTTGCATACATATCAAGTTTATGTTATTTCAAGTTTTTGTCGTTTATGCACTTGCACGCTTTCAATCGAACTCTGAAAAATGGGGCCAAAAAAATGTTTATACTAATATCGCTTATTGTCACCGTGTTTAAATTGTTAGCCTTATAAACCATTAACTCCTTAAAATAGTGCCATGAAAAAGATCTCATGAGAGGCCAGGCAATAGAAGATTAAGATATTACTTGTTTCCGAGGATTGCGTGCAGACGAATAACGGTGAGGTCCTCGTGAACGGTTAGGGTTCCACGCTTGATGTCAGGTCGCAAGTAGTTGGTCCATCTCAGCCTACAGCTTTTTCCACATCGTGATAATCCTGCACTGCTCCAACGCAAAAATTGCTAATTAAAAAGGTTGAGCAACAATAGAATACAAAAGAGAAAATACCCGCAACTTTGGGAAGGGTGCGCCAATTGGAAGGACCATGGCGTTGAATGTAATGGATGAGCTTCTGGTCCTCTTCCGCCATCCAGGGCCCTCTCCTGTTTTCTTTGTGATCACCACAGCAAACCTTGCGTCCCATTATCAGTTTTCTATCTTCCTGAGAAACGGGGTTTTTCTGCCTATGTTGTCGTTCGATTTATATGGATGGGCTGGATGGTCTTACATAGGCGGCACCGAATGTATTCGTAGGTTGCGTGGAAGGGTTTAAGGTGACGAAGAAGTCAATCCGTATCAGGAGATTAGTCATTGTACTCGAGGAATCATGACGGTTCGAATGACGCAAATTGTGATTAATTTTTCTTGAACGTCTCTTTTTAAGTAACGCTGAAGGCAGGTTCCTTGAACGTCTTTTAAGAAACGTTCACAACTACGACATTTTTTCAAGACAGCTTAGAGACACATGCGATGTCCTCAACCTCAAGGCCCTGGACGAGATTAAGACTTGCTCGATTACCTCCAGAGGAGGAGGTTTAAATCGAGAGGTAAAATATAGATATTTGTGAATTTTCAAAGTGTTATATATTATTTTGATATTTTTATTAACCATGGTAATTTATAATGTTTATTTTTTAAAATTAAATATTTAATTTTTAATATTATTAAAAAATTAACGCACAACATATACTTGGAAATTTACATTAACATAAAAGCTGTTTCATATATTTTATGCTATAATTTATTAATATGGTTCTAATTTTCATGCATTATTTTTAGATATTTGTGTAGTGATTTTTTACTATTAAGCTTTGAAAGTAAATAACATATTTACTATGAGTTACTTCCCACCATAATTTAAGAAATTATTTAGGTAAAAAATGGGTAGAATAAGGTGTAAATAAATATATTTACCAAGAGTTACTTCTCACCATCATTTACATTTTCCTAGGTAGGTGCAAAATTGTAAATATGTAGACTTACTCGTGGTTACTACCCACTAAGTTGCCTCAACCAGCAATTAATTGCACAAAGAGCTCTCCTACCTAGTATGATATGGATGTTGTAGTGTTTAACATTCTCACTTTGTCAAATTACTCAAAAGTAAAAATAAAATAAAATAAAAAATATGAAATTAATAATTATAATTATAATTAAAGTAGCCTAGATCCATCTTAACTTTTGATCCGCTTATGAAGAGACATGCTCACTTATGTTTTATCCACTTTGAAATTCAATTTATTAGTTCCTCCTATAACAAGACTACAAGATTTCATTTTCCTATTGACCATTATTAATTTAGTTGACATTGACCAATGTAGGATGTAGCTATTTATACAAATTTTTAGATAACATAATTTTTAGCTTGAGTAGTAGGGACTAAGCTGCCTGCAACACTTGTTTAAATATTGTCTATAAAGATAGTGTTGATATTTAAAATTTATTATAATTAAACTTGCTTTATAAAACTATGTAAGGAAAGAATTACTTAATTCACTTTAAAATTTTATTTTTGTATCTAAAATGTTTTAAAAGATTTTTTTTAAATTAACATAAAATTGATGAATTAGAAAATTATAAAATTTGATATTTTAACAAACATTTTCAAATTGTAAAATAATTTGATCGTTGAGATTATAATGATTATTAACATTTTTTCAAGGGAAACATTAATATTATTGATAAATAAACATCCACGACTATTCAATGATAACTATTGAATGATAGCTATAGAATTAGCCCTAAATGCTATTGTTAAGATTACATATATACTTAGTGTCCAACATCGTTTTTGATGTTTTAATGCTATGAATATCCATAATAATATTGTATATTCTTAATAATGGTGCAGTGGTTGCCTTAAATATTGGTGGCTAGTAATGTTATACGTTATATTATAATGTGATTCACAGTCAAATATTACCTGCATATGTGGATGCCTTAAATCTTGATGGCCAGTAATATTATATGTTATATTATGATGTGATTCACACTCATATATTACCTGCATATGTGGGTGACTTATTGGATAGATATTCCAATGTGATCATATTTATATGCCTTACTAATGTATGGCTTATGTCCATCCCATGATAGAAAGATATTTCATGATGTGTACATGTGTTAAATGCCTTTCCATTATAGTGATTTCATATTATTATTGGTTAGGTAGGCATGTTACCGAGAAGTGGTTTAATTTTATGATTTATGATATGTAATATATGATGGGATACCTGGTTAGGATCATTGTTATGATGGTATACGTGGTTGTTATTAGTGGTATAAATGGATAACTTTTAATGGTCAATTACATACCACAAAATGATTAATTTAACCCATTTCCTTGATATGATTTAAAATATATGTACATATATTTGGTGCTTTTTCCATTTAGTGTGGTTTATGATATGATGTATGGTTTGTGTTTTGTTATGTAATAATTTATTTTATGAATTATGATAATGATAATGATAATGATAGTGTCTATTTATTGATATTTTTGATAGAATTAAGTGATATATGTTGTGATATTGGTGAGAATATGAATTTAAGTGAAGGATTTTGGTTTTAATGAGGATGTATATATTTTCTTAATGTTTAGGAAGTTTGGTAAATGGGAAAGGATTAGAGAGAATGATTTCCAATTTGTTAGATTGAGATGAATTATAAAATATGTGTCTTATGTAATGTTGTGGTGTAATGGTTCATGGGAATGGGTTTTAGAAAATTTTTACTCTAAATGAAAGTTGTGTCATGTTATTGGTTTAGTTGGTGAAAAAAAAATATCTATACCCACCTTGTCTTTATGAATTAAGATGTTAGGAGTGTGATTGTATGTTAAAGGGGTGTTAAAGATCAGTATGCCTAGTACCGTGTAATAATTATGGGTCTAAATTCCAATGACACCTCTCTAGTTATGATTGTGATGACTAGTTGAAGGTGGTTGTATGGTCTTTAATTAAGTGGGATGCCACTGCTATTGTGATTGTAATCACTAGATGTAGGTGGTAATAAGACCTTTGGGTGCTATAGTCCCATATGATATGGAGGTTCTGTAAGTCTAGGAAGCTCTCCACTAGACCTAGGTTGAATTGATTGAAATCTTGTTAATTTAGTCCTAAGTATTTAAGTGAAATTCTTGATAACAATAGGAGTTTCTTTTTCTTATCCTCATTTATATTGAGCCCTTCTCAAGGGGAAACACTTGTGAAGGTGGTTGCTTGGTTAAGTAGAAAATTTACCCTTCATTTGTTTTACGCTATTAAATATCTAAGACTAGTTTATTACATTATGTTAGAGATTTCTAGTGAGAGACGTGAGAGATGGAGCATATTTGTCTTTGTTTTGGACATTTGCAAGAAAAACATTATCTCTATTTTTATGTTTAAGCATTTAATTTATGAACTATTGATTTATTAGATGCATTATTTGATTGCATGTTCCTGTTTAGCCTTTGGTAGACTCTAATCTAGTGTATTTTCATGTTTATATGCATTAGAATTACTACTATTAGTTTTTTCCTATATGATATTAAAGAAAAAAAAATATTTTGTAATGATAGCATCCTTCATAGGTTATTAAAACATGGGATCAGAACCTAAGTTTTCTTTTTGAGTGCTTGTAGCAAAACTAATGGATCCTTATAACCTAACAATAAATTTTTTGGGCACAAAAATTAGTACGATTGAGACAATAGTATGTCTAAGACATAGGCTTAAGGTCTCAAGTTAGGAAAAAAAGAAGTATGAAACCATTGATTTATCTAACATTACATATTATGAATATTTATTTTAATTGTAGGAAATAATTTAACATTGTAGAGTAAGAGTAAATAATTGGTTCACTTTGTCTCATAATTTTCAAGTACTTTTTCTTTCCATATTTTTGCATATCATTTTCCCTTATGATAAAATTATTCCTTTGATTTTTAATTTTTTAAAGTATTATATGTTAATCCAATGATGATTTTTTTGGGGCTTGAGTCCAATTAGTAGGCTTAGGCACTAGTAATCCTAAGACATAAGATTAAGGTATCAATTTATAATGAAAAGGAATAAAGGAAAAAGAAGAAGAATTAAACTATTGATTTATGTTATATCTAATTTGACATCACATATTATTAGTTATTATTTCAGTATAATTAGTAAAATTGAGACACTGGTGTGACGTGCTTAGGATGCAATGATAGTAAACAAAGAAAGAAGAAGTATGAAACTATTCATTTATTTAACATCTAATCTAATAATACATATTATGATTAATTATTTTTATTCTAGGAAGCAATCTAACATTTAGAGTAGGACTAAATTGTTGGTTGGCTTTGTCTTATAATTTTCACATAGGGTTTTCTTCATGCCTCTTTTACAAATGGTTTTCTCTTATGATAGGATTGTTCCTTTGATTTTAAAATTTTTAGAGTAAGATATTTTTCACAATTATATAACAACAAGGCTCAAAGCCATTACAACAAATACTCTATATGAATTCAACATGTCACTTATCTGAATTATACCTAGGTAGGAAGGATAACAATCATTTCTTCTAACTACCTTGACAAATTCATTCCAATATTGTAATAAGTATTATATCTTTTCTTTTATAATTAATATTGTAGCACATTACTTTAATATTACATTGTAATATTGTATTATGTTCTAAAATTACTATAATACTTATATCATAGAATAAATTACATTTTGAAGAATGTTATAAAACACACATAAAAAAATAGATGTATTTTATATCATCATTGAAATCAAAAGTTTTTCTAATTCATTACAAAAATAAAAATAAAGTTTCTTTGAAACCTTCTGTTCTATAATTTTTTTTTTTCATTTTAATTCAAAAATATTTATATATTTAAAAGAAAAAAATTACTCACATATTTATATAACGAAACAAAATACCAAATTGCCTTTACCATTTCTAAACACAGAATTTAAATCAATGGTAAACACAGAATTTAAATCAATTTATTTAAATATGAAGTAATTCATTTAAACAAACAAATGAATAAATTTTTTAAAAGCATCTTTTCCCTTTTTGAAACATCTCTATCAAATACATCAATAGTTTTCCTTTTCTTGCTTTCCTTTTCTTGCTATATTACATACGTGAATATCGAAAGTTAAAAAAATCTCGTTTCATCGTTTTCTAATAAGAAAGAACACAATTACTTTTATTTCAAACTCACGTATTAAAAACTTTAATAGAGAACTAAGCCCTAAACCTACGCAGCACATTTTTGGAGATAGAGCATTTTGGAGGTAGATGGAAAGTTATGGAAATTTTGGGTTATATTTTGATAAAAAGGGATAAAGATTTTGTAGGGATTTCTGTAAATTCAAATAAAATAGTCAGATTTCATAATTTTAGAGTGTTCTAGAAATTTTTGATGGTGCTGAATTTATTTCGACCATCAAAAATATGATTCAAATACTGCCTCTACAAGATTTTTTAATTTTCTTTAAGCAGTTCAGGCAATTCCTCAGTCTCAATAAACTACTCCGAAAATAAATATAATTTTCTTATATTCTTACGGAGCCTCATAGTCTACTTAAATACAATTAGTGAACAAAGGAACCCTAGAGGTGACCATCATCTAAAACAAACTTGTTCCAAACTCTCAATCCCACCATCCTCCTCCACGCCTTCTCGCGTGAACACCTTATGCGGCCATGATGGTGAAAAAATAACCTACGTAATTGATTGGAACCGTGAGCGGGGAGCTAGATACCTCGGAGGTGATTAAACTGTTCTTCCTGCTAGTACTGCACATTTGGGAACGCATTCCCTTGGCAACATCTACAACCTTTGAAATTCCTTGGCCACATCGTTCAGCGGAGGAAACTTCATTTTGTTCGAGAAGTCTTCAATACATGCGGCTACCACTCGAGAAGTCGCCCTCGCCAAGATGAACACGCTGAACCAAACCCTCCCGTACGGGGTAGAAATCCTTGACAAATGGAGAAACGATTATGTACCGAGTGAAATTTTTAGCATTCGTTAGGTAGACTATCACGATATAATATTTCCTTTTTAGCATTAAGCTATAACATGCGCTAGGGCGGCTATCCCATTTCTTTGTGGCCAAGTATATTAAGAAACCCTAGGGTTTAATACTTCCTTTTTGTCCCAAGAGTAAAAGGAATATGTTTCATTTTTTATATGTTTTAATTATATGTTATAAATAAAATACAAAAATTTAATTTTGAGGTTACGATTAATTGAGATATTAAATTAGTGTGTGATTTTTTTTAATTCATAGAGATATTATTTCATATAAAAAAAATGATTATTTAAATTTATAGAGATATACATAGTTTATTTTATTTTAGATTTGAAACTTATATTTTAACATTTTTGTTTATATTTACTGAAACTGTATCTATAATTTGTTATGTAATTAGTATATTCTATATTAGTGTGAGAATGAGTTAGAAGGAAAAAAAAAAAACTAAGATATTGTAAGTAGATGATCAATCTAGATCTTTCAAATAAAAAACATATTTCTACATGGTGTAAAGATGAAAATAAACATTGCTAAAATAAAAACAAATTCTCATAAAGTTCTACAATTAAATTAAAAGTTGGTCAATTTTGTAAACAACATAAGGTTAAAGAGTCTCTCATTATTATAACATTAAGAAGATTCTGTTGGGTTGTGTTATATTCTTTCCACGACTAACTTATGTAGTGAATCGGGGGGTTAGAAGGGGGGGCAGAGCCCCCCTTTGTTGCACCGATTGCGCAGCGAGGGAGTCACAGGGGGGCAAGTAGCCCCCCTCTACGAGGTTTGCGGCGTCGCCTCAGGGAATTTTTTTTTGGCCCCTTTATTAGGTTGGGCGAACCTATCTATCTTTTTCGGTCCATGGTTTTGGACGTGATGGTTTTCGGTCCATGGTATTAGATGCTTCGGCATGTATAAATATGTATTGTAACATTGAAAGGAATATAATGAAAAATCAAGCTCGTAGTTTCGATTTTGGGATCCAGAGGAAAATCTCTGTGTATATGTGTTCTATGTGTTATGCTCTCGCATTGTTTATTTTCTGTGTTTAAGAATTCGTATGCAGTTAATTTCTGTATGGGGTTAAAACCTACATTTGGTATCAAAGTTGTTTTTGACTTCAAGGGGATGCTTTTGTTGCCGAGGAGTTTCGCTCGGGCCTGTGGTAAACCCTGTTCAGTGGGAAATTTGCAAGATCGATTCTAGTGGTAAAAGAAGATGGCGAGTAGTGGAAAGATGGAGATCGAGAAATTTAAAGGTCAGAGTTTTGAGTTGTGGAAACTCAAGTTGGAGGATCTGTTGGTGGATAAAGATCAGAGGATCGCGGTAAATCCAAGTACTAAACCAACGGGAGTGTCTGATGAAGAATGGAATAAGTTGGATCAAAAGGCAAAGAGCATAATACAATTGTGTGTCTTAGATTCAGTGTTGCTGAATGTATCAGGGGAAGCTACGGCAAAGGCTTTGTGGGACAAGTTAGGGACTTTGTACCAATCTAAGTCTCTGGTAAATAAACTGTTCTTGTGGAAAATGCTATATAACTTGAGGATGAAAGATGGAGACTCAGTGACAGAGTATCTGAATGCATTTAATACTGTGGTAAGTCAGTTAGCATATGTTGATATTAAAATTTCAGATGAAGATAAGTGCATCAATTTGTTATGTTCTCTACCAGATTCATGGAATAGTCTGGTTATTGCAATAGGTAGCAATGCAACTACCTTGCATTTTGATGAAATAGTCTCATCCTTGCTGACAGAGGAAATGAGACAGAAAAATATGGAGAGCCAGAATGGTGATGCCTTGTTTGTAGAGGACAGTCCTAAAACAGAAACAAAAATAAGTCATCGAGTGGGAGATCTAAATCTAGAAGAAGATCTAAATCTCCAGGAAAACCTGTAAAGGTGGTGTGCTAGAAATACGGAAAGGAAGGGCACCTCAAAAGAGACTGTAAATCTAAAGCTCCTGATAAAGGAAAGGGATCTGATGATGCTCCTTCTATAGAGGTGAAAACCACCTCAGATGAAGGTGGGGATGTGTACTTGGCTTCTTCAAGTACACATGTAGATCATGAGGCATGGTTGATTGATTCAGGTGCATCCTTTCGCTTCACTCCCCATAGAGAGTGGTTCTGTGAGTATGAGAAATACGATGGTGGTGATGTCTTCTTAGGGGATGATAGGAAGGCTAGAATCATTGGTCATGGAAAATTAAAGTTGAAGTTGCAAGGTGGAAGGGTTAGAACACTTTCAGGTGGTCTGCATATTCCTGCATTAGCTAGAAATCTGATTTCTATAAGCAAGCTGGATGATGTAGGTGTAAAGACAGTGTTTGAGAAAGATACCTCAGGTAAGATGGTTCAGGGAGCACTGGTATTGATGCGGGGAGTTCGGATTGGAACTCTGTACAAGCTGCAAGGTAGCACTATTGCTGATGGGTGCAACAGTTCTATTGTTCCTGAAAGTGGAGCTGAAAATCTAGTGGTCTCTGGAGAGAAGACCATGTTGTGGCATCAAAGGCTTGGACATATTGGAGAGAAGGGTCTTTGAATACTTCATGGTAAAGGTATGGTAGATGGTATGAGTAATAGCTCTCTGGATTTTGATTTCTGTTAAAATTGTGTATATGGGAAGCAGAATCATGTGAGTTTCCCCTCTGGTGGTAAGAGGCGAAAAATATTAGAGCTTGTGCATAGTGATGTGTTTGGGCCTGTGAAGGTTCCATCACTGGTTAAGTCTGTGTACTATGTATCATTTATAGATGAATTCTCAAGAATACATGGATATATTTCGTTAAGAAGAAATCTGAAGTCTTTGACAGGTTTTAAAGAAATTTAAGGCTCAGGTGGAAAAACCAGACAAAGAGAAATTAAAATGTTTGAGGATAGCAACGGTGGAGAGTTTTGTAGTAAAGAATTTAAAGAATTC